>CM076579.1:1205172068-1205794255 GCA_034641835.2 Pinus albicaulis | reverse complement strand
TTATCAGCAACATTAGACTCCTCATACCTGGTATTTCTGGTCCTTTTAGAAGGTTGATTGTTTCCTCCAAAGTGAGCCTTCCTCTTTCCTTTGGATTTGTCATTTCTTCGATTCCCATTCCTTTGGTTGTTGTTGTTATCGTCACCATCGGGAGAATCCTTCTTGAAGGAGCATTCTCTAGCATAGTGTCCAGGCCTATGGCAGGTGAAACATTTACCCTTCTTCTCTTGAGTCTTAGTCCTTCCTTTGTCCTTAGAACCACACTTGAAGTTCTGCTTCTTTCAGAATGACACCTTATGGCGACATTTCTTTATTCTCAATTATTATCCTTGTTTCTTCTTGCATACATCTGTGGCTTTCATCAAAGTTAGAATAGTGTGTGTTCAGTGGTGTGAATGTCTTACTTATTAATGATACTAAATGGTGAGAAGATAAATATAGTCAGGCTATCTCCCCAAATAATGTGGGGTAATTCTACTAGGTTTGGATGTAACCATAAAAAGATTTTGATATGTTCAAATCAAGCCTATTATATTCTTCAACTTGTTCTTCTTGAGATAACATGGTTACATTGTTGTGAACATAAGTATCAATTTGTCATACATCTCCTTGGATGTGCCTAGTTCAGATATGTAGGCAACCAGACTCTTATTTATGGATTCCCTGATCAGCAGCTTTGCTCTGATTTCTCCTTTCTTATACTTGTTTCTAACAGCAGCAGAGGCATTGGATGGAGGTTCTTGAATCTTCCCTGTCACATGATCCAGGAGATCATGATCTTCCAATTTTAGGTCTAATATCATCTTCCAGGCATGGAAGTCATCACTTCCAGTCAGCTTGTCATTCTCCTTGAATTCAAGACTAGTGGAACCCATTTCTTCGGTGATGATTGCTAAAGATAGAGTTTGTCTTCACCTCAACTCCGATACCATGTAAAGTTTTGTAGATGTTCTATGCTAGGAGCAATTTTACTTTTCCCACAGCAATCATACAAATAGTTAAGCAAGATGCAGATAGAACATAAAAGTAGATCTTACAGAAGACAAATCAGAAACAGGAAAAATGTGTGTGTTCGTTTCGGCGGTCAACAGGATGCTTCAACCAGCAAAGTCTCCTTGGTCAGCCAGCCCAGCATGTGTCACAACAGCCCTCCAATCAGTAGATGAGTCAACCCAAGTCAACTCTACAAAAGTCAACGTTGTCCTGAAAAAGTCAACGCAGGGGCAGCAAGCTAAAAGTCAACGCAGCAGCAAAACGGTCAACCCTTTGACCTCGATTTTTGTGCCAGGTAGTACGGCCTTCAAAAATCGAACCTTCCACAAGTTTTCGGCTTGATTGGACCATGCGTTGACCAAAGTCAACGCTGGTCAAACTTTCTGCGAAACCCTAGCAGCAGAAAATCGTACTTCAGCTCAGCCGTACGGTCTGTCCTCTTTCTCCTTCCCACGTGTGGCTGAAATTCGTCCTCCAGGTAGCTTGTACTATTTCAGATGAGAGAGGAAGATGTGAGTTGTGTTGTGATGAAATTCTCTCCAACTTTTCCTGTATTTATATCCATCAATGAGGGTGTGTGACACATCTGTTGGGCATGTGAGCCTACATTACAAAACTGGCCGACCTTGAACATGTGGAAAATAAATTCAAAACATATGTTCTGCTCATCGGATTAAGACATATTAGATATGGATTTTACACCTCTCTGAAAGAGGATTCCAACAAAAATATTAGCTTCTTAATCTGAGCATTACAACATGGAGTTTGGACCTAGTTGTCCAAAATTAACAAATATCCTTAGCCATAATAAACCGAATCAACACCCACTAGGATGTTTTTCCCACCATTCAGCTTGGAATATGTGTCCCATCCACCGTGATCTTATATATTTTTACATGGATTTTTACCAAGGCTGTTACATAACCCTCCCCCTTAGGGGAACACTATCCTCGATGTTCAATAACACCTATAACCAGAAAACTGTTAAAAACAAAACATATTGCCTATGGAGCTTTATAGCATAGCTCGTTGCAGTATTTACAATGACATCCTACTAAAACATGACATGACAATCATACCATTCAGTGGAGCTTTATAACATAACTCATTGCAATATTTACAATAACAACCACATATACTTAATCACATTTTCTTCAACCAACAAATAACCATACTGTTTGTGGAGATTTATAAACCATCTCGATACAATATTTACAATAATATACACATACATGTATACACATTTTCTCAACCAACAAATAAAAGGATATGATGCATGTATTAGCACCAAGGGAATCCAGAGGCTCACACATCCACCCTTAAAGTAATACCAGGATTCACTTCCTTCCCAAAAAGTCCAGAATCCACTATTAGAGCCAAAGTTGCATCCAATGTCCAATGCTACCATCTTACACCAATTTTCCTCTCAGTGAACATTTACCGGCTCATTGTTCTAGGGCCACACTCCCAATGTGAATCTAATCCCATCTGGAAATTCTAATTACCAAAAAAAATCCATCCCATCCCTTCCCTTCTATGTTACACAGTCCCTCGGGCAATTCGGTAATCCCCATCCGACCATCCAACTCAACCGAAGTGTGAGAACCCATCTCATCAAGGCTATACGAAAATGACAAGGATAGGTTGAAAACACTATCACACCTGGCAAAACCCATGCCGAGGCAATAAAGAACCACATGCAATACCATGCATGCCAAATCTAGCAAGGAAAATACACATGCAAATTGATAACTGCCAAGAATCTTGTTGTAGCTTCTTGATTCCTGCTCCTCCTTGCTTGCTCCCTCCTTTTCTTGGTTTCTTGCCTTTCTTACTCAAATGCCAAAGTGCTCCAAACTCTAAGTGTCCAAGAGAGAGAGAGAGAGAATATTGAGACAGATCCAAAATTGAACTAACAAAAGGTTAACCATTGATCTTCAGAAGCCTTTGTATAGATGAGGCCTCTATTTTCTTCATTTTCCATTATTTTCCATCATTTTCCTCCTCACATGCAACTTGTGACCTTTCATTTTCCTTTTCTCCTAATTTCCATTATTTTCATAAATAAAATTCCAATTAATGCCTCATGCCTTTCCGATTAAGCCTTTTCATTTTCCTTTGCCAATATCCTTAGCCATAATAAACCGAATCAACACCCACTAAGATGTTTTTCCCACCATTCAGCTTGGAATATGTGTCCCATCCACCGTGATTTTATATATTTTTACATGTATTTTTACTAGCGTTGTTACATAACCCTCCCTCTTAGGGGAACACTATCCTCGGTGTTCAATGACACCTATAACCAGAAAAATGTTGAAAACAAAACATATTACCTATGGAGCTTTATAGCATAGCTCACTGCAATATTTACAATGGCATCCTACTAAAACATGACAATCATACCATTCATTGGAGCTTTATAACATAACTCGTTGCAATATTTATAATAACAACCACATATACTTAATCACATTTTCTTCAACCAACAAATAACCATAATGTCTGTGGAGATTTATAAACCATCTCGATACAATATTTACAATAATATACACATTTTTTTAACCAACAAATAAAAGGATATGATGCATGTATCAGCACCAAGGGAATCCAGAGGCTCACACCTCCACCCTCAAAGTAATACCGAGATTCACTTCCTTCCCAAAAAGTCTAGAATCCACTATCAGAGCCAAAGTTACATCCAATGTCCAGCGCTACCATCTTGCGCCAATTTTCCTCTCAGTGAACATTTACCTACTCATTGTTCCAGGGCACACTCCCAATGTGAATCTACTCCCATATGGCAATTCTAATTACCAAAAAAAATCCATCCCATCCCTTCCCTTCTATGTTACACAGACCCTCGCGCAATCCGATCATCCCCTTCCATGTAGTCACTCACCTTCCAAGTTTTGCTGGCACCCTCATCTCGGGTAGTCCATCCCTTGGCAAGATTTCCTCACATCAGAAGGTCAAACAAACAAGGCATATACCTACCTCAAAACCATCATACTGGTCATAACATTCTCGTGGAAATCAATGGACACTATTGGGTACCTGTGTCCCACAATGTCCTTGCTCCTATAGTACTTTACCAACATACTACTGCATTTTCCAATTCCTTTTCATAACGCTGTTAGTTCTTATATTCGGTTTCAACCACCCAACCAGGCATTCCGTGCTTCCTGTACTAAGGACATAATTTCCATTAGTTTCAAAATAAATTGAAATAAATTCAAATCATACTTCATGGGTAGCTCGTCAACAAGGTACACTTGCAATCTTGTTCACTTCTTATAACATAAGTCAAACTAGTTGTTTGATCAAACCATCATGTATAAACATATCATATATGGCTAGCTCAAAATGCAACCATCATAGATCAAAATCATAAATCAGATGGAATCATCATAAACCATAATCATAAATCACATATAATCATCATAAGTCAGAACCACATATCACATGCATAATAAAATATCGATACTTATCTTTCATTGGTTCTTACTTTTTCCTTTGTTCTTTCGTACACAAACCAGATCGGTTGCCACACTCGGAAAACACCCAGTGCCTTTGCTTCACTTCAATCACGTACACATACACACAATGTACAACACATACATCCACACAAGGCGTACACCACCACACAATACATACACCCACACCCGATGTACAACACAACACAATACATACACCTATACCCAGATTACAACACAATACATGTACAGACACATACATCCGGCACACAAAATAACACATACATATACATATACATATGCAAACAAAAAGTGCAACACAAAAAATACACACGTCGTGATACCATGACTACACCATGCATATACATAGTACCGCATGCCCGCAACACATGTATGACATGTACACAATACCACATGTATACCAGTACCATATGCACAACATGTACACAATACCACCTATACACACACTACATGCAAAACATGTGCATTGCATCGCATGTACACGAACCACCTGCATAACGTGTACATAACGCCAAACATACACTGCACCACCTGTATAATGTGTACACAACACCACATGCACAACATGTACACGACACCATATGTACATAGCACCACATGCATGACATGTACACGACATCGCTTGCACACAACACTACATGCACACAACACCATGTGTACAATCATGCACACAATAACAAATGCACATAGCACCATACGTACATCACACACACAACACCATATGTACATAGCACTGCATATTCAACATATACATAGCACTATACATACACAACACCGCATATCCAACATAAGAATAACACCATATGCACACAACACAGCATAGCCAACATGCGCACAGTACAATACGTACACAACACCGCATATCCAACATGTACATAGCACCATCTATACTAGCACTGGATGTGGAATATACACACAACACCATATATACAACAGGGATACAACATCATATGTACACAATACGACATATGAAACATTACACATCACCATAGGTACAATCATTGAATATACAACATGCATAGCATATACACAACAATAGCATTGTACATTCGTAGACCAAACACTGACCTCACAAACAACCTTTTTTCTAGTGTCTTTCCACTATCCATGCTTATCCTAGCATGTCGCAGATCACACTACTTTCACTTCGTTGATGTGTCCCTCAACATTACATGTCCATAACATAAACATATGGATAATACAAGCATATAATATCAATTCATGTCCACATGACACTGACCTCATATATCTGTCAAGGCTACTCTACCACTTGATTCCTCATAGCCATGAATCTTTTCATGCCATTCACTTGCATAAGAAATCAGTCCTCCACAAGAATGATCCTTGAAACCCTGTCATACAGTGACATATATACATACATACATACATATATATAATCATTAGCATAAAACAATCATGATATTGTCAGACAATGTCATACATACATACATATATACATATAACCATCAAGGACCATGATGACCTTGTCAATTAACAACATACACACATACACACATATATACATATATAAACATCAACATAAAGAAATCATGATCTCATTAGATAAAGACATACAGACATGCATATATGCACATATAGACATCACCATAATTATGATCACAACATGATTATCATATATCATAAGGTCAAAGTTAAGAGAACTTCCTTCATTCGTGCACAACATGCATAATGTTGAAAATAACCATTCCCAACATCGCCAATGCATCTAAAACCTCAGATCCATTCACTTTACCTTTCATGTTACCTTCTTCATAACTGCTCTCCCACTATCCAATTACCATAGTGGACCCAACCAGTCCAACCAGTTGTCATATTCTTACCTTCCGCTATGCTTACTCATGCACTGAGCTTCATCTGTGTCTTACATTACCTGTTGGGTACCACACAAATCTCCTCAAGCTCCATTAACTTTCCTCTTTACCAAGACTCTTAAAACATAAAATACAAGGACAAGAACAAGAAACAAACAAGAAGAAAACCTTTTGTGGTTGTCGTTAATTGCAGAATATGAATTATCCACAGTATCATAAAACAATTGTTGATGTTTTGAATCCCAATGGAGATTCATCTTTAAGACAAGAAGTGAATGAAGAATGAAAGAAGGTCGCACAGGTCAAGGCTTAAATAGTGAAGGATGATGAGAAGCGCCGACAAGAACATATTTTATTAATTTATTTAAAAAATTTATTTTATTTTTTTATAAAATTTTTCAATTTAATTTAATTTTAATAAATTAATTTTAATTTAAATAATTTATAATACTTAAAATAATATGTAATAGCGCCTATTATTAATATTAATATTTAAAAATTTAAAAATTGTTTATATAATATTACTTATTAATTTCATAATTTAATTTATTTTTTAAAAAATGTTTTTTTTTTTTTTTTTAACTATTATATATCCTTAAGTGCTACTAAATTCTAATAAATTAACTCTCACCTATTGTGGCCAACTCTCACCAATATCTATCTTCTATCCTAAGTGCAGAAAGAAACATGCCTTAAGAGAATGTCCTCTTGATTTGAAAGTCATAGAGACCTGTGTCATACGTACAAAAAATCACGAAACAAAGAAATGTCCTTCTATACCAGGTCTTAAAGCCGTCTTCCAAGAAGAAATAGCTCCACATCCAGTAGATCTTCTTTGTTTTGTCTCTAGAAGACCATGGCAAGGGCCACAAAATCAAGGTTTTAATACTCAGAGGTATACTCAGCCCCCACAAAGTAATTGGAATTCATCAATGCCATGGCAGCAACCTTGGTCTCAACCTCAACCTTGGGCAGAAGGAATGCATAATTCTTATGGAAGATATTCTCAATATCACCAATATCCACAATTTTATCTGAACTATCTTCCACAACATTTTCCTCAACCAAGTCAACAACCTTAATTCCCAAATCATAATCCACAACATTCATTGTCATTTCCAAAAAGGCCAAACCAAATACCTGCTCAACCACTCCCAAACCCAAATAATAAAAAAGGACAACCTATTTATAACATAGAGGGGCAGAATTTTCAAACTTATATGATAACTCCGCTATATCTTAACAATGTTCAACTTAGATATGGTAGAATGCTAGAAAAGAAAAAACCCTTTGTTTTTATTCAATAAAAAGTTGATCACTTTGATGAGGAAGTTTCTCTTCATCAAAATGAAAATCTTCAAAACAAAAATAATCATTCTAGAGAAGGGACATCTCTTCATCATAATCAAAATTTTCAAAATCAAACACAAAAATATCCAATAAACTCTAAGTCCCACCATAGAGAAATCTTCAGTATCTATATCTAAACCCTTTTTCCTAAAAGATTACAAATTGATAGAGGGGTAGAAAGAAAAAAAATTGTTGCCTAATTATGATATATTAGATGAACTGAAAAAAATCTGTATCAAAATTCCTTAGTTACAAGCCATTAAGGAAATCCCAATCCTTGAAAAAACAATAAAAGAGTTGAGAATAAAGAAATCAGGAAGAAAAACAAAAGAAGTGAAAAGAATCTAGTTAGTGGGAAAAATTGCAGATATCATGATGGGAAAAACAACCATACTAAAATATTTGGATCCAGGAAGTCCCATTTTAAAAACACACATCGATGGTATTGATATTCCAAATACTTTGATTGACTTAAGAGCATCCATAATTATGAGTAAACAAACCATGGAACAACTAAAGCTTCCAAACCTTCAATGTATACCAACATTACTACAATTAACAGACAAATTAGTAATCAAGCCAGATGGTGTATTAGAAGACATTTATGTATCCTTAGACTCTTCAGAATATCCAGTTGACTTTATGACCTTGACTCCCAAGAAAAAATTAGGAGGACATCCATTGATATTAGGAAGACCTTGGTTAGCTACAGATGACGCTTTCATCAGTTGTAGATCTGGTGATATGTTTATTTCTGATGGAAAATCAACAAAGAAATTCACTCTATATCCTACAGAAAAAACAATGATAGAAGTAGAAGATGAAGAATGGATGGATGATGACAATGGTATACAACCTATTTTTACAATTTCCCACATTAGTGAAGAAAATCAAATTCTAAATTCAATATAAAATTATGAATCATCTTCACAATGTGAGAATAGTCAAAATTTTCAAGAACAATGTAATATTGAATACTTATCATCCAGACAAATGTCTTTATATTCTATGGAAGAATTTAGTAATTCTTCAATTGAAATATTTCCAAGTAAAAATTTAAACATAAACAAAAACCTAGAAGAATTTCAAAAAGAGGAGTTAATCAAAACATTGCAAAAACACTCTTCTCCATATACATGGGAGTACATTGATATGAAAGGAATTAATCCTAAGACTTGCATACATCATATTTATATTGAGGAAAATTCTAGACCAATCAGACAACCTCAAAGAAGAATGAATCCAAAACTTAGGGAAATTGTAAAGGAAGAACTGCAGAAACTACTGAATGTAAACTTTATTTATCCAGTATCCGACAGTGAGTGGGTTTTACCTTTAGTAATTGTCCCTAAGAAGAATGACAAATGGAGGGTGTGTATTGACTATAGGGAGTTGAATAAAGCTACTTTAAAATATTATTTTCTATTACTTTTCATAGATCAATTTTTGGATACATTAGCAAAGAAGAAATATTTTTCATTTTTGGACGGGTTCAGTGGGTACAATCAAATTCAAGTAGCACCCGAAGACCAAGACAAAACCGCATTTAACTGTCCATGGGGAACTTATTATTACCGAGTACTTCTTTTTGGATTATACAATGCACTTGCAACATTCCAAAGAGCAGTATTAGGAATTTTCTCTGATTTAATACATGATTGGGTGGAATTGTATATGGATGACTTCACAGTTTATGGAAATTATTTTGAAGAGGCTCTTGAAAATTTGGAAAAAGTTCTCATAATATGTAAAGAAGAAAATCTCTCATTAAGTCATAAAAAATGATTTATGATTTTTACTAAGGAAATTGTTTTAGGACACCATATTTTAGGAAATGGAATTAAGGTAGACTCATCTAAAGTTGAAGTTGTTTCCAAATTAGCAATCCCAAATTGTCAAAAAAATGTTAGGAGTTTTCTTGGTTTACAGGGTACTATAGAAGATTTATAAAAAACTTCACAAAAATTGCATTTCCACTCTTCAAATTGCTCACTGAAGATTGAATTTAGTTAGAATCATGAGTGCCAAATGGCATTTGAAACTTTGAAAGAAAATATATTTGAAGCGCCCATCTTAAGATGTAATATCCCTAGCTTAAGCTACCGTAAAAACTCTCGTAAAATGAGGGTTGTTAAATACTTAAATATTATTTATTATTATATTGATATGACATGAAGAGTATCCTTGTAATTCTTAATTATAATAATATTGGAAGAATTATTTCTTAGTTATTTTATTTAGAATAATTTATATTATTCTATAGAAATAAATTATATTTTCAAGTTGGTATCTTTTATGAGTTTTAGAAATAATGAGTAACAATTTTGGAAAAACTATGGATAAATGATATTTTGCTCATAAGGAAAAGAAAATCTACCTTTAAAAGAAAAGCATGAGAGATTTATGGAGTGCTTTTGTGATTTAGGAAAAATCAGATTTATGGATGCTTTATGGAATGCTTTTATGATTTAGAAAAGCTATTCCATTTTCGTAATTCTATTTATTGTAAACCTATGAGAAAAATAGAGGAAGGGAATGAGAGAATACATGGAAAATGGAGTCAAGGAAGAGGAAGAAGGGATTCCAAGCATACATCAAAAGATAAGTAACTATGTTCTTTGAAAATTCCTTTGTTTGCATATGGGGTATGATGATATAATAATTGAATTTAATTGCAAGGAAAAGTTCATATGATGAAGAATCAAGATTATTTCTTGAGAAAAACTCTATATGGTTTCGTGGATAGAGGAATAAGTGTTTTATTCATTGAATTCTTAGAATAATTCATGTGTTGTGAATTCATAAAAGTTTTTCATGGCTAAATAATTATGTGAATTGCATGAGCTATTGGAAAATAGGGTCTAAATATGACTTTGTATCTCTCAAACCAAAATAGATATGAAAAAAGTGAAAGAGATTTTTGTAAAAGAGGATTTTATGACCAAAAGCCTTTTTCAGATTTTAAAAATTAGTTTCCCATGTCTTGAAAACCGTGTCCATGATTGATGACAAAAACAGGGGATTATTTAATATTTAATTCTGGAAAAATGAGCTCCAAAGATTTGTTTGAATATTCCAAAAAGTAACACTTGTGTGAAAACTAAGAGAGGTTACTTTTAATGAGCCCGTTAGAAACAAAAACCTCTTTGGGTTTTCTAAACACTGTTTCCATTTGGTTGGAAAATGTGTCCAAATTTGATGACAAAAACATGAAATTATTTAATATTTAAATCTGGAAAAATGGGCTCCAATGATTCATTCGAATATTCAAAACCGTGACACCTGTGAAAAAAATGAGAGAGGTTATTTTTAATAAGTCTGTTCCAAACAAAAACCTCCTTTGGTTTTCTAAAATTCATTTCCAAATGTTTGTAATACACGTCCAAAGTTGATGGTTAAAATAGAAAAAAACAGAGTAAATAAGAGTGCTTCTATTTGATATTTCAACCGATAAAAATAATTGTTTATGTACATATAGACATAATAATTATGTTGATAATTCTTTAAAAGGAATTAATTTATTTATTTTAAGAGATTACCAAGTATTTTCTCATGATGCATATGCATTAAAAGTTAAAGAGAAATATTGGACTCTTGAAGAGAGTATGTGCTTAGGTGCACATGAATAATATCTAGTATATTTGATCTACTAAAATTTTTTACATGATTTTACATGCATGAGGAGCTTGAGTCATATAAAAAGTTATAAATAACTTATATGAAGGGTAGCTCACATAAAACACTTGCGTAAAAGGCAATTGGTTGTGTTATTTGAGAAGGATTTGTTATTCATGTTAATTCTTGAAGAAATATTACAAATCTCTCTCATGTGTAAAATGATAAGAAAATATTTTGTATTTCATGCATAATTGCTAGTGAGTTAGCTATCTTTTGGAAAAATAATAATTAGGGTTTAAAAATCCTTGGAAAATAAATATATATATATTTGTATGCAAGAAAGTAATTATTATGTTAGAACTCTTCAAAAAGAGTTGAAGGGAAAAATATATCCTTCTACGCATTATTGTAATAGATTCTTTGAGAGGAAAAGTAGAAATCACATGCTTTATTATGTAATATTATTTATAGAAACATATATGCTATTATTTAGATAAACATATATGCTTGCATGCATGAGAAAAATATAGTTTTTGGTATTAGATTTCAAGAGAAAAGGAAGATGCAATCACATAATATTTATTGTGTTAACCTTCTTTTGAGAAAAATAATATGTATTTTACAAACCTAAAGGGATTAGCTATGGTATTAGCTTTATTTTGAAAATATTATGCATAGTTATTGGGTTATATATTTTGGATGAAATGGAAATGTCCCTTTGCATGCATGAAAGAATAAGTGGTATGCGTTTAACTCATTGGAAAAAAAAATTGTTTATTTTTCCATGAAATATTTATTTAGTTTCTTTTGGAAAGAAATATATATTTTACATGCAAAAAGAACAAGCCATGTTATTGCATGCACAAAATTATAACTAGTGTTTTAACTTTGTTTGAAATCCAGCTAGCATGGTTATACATAATAACCATTATGAATAACTCTTGGGTGGAAAAGATGTTTTTGGAAAAGAACATGCATTTACATGCATAAGTATAGCATTTATTGTGTTAATACCTTTGGAAAAGAAAACATAAGAGTAAGCAAAAAAATAAATTTCTTGCTGGGATAGTTATCTTGAAAGCTTGTTATGCATTTGCATGCACAATATTATTATATAGTATGTTAGCTTTCCATTGGAAATAATATGAAAGTGCATAAAATCTTTTGTTAGTATTTGTTGGAAAGATGACGCTTGATAGTGATTTATTTGTTACTAATACATGTGAAATGATGTTAAAGAAGGAATTTCATGTCAGTGTGGTTATGTTTTATACATGCAGACAAATAGTGTTGAGGTGTCACAAATAAAGATTGATTATTGGATTATTAATATTTTATCTAATCATGATATCAAGTGTTCTCATGAAAGCAATGACAGGAAAAGATGGTGACTTGAGAAAATGATTTTTCAAGTTTAACATTGTGAAATATAAATATTTGTTAGTCCATGCAGGTTTAGTAGCTCCGACTGCAAGATGACCCACTAAAGGAAACAACCCGACTACAAAGACTAAGACCGTGGGTAAATGGTATCATGATGATTGTAATAGCTTATAGTTAGTTATGTTTCATTTAAAATTATTTTTATATGTAATTTTTATGACAATGGTCAAGGGATGGACTCCCTTATAACCATTGAGTAAGGGGTGACAACCCTCACGAGCGTTTAATAATAAAATTAAACGTTTCTGGTTTTTCACCCTACGAGGTTTCCAGGGTATATCGGTGTCTAATGATGTGATTGTTCATTGTGTTATTTTCATGATGTGATGTTTATATTATCCATTATGTGACTTACTAACTAAGTTAAAATTATCATGGGATCGATACATAGCTATAGTAAGAAATTTAAGTTAATATGCTACAACAAGGAGAGTTAATGGTTGTGTCTCTCACTATGTTTTTTACTAAATATTTCTCTACGTGATGATGATGGTTATTTTAATGGTTAATGAGGAAATATGGAAAGTAATTTATAAAGTTACACATTTGTAAATGTTGAAAAATTTTCCTAACTCCATGCATTTTCCTGCGAGGTTATCGGGGTATGTTATATAAGAGGACCAAATTGGAAATTACCTTTTCATATCTCAACTGATGCTTCAGATACAACTCTGGGAGCTATATTAGGACAAAAATATTTGACCCTTTATGCCATCTACTATACAAGTAAGAATTTGATTCCTGTTGAGTTAAATTACACTGTTACTGAAAAAGAGTTTCTAGTTGTTGTCCATGCTATTAACAAGTTTAGACATTACATCACTAGCTATGAAACCTTCATTCATACATATCATTCTGCAATTAGATATCTAATGAATAAATCTATCACTAATGGTAGAATCAAAAGATGGATACTACTCTTGCAAGAATTTAACATAACCATTCTGGATTAACGTGGAAAAAAAAACACAGTTGCTAACTTTTTATCTAGAATTCAAAATGATAACAATGATACATCAGTAGAGAATAATTTTTCTGATGAATATCTTTTTGCAATATCTACTAAATCTCCATGGTTTGTATACATTGCTAATTACTTTGCCATAGGAAAACTACCATGATATTTGTTTCCCAGAGAAAATAGAAGTATAATTCAAAAAAGTGCATCATATTCATGGGTAAATGATGAATTATACAAGACAGGTCCAAATCTCATCATTAGAATATGTGTTTGAGAAGATAAAATATCTGAAATATTGAAGGCGTGCTATGATGAGCCATGTGGAGGATACTTTGCTAATAAAATGACTTCTTATAAAATCCTTCTTTTAGGATATTATTGGCCTTCCCTTTTCAAGGATTCCAAGGAGTATGTTAAAAGGTGTGACAATTATCAGAGAATGGGGAAACTTGTTCCTACATATGAAATTCCCTTACAACCACAGGTACTCATCGAACCCTTTGAAAAATGGGCCCTGGACTTTGTTGGACCAATCAATCCACCATCAAGACAAAAGAGGTATATTCTTGTATGCACTGATTATGTAACTAAATGGGTAGAGGCTAAAGCACTTTCTTTGCTAATGAAAATGTTGTAGTTTCATTTATTTTTAAGGATATTTTTACTCGTTTTGGTGTCCCAAGGGAAATTGTGACAGATCAAGGAATCCAGTTTACATCCAAAATGGTGCAAAAGATTGTGGAAGAATATAAAATCAAGCACATAAAGTCCACTCCATACCATCCATAAGCAAATGGACAAGTGGAGTCCACCAATAAAGTGATTGAATCAATCCTCATAAAGGTTGTACATCTACATAGAAGGGATTAGGAAAAAAGGCTTCCTGAAGCTTTATGGGCCTACTGGACTACATGGAGGAATACAACAGGACATACTCCCTATGAACTTGTTTATGGGAAGCAAGTCTTGTTTCCAATAGAGTTCCAAATCAGAACCTTCAAACAACAATCAAATTGGGACTTGACTTATCAGAAGCTCAAAAACATAGAATGGAGCAACTCAATGAGCTTGATGAAATAAGGCAAGATGCAGTTCAAAAGACTAGCATAGTTCAACAACAAAGATCTAGATGACATGATAAGTACATAAAAGAAAGAAAATTTCAGGCAGGAGATTGGACACTTTTATTTGACTCAAAGTTCAAGGACTTCTAAGGGAAATTTCAAACTCATTGGCTTGGGCCTTATGAGATTGAAAGAGTCTTTGATAATAAAGTAGTCAGGATAAGAACTATTGATGAATAAACGGTTCCGCTTCTTGTAAATGGGCATCGAATAAAGGTCTATCATAAACCATTGACAAAGGAGGAATCTGTCAAAAAATTTCAAGACAATGTTGATATGAAGTTGGTGAAGAAGAATATTTCTTCTTCCCCAACTTAGCCTTCTTTTTAATTTTCATATCTAAAAAAAGAGAGAGAGAGAGAAAGAAAGAAATAATATATAGATATTATTCAAGAAAATAAAATTAAATAAATAAATAAATTTGTATAAGTATGAAAACCAATCACTGATTAGCATCCTTATACAGAAAATACAAAGTGAAAATAAGAGTTTATTTCTGACATCTTATATTTTCTTTACTTCCATTCTAAAAATCCCAAATTCTTTGCATTTCTCTTTATTTTTCAGAAAAATAAAGATTAGCTACATAATTGTTGCATTTCTGCAGCTACTATGACATTTTGTAGCTCTTACACATCTCTGCAACATAGATGAACATAACTGTTTGACAAAAGAAAGTGAAGACAAGATTGAAGATCATATTGAAGAATGTACTCAAGAATACCCGAGGAATCAAGAACAAAGAAGAAAACAATAAAGGTTAGCTATATCCAAGGTATGATACATTTTTTTTTTAAATAATAAGGTTCAAAACATTGATATATATAAATTATATGATCGTATATTTTCCAACTCAAAAATGTCATCATTAAAACTGATTGTGCCGAATCAAAATCTAAATCTCATGATTTGCCACCAAGCCCACATCATAATCTCCTCAATGATCAATTTGATCTCATTCATTAATAATTCAACGGTCATGTGTCATGAATAAACATTACTTATACTGAAACCTAGCTCACGTTCCTAAACTCTTGCTCATTCACTTCACTTGTTACCTACACGTCTCCATCGTTTTATGACATAGATCCTCCATGTTTCCAATCACAGATTAAAACCCTCAATTTATCCAGTCAGGTAGAGACAGTCTTGAAGGCAAAAATCTCGGCAATGAGATGGGTTTGATCATGAGAACAGAGCCCGTAGGTTAGAAATTCATGGAAGGATATCCATAGCTAAAAGAGATACTGAAGAAGGCACATTAGCTTAATTTTATAGAGAAATTTGATGGATTTCACAAGGAAGTCATGAAATATTTTTCCAGAGCCTTCGATGGAGTTGAGGTCAAAATTGGTGACATCAAATTTGCAGTCCCTGAATCTTTGGTGGCAGAGGTAGCCAGACTTCCAAAGATAGGTGAAAGGTGGTTCAAAAATAGAGGAATCAGTGGAGAGGAATGGAAATTCTTCTTGAAAAACCTAGGTATGGACACAAGTATTTTTAAGAAAGGAATTCCTAGCAGAACCCTTAAGAATAAATGGAGGAACATGACTTTGATAATTCAAAAAATTATTACATGTGAAGGAATATTTGGTTGCATGTTTTTCTATCATGTTAGGTTACTGGTGATTTTTCTAGAGGATAAAGAAATAAACCTTCCATATTTTTTGCTGAATAGTCTAAGGAAGATGGCAGGGATGGTTCAAAAGAGGGTTTCGTTTATAGATAACACAACGCATCATCATGCATTAATAAAAATCCTCATTGAATTTCATTTAAAGAGCATAGGAGATACTTGGGATGATTTCCTAACTAAAAATCATTTTCAAGAAAAAGAAGAAAAGCAGCCTAGTGATAACAAAGGGAAAAAAGGCACAAAGAGAAAAATTGAAAATTTTGTTGAAGATGAACAACCACCTCAACCATAATCAGAAGATGAAATTCCTATTTCACAGTTATTTGGAAAGGCTAAGGAACAAATCAGTAAAAAGAGAAGGGTTGGCATGAAAGAAAAAGGAAAAGTCATACATACAGAAAAATCAGAAACTCAAAACATTCCACAACTAGGAAGAAGAAGCTCAAGACTTTGAAAAGTAGCTAAAAATACACTCCTTGAAGTTGCAGAACCTATTGATCTAGAAGAAAGTCTTGAGGTACCATCACCTATCATTTCTTCTCCCATAAAGGATGCAAGTAGAAGAACTCCAGATATTGACCTTGTCCAGCAAGAGATCTATGACTACATTGAATCCTTGGAAAGAAGAAATGTAGAAAGACATCAAGTCATGATGAACAACCTTCTAGTCCACAAGAACCTCTAGTGAATACTCTAAAGCAAGAAAGTTATGAGCTAGAGATACTAAATAGGCATATAAATCAGGAAAATGAAGCTATGAAGATTCATAAACAAATTGATGAAACCATCAATGAAAACACTCTTCTACATCTGGGGTTATGGTTCAAAAAGAACAAGAAATTGAAAAAGAGGAACATATACTTGAACAGATAGATCATAACTTCGAAGTACAAACTTCTGATAAAGAAACCAAGAGTAGCAGTAACTTCAAAGAGGGGAAAGAAGTTGAAATTTGATGTACTAGCAGAGGTGTCAGAACATATGCAGGAATGAGGTGAAGACTCGCAATTTTGAAAATTGCATGAAGACATGCAATGGTCTCTTAATGGGGGTATGTTGAACCTCAACACTGTCTTTATTTTTGACATCTATCTCACCACTTTTCCTTCCTTTTTGACATAATTCATAAACCCAATCAATATTAATTGATACATTTTCAGTCTGAGAAGGAATTTAAATGATCTTTCTTTTATATTATAATGTTTCTTATTATTTGAATGAATTTTGTATTTAGCTACAGAATTCATGCAATTTTGTAGCTAATCTCTATTTCTGCAACTACCGATATTGTTTGATAGGTTCCGAAGATGAAGGAGAGGAGCGAAGCATATGTGTAGTTTTGAAATGATTCATACATGGATTTTGTCCTACTCACCCGTCTAAAATCGAGAGAAATAACACCTAAAATCATGGTCAAAGGATTAGTCAAACAGAGGGCTGAGACCAACGGATGAGAAGTTGGAAGCTTCACGATTTTCTCTCCACGTAGCAAATTGTGAAAGCTATGAAAGACCAAAATCCTATTTAGAATTCTACTTTTAAGTTCCGTTAATATCTTTAGGCGAGATCATCTCAAATAGTTGAATTTAATTAGTTATAAATACTGGGTCGTTTTGAACCAGAGATAAGTTTAATTTTTGTAATACTGCTACACAACGAAAATTTGTTTTTATTAATGCATGGAGAAGGCAAGTTCGAGACCATTGATGCATAATTAGTCACAAGTAATTCTTCAAGTCATTCTGTTGCAATGGGCCCCTGCATAGAAAAGGTTTCGTAGCATAAATTTATGTTGCTTTCTAGTTTAATTTCCCATTACCGCATAGATTAATTGCTAAGTTTTTCATTAGTTAAATGTTAAGTTTTCATAATATGAATGTTGTGTCTTTCACATAGTTTAATGCTTTAAATGTTTCGATTTCCTGAAATAATTTGATGATCTGGAATTTATTGTTAGTTAATGCTATGCTAATATCAGTTTCAGATTGAATGTGAAAATGCTTTGGTTTGCTTCTTATACAAGAGATTATACATGTGCTTATGATTGAAAATTCAATAAACTTAACGAGATTAAGTGTATTTCATGAAATTAAAATCATGGAAACCAAATTTTGAACAACAACATATAAAAACACAACAAACACAGACAACTGAGTCAAATACACATAATTTTGATGAAGGAGTTCACCCCTCCTGGGCTACATCTCTTTGTTCCAACTTCATAGCTTGGGCCTTTGTATTAGCTTCAATTATGAAAAATGGTTGTTTACAGTCTCCTATTGTCTCTGCAAACTACTCCAATGGCTCCAAAACATCAAAATCTACCAAGAATGACTCTTCCTAAGCCAAAATTGGTAGAAAATTGCCTCAGTTATGGCAAAACCAATTTTTCCTACATTTTCTCCACTAAAACTGGAAATCCGCCAGTAAAGTGGAGCTTCCGCCGCATTTTACGGCTCCACCAATTCCTTTGCTAAGATAAACCTGCACTTAATGTTAAGATAAGTGTGATTAATGGCGAGTTTAAGAGATGTGTGTGTTTAGTGCTCACTGTGTGTTATGGAGGCTAATCCAGGATTAGGGCACATTAAACAAGGTTTAAAAGGCGTTTGTTTTCCGCCATGAATAGTGATAAGCCATCGATCGTGGCGATTGGACATGTGGGAGGGGGCTGGCCTGCGGAGCTGGTCCCCTACGGACCCCCAAATTTGGAGCAAACAAAGCTTAAGTATATGTGGCACCCCATGGTTAATAAGGATCATGTGGATGGTATAACGGTTGGACTTGGCGCTTGTATGGGGGAGTTGGCAGGGTCGACCCCGACCTCCGCCCCTCCGCGGTCATAACATTTTTTTTGAATGGAACCATAGCCATGGACCTTGGTATATGAACTTTGAATAAAATATATATGCGGCCATTACAAACTTTGATTTCGACCTTGCATAAAATGTATATGTGCCATCCAACCTTGCCATGGGGGAGGGCATGTGGCAGCCTCCGACTACTCCACGTGGCCCTTCTCCATTGGCCCAAAATTTCACCATAAAAATTAATAATCCACCTTATATAAAAATTGCAACCTTAGGATTAGGAGGAAAAAATTCAACTTCCCAATCAAAATTGGTGAATCTGAATGTGACACTTGTCATAGTGTCATTGGCTGAAATTTGGAGAATATTCCCTGAAGATTCCTGAGGTACTGATTGGATTTCCCAACCATCAGTCTGTCACTGTTCTACACAATTTTTACATGTTTGAGAAAACAGACAGTAGACCATAACTTACTCATACGAACTTGGATTCTGATGAAACGAGTTATGTTGGAATCCTGGTGATGAGCTCTATCCGGTTGATCTGTTTTGGAGAATTTTAAGAGCACTTTCTTTTTTGAGCTATATATTAAGCCTCTGATCATTTGATGTTATAATCTTGTTAACATATGGAATGAATCTCTATTTTTCATTTGTTTACACAGTAATCATATATCTCAGAACAGACAAGCATTTTACCTTTGCACAGTAGGAAGAATACTCTGTTTTGCTTCTTAGTTCAATAAGCCTTTCAATTTAGATGGCATAGTCATTTAGATAGGATCGTTTACTTTCCATTTCATAGAATTTAGAATAGAATGCTTCGTTTCAATAGTGAATAGAACTAGAGTTAGTTTAATACTCTGTTTTTCATAGGATTAATTTAGATAGTTTTCATTATAGAGAGAAGTTTTCAATTACATATTTTGATAGGATTTAATCATAGTTTGTATTGATGTTTTGTTCAGATTTAGAAGAAATTTAAGTAGACAGTCTCCTCTTTTAATTCAATAGGTTTAGACGTATTTTTATAGACATTTTAAAGATAACTTCTGGCATAGAATAATCTAACATAGAATTAAACATGGTTTCTTTTTATGCAATATAGATTTGTTTTAGATCAGTTTTCTTTCTTAATTTTACATTTCCTTTTCTTCTTTCTTGTAACTTCCATTTTCTAGCTATTAGAAAATTTTCTTTACAATAATTTATAGATCAATTTAGTTCTTAGATTAATATTAAAAATTTCCTTTTCTTCCTTCTTAAGTTTATTTTTCAAGCATTAAAATTCTTCTAGATTTAGGTACTTTCTTTCTTTTAGATTTCATTCATATAAATATCTCTAAAAACACAAAAAATTGAAGTTTATTTTAAAATCAATTGTTCTTTCTCAATTTTCATCATAGGCTTTAATTAGGTTTAGATTTCATTCCTTAGATCAGTTCTTAGTTTTCCTATTTCATTCAAACATTTAAGATAAAACATAAAACCCCCCAAAACAACATATAAAATCTACACAACTAAGTAAGAAAGATAGGCTTCTAACATATATAGTGCACCTGCACTTCACAAGATTGCTAACTCCGGTCGATAATTTATGATAGCAATTTAAGACATTAAATTGACTAAAGAGACACATATACTCCTATCATGCAATTAATCAAACATTCAAACAACTTGCAAACATACCATGCTAAATAGAACAATGTTATGAAACTAGCTCACAAAATAGAAGAAAAGAGAGATCAACGACTTAGAAATCATCCTCTTTGAGGGGGCAACCTCCTTTACATTAAATGAATGAAAAATTCTTAGATGATACAAACGAAAAAACCTCCTTTCTATATATAAGAGTCCATGGGGTCACAATATAATCCTAGCCGACCTAACAATAATAATGGAAGGGCACGAAAATAATAATGGTGGTCTTTTATGGGGCACAATAATAACAATATGGGGACTACAGAGGTACAACAACAATAATAAAGGGGTTACACTATCAACAATAAGGGACTACACTAGTAATATAGGGACTTAACATGCCCCTCTCCCTCAAAAAAGTGTTGTTCTCAATGCTTAAGTAGTTATGGATGCTTCTGTATAAAATTCTCATCCTCCCACGTGGAATCTTCAATGGGTAAGTTCTTCCACTTGATGAGATACTCTGAAATTGATCGATTTCGTAGCTATCGAGTTCTTATTTCTGTGACTGCTTTAGGTTCCAATATGATTTTTCCTTCCTCATCAAGTTCTGGAAATATTGTTTGAACTAAAATTTTGTCACCTATAACCTTCTTTAAGCATGAAACATGGAAAACTGGGTGCATTCGGGAAGATGCAGGAAGCTCCAATTTGTATGCCATAGTACTAATATTTTGCAACAACTTGTAAGGACGATAGTACTTTGGCGATAATTTATTATCCTTCTTAGCTTGCTTGAGGGACATTTGTTTTTATGGTTGTATCCATAAAAATACCCAGTCACCTGCATCACTGAATTCTCGCTACAATTTTGATATTCCTATTGTTTCATTCGATTCTGTGGAAAATTTAGGTTATCCTTTAAGAGTTGGAGAACTTGTTGTTGATGCTCGATGTGATATTCCACTGCTTGAACCTTATAATTTTCTCTTAAAGATGATGTGATGGACGGTGGATGATAACCATAATGTGTCATAAATGGGGCCATTTTTGCTGTAGTGGGGAAGGAAGTGTTATACCACCATTCAGCCAGAGGTAACCACTTGAACCATTGTGTTTGTTTATCATATATAAAGAAACGAAGATATCCTTACAACCATTTGTTCACTATCTCAGTTTTCCCATCAGATTGAGGATGATACGATGAGCTATGAGCTAGTTGAGTACCCAAACAAGAAAATAATTTCGTCCAAAAATTTCCAGTGAATATGGGATCTTTATCACTTACAATAATCTTTGGGTTTCCATGTAGCTTTTGAATTGTTTCCATAAATGCAGTAACAACTGTACTCGCTTTAAATGGATAAGATAATGCACAAAATTGTGCATAATTGGTAAGTATATCAACTACCACCATGATGACACTCTTTCCTTCGTACTTAGGTAAACCTGTGATAAAATCCATTAAAACCTCCTCCCAACGTTAACTTGGAATGGATAAAGGTTGTAGCAAACCCGGGGTCATAATTGTCTCAAATTTATTTTGCTGGAAAACCAAACATTCAGCCACAAACTTTTTAATATCAGATTTAAGGCCATCCCAAAAAAATCTTTCTTCACCTTGTGGTAAGTTTTTAAAAATCCTTAGTGTCCTCCTAAGGGAGAGGTGTGCAATTCTAAAAGAATATTTTGTTTTATTTGGAAACTCTTACAAATATATAAATGATCTTTGTACCATCAAGAATCATTTCTCCAACTAAATGTATCAGATGTACTGGGATATTGCTGCAACTTTTGAATGAGTGTCCACACTTCTTCATCATTCTTACATTCCTCCCTTGGTTCAGTTATCCAATCTGGTTGGATAATAGAAACAGAACAAAGAAATTCTTCCACATCCTCATCCTTTCTTGAGAGTGCATCTACAATAACATTTAGCTTCCCTTTTTTGTATATGATTTCAAAGTCATAACCCAACATCTTTGTGACCCATTTTTGTTGCTCTTCTGAAGAGAGTATTTGTTCCAAAAAGTATTTAAGGCTATCATGATCAGTTTTTACCTTTAAGTGTCTTCCCATTAGGTAAGGTTGCCATTTCTTTAGTGCATGCAGTATTGTCAACATTTCCTTCTCATAAATAGCTTTATGTAAATAATTTCCTTTGATTGGACGACTTTCAAAAGAAATGGGGTTTCCTTCTTGCATTAAAACATCACCAATTCCATTTCCCGAGGCATCACATTCCACAATAAAGGTTTTTGTGAAGTATGGCGTAGCTAAGACCAGTGCTTGGCACATTTCCTCTTTAATATTTTCAAAGGCCTTAGTTGCTTCAAAAATCCATGAAAATGCATCTTTCTTCAATAGTGTTGTTAGAGGTGCTTCTATTCTCCCATAATTCTTAACAAAATTGTGATAATACCCTGTTAACCCGAGAAATCCTAGCAACTGCTTTATGGTTGTGAGGACTTTCCATTCCTTAATGGCTTTGATTTTTTTAGGGCCTACCTTAACACCCTCCTGAGATACAATATGACCCAGATATTTCACCTCTTATACTCTAAAGAAAAAATTGTAGTTTTTTGCATATAATGCTTTCTCCTCCAATAGTTTGAGAACCCTATCAACATGTTGAATATGATCCTTCCAAGACCTGTGGTAGATTTGTATATCATCAAAAAATACTAATACAAATTTTCTAAGGAAGGATTTGAAAATTGAATTCATCAACCCTTGAAATGTAGAAGGTGCATTAGTAAGGCCAAAAGGCATGACCAAAAATTCATAATTACCTTCATGATTTCTAAATGTTGTTTTCAGAATGTCTTCAGTCTTCATTCTAATTTTATGATTTCCTAAACGAAGATCCAACTTGGTGAAACAAATTATCCATGTAATTCATCCAATAATTCATTAATCACAGGAATGGGAAATTTATCTTTAATAGTGAGCTTATTAATCTCCCTATAATCCGGACACATATTCCATGATCCATCCTTCTTGTGCACCAATACTACTGGAGCAGAGAAAGAAATTTGACTAGATTGAATTATACCAGCCTCTAGCATTTCTGCAATCATACATTCAATTTCGATCTTTTGGACATAAGGATATTTGTAAGGCCTCATGCTTGGAGGAACATTTCCTGGAATCAAATGAATAGCATGATCATGATCACAAATAGGTGGGAGTACTTTGGGAGTTTCAAACAACTTGGAATGATTTTCCAAGACTTTTTGGAGATCTGGAGAAATAGATGATTTTGATGTTGGAACTTCTAGTGAGCATAATTGTGCAATTACGCCTCGTTTTTATTTCTACGGAATATTTTTCGTGAAATTATAGCTTATTATATTTTCGCCTTCCCTGTGATACCCCATAATTCAACTTCCTTTCCTTTCGAAAAAAAAATCAAGAAAAGTTCTTGAAAATTAAAAGCTAACATCCCCAAAGATTGTAACCATTGTACGCCTAGTACAACATCAACACCACCCATTGTAATGGAGAGAATTGGACTATTCAATATATATTCCCCCATGGTTAGCTTGATATTATGACACTTTCCAGAGAAATTTATAGTTCCTCAATTTGCAACCATCACTTGACACTCTCGTGCTGGGTATAGGAAGAAATTCAATTCATTGACTACCTTACAATGAATAAAATTATGGGTACTACCCGAATCAATCAACGCTATTACATTTTTCTTCTTGATATGTACTTGTATCTTGAGAGTTTGAGGAGTGGTAATTCTTGCCAATGCATTGCAGGATATGGTTGGATTCATTTCTTCTTTCTCTAGGGTTGGTTCCTGGTGTATATCCTCTTGTTTTGAAGTTTATTGTTGATTTTCTTCCTCCTCTTCACAATCTATGTAAAATAGTTTCTTCTCAGCACACTTATGAGCTTTAGTTTATTTGCTATCACAATTGTAGAAAATCCATTTTTCTTTTTTTCTTCCAATTTTTGTGGTGTCAACCTTGTAGGTTGTGGAAGTCTAAGAGTAACAACACTTCCATCTTTATAGTTGTGAGTGGTAGGCTTACTTGTCACCATAATTTTGCTTTCAATTTTTATTTCCAACATGAATGCCTTCACCAATGAATCAGATTCCCAAAGGTGAACCTCATGTTGGATGCTATCCTTTAAAGTCCCTATGAAGACACCAATCATGTGTTCCTCTGGAATATTTGTTACCCTTCTATTCAATTTTTGCAAGTCCTCAATGTTATCCACCATTCAACCCTTTTGTTTGAGATTTATCAATTGGCTAAAGAAGGTGTTTCTCTTTGTATCTTCGTAATGTTCTATCATTTAATCCGTAAAAATTGACCAAGTGACAATTTTTTTACTAGAGAAAAGCCATCGATACCATACAAATATGTTGTATTCTAAATATAAAGTTTCAATACATACCTTTGTGTGTTTTTCACATTATGGAGATCAAAATATTGCTCCATTTGTAGTATCCATGTTACGGGATCCTTGCCATCAAACTTCCTCATATCAATCTTTGGAATATGGTGGGTCTTCAATACAACATTATAGTTTATGAGATCATGATTAACCTTTATTTTTTCTCATCATGAATTTCCTCTACTACCTTTTTTCCATTAGAAATCATTTCTTGTAGAAACTTTGTCAAACCTTCCTTCAAACTTTCCATGTCTGCTTTTATTTTTTCTTCTATACCATCAATCTTAGCTTCCATGCTGTTCTTCAAACCATCTATCTTAGCTTCCATGCCATTCATCTTAGATTCCATACATTTCTTCAAACCATCCATTTTAGCTTCCATTTCATTCTTGCTTACTTTTTGCGAGAGTGACATTTGTTGCACTTGGTCTCGTAATTTTGATATATCATGTTGCACTTATTCCTCTTCATGCGTCATAGTAGAAGTTTCTGAGGACTTAATGGGAGTGGAATTCTTTTTGGGAGTAATTTTAGAACCCAATACTAATATATATGCTTCAATATGCCCTTGGAATTACTTCAAACTTATTTTTCAAACAAACGCTATGCAATTTAAAAAAAAAAAAAAACGATACACCTTTTTATTTCTTTTGAGATGCTCGATATTGATCTTGTTGTATCTCTATGATTTCGGATCCCCAATATTTGAACTTCGGACTTGTAGTAGCCCTATAAGTCGTCTTTCCAATGGCATAGGTCATACCTGATTTGGATTCTTCAAGTCAAAGTTATGCCCAATCTCCCCCAATTACCTAATTATGGACTGGTTCAGTAGAGCGAACTTGTATGATGTGCCACATGTCACTGTTTTGTCTTTGTTTCTGAAATATATACACAAGAAAATACAATTCGTTCACTTTTGTCCACTGATTCCAAATATTATGAAACCAGCTCACAAAATAGAAGAAAAGAGAGATCGACGACTTAGAAATCAACCTCTTCGAGGGTGAAACCTAGATGACATAATTAAATGCTCAAAATAGTCAAGCACCAAGTATATAACCAAATCAAACATTCAAGTACAAATTATAACCTAATCAATCAAGCTCATACCTTAATTTTTCTCAGGGGAGGCGATCTTTTTTGCACAATAATTTTAGATTAGAACGATATAACTTCAAAACATATCAACCCAATAATAATTGAGATCATGATATCCATAAAAATATCTAACTAACATTTTCACATAATAAACCCATAAGAAAATGTCGTTCATGCATACAATCACACATGCACAGTTAGTCTAGACATAATACAACACATTATCATAATTAGGTCGACTCATGTCTGAATTTCATAACCCTAACCATTTGCATGGTCCAATCCAAATTAGCATAGTACATATAACATCAAGATGTTAATGAAATAACTCTAATCATTAAGTCACTAGCATGTAACAACAAGAAGTTATATATCATTCTCATCAACAACATGTAACGTAATCATCAAGCTAACTATCATACAACAACAAGTTAATCATCTGACATAATGATAAAGTTAATAGCATGCCTAACTAACCAACACATGTGCATATAATCACACTAGTTAACTAACATCTATCATGTATGTAACAATTAACATCAATAGAATGAAAGGCATACACATAACCATAATGCATATGACTACGCTAATCAACTAGAATTTATCATACATGTAACCAAAATAACAATAGAATGACAAACATATAAGTAACCCTAATACTTACAACAACCATGAATCACATACATGGATGCCAAACATATAAACTTGTATGGCGATATCCTCTTACTCGAAGGTCTAGTGCTGCAACTTCGCCTTGATGATCTACATCCCCTTCTCTATATCAACCAACACATTAGCATCATAACATACTAATATCATCATGATGACCTAATTGCATACAATGACCTTATGCACAACAACCTCAATCGAACAAATGCAACTTGACGATATGCACCCACTTGACATGTATAACCAATCATAAACAACCAATGCATGTTCAATATATGACATCTCACAAACAAGCATACACGAATAACACCAAAGCATGACCAATATGTAACCCTAGCACAAGCAAGCCACACATGTACAATATGTAACTATATGTAAGAAAACATGCATGAACAATAAATAAGCATTAACAACACATGACCATTCATACACTTGACATGACAACATGTTTACAATGGCAGCACAAACACTTCCATGTCGACACCACTGCCACCATGGCCA
The DNA here is from genome assembly GCA_034641835.2 of Pinus albicaulis. NCBI lineage: Eukaryota > Viridiplantae > Streptophyta > Pinopsida > Pinales > Pinaceae > Pinus > Pinus albicaulis. Next base: position 1,205,766,663 of record CM076579.1, on the reverse strand, counting down.
ACACAACATGGATGCAAAAAGCACATATAGACCATAAGCATACTAAACATGCATGCAACCAACATAAACACATGATCCACACACCACCCATCATTCTGAGAATTGAACCTGGCTCTCATACCACTCTGTAACACCCTCTTCCCACATCTACCCAAGTAATCGACCAACGGGGTTAAACATGTGACGAGAGGTTACTAAAATGAGATTCAATCTCCTAGATGACCTTATGGAAGTGGAACCAATAGAAACACCAAAAACACACCTTACACTGCAACATTGACATCCCGAGGAGGTAACCCAACATCCCAAGGCCCTGTTCCCTGAGGGGGGACTGATTTTTAGCCCCTTTGAGGTTGATTTGTGGGCTTGTAAGGGAAAGGAAGCGACTCTAGACCCTAGAGCCACGGGCTAGCCTTGGCAAGGTAGCGGCTCAGGCCCAAACAACAATTTTTCTACCTGTAGCTTTGTGATTTGTGCCACATTTTCAACCCGTACACCCAAGTCACTACCCAGAACTTCCTGTAACTTCAGGAGAGGGTAAATAACATTAAAAAAAACATATGGAAGCAATCACATAAACTGGAACTCATCCGACCCCACCTAACCATGACAGGAATTTCGTCAAGCATGTCACAAACATAACATATATAGGTATAAACAACAAATTAAAACAAAGGGGTCTCTTTCTTATCTGAGAATGGAAAAGAAGCATTTCTCCCCTACATCATAAGCTATCATACAATAAATTTTACCACATATACATGGGATATTCATTTACAGGAAAAAACATGAATGGAGTCATACATCTTCACTGATAAAATACATGCTTATAACTAGCATATTAACAACAAAAATACAATGGATACAATAGAAATGAAATCCATACATATACTAGTATATTAGCATACCGAATACCGGAGAAATGAGCTCTTTATTACTGAATGTGAAACCAACTACAGATGGGACTTCCACGTTCCACCTGACCATAGATTGGATGAGCCAAATGTACTTCATTTAATCACCCCCATGCCATATTCCAAGCATGAATGTGGGACTCATACCCAACCGAAAAAGAACCAAACAAGCATAAATGCTACCGGAGTTCTCTGCATACACCATTAGGAACTTGAGTGCCTTCTAGTCTCTCAGGCTTTAAATTAACCCACAATGGATGGTGTGGCACTACGAGGTATTGATGGGGTGAGTGGTGTTGTTGGAATTAGGCTTCTACCTCTAGCTACAAATCTACCTCTACAATTTCTTTCTCTACGCATGTCATTTTTCTATCTTTTATGGTTTTTTTTTTAACAGAGAAAATGATTCTATTTACACTTCCCCGAAAATGGAGCCAAAATGTTTGGTTAATTTAATTGTCTTAAATTTATTATATAAATTATTGACTGGAGTTGGTAATCTTGTGAAGTGCAAGTGCATTATATATGCTACAAACCTTTCTTATTTAGTTTATTGTGATGAGTTTATATGTGAAGGTCGTTTTTAAAGATATTGTTATTTTGGATGTCCTAAATGAATTTAAGAAACTAAACTATAATCTATGAAGAGTAAACTAAATCCAAATTTAACTATGTCCCTAAAAATTACAACAAAACTATTAACTAGTTTATCTTGTTAGTGACTAATGATTAATTTGAGAAAACTTAAAATTATAGAAAAAGAGGCAACATTAATACTTTTGTGTATTTTTATCATTTTTATGTGAATGAAACTTGAATTAAGGAATCACTAGAAAGTATTTACACTATTATTCTCAGAAAGAAAATTTCTAAATCACTATTAAGAAATAAAACTACTTAAACTTACAAGAATAATTTTATTGAAAACTGAAAAGGAAATTTAATATGTGTCTCTTAAAAAAAGAACTAATCTACAACAAATCACTTATGCATAAAAGAAACTACGATTATCTATGTGTTGTAACTATTTAGAAAATAAACCTACATCAAATGACAAAAACAAATTATTTGAACATTTATTCTAACAAGATGAAATTCTGGAAATGATTATAGAATCTAACATAATGACAAAATCAAACCAAGCATCTATATTATGAAATTCTGGAAATGATTATGGCAATTAACGTAATTAAATGAAAGTGATAAAACAAACATCTACACTACGGAAGTCTAGAAACGATTGCAGATTCTAACATGAAAACGAAAACGAAAGCAAGACATATATCTATGCTACGAAATACAGTGAAACCATGACCTGAGAAATAAAGATGAAGCTATGAATAACATCTAATTACAAAAAAACATAAATAAAACAAAACCTCTTCTGTTGCAGGGGCCCTCCACAATAGATGGCTTCAAGTATAAACGTTACTAACTGCTCATTGAAACTTCAGAACGCTTCTTCATTCAAATAGGAAATAAAACAGATTTTTAATGAGATTACACTCACACAATAATTCATACTGTCAATACAATTACTAGCTCGGTATTTATAAAAGCCCATCATCAATTGTCTTGAGGTTTTTACGCCTGTTAGAATTAGAAAATTCTATCTCGAACTCTAAAATAGAAAGTATGATTTTGTTGCTTCACGATTTGCTACGTGGCAGAGAAAATCGTGAAGCGTGATGGCTTCAAACTCCTCGCTCGCTTGATTCAACACTTGGTTGACCATTCCTTTGACCGCATATTTGGGAAATTTTCTGCTTGATTTGGGCCAGATGGATAAGATGGGATCCATGATAGGATCATTTGTCATCTTCCCATATATTTCGTTGCTCCATTAATACCTCAGAAACTATCGAACCATGGCAATGGCTACAAAAACATCAATTAGGTGCAGAATTGCATTAATTATGTAGCTAATGCAGTTTTACTCTAATAATAAGGAAAAATTGAAATATGAAAAATATGTCATCAAAATACTTTACCAAGTCAAAATTTGCAGCTTAACACTTGTTTGAGCCAATGGTGGTGACAAAAAGAAGGAAAAATGAGTGAGAGGAGTGTCAAAATTGAGGCAGTCTTGAGGCTCTACATTCTCCCACGAGGAGACCATTGCATGTCCTCATGCAAAAACACAAATTTGTTTATCCTTATCATGCTACTGCATTTCCATGAGACTTCTGCTAAAACATCCAAATTCAATTTATTTTCCTTCCTTCTAGTCAGAGCCATCCTTGGCTTTCTCATCGGGAGTTTATATTTCAGGTTTATGATTTTCCTCTTGATATTTTTATTCTTCTTCTCTAAATTTTTATTCTTCTTGAACCTTAAACCCAAATGAAAAAGAATACTATCATTTATGGTTTTCTCAATCTGGTTCTGCAACTTCAAGGCTTCATGCTCCTGTTTAATATGCATGTTTAGTGTCTCCAATTCAAAAATCTCCTGCCTTAGAATATTCACTACTGGAGGTTCTTGTGGACTATGAGGTTGGGCTTCTTCCCTCTGTTCTAAAACTGATGTCCTCTCCATGTCTCTCTTTTCCAAGGACTCAATATAGTCATAAATTTGTTGCTTCATTGGGTCAATATCTTGGGTCTTTCGACCTAGACTCTGGGTAGGCGACATAGCAGTGGGTGATGGAACCATGAGTTCCTCCTCCAAATCAACAAATTTTGTTTCTTTCATAGCTAGATTTTTCAATGTCTGGCTAAGTGTAGCACTTCTCCTTATTGAAGGAGGAGGGTTTTGAATTTTTTCCCTATTCTTATTTATTTTGGACTTCTCTATTTTTGTGGATGTATATTTTCCTTTTTTTCCCTCTTCCTTCTTTTTACCAGTTTGCTTCTTAAGTTTCCCCAAAAATTCTGCAATGGGAACTTCAACTTTTGACTATTCCTGAGGTTTTTGTTCTCTTTAAACAGGGTCTTCAAATTTTCTTTTTTGTCCACTTTTTGCTTTGTCACAACTAGGTTCTTATTAGTTTCCCTCTTTGAAATGATTTATAATTAGGAAATTTTCCCAAGTATCCCTTGAACTTTTAAGGTGGAATTCAATAAGAATTTTAATGAACCCATGATGATACATTGTGTTGTCTATAAATTGAATTCTATTTTGAACAGTCCCTGACATTTTTCTCAAGCTATGTAACAAAAATTATGGAAGATTTATTTCACTGCTTTCAAGAAAAATCATCAATAACCTAAAATGATAAAATAACATGCATCCAAATCTTCCCTCACAAGTAATAGATTTTTGGATTATCAATAGAAAATTCCTCCATTTTCCTTTAAGTGTTGTGCTAGGGATTCCCTTTTTAAATATGGTGGTATCCATACCTGGGTTTTTTAGAAAGATTTTCCATTCTTCACCTTCGATTCCTCTGTTTTTGAACCACCTCTCTCTAGTTCTTGGTAGTCCGGTGGCTTCGGCTATGTAATAATTTTTTATTGCAAACTTAACATCTCCGATTTCGACCTCCATTTCGTCGAATTATCTGGCAAATGACTTAGTTACCTCCTTGTGAAAACCTTTATATTTTTCCACAAAAATGAGCCAATGTGCTTTCTATAGCACTTCTTTTCCCTGTGGATAACCTTCCATGAATTTCCTTCCTTCCGGTTTTGTCCTCATTATCACTCCCACGGCTCGAGAAGATTTACCTTAAGACTGCCTCTTTGACAGGGTAAGATGAAGGTTTTAGTATGAATGAGAGCATGAGTGAATTGTGCTTCAGAATGATCGAGGGCGTGAATGAATGAATGAAGCTTCAGAATTATCGAGAGTACGAGTAAGGTTAATAAGAACTGACTATAATGAGTTGGATGATTTCACCAACGAAATCGAGATTTGGTGTTGGAGCAGTCGTGTAATGATGAGGGTTAAGTGGCGAAGTTTGAGATTTGATTTTGAATTGACATGGTTAGCTCTTGTTAATAACGTTTTTTAATTGGTGGTACAAAATGACCATATAATTCATATGCCAATGTTTACATCCTTATTATTAAATAAAATTTTTCATTTGCATACCTTGAATTTGATGTTGCTAACCTTCAACTATTTCTCTTTGTCTTGTCTTTAGGTGCTCTTCAGTGTATTCGTCAATTGCTTCGGTCAAAAAGGTCATGTTATATATGAGCTGCAGAATCTCAACAATTATGTAGCTATATTATTTTATTCTTTTTGAAAAAGAAAAAGGGATGCAAAGAAATTGGAATTTTAGAACAGGAGTAAAGAAAATGTACGGTGCCAAAAATTTTGGTTTTCACCTTAGATTTTCTGCATAAGTATGCCAATCAATGATTGGTTTCCATAATTATACACTTTTTTTATTTTTTCAAATATATATATATATATATATATATATATATATATATATATATATATATATATATATATATATAATTTTATTTTAAATGATAAAATGAAAGAAGAATTTTAAGTTGGGGAAGAAGAAGAAGCCTTCTTCACCAACTTATATCAACATTATCTTGAAAAATCTTAACAGATTCCTCCTTTGTCAATGGTTTGTGATAGATCCTTAGTCGATGTCCATTTAAGAGAGGAGGAAATCTTTCTTCATCAATGGTTCTAATCCTGACAGCTCCATTATCAAAGACTCTCTCGATCTCATAAGGCCCAAGCCAGTGAGTTTGAAATTTTCCTTGAAAATCCTTGAACTTTGAATCAAAAAGTAGTGACCAATATCCTGCTTGAAATTTTATTTCTTTGATATATTTATCATGCCATATGGATCTCTATTGCTAAACTGGACTGGTCTTTTGAATTGCATCTCGTCTCATTTCATAAGCTCATTGAGTTGTTCCATTTTATGCCTTTGTGCTTTTGACAAGTCAAGTCCCAACTTAACATTTATCTTAAGAGTTTTTATTTGGAACTCAATTGGAAATAATACTTGCTTCCCATAAACAAGTTCATAGGGAGTATGTCCTATTGTGCTTCTCCATGTGGTGCGGTAGGCCCATAAAGCTTCTGGAATCTTTTCTGCCCAGTCCCTTCTATGCAAATGTACAGTCTTTGTAAGGATTGGTTCAATCATTTTGTTGGTGGATTCTACTTGTCCATTTTCCTATGGATGAGATGGAGTAGAATTTCTATGATTTATTTTATATTCCTCCACTAACTTCTGCACCATTCTGGATGTAAATTGAGTTCCTTGATTTGTTACAATTTCCCTTGGGACACCAAAACGAGTAAAAAAATCCTAAAAATGAAATGAAACTACAAAATTTTCAGTAGAAAAAGAAAGTGCTTTAACTTCTACCCATTTAGTGACATAATCAACGCACACAAGATATACCTGTTTTTTCTTAATGGTTGATTGATTGGTCCGAAAAAATCTAGAGCCAAATTTTCAAAAGGTTCGATAAGTACCTAAGGTTGTAAGGGAATTTCACGTGAAGGAACATGTTTCTCCATTATTTGACAACTATCACATCTCTTAACATATTCCTTAGCATCCTTAAAAGGGGAAGGCCAATAATATCCTAAGAGAAGGAATTTATAAGCAATTCTCTTGTCAGTGAAGTGTCATCCACATGGTTCATCATCACATGATTTTAGTATCTCACATATTTCATCTTCTCTTACACACCTTCGGATAATGAGATATGGATCTGTCTTATAAAATTATTCATTTATCCATGAATAACATGCACTCATTTGAATTATCTTTCTCTTTTCTTTAGGAAAAAAATATGATGGTAGCTTCCCTGTGGCCAAATAGTTATCAATGTATGAAAACCATGGATATTTAGTAAATATTTCAAAAATATATTCATCAGGAAAAATATTTTCTACTAGTGTATCATTGTTATCATTTTGAATTCTAGACAAAAATTCAGCAACTATGTTTTTTTTTCCAGGCCGATCTAAAATGGTGATATTGAATTCTTGCAATAATAATAACCATCTTATGACTCTGCCATTAGTGATTCATTTATTCATTAGATATATAATTGCTGAATTATCTATGTGAATGAAATTTTCATAACGAGTAATGTAATGTCTAAATTTGTTAATGGCATGGACAACAACTAAAAACTCATTTTCGGTAACAGTATAATTTAACTTTGCACGAGTCAAATTTTTACTTGTATAGTAAATAGCATAAGGAGTCAAGTATTTATGTCCCAATACATCTCCGAGAGATGTTTCTGAAGTGTCGGTTGAAATATGGAAAGGAAATTTCCAGTCTGGTCCTCTTAAGATGGGTGCTTCAGAAATCTTTTCTTTTAAAGTCTCAAAGGCATTTTGGCAATCATGATTCCAACTGAATTCACAATATTTTGTAAGAAATTTGAATAGTGGAGATGCAATCTTTGTAAAGTTTTCTATAAATCTTCTATAGTATCCAGTGAAACTGAGAGAACTTCTAACATTTTTTTGGCAAGTTGAAACTGCTAATTTGGAAATAATTTATACTTTAGACGAGTCCACTTTTATTCCATTTCTTGAAATATTGTGTCTAAAACAATTCCCTCAGTAAAAATCATAAATCATTTTTCATGAATTGATGAGAGATTTTCTTCCTTACATCCTATGAGAAAATTTTCCAAATTTTCAAGGGCTTCTTCAAAAGAATTTCCATAGAGTGTAAAATCATCCATACAAAATTCCACACAATCATGAATTAAATCAGAGAAAATATGCAATACTTCTCTTTGGAATGTTGTTGGTGCATTGCATAATCCAAAAGGAAGTACTCGGTAAGCATAAGTTCCCAATGGACAGGTAAAAGTGGTTTTGTCCTTATCTTCTGGTGCTACCTGAATTTGATTATATCCACTAAAACCATCCAAGAATGAAAGATATTTCCTCCCTGATAATGTATCTAAAACTTGATCTATGAAGGGTAATGGAAAATGATCTTTTAAGGTAGCCTTATTTAGCTCCCTATAATCAATACATACTCTCCATTTTCCATTCTTTTTAGGAACATTGTTACTAATGTGAAACCCGTTGACTGCTTGATATTGGATAAATAAAGTTTACATTCAACAATTTTTGTAGTTCCTCCTTTAAAATTTCCCTTAAGTTTGGATTCATTCTTCTCTGAGGTTGTCAGATTGGTCTGGCATTCTCTTCAATATATATGTGATGCATGAAAGTTTCAGGATTAATTCATTTCATGTGAGTGTATTCCCATGCATATGCAGAAGAGTGTTTTTGTAATGTTTCTATTAATTTCTTCTTTTGAAATTATCTTGGATTTTTTTTTTTTTACATTTAAAGTTTTACCTGGAAATATTTATATTGAAGAATTTCCAAATTATTCCATAGAATATAAAGGCATTTGTCTGGATGATAAAATACTCAATATTGCATTGTTCCTGGAAATTTTGACTATTCTCACATTGTGAAGATAATTCATTATTTTCTATTGAATTTAGAATCTGATCTTCTTCACTAATTTGAGAGATAGTAAAAATAGGTTGTATATCATTGTCATCATCCATCCATTCTTTATTTTCTACCTATTTCATTTTTTTTCTTTTCTGGTGGGTATAATGTGAATTTCTTCGTTGAACTACCATCAGAGATAAACATATCACCAGATCTACAACAACTATAGCTAACCAAGCTCTTCCTAAGATTAATGGATGTCCTCCTAAGTTATTATTAGGAGTTAAGATCATTAATCAACTGGATATTCCCAAGAATCTAAGGACACATAAATGTATTCTAACACACCATCAAGTTTAATTACAGATCTATCTGCTAATTGTAATAATGTTGGTTTACATTGAAGATTTGGAAGTCTTAGTTGATCCATAGTTTATTTACTAATGATATTTATAGCTTCTCCTAAGTCGATCAATGTGTTTGGGATTTCGATACCATTAATGTGTGTCTTCACAATGGGACTTCCTAGATCCAAATATTTTTGTATTGTAGTTTTTCCCATCATGATGTCTACAATTTTCCCAACTAACTGTATTATTTTTACTTCTTTCCTTTTTCTTTCGGGTTTTTTATACTCAACTCTCTTATTGTCTTTGCAAGGATTGGAATTTCTTTGATAAATTGTAGCAAAGGAATCTTTATACAAACATTCTTCAACTCATCTAACATATCATAATCAGGCATCATGATTTTTTTTTCTACCCCTTTATCAATTTGTAATCTTTCAGGGAAAGGTGGTTTTGAGACAGATACTGATGGTTGTTCCATAAAGGGAGTTTATTTTATTGGCGTATCATGTGTTTTTTTTTAAGATTTTCATTTTGATGAAGAGAGATTCTTCTTCAGAGTAGTTGTTTTTATTTTGAAGAATTTCATTTTGGTGAAGAGATGTCTTTTCATCAAAATGATCATCTTTTTATTTTTCCTGGATAACAATAGATGATAAATTTTTTTCTAATATTCTACCAGATCTTAGTTGGACATTATTTATATCTAGTGGAGTTATCATATAAGTTGGAAAATTTTGTCCCTCCATGTTGTAAATAGGTTGTGCATCCTTATTTTTTGGGTTTGGAAGTGGTTGAGCAGGAAATTGATTTGGTCATTATAGAAATGGTAATGAAAGTTGAAGATTTTGATTTTGAAATTGAGGTTGTGGTTGTTGATTAGATTGAGGAAAATTTTGCGGTGGAAAGTTTGGATAAGGTTGTGGGTACTGGTGATATTGATAAAATATACCATAATGAGTTTTCCATCCTTGTGTCAAAGGTTTGGATTGAGACCAAGGTTGTTGCCATGATATTAGTGCAGTCCAGTTATTTTTTGGGGTTGAGTATACATCTGAGTGTTCAAACCTTGAGTTAGTGATTCATGCCATGGTCTTATAGCAACAAAGCAAAGAGGATCTACCTGATTTGGAACCATTTCCTCTTGGTAAACAACTTTAAGACCTGGAATGGAAGGACACTTCTTTGTTTCATGATTTTCTGTACATATAACACATATTTCTACACTTTTCAAATCAAAAGGACATTCTCTTAAGGCATGTTTCTTTCTACTCTTAGGACAAAAGATAGATAAGGCATCACTTTCATCTCTTTTCTTTTTTTGTAATTTCAAGGTGTCTATTTGTACTAAGACTCCCTAAAATATCTATTTTGATTTCATAAATAAAATTCCCTATTTCAGCCCTACTTACTGTTCCAGCTGCAGATTTATTAATTCTAGAGAGAACATTATCTCTTGAATTCTTTCCAACTCTTGATTTACCTCTTGAAAGATGTGTGCATAATTCAGAAATATCAGGTAATGATAGTTGCGAAATATCTTCTTTTCCCATCATGTTAAGGATATATATCCATTCATCTCTAATGGCTTTCAATAGGAGAGCTTTCAAAGTATCTTCATCCAAATTTTCCATTTTATCACTTTTAGGATTATAACTAAATCTTTCAATTAAATCTTCTAGATTCTCATCTTCCCTTTGCATCATCTTAAAAAAATCATCCTTCCGATTATGAGGTGTGCAATAATCCTTGTATTTCTATAAGAATGCATTTTTCATTTCTTCCCTTGTCCTAATGGAATGTTTTATTAAGCCCATAAACCATTTCAATGCTGCATCCTTAAGGGTAGTTGGAAACAATTTCAATTTTTGAGAATCGAGTAGGTATTCATATGATCTACATAAAACTTCGAATTCAAAAAGAAATGTTTCGGGATCCTCACTTCTTAATCCATGGAAGTTAGGGAGGATAGAGGGTGAGATATTTTTCATTGTGGTAGTAATGTTTTCATCAAGTGTAGGAAATCCAACAGGATTTGGTTCTCCTCTTTCTCCCCTACCTTCATCCCTTCCTCTTCCTCCATTTCTTCCTCTACCTCTACCTCCACCTCCAATCCTAGGTCCACCTCCTCCAATTCTTAAATGTTCATCATTGTTGTGTACTTCTCCTTTCCCTTCCTCAGCCATTGTAGACTCTTCTGAACTGATATAAGATTCCAATATTGGGATTGCTTGTTCTTCTTCTAATTCTCCAGGTTCCTCTATCAATGGTATGTTAAATTAGATCTCTTCTTACTCTTCCTCACTAGGGATTTCTAGTTCTTGAACTAAAAGTTGTTCTCTAGTAGAGGTTAGGAAAATCACACATTTTATTGGGGATGCAGGGTCTTTTTCTTCCACAACTGCTTTAGTTGATGAGGTTGGTGAATATTTATGTTGAATTTTTTATCTTAATACCTCAGGAAGTCTATGTCTACCTGATAATAATGGTATGCAAGGTTGAGCAGATGGTGTGGCACTACGAGGTCTTGATGGGGTGAGCGGTCTTGTCGGAATTAGGCTTCTACCTCTAGCTACAAATCTACCTCTAGGATCTCTTTCTCTAAGCATGCTGTTTTTATATTTTTTTATGGTTTTTTTTTAAGAGAGAAAAGGATTCTATTTACACTTCCCCAACAACGACATCAAAATGTTTGGTCAATTTAATTGTATTAAATTGATTACAGAAATTATTGACCGGAGTTGGTAATCTTGTGAAGTGCAAGTGCAATATATATGCTAGAAACCTTTCTTACTTAGTGTATTGTGATGATTTTATATGTGACTGTCATTTTTAAAGACGTTTTTATTTTGGACGTCCTAAATGAATTTAAGAAACTAAACTATAATCTATGAAGAGTAAACTAAATCCAAGTTTAACTATGTCCCTAAAAATTACAACAAAAATCTTAACTAGTTTAACTTGTTAGTGACTAATGATTAATTTGAGAGAACTTAAAATTCTAGAAAAAGAGGCAACGTTAATATTTTTGTGTCTTTTTAGATTTTTTATGTGAATGAAACTTCAATCAAGGAATCACTAGAAAGTATTTACACTAGTATGCTCAAAAAGGAAATTTCTAAATCACTATTAAGAAATAAAACTACTTAAATTTACAAGAAGAATTTTATTGAAAACTGAAAAGGAAATTTAAAAAGTGTCTCTCAAAAGAAGAACTAATCTACAACAAATCACTGATGTATAAAAGAAACTATGATTATCTTTGTGTTGTAACTATTCAAAAAATAAACCTACATCAAATGACAAAAAAAATTATTTAAACATCCATTCTAACAAGATGAAATTCTAGAAATGATTATAGCATCTAACATAATGACAAAATCAAACCAAACATCTATATTACGAAATTCTGGAAAGGATGATAGCAATTAACGTAGTTAAATGAAAGTGATAAAACAAACATCTATACTACGGAAGTATAGAAACGATTGCAACTTCTAACATGAAAATGAAAATGAAAGCAAGAAATATATCTATGTTACAAAATAGAGTGAAAGCATAACCCGAGTAATAAAGATGAAGCTATGAATAACATCTAAGAAAAAAAAAAAAAAAAAAAAACCTCTTCTGTTGCAGGGGCCGTCCACAATATATGGCTTCAAGTCTAAATGTTACTAATTGTGCATTGAAACTCTTGAACACTTCTTCATTTAAATGGGAAATAAAACAGAGTTTTAATGAGATTACAGTCACGTAATAATTCGCACTATCAATAAGTTTACTAGCTTAGTATTTATAAAAGTCTGTCATTAACTATCTTGAGGCTTTTATGCATATTAGAACTAGAAAATTCTATCTCGAACTCTAAAATAGAAAGTAGAATTTTTTTGCTTCACGATTTGCTACGTGGCAGAGAAAATTGTGGAGCATGATGGCTTCAAACTCCTCGCTCACTTGATTCAACACCTGGTTGACCGTTCCTTTGACCGCATATCTGGGCGAATTCCTACTTGAATTGAGCCAAATGAATAGGATAGGATCCATGATAGGATCATTTGTCATCTGTCCATATATTTCGTTACTCCATTAATACCTCAGAACCTATCGAACTGTGGCAGTGGCTACAGAAACATCAATCAGTTGCAGATTTGCATTAATTTCATAGCTAATGCAAATTTTACTCTATTGATAAGGAACAATTGAAAATATGAAAAATAGGTCATCAAAATACTTCTCCAAGTCAAAATTTGCAGTTTAACACTTGTTTGAGCTAATGGTGGTGACAAAAAGAAAGGAAAAATGAGTGAGAGGAGTGTCAAAATTGAGGCAGTCTTGAGGCTCTAGAAGAGTCATATGTAAAAATACTCTTAGTCAATGAAATACGACTCATCCATAGAAAATGATCCAATTAATGTCATTAATAGTGTTTCATCTATCAATGTGGTGTTCACCATCGAATTCAACTCATGGTACCTACCCATGCTCTTGGACTTTTGTTGACTCATTTCTTTGGTTTCTCAAGTGGTAAATCTTACTATAATATTAGCACTTCACATTTGGCATGTTCTTCTTCCAGATAGATTCTCTTGAATTTTTACTCTTCAAAACTTATAAGAATGTCAATGACCTATATGGTCAAAATCACTTTCCATTTTATAATAACTCATTATTTTTAACTTTCATTGAGTATCCTCGTAGAGAAGTAATATTATGAAGTTATTCAAGCTTAGATTCTTCACTTTTGTCAACAATATTTTCTGAGTATTAGGATCTTAACAACATTTTGAGATGATAAGTCACAAACAATTCATAAAACCAATGTTACAAAAATGCATTTTGGTACCATAAAATGTGACATCACATATTCCTCTTCAAAGATGTTAGGTCCCTATATCACTAGTATAGTCCCTTATTATTGTTAGTGTAACCCCCTTATTGTTATTATTGAACCCTTGTAACCCCCATTTTGTTATTATTGTGCTCTTAAATTAGTATTGTTAGGTTGGCTAGGATTACATTGTGGCCCACTAGGATTACACTATGGCCCCATGGACTCCTATATATAGAAAGGAGGTTTTGTTCAATTGTATCATCCAAGAATTGTTCATTTATGTAATGTATTGGAGGTTGCCCCCTCGAAGTGGCTCATTTCTAAGGCGTTGATATCTCTTTTCTTCTCTTTTTGGAGTTGGTTACACAACATTTGGTATCAGAGCTTTGGATTCTGTGTGGTTTCGCTGCTCCAAAACAGTCATTGTGGGATTTTCGCTATAACTTTTTCTACGAAGCTTCAGAAGCTGAAATTTAGAGCGAAGATGAAATCTGAGGAAGTTTGTCTAACAATTTCAGAGCTTGGTTCGCAATATTTTCAGAGATATGATCTGTGGAAGTTAGGTTTTTTTTCAGGCTCCTAAACAGGTCATCGTAACATTTGCGCTATAAAAAAGTTTCTAAGAAGGTTCAGAACTTGAAATTCATATGGTGCGAAACTGAAATCCTGAGGAAATTAGTCAAAAAATTTCAGAGCTTGGTTCGCAATATTTTTGGAGATATGATCTGTGGAAGGTAGTGCTTTTTCAGGCTCCTGAATTGCATCTCAAAGAGGTGATCGTGGGAAAAGTTCAATAACTCTCTCTCTGGGCATCGGATTGAAGTGCCATAAAAAGTGGTCGCAAGTACACAGACTGAAGTTTCTTGGCTATCAATTTCAGATACAAAGAACAAAACAGTGACACGTGGCAAGTCGTACAAATTCGCTCTACTGAACCAGTCCATAATTAGGTCATTGTGGGAGATTGGACACAACTTTGTCTTGGAGAATCCAAATCAGGTCAGACCTGTGGCATTCAAAAGAGAATTCAGAGGGCTACTTCAATGCTGAATTTCAGATATTGAAGAGCTGCAATCATAGAGATAATACAATTTCAATATCGAGCTCCTCAAAGCAAGTAAAAGGTGTGTATTTTTTTCCGAGTTGCATAAGTCTTGTTTGAAGAATCAAGTTGAATTGATTGCAAGGGCCTATCGTAGAATAGATATCAATATTGGAGTCTAAAATGGCCCCTAAAAATAATTCAACACCCATTAAGCCTTTAGAAGGCTCTACTATGACTCATGAAGACAAAGAATGGCAACATGACATATCAAAATTACAAGAGCAAGTGCAACAAATTTCGCTCTCGCAAAGAACAACAAAAAATGAAATGGAATTTTTTAAGAAGGGTGTGGAAACTAAGATGGATGGTTTGAAGAAAGGTGTGGAAGCTAAGATTAATGGTTTGGAAGCTAAGATGGATGGCATGGAAGTGGGCATGGAAGCTAAGATGGATGACATGGAAGCTAAGATTGATGAAAAAATGAAAGACAACATGGAAAACATGAAGAAAGATCTAAAAGTAGACATCGAAATTTTGGGAAAGTTGATACAAGAAATGTTTCCTAATGGTGAAAAGATAGTAGAGGAAACTCATGATGAGAACAAAATAAATGTTAATCGTGATTTCATAAACTCTAATGTTGGCAGAAAGAACCACCATATTCCAAAAATGGATATGAGGAAGTTTCATGGAAAGGATCCTGTAACATGGATACTACAGATGGAGCAATATTTTGATCTCCATAACGTGCAAAACACACAAAAGGTACGCATTGCAACTTTACATTTAGAACAAAATACATTTGTATGGTATCGATGGTTTTGCTCCCGTAAAAAAATTGTCACTTGGTCAATTTTTACGGAGGAAATGATAGCACATTATGAGGATACAAAGAGCAACACCTTCTTTACCTAATTGATAAATCTCAAACAAAAGGGTTTAGTGGGGCAGCACATTGAGGACTTCCAAAAATTGAATATAAGGGTAACTGATATTCCAGAGGACCACAAGATCGATCTCTTCATAGGCACTTTAAAGGATAACATCCAACATGAAGTTCGTGTTTTGGAACCAAATTCATTGGAGAAGGCATTCAGGTTGGCAAGAAAAGTTGAATGTAAAATAATGGCGACAAGGAAGCCTACCACTCAATTCTATAAAGAAGGAAGTGTTGCTACGTCTAGATTTCCACAACCTACAAGGTTGACACCACAACAATGGGAAGAAAAAAGAGCAAAAGGGCTTTGCTACAGTTGTGATAGCAAATACACTAAAGGTCATAAGTGTGCTGAGAAGAAATTATTTTACATAGATTGTGAAGAGGAAGAAGAAAATGAAAAAGAAGAGGATATACACCAGGAACCAACCCTAGAAGAGAAAGAAATGAATCCTACCATATCGTGTAATGCACTGGCAGGAATTATCACTCCTCAAACTCTCAAGATACAAGGAAAAATCAAGAAGAAAAAGGTAATAGTGTTGATTGATTCAAGTAGCACCCATAATTTTATTCATTGTAAGGTAGCCAAGGAATTAAATTGTTTCCTATACCCAGCACCAGAATGTCAAGTGATGGTTGCAAATGGAGGAACTATAAATTGCTCCGGAAAATGCCATAATATCAAGCTAACCATGGGGGAATATGTATTGACTAGTCCAATGCTTTCCATTCCTATGGGAGGTGCTGATGTTGTACTAGGAGTACAATGGTTACAATCTTTGGGGACGGTAGCTTTTAATTTTTAAGAACTTTTCTTGAAATTTTTTTCAGAAGGAAAGGAAGTCGAATTACGGGGTATTGAAGGGAAGCCAGGAAGGATAATAAGCTCTACAAGCTTAAGACCAGAAATGATTCCTAATGGCGGAAATATAGGAGAAGAACCTCCTGATGAGAACAAAATAAATGTTAATCATGATTTCATAAACTCGAATGTTGGCGGGAAGGACCACCATATTCCAAAAATGGATATGAGGAAGTTTGATGGAAAGGATCCTGTAACATGGATACTACAGATGGAGCAATATTTTGATCTCCATAACGTGCAAAACACAAAAGGTACGCATTGCAACTTTACATTTAGAACAAAATACATTTGTATGGTATCGATGGCTTTGCTCCCGTAAAAAAATTGTCACTTGGTCAATTTTTACGGAGGAAATGATAGCACATTATGAGGATACAAAGAGCAACACCTTCTTTACCTAATTGATAAATCTCAAACAAAAGGGTTTAGTGGGGCAGCACATTGAGGACTTCCAAAAATTGAATATAAGGGTAACTGATATTCCAGAGGAACACAGGATTGATCTCTTCATAGGCACTTTAAAGGATAACATCCAACATGAAGTTCGCGTTTTGGAACCCGATTCATTGGAGAAGGCATTCAGGTTGGCAAGAAAAATTGAATGTAAAATTATGGCGACAAGGAAGCCTACCACTCACTTCTATAAAGAGGGAAGTGTTGCTACTCCTAGATTTCCACAACCTACAAGGTTGACACCACAACAATTGGAAGAAAAAAGAGCAAAAGGGCTTTGCTACAGTTGTGATAGCAAATACACTAAAGGTCATAAGTGTGTCGAGAAGAAATTATTTTACATAGATTGTGAAGAGGAAGAAGAAAATGAACAAGAATATTCAAAAGAAGAGGGTATACACCACAAACCAACCCTAGAAGAGGAAGAAATGAGTCCGACCATATTGTGTAATGCATTGGCAGGAATTACCACTCCTCAAACTCTCAAGATAGAAGGACATATCAAGAAGAAAAAGGTAATAGTGTTGATTGATTCAGGTAGTACCCATAATTTTATTCATTGTAAGGTAGCCAAGGAATTGAATTGTTTCTTATACCCAACAACAGAATGTCAAGTGATGATTGCAAATGGAGGAACTATAAATTTCTCTGGAAAATGCCATAATATCAAGCTAACCATGGGGGAATATGTATTGAATAGTCCAATGCTTTCCATTCCTATGGGAGGTGCTGATGTTGTACTAGGAGTACAATGGTTACAATCTTTGGGGACGGTAGCTTTTAATTTTAAAGAACTTTTCTTGAAATTTTTTTCAGAAGGAAAGGAAGTCGAATTACGGGGTATTGAAGGGAAGCCGGGAAGGATAATAAGCTCTAATGTCATGACAAAGCTTCTAAAGAAAGAACAACGAGGCGTAATTGCACAATTATGCTCACTAGAAGTTCCGACATCAAAATCATCTATTTCTGCAGATTTCCAACAAGTCTTGGACAATCATTCCAAGGTGTTTGAAACTCCCAAAGGACTCCCACCTATTCGTGATCATGATCATGCTATTCATTTGATTCCAGGAAGTGTTCCTCCAAACATCAGGCCTTATAGATATCCTTACTTCCAAAAGAGCGAAATTGAACGTATGATTGCAGAAATGTTAGAGGCGGTATAATTCAACCTAGTCAAAGTTCTTTCTCTGCTCCTGTAGTATTGGTACACAAGAAGGATGGATCATGGCGAATGTGTCCGGATTATAGGGAGCCCAATAAGCTCACCATTAAAGATAAATTTCCCATTCCTGTGATTGATGAATTATTGGATGAATTACATGGAGCAATTTATTTTACCAAGTTGGATCTTCGTTCAGGATATCATCAAATTAGAATCAAGACTGAAGATATTCCAAAAACAACATTTCAAACTCATGAGGGTCATTATGAATTTTTGGTCATGCCTTTTGGCCTTACCAATGCACCTTCTACATTTCAAGGGTTGATGAATTCCATTTTCAAACCCTTCCTTAGAAAATTTGTGCCAGTATTTTTTGATGATATACTAATCTACAGCAGGTCTTGGAAGGATCATGTTGAACATGTTGACAGGGTGCTCAAACTATTGCAGGAGAAACAATTATATGCAAAAAAGTCCAAATGTTTCTTTGGAGTACAAGAGGTGGAATATCTGGGTCATATTGTATCTCACGAGGGTGTTAAAGTGGACCCCAACAAAATTAAAGCCATTAAGGAATGGAAAGTTCCCACAACCATAAAGCAGTTGCGAGGATTTCTCGGGTTAATAGGGTATTATCGCAAGTTTGTTAAGAATTATGGGAGAATAGCAGCACCTCTAACAACATTATTGAAGAAAGATGCATTTTCATGGACTCCTGAAGCAACTAAGGCCTTTGAACGTCTTAAAGAGGCAATGTGCCTAGCACCGGTCTTAGCTACACCAGACTTCACAAAAACCTTTATTGTGGAATGTGATGCCTCAGAAAATGGAATTGGTGCAGTTTTAATGCAGGAAGGAAGACCCATTGCTTTTGAAAGTCGTCCAATCAAAGGAAAGTATTTACAAAAACCTATTTATGAGAAGGAAATGTTAGCAATACTGCATGCACTAAAGAAATGGCGAAATTACCTAATGGGAAGACACTTCAAGGTAAAACTGATCATGATAGTCTTAAACACTTTTTGGAACAAAGACTATCTTCAGAAGAGCAGCAAAAATGGGTCACAAAGATGTTGGGTTATGACTTTGAAATAATCTACAAAAAAGGAAAGATTAATGTTGTTGCAGATGCACTCTCAAGAAAGAATGAAGAGGTGGAAGCATTGTTTTGTGCCATTTCTATTATCCAACCAGATTGGATAACCGAAGCAAGAGATGAATGGAAGAAGGACAAAGATGTATGGACACTCATTCAAAAGTTGCAGCAAGATCCTAGTACATCCGATACATTTAGTTGGAAAAATGATTCCTTATGGTACAAAGATCGCTTATATCTTTGTAAGAATTCCCAACTAAAACAAAATATTCTTCCGGAATTGCACACTTCTCCTTTAGGAGGACACTCAGGATTTTTAAAAACTTACCACAGGGTGAAGAAAGAATTTTTTTGGGATGGCCTTAAATCTGATATTCAAAAGTTTGTGGCGGAATGTTTGGTTTGCCAGCAGAATAAAGTTGAGACAATTAAGACCCTGGGACTTCTACAACCTTTATCCATTCCAAGTCAATTTTGGGAGGAGATTTCAATGGATTTTATCACAGGTTTACCTAAGTCCGAAGGAAAGAGTGTCATCATGGTGGTAGTTGATAGACTTACCAAGTATGCACACTTTGTGCATTATCTCATCCATTTAAAGCAAGTACAGTTGCTACTACATTTATGGACAGAATTCAAAAGCTACATGGAAGCCCAAGGGTTATTGTGAGCGACAGAGATCCCATTTTTACTGGAAATTTTTGGACGGAGTTATTTTCTTGTTTGGGTACTCAATTAGCTCATAGCTCATCTTATCATCCTCAATCTGATGGTCAAACCGAGATAGTAAATAAATGTTTGGAAGGATATCTTCGTTGTTTTGTATCTGATAAACAAACACAATGGGTCAAGTGGTTACCTCTTGCCGAATGGTGGTATAACACTTCCTTCCATACTGCAGCAAAAATGACCCCATTTATGGCACTTTATGGATATCATCCACCATCCATCACATCATCTTTAAGGAAAAATTCGAAGGTTCAAGCAGTGGAAGATCACATCGAGCATTAGCAAGGAGTTCTCCAACTCTTAAAGGATAACCTGAATTTGGTACAAAATCGAATGAAACAACAGGCAGATCAACATCGTGGCGAGAGAAGTTTTGATGTAGGAGATTGGGTATTTTTACGGCTACAACCATACAAACAATTGTCCCTCAAGCAAGCAAAGAAGGATAATAAATTATCGCCAAAGTACTATGGTCCTTACAAGGTGTTGCAAAAGATTGGTACTATGGCATACAAATTGGAGCTTCCTGCTTCTTCGCGAGTACATCCAGCTTTCCATGTTTCATGCTTAAAGAAGGTTATAGGTGAAAATCTTCCAGTTCAAACAATATTTCCAGAACTTGATGAGGAAGGAAAAATCATATTGGAACCTGAAGCGGTCACGGAAACAAGAACTCGACAACTACGGAATCGATCAATTTCAGAGTATCTCATCAAGTGGAAGAACTTACCCACCGAAGATTCTACATGGGAGGATGAGAATTTTATACAGAAGCACCCAGAGCTACTCAAGCATTGAGGACAACACCTTTTTTGAAGGAGAGGGGCATGTTAGGTCCCTATATTACTAGTATAGTCCCTTATTTTTGTTAGTGTAACCCCCTTATTGTTATTATTGTACCCTTGTAACCCCCATATTGTTATTATTGTGCCCTTAAATTATTATTGTTAGGTCAACTAGGATTACATTGTGGCCCCACTAGGATTACATTATGGCCCCATGGACTCCTATATGTAGAAAGGAGGTTTTGTAAATTGTATCATCCAAGAATTGTTCATTTATGTAATGTATTGGAGGTTGCCCCCTCGAAGTGGCTTATTTCTAAGGCGTTGATATCTCTTTTCTTCTCTTTTTGGAGCTGGTTACACAACAAGTTCATTATTCACACTTTCTCCATAAATAAATTTATCAAATGTACACTACAACATTGGGATCAATATTAGAATGTTATCTCTTCTTTTTCCAAAATGTTAGTTATCACCATTATTATTTCAATGTTGTACCATTTTCCTTCCCCTCTTTAAGAGGAGAT
This sequence comes from Pinus albicaulis, assembly GCA_034641835.2. Taxonomy (NCBI): domain Eukaryota; kingdom Viridiplantae; phylum Streptophyta; class Pinopsida; order Pinales; family Pinaceae; genus Pinus; species Pinus albicaulis. The sequence continues at coordinate 1,205,745,595 of CM076579.1, read as the reverse complement.
ATCCTCAAAACGAATTTTAAAATCTTTAATATTATTCAACATGAGCATTACATACATTCACACCAACTTCCAATTCTTTATTGACAACAATATTTTCCATTGGAAAAAAACCATAATAATTGATAAACAATTGTCCACCAATATTCATGCAAATGGGTCATAAGTAATTCTTTATCAGTATGTGGAACAAATTACCTCCTTTTATTCATATAAACACTAGATTTCCATGTCTGAATCACATCATTCCTAGTGGGTTGTTGTGCTAATCTCATCATAAATAAGTTTGGAAAGTTGTTATTGATTGGTCCTTATAGATCATCATTATGACTATATCACTGGAATAAACAAATGCTCAAAATACTTCAACCTTTCAATAATTTTATTAAGTTTTCACAATGTACACTTTAGAAGGTGCACCTCTCCAGAAGTGCAATAATAAGAGTCTTAGTGATAATGCAATTCCTAAAGTTATTTTTAATACAACCACTTTAAAATACACATGACTTACATTTATTCCTAAAACAATTTATTGACATAACACATGGCAGAAACCTAAGGTTATATTCCCACACCTATAAGTAGGTATGAAAATGATCTTTATTACTCCTAAAGATTCACCCCATTTTTATTCTGGATACATAGTTATATGTCATCATAATAAAGCATAATAATTTGTATTTATTTTAAATAAATGGAATGACATAATTTTTTTTGTATTTCTCATTTTATTTATTATTTTAATATATTAATTAAATTGAAGATAACTACTTAATAATCTGATATATAAAATCAATTCCCTATGGAGAAGCACACTCAACCAAAACCAACAATCATACCAATAAAAGAGCCGAGCCAAAACAATGCACAATACAAATATGAATCTTGAAATGTTTTCTGGATGCAATAATATGTGCATTCTAACTAATTTAAAGTATTTTTGTATTTAATCATAACCCAAAATTCATGAGGATTTTGATGCCAATGTAAACATGAAATTGTATGTGACCCTCTTCTTCCTAAATAACCATTATATTATAACCATATACTTTTATCATCATACTTTCAAAAATTTGTAAGCGGCTAATACATACCTCCCATTCACAATGGAAATGTGAATGTCCAGTAACACTGAACTATGCAAATTTAAAATTTCAAACTCTAGTTTAATAATACATGAAAATCAGAAAAGTTTGAAAGTAATTTTTAAAAATAGCTCAGGATGTTTCTCTGCCAAACCTTTAAGGTCTAAATCCACTAGAATTCCCAAGTACATGATGGTAAAATTAACCCAAATGGTAAAGGGTATTACTTGTGAAAGATATACACCAATGTCCTACATGTGTTTGAAAAAAATGATTAGGTTTTTGTATTTTGTTTTTACCCGTACGTGGCCATTCTAGTTCACAATATTTCTTGGCATAACAGTTAATTAAAACATCATTCTAACAACCATGTGAGAGAATGGATGAAAATTTATTCAATCTGTATATGTTTTGTTATATTTTTCCTCTTTTCTCGCGAGTTTTTGTAACAAGTTTGATCTCGGTGGAAAAATTTTAACTTAAAAGAAACATATTTGATGCTATAAACTTTGTGCCCTAGATTTATGTAAACCCTAAATTGATGAAAACCCCTTAAACTACAACATCAATTCAATTTGACTAAATTTCTAAATATATTTTAATTCATAAATACAATCTGTTATTGTTAATCAGTGTTGTAAAAGATAAGATATAAATTGAACATTTTTTTAAAATTATACAAACTAATTCAAAATCAACCAGTTTAATAAATCTACTAAGATATCATCCGCAAATGGGAAAATACCCTAAAATTTCCACAAATATTATTTTTTTATGAGAGAAATCATTGCTTTTTCCAAGAGTTATTTTTATATGATTTTTTTAATTGGAGGAGACTATTTCATTGTTGGGTGTCATTATGATTTTCCATAACACATTTGTTGCAGTGTCATTAACTCAAATTTATGTTTGAGAGATGCTACTTTGTCTGAGATAAGGTTTGCAGTCACATTTCTAATGGATATATCCTACTTTATTTGAAGAGAAGCAAGAAATAATAATAGAATCAAAGGCAATGTGATAACATATGCATGTGTGTTTACAAATCGCTAGCAAGAAGAGGGAGTTTCATTTTGTAGGACACATATGCCTCTTTCTAACAACGATTGAGGCATCAACATGAAAATTAAAACACAAAATGCTTGACCAACTTGAATGCTGAGTGAATATTTCTAGCTCTACATATTGCTTGACTTGTTAAGCCTGGCCACTATCTAAAGCTCAAGCTCGATTTGGTTTTTTGTAAAACATGAACTGATCACTAATCCATAGTAGGAATGACCAATTTGTTCACATCTTTGATTCACTAATTAGGATTACCTGATTTGGAAAGAACCCATGTTGCATGAAACCCTTATCCCTTGAATTTCAACCCCTTGAAACATGGAAAAATGGACGAAATGCATTGGAAATGTGGTAAACATTTTACTTGGATTTTCATGATTTGGAAGTTCCATGTGGAATTTCATATGGGTTTCACTTCCTAAAGCCCTTGTTTCAACCTCCAAAATCTTATTTCAACTCAGAAAATGATCACCAGGATCCACCCAAACAACTAATCTTGCTATTAAAATTTCATAATCATGCTAAGACACTTATTTGATTTTGGTGACAAATTGGCTATTTTTTAAATCCAATTTTTAAAATTTATATACTTTGTATTTTATTTTAAATTTTTTTTTTACGAACATATTTCTTCATTTCCAATTTGTTTGGGTTTACGTTTTACACACATACTAATTTTACACTATCATGCAACATATGATAAATGCAATAAACTGAGCAAGGTCCTATGGATCTAATTCATAACCTTTCTTATGGCATCCCTAACACGAGTCAAATAAAACATCAAAATACCATCACTTGCAATTTAGCATATTATAGTATCAAAATGTGAGACTCCTTAAATTTTATATGCATGTTTGATGTATAAAGGAGAAATTCTACAATTATGTTTGAGACTATGGAAACAGGGTGAGTAGTTTTCTAGAATATCTATGCCTTAGACTAGCTCCACAAATTCGAAATGAGGATATATGGAATTCTACTCAACACTAAGAATGATTAAAATCTAGATCCCCATGTATCCATAACAACAGTTTGAGAACTATGTATTCTTCTCTATGTCGGAGGCACAAATAGAACATAATCAATGAATCTTTCTCATTTTATTATAGGCAAACCATTACAAGGAGTAAGAAATATGTAGAATGGAAATTGAATGGAAGTATGTGAATTCCATCCAATCAGCCCGTGTTATGGGTTGGTGGTTGAATTTTACGTATTATAAATGTAAGAAATATACCTGAACCTTCAATCTCATCTAGCAGAGGTGCCATTCCTGGAGGCAAACGAACATCTCTTTGATCGTCAAAGCTTCAAAATGATATAAGAAGGGTGAAAACTTAAAATCACTTTGATGATATTGAATACCCTATATTAATTAATTAAATTTTATAGGAAACATGCACAACCAGAATAGTGATGCCAAGTACGAATGTGATATAGATTTGTTGATATCAATTTGTTGTCCACCACTCACTCTAGTGGTCTAGTGATCAGGAGATCATGTCCAAGTTAAAAAATGCTCAAAAATGAAAGTGCTAAAAAATGGTTGCAATCTGAACGACCGAAAAGGTCTCTTCGCTACGATTCTAGAACCACGAACGGTTCTCAAAACTGAGGTCATATGCAGAAGTTATTGAGGTTTGAAATCGTCTATTAAACTCCAAAAAAGAATTGTTTGACTTGGTTTGAATTTAGAAATTTTAGCAAAAAAAAACATTCCAAGGAATCCGAGGATGAGTAAGAATCTGACAAGTGTCAGTTTGGGATTTGAGGTTGATTTGACTTACGTGATTTTGGCCAATCACGGGCTGCCACATGGTAGGCCCAGAGGTCGCAACGTGGCCCCAGGCTGAATGAGTTTTTGTGGCAAAATTATTGGGTCCCTGCATGAATCAAACCTAGGCCTTCTGCCTGAAAGCGCACAGGCCCGACCAGCCACTTGTCCATTGTTTCTTAACATCTATGGGTCGCATTATCTATTTGAAGTTTGAATCTCTCGCTGGCGGAAAAATAAAGGGGATAGCCCCTTAGGGCTAGCCCAACCCCATAGAGCCTGTTGCTGTGACCATGTGCTAAGACACAATAGATAACTCTTATCTGCGGTTTAATCAACGGGTTCTCAGTTCATGTGACCACATCAAGCACTAAGCCACGAGGCCACGGTTATGGTTGGCTCCTCTGGTGGTTAGGGCGGCGGTCACATGTGACCACACCCACTCAACGTTTAAGGCCACATTAAATGTTCCCACCAATTTTGGAGCGGGTTCCACTTTTCTTGTAGTTTGGCCAGTTTTGGTTAGACTAACTGGATTTCCTCCACATTTAGTGGAGGTTTTCAAGGGACATCGAGAAAAAATTTGTTTTTTCCATAACTCCTTCATTTTTCGACCAATTTGGGTGAAAAAATAGTCAATTTTGGGTATTTTAGACATCTTGAGAAGTTTGGAATAGGTTTCAGGTGGAACAAAGGTCATCTTCAACAATTTTAGCTTCAGGTAAGATCAAGGAGCCATTAGGGCCATCATGGAGAAGGCAGTGTATTGGGATTTCTTTATCTATTTTATGTAAATGATTAGTCATCACTGGCTAATTCATACCTTCTGAAGCTGTTTTATAGAGAGTTTTTCCTATTGAGGCTTATTTTCACTTGTACTTACATTTTGAGCAAATTAATACATGAGGGACATGCCATTGGGAGCTGGACCAGCAAATGTAGCCTAGGAGGGGTGAACTGCTTCAACAAATTTGATGAGTAATGTGCTTTGTGATGTTTATTTCTATATTTTTTACTAATGTACAATGATAAACAGTTAAAATACTTAATCAATCCTCACACAAAAATCCATTTAACAAAGCTAGAACTATTTGTTTAACCTGTAAATTAAGGAGAACCTTATGCACACATTATTATCACTGTTTGGATACTTAGCACAACATAACTAATACAATCCATTCATATCATCTAGAATTTAAATTTTATCTAAGTCTGTTGTCTCCATCGAGCATTATTCTCAAAGTAATTTCCTTACATAATTCTCTGTTAGACCTTCATACTCATGAAAATAGATATATTTAATCATTTGGATTAATTAATTTTATTTTGAACTATAACTTTAAATTCACTACTCAAAACACAAGCATCAAAGCCCTAGAATTTCAGGGCACTAGGGATGAGATCAAACCATCGAGGAGACCATGGAATTTCCACAAATGGCTATCGACCTGAAGCAAGATACTAATTACCAATGGAAGCTAAAAATTAGTAGCCACTACTAGATCTAAGATTTAAGGAACAATGTGTCCAAGGGAGGAATAATACTATCCTCCTTTATATTTATTTGTTGGCACTAGTGTCCACAACATTAGAAACCAAAGATCCTTCCCAAAGGTTTAGAATAAATGTTGAATCAAAGGAGAGTATCTTTGATTATGTCATAAAGGAGAAATTCATTTCATACCATGATTTCCCCCCCCACACCACTTGACATCGTCAAACTCCATGTCGTTTTATAATCTTAATTATTGATACAAATTTTCGCATATTTTTTAAGAATTTGATATTTAAATTAGAAAAATTACAAATTTGGTAAAAGTACCAATTTTTTTATAATCTAAGATGGAATAAAACTTTTCCTATTCATAGATATTGTTTCAATTGTTTATTGTTCATCCATACTTAAATGAATCTCACTATTATTTAATAGAGGGCAACCACATAATACAACATTCAACTCTCATCAAACAAATACATGATGAGAGAGAAGAATTAATTAATTCATTAATATGATCTAGATCTTGGAGAATAGCCATGATTTAAAAATAAAATAAATAGTAATTATAGTTTTATGAACAAATCTAGAATAGCATTAAATATAATAGTTTACCAATGTTTTCAATGCGGATCTAGACTAATTAATAACAAAAAAAGCCCTTAAGTTTAATATTATATCTTACAATAAATGTTAATTCCCAAATATATGTAGTTTTTAAACCCGATCTTATACCATGTGTAACAACTCATAATTAAAATATAGAAAATTAAACACATCAACCATGCAATCAACAATCAGCATATCTACATATTTAATTACCATAGGATTTTCAAAATATTTAAAAATAACAGCATATCTGTAAAGCAAATAATGAAATAGATCTTAATGGTGATTTTAGGGTTGTAACGTCATCAAGATCCTTATAACCGCAAAAATGGGTTGGGGTCGAGTCTCTATGCAACCTTAAACAAGTTGCAACCAATATTCCTTGTAGTTGTCACTCCCAAGTCCTCAATCAACTTACTACTGCTAGTGCCCTTTTGTCTACCACTTATTCAATTTCCTCGAAGAGATGACGAATGGACAGATACTTCTAATCCCATTTTCACCATTAAATATTATGGATTATTTCTAAAAAAGGTAATGGGATTGGAAAGGGATCCACATGTGCACAATCCATGTGTCATCATGCCAAATTTTATTTTATTGTTATTTATTTATTATTATATTGTAATATTTATTTGTTGTTTTATTTATTAGTATATTTTCTTCATTATTTGTTGTTTTATTTATTATTTTTTTTTTTGTTATTTGTTGTTTTATTTATTATTATATTTTCTTTGTTATTTGTTTTTCTATGTATTATTATATTTTCTTAATGATTTGTTATATTATTTATTTATATATTAGTATTATTTCATTTATTTTATTATTATTAGTACTTAGATTTACACATTTTTGTTTGATCAATAACCATTTTGTTGTAGTCTTTTTTTTTTTACAGTAACGGTTATGGAGTATTATATTCAACTTGGCCTGAATGCCGAAAATCTGGTTACATTGAGGATGACTATATCCTGTTGTACCTCACCACTAAGGTTGAGTATGTAGCTAAAGCTTGGAGTTTTCCTCCTTGGTGAAGTAACTATAGATTCAATTTCAGAGATTTTTCCCAACTTGAAGATACATACAAATGATTTAAGAGTAAGCAGTAAAACATGACAACAATTTAGCTTATGGGATGGGTTCCCATGATTCTTCTTCGTCTTTCATCTTGATCCCAGCAGAGAGGAGGGCAACTTTGTTGGCTTCAATGTCTGCCTCTTTATTATGAGTTCTCAGCACATGATAGTAATTCAGCTTCTGAAAAGCGTTTTCCAAGCCCTTAATTCTGGCTATCAGCCTTGCGAGTTTAAGGTCCAAAGCTGGAGAGTTGGACACCATTGCATTGATGATGATCTGGGAATCGCCAATAGCATTTGCTTCACTTATGTTTAAATCTTTGAGCAACTTGAGACCTTGAAAGAGAGCCAAAGCCTCAACTTGAATGTTGGTTGAATGGCCTAGCCCCCAAGCAAAAGAATGAATTTTTTCCCCAACTGGATTTACAACAACACCTCCTGCACCAGCTTTGCCCGGATTGCCCTTTGCTGCCCCATCAAAAAAGAGGGAGTGTCTTGAATGTGTTGTAAGCTAGTCTTGAAAGTCTATTTCATATTTTCTTATTTGCCAGTCTTTGGGAGGAGGGACGTTCCTAACTGCTGTTTGAAATTGCAAATCAAGAAATGAACCCCAAGCAATGTCCTGTTGGCTAAGATTAGAATCATCTTTTAAATCAATCAAGCACTCTTTTAGGTGGCATTTGATCTTGATTTCTAATGCCTTGTGATTCTGTTTAGTATTTATGAAGATTCTTCTATTTCGTTCAAGCCAGATCTGCCAGCAAATTACCTTTGGGAGGACAGACCATGCAGCTTTGATTATATGGTTTTTAGGTGGAGGACCAGGATACCTGTTCGCCCATTTAGAAAATAGTTCAGCAGTGGAGCAAGGGAGCAAAATGTTGGGATCCATTTTGTGGATGAAAGTGAACTAAATCTGCATAGAGAATCTACATTCAAGCATTAAGTGGACATCACTCTCTGTATTTTCATTACACAGCGAACATTTGGAGGGGCCGTGGAACCCTTTCCTCCGCAGATTGTCATACATGAGGATTTTTCCATGGCATAGAAGCCAAGCAAAGAAGTCTACTTTGGGCCATGAAGGAAAACGCCAGACACCATGCCAAGGTGCTGGGTCAGGGGGAACGAAAGGTCTCTCTCTCATCTTAGCGTATCCCATGGAGACAGCGTACCCTATGGCATTTGGCCCCCAGCCTCTCGAATCTCTTTTCCTTATGTGAGAAGGCGCCAAACCATGAAGAATATCGAGCAGCGTGGTCCATTTGTTATGCAGGTGAGCCAGCACAACAATTCATTTCCAGCCTGCCCAATCAGAATTGTTCCATAGTGAAATATCCCACAACGAGCGCAACCCTTCTCCTTCCATCCAGTAGCGCAGCGCTCTAATGGAGCCTCTGTCTTCTATAGGATTCGTATTCATAATTTTGTCAGTCCATATATTTATCTTTTTACCATTTCCTGGAATCCAGAAGGAGTGCGCATTGATTAGAGGAGCAGCTTTAGCATACAGTTTGAGGAAAGGCGAGTTGGGCAGATGGATCGAGTTGTCTAAATAGCTAGTACGTGGACCTCTGAAATATTTTTTCCAGAGAGACAATTGAGCCCAGCCTGGCTTGGGCTCAATGATATTCCAAATTAACTTCGCTCCCATAGCTATATTCTGTTGACAGAGATTTTTGAAGTTCAATCTGCCCTCCCACAAAGGCTTGGAGATGGTTTCCCAACTGAATAGGGGAAGTTTGTTTTCATTCTGTTTGCCTCCCTTCCAAAAGAACCTCCAAATGTACTCCTCCATTTTTTTTAAGATGCTTGCCGGAGCGAGAAGAACAACAAATTGAAATAGAGGGAGATTGGTAAGCACAGATTTTATTAGGACAGATTTACCAGCAATGTTGAGCCATGAGTATCCCCAGGCTTGGATCCTGGTCTTGAATTTTTCAAGTTGTGGAAGCCAGTCTTTACTTACAGATCTTTTATGATAAACAGGGAGGCCCAAGTATTTGAAAGAGGTCCAAGAGGAGGAGGCTGCAAAGCCCAAACATCTAGAAATAACAGAGAGCAATCTGGGCAATGTGTTCCAGCTGTAGATGTGACATTTGTTCTTATTTAAGGCACTGCCTGAGGCCTCATAGAAATCATCCAGAACTGCTTTAAATTTGATGGCTGAGGAAAGAGTGGCAGCTCCCAATAACAGGGTATCATCCGCAAATAGGGCATGATTTATGTTTTTGACCCCTCTTGCCATACACAGTCCATTAATATCTTGATCTTGCATCTTTTTGTCTAATAGAAAACTGAGAACATAGGCTTGGATGACAAAGAGCAGAGGGGAGAGTGGGCACCCCTGCCTAAGCCCTCTCGAAGCTTTAAAAAATTCAGTGGCTCTGCCATTTACTAGAGGTGCAATCCATGGCTCCGAGATGCATGCCCGGGTCCATTTAATGAAGTTTACTCCAAAACCAAACTTGCTCATGACTTTTAACAGAAAGCTATGATTTACTCGATCAAAAGCATTTGCTAAGTTGAGTTTGATAACCATACCTTGTTCATTTCGATACAGACTTGAGGGAATTGCCTCTTGTACAAGGGTGAAGTTGTCCACGATCTGCCTGCCTTGGATGAAGCCTCCTTGATTCTTCGGAATGATTTTGGGAAGGATGAGCTTCAGTCTATTTGAAATTACTTTGGTGATTAGCTTGTGCCCTGTATTGCATAAGGAGATCGGACGAAATCTGTTGAAGTTGTTGGCGCCTTTCTCCTTGGGGATGAGGGCTAAGAAAGCTGAACTTGTGCTGCCTCCGATTTTCTGACAATCTTGAGATTTTTGGACCATTTTGAAAAGGTCCTTTTCAACTATCAGCCAACAAACTTGGAGGAACCTGGTAGAAAATCCATTTGGTCCAGGGGCCTTATCTGGATCCATGGCAAAAGGGAATTTTTAACTTCTTTTTTGGAGACTTTGGCCTCAAGGATCTCATTCATACGAGGAGAGATTGAAGATGGAACAATGTCTAACAGATTTGAATATTGGTCCGGATCCGTGTCCTCACTATACAAGTTTTGAAAATGAGAAAAGGTTGCTTTCTTGATGTCCTCAAAATCCTTGTGGGTGACGTTATCCTCCTTGATCTCAGATATAGTGTTGAAGCATTTCCTGGCCTAGGCTTGTTTATGGAAGAAAGAAGAGTTCCCGTCCCCTGCTTTGAGCCAAAGATTTCGAGATTTTAATCTCCAGTATTCTTCTTCAGCTAAACAGGCCTTATGAAAACTCTACTGCAGCTGAGCCTCTTTATCTAACAGCTCCTCTGTGACTATAGCGTTCTCCACTTGAAGTTGATGAGAGGCTAGAGAAGCTTTAATGGTTTTTCTTTCTGTAGCAGGATTGGGCAAGGTTTTGGCCCATCGTTTTAGAGCTCCTTTCACCCTTCTAAGCTTTTCCTCCCAGACAAAGAAAGGGGATCCTTTGACTGGCTGTCTCCAATAATCCTTGACTAAATGCATGAAATCTGGCTCCTTGACCCAAAGGGGACTAAATCTGAAAGGAATAGGGCCCAATTCTAGATGGGACAGGAGTTCTAGCTTTATGGGCTTATGGTCCGAGATGTGGTTTGTGAGAATATGCATTCTAGGTTCTAATCCTAGTGACATAAAGGAGCTTTGGATGAAAAATCTATCTAATCTGGCAGCAATATGACCTAGACCAGCTCTTTTGTTAGACCAAGAGTACTTACCGGAGGAAGGTTTGATATCCAACAAATCCCAGTCCTGCATAAGATCCTCCGCCCATTCCCTTGCCGGATCTTGGACTGTGCTACCTCCTCTTTTTTCAGATGAGTGAAGAGTGAGGTTGAGATCTCCAACAATAATTATATTTTCCAGGTTTGCTAAGTCTGCTTGAAGCCTTATAGATTCCCAACAGTCCTTTTTTTCCCCAACGTTGACAGGAGAGTATACATTGAAAAGGCAAAAAATTTCTTTGGTGTCCAGATTTTGCATTTTAAGCAGCAACCAATGAGTGTTGCTAGCCTCATAGATGACTGAAAATTTGTTGGCATTCCATAGAGTGGCAAGCCCTCCCGAGGCTCCCCGGGCAGAGATTGCTCTTGCTTCGCTTTTGATCCAAAGTTTCTTACTTGCATGCAGAAAGACTACGTCTTCCAGCTTGGTCTCCTGGACGAGAATTATGTCTGGAGATTCTATTCTTATTAAGCTTCTAATGGCTTCTTCCTTAATTTTGCTCCCCATACCTCTACAATTCCAGGAGATGACCTTCATTATTTATGTTTCTGATGGGCTCCCTTGGAGCCTTGGGGCTGATTTTTCATCGTCCTTGGCTTTGAGGCTAGCAGTTTTTCCAGAGTTGGCTGGCTGCCCTGTAGCTTGTCTTTGTAAGTTTCCTGCTCTCTTTTTTCCCTGTCAGTTTTGCGACCTCTTGTGGATCTCCTTACCGAGGTTTGAGACTCTCCTATTTCTCCTTCCTCCCCTAACTCGTTCGATTCCCGTTCTTCTTCCTCATCTTCTATAGGCATGCCTTTGGGTTCTATAGCACTTGTTCCTTTAAGGGAGGAAGAGGGAGTGCCTTTGCTTGGAGAGACTGGCTTTTGGATCTCGATCTCCTGAGTTGCTTCTGTTTGCTGGCTTAGAGGATCGAACTTATTTTCTTGTGCCTTTTTGGGAGGGGGGCGCTGAGAATTGGCCTGAAGAGGGCCTTTTCCATTGGGGCCTCTCGGTTTTTGACCTTTGTGATTGATCTTTGTGCGCTTAACTTGATTCCAACCCTCTTCATTTCCTTTCTCTGGCTCAGCATTGGATGGACAATTTCTAGCAAAGTGTCCATGAACATGGCATTTCCTGCATTTAAATGGCAACTGCTCATAGTCCAAGATCTGCACATGAGACCAGCTATCGACATTGATTTTGATTGCCTCTGGGAGACCCACCTCTAGATCTACTTCTACGCAGATTCTAGCACAGTCATACTGGTCCTTGTTGTTTTCCTGATCTATGAATTTCCCAAGAGCGTTGCCGATGTGTTTCAAGGAGTCCCAATTCCAGCAATGAACTGGGAGATTCGGGAGCCGAACCCACACTGGGACTGCCTTGGGAACATCAACTGCCGGATCAAAATCCGGAGTCCATTTGTTCAAATAGAGGCCTTGAGGGCCCATGAAATAGGGCCCATTTTGGAAGATCAAATCTTTGTCTTCTTTGGAAGAGAATTCGAAGAGGAAGAACCCTCGCCCAAGAAAGTAAGATGTAACACTTTGCTTGATCAGAGGAGCCCAGTTCCTGTTAACCCATTGCTTAGTAGTTTTCGGAGATGGCCAAAGTCCCGTGAATTGGCCAATGAGACCACGATCAGCCAGAGACAAAGCTACTTGGATGGGTCTGAGATAGTAAAGAGAGATCTCAAGCCTTCTTCGAGCTATTATGGTGGATGGTGTTCACTTTTTTTTTTCTTCCTTTCGACGAGCCGGTGATCAGCTCGGTGAATGCATCAACGGTAGGGAAAGAAAGGCGGTAGTGAAGAGAATGTGGGAGGCCCTCGTCTCCCATGCAGGATGGGAGCCTTAGAGCGGACGCGCAAGTAGGGGGCGACCACGCGCTCAGGGATCTTGACCTAGCGAGCGCGGCTTCCGAGCGGTAGACCAACTCGAAAATCCCCTTTTGTTGTGAATTCTCTTTCAATTCTCAATATTTTATTTACAATCTTGGTGCTGACTTAGTATTTATAGGGGCAGTAGACACGTGTGACTTCTTTGGAAATTTTCTCCATCATTCTTTTTTTCTTGTAAAAAAGTACTAACCCAATAAGGTAATATAGCACTGTCAACTTCCATGTCCATAGCCTCTTCAATGCTCCATATTTTGTGTAGACTCTTGGATTTTGTTGATTCAACCATGTGTTCTCTTTGTGGAGTGAATCTACGAGAAGGATATTTTTCATCTCCACCCCTGATAGCCCACCATGAACTAGTCTTTCACTTGTAGTGGTTTTCTCCTTTTTAACTGGTAGATAAACTCTAACTAGTACTAGGTGTGCAAGATTGATATTTCCCTATAGGATTTGTGCCTCTTTTATTGTATCTTCATCCCGTGTCAACACTCTCTTATTAAGAAATTTCTTCAACATCTATTAGCAAATCTTGATTTTTGGTTGGTGCACTATGAATTTCCTTGCTATGCTCTCTAACCCTTGGAAATAAGTTCCCGTAACTAACAGAATCTTGGTGTGCACTAAAAAAACCTTCTCGATCAAAGGCTTTAACAACTTCAGCTTCACTTAAGTTAGAAGGATCTAAAGATTTTGCAAGATCCGTAGTGTGAGCCGCATTCTTCAAGTGAATTCTCCAATAGTAAACGACAAAGAAATATATAATTATTTTTTTATTTTTCTATTAAAATATAAATAGCCAATGATAATATTGCATGTATACTTTAACAAAAAAATAACTGTCTAGAACAAATTTTGGAAACAAAAATGAATTATTTTGAAAATCACAAATTCAAATTACTGTATTAATTTCTCTTTCTTCATGCACCCCTTTGGCCAAGAGGAAAAATCGAGCCTATGTAGAAATTTGAGGAGGCCCTTGCCCAGTTACCATGTAATTGACTTTCTTTATAAATACATCTTGAATTAAACTAAAATTTAAAGAAGTTGTATTCTTCCACAATATGGGATACTAGAATGAAATTGGTTCCTTGTTAAAATTGAATTTAGGATTACAAGGCAAGTCATCAAACACATGGCTTGACATGAGGGTTCTTATCAAATACACCATTATAAAGAATCTATTGTTATTGGAAAAATTAACTAACTAAAAATCTAATTCATTGGAAATGATGTCAACACAGTTTAATATACAAATTTTTTGTATGAGTGATAAAGTAGATAGAAAATGCATTTTATAAAATTCATTGTAGTTTCTCAACCCATCACGTGGGAACAAAGCTAACATAAGTCCTAAATGGATGTCTAAACAAAGAAATATATAACAAACAAAGATCAAAAGGAACCTGAGAAGTTCATGTAATGAATTCTCAAATAAGGTCAACCCCACTGACTTTTTACTTCAGGAAATTATCTACTTCATACAATTTTAAGCACTTATTATGTTCTGATAAATTGAGTAACCATCTAAATGCCTTGGGATTCAGAGGAGTATTCTTCGCTGCTAGCATAATTTTTTTTTCTTCTTAAATAAAAATTGTTTACATGCAGATAAATATTTTTTTTGAAATCAAAGACTTCTAGAACACATGCATCATTAGCTAATACACTAGTCCAAATATTTTTGTTTCTTTTCTCTTATGTTGGAGGATTCACACACCGCTCATATGTCGTCGACCAGTGAAAGTTATAATCAATATGAGAAAGTGAGTTAATCATATCACTGTAAATAAGCTCTTTCCTTCCTCTGATACCCATTTCCACTTTGCACTAAAAAATACTTTGTCAAAGATACCTTTCTCAATCTTGTTTAACTTTATAATTCTCACCTCTCTCTACAACCACACCTATTACTATTACTCATTTGAAAATTGTTACACACAAAACTCAAAAGATAGAAATTTAAGATAACAAAGCCAATGTTTATGGGAAGTAATGGAAATACATCTCGAAATTCCAAAACCATCTTGTCCATTTACTCCTCACTTTACTCCTATTTTAATATCATTGATGTATACACCATAAGTAACATAAATTCACAACATAGGCTACTTGTTAAACATTTTGGAAGGTTTTCCGACCTATTTTTCAGTCTAATTTATCCATAATCCGACAATGATTCATTCGAATGACAATGCCCCAAGGGTTTTCAGGGTGTTGAATCTATATATGCAGTAAAAAAACTAGTTTAAATAACACAAATAAACATTTGACCCCAATGATTTTCGTCGGATTCTAACGAGAACTCCAAAATGTCTAATAGGTAGAAAATGCCAAAATCTACGATATAAAATAAATATGAATTACTTGTGATTATGAAAATTAGCTAAGCGATTGTCAATAATAATTGTGCAAGGACAATCACAAATAAATATTATGCAGAGACGTTTTGAACTACCTTTAACATGAATTGACTTGACTGTCAAGCTATTCCCCACCACTATGTCGATGACGATTTGTTTTATTTGATATCAAACTACAAAAAATTTAAACCAAATTTGATTTACAAATGACTTGAGACTTGGGTTTGAAGACTGTGGGGAAAAGTTGAGTACCACAACGAATTCAAGCCAACTGCATGAAGAAAGTGACATAAACTCTCTTTTGAAATATTCTATAGCTATGCATACATACCCCCACACATTTAATCTGCACACCTACCTCCTGCACAACACTAAACCCAAATATTTGAACATAGACATAGATTTTCTCTGATCCTAATATGAAATATTGGAGAAAAAACTATCGTGATACACTAATTTATTCTCAAAGTAATGATATCAACCATGAATTAATATTTTATGCCAGTAGAATTATGTTCAATGAATTCAAGTCAATTTATTTGGTAAAATAAATGCTAATATCGCACACAGTGGAAAAATAAAAAAATTCAATGCAAATATAAATCAAGATTACAATTCATTCAAAATAAAAAACCAATGTGTTCAAGCCAACTGCATGAAGCAAGGGACATAAACTCTCTTTTGTAATATTTTGTACCTCCACATACATTACCCACACATTTCTTCTGAACACCTCCCTCTTGTACAATATTACATATTAATCAATTAGTTAGCCACCATATACAATGTATTTAAAAACCAAAATATTTGAACGTAGAGAAGAATTGAATCTGAATATAACACAAAATACTGGACAAAAAACTATTGCGATGGACTGAATTATTCCCCGACTAATACCAACAACCATGAATTAATAGTTTATTCTAGATCTGGCATCAGATAAGATCACATCTTGATTTCAAATTGAGCTTGAACACCATTTCCATCTTGTGTTAGCTATCGATAACAAGGAACATCACACTACATTGCTGTGAGATAGAATTATCCCCTTGTCATGACACACCACTTCTTGAACCTTGATTTTTCATCAACAGTGAATTGATAATGTATCCCAATGACCT
The DNA here is from genome assembly GCA_034641835.2 of Pinus albicaulis. Classification (NCBI taxonomy): domain Eukaryota; kingdom Viridiplantae; phylum Streptophyta; class Pinopsida; order Pinales; family Pinaceae; genus Pinus; species Pinus albicaulis. The sequence continues at coordinate 1,205,729,390 of CM076579.1, read as the reverse complement.
TATGTTTTGAAATTTTTACTTTTCATACGATAATTAGACATGCCATTCAAACACAATTGAAAGAAAAGGATGTGATTTTTTGTGAGCCAGATTTGGAGATAATAGTTTATGTAAGGAAAAACAATCTCCAAAAATACTCCCAACTTTTAAATGTATTCCGCAAAGAGAAAACATTACACACTTCACTATTCCAAATACACAGTTGATCAGTGAAATTTCCTAAAGATATGAACAAATGAGTTATTTGTATCACCACAATAAACATCTTTCCTCACTCTAATAGCCATTTCAAATGCTTGCTAACTCATTTACCTATATAGTCACCACCTACCACTATTTTTCATGTGAAACATATTACGAATTCTTTGTATCAGAGATAAAGATTTCTTTTTTAATTTCTCTGCTCATTTTTATTTTATCTGCAATCTAAATATGTTTCCTGTTTCTCATATATAATTTGTTGTATTTCATGTTTTATTTGTTCGCCTTGTTTTCTTAATGCTCAATTGGAGAGAACGGAAGTGTGAGAAAAAGATAAAGACCAACAATGCAGCAAAATGAAATACTATACTGAAAGGTATTTACAGAATTGGTCTGCAGTCGCCCTCCCACGAAGAAATCGGGAGAATAATTTCCTTTCTGAAAGACCACTAAAAAGTGGAAGGGAAAAAATTGAAATAGGAGTTTCAGAATTTTAATCAAGATGACAACAACTTCATCAAATCTCTCAGGGCTCTCTTTTACGGCTCCCATTTCTTGCACCTAGATCGCTGTTTCCAATTTATTACAGGGCAATGCCTCAAACTGGTCAACATGATATTATAAAAATCTTTTAGACAAATCTTCAAACTGTTTAAAATAAATGTTCGTAATTACTACGTTAACTCTATTTCCGTGTGCCGCTAGCGAAGGCCTTACTTTTTTGTCAGCTACCATCACATCAGGCTCTCTGTAAGGCCAAGAAACATTACCAGTTTAACAATCGCAACCCATCTGAGCTTGTCGGCCAAGTTTTATTCAAAACTGTTTTTTTAAGCAACAGTTCAAACAATTTAGATAAGTTAATAGTTGCTCCTTCAATTTGTTGTATTACAATAGCAATAACTTCCAAAAATCTAAATCATTGCATCTTACGAAAAGAAACATAAAAAAGAGATAGCAATTCATACCTGCTTATACCTGCTCTTTCAATTCAACTAATCACAATCACTATGGAATTAATTTTGCACACTATAAATCCTTGCATTTAGATGGACAAGCAAAGGTTAAAGGAGCATAAGCAGTTAATCCATAAAGAAACGGTTTACTAAACAGTTTTGATTAATTTTAAATATGTTCATTAAACTTATTAATTATTAGTTTTTTATTAACTATTAATCTGATGGCTTAAAATATTTCAATCGTCTAACATTTCATCTAATGGTGCAAAAGAAGACAGAGTGACAGCTAGGAAAGTTGTTTTCAAATAATAACGCCTACGACGTAATAATGTATTAATCTTTATCTCATGTTTATATTTTTATATAATTCAATTGTACGTAGAGAAATGATACATTAATTTTTTTTATTTCAATTGTCTTTTATTATTATGTAATTTTGATTTTAAAGTTTACATTTCATATAATTAGGTTATACGTATAAAAAGGAAATATTGCTCTTTCATATTTACTTTTTGTTGAAATTATATTACTTTGAATGTTGCTATTTATAGAATTTACTAAGGTAATTGAATGCTAATAATAGAGAAGGTAATATATTATGAATTTGATAAATACTTGTTTAAGAGTGAGTCTAACAAATTATGGCTATTGGAAAAAAATTTACAAATAATTTTATGAAAATGATATGGTTACCACAATGGATATTTGACATGAGCATGTGATATAATGAAAAAGCGAAAAAATAGAAATCTAAATTTCAATTCTTATTAGTGAATTTGACACTTTTGCAATAGTTGTTACCCAAGCTAGATCTCATTTAGATCTTGTGTTTAGAAGGTTGTGGTGATTATCCAAGCTAATCTTTCTTTATATTACTATGCATAGGTGTCTCCTATCAAATAATTGTACCTATTAGTTCCAATTTCCTATTTCAGAATATTGTAGTTCCAATTTCCTATTTCAGAATATTGTAGTCTCACGCACTGACTTATTTAGTAGTAAGATCATCAACTAAGGCTATTGAGGGAAGCCTTCTCAAGTATTTTTATGAGAATAATATGGTGGTAAAATGATTATTTCTATGATATGAGCTTGTGTTCCAAATGAAAATAGGATCATTTAAGGGATATAAGTCTCAAGTATGAGCATCACTAATCGATACTACCCATAAATCACTCACACAACTATACAGGTGATTATCGAAAAATATCATCAATACACAAAGGGAAAGGTCATCCATGGAAATTAATTAATAGCCTATAAGAATTCTATAAAATATTATAAAGTGTGTTTGTATTCATCTACGTAAATTCACAATGTAGGTTTTGTGTGATCCACACTATTGTCCCTTTGACAGTTGCATAGATCTATAGAAAGCAACATTTCAACAATGAACAAAATAGGAAATAATGAACATCTCATTAGAAGGAAAGTACCAAGTGTGATTCGAATTGGTTCAGGTATCTAGGACATTAATGATAAGTACTTTTGCAACTCAAGGTTCCTATCATGCCCCTTTCATGCATGGGAAGCCACAATGTACTTGAGCACTATACACTATGAACCAGATTGAATGAAGATTAAGAAAAACGTATAAAGACGATTCATGTATAACTATATAAAAAAGAGAAATTGATTTCAAATTTAAGCTACCTAGGTTTCAAGGGAATTCCAAAGAATTTTAAAACTTTCTTAATTGTTATGTATGCCATTTAAGTTGATCCCTGACTATAATTATTTCATTCTTCCAGGTACCTTAATATTTACTGCTCAATGAGAGCCCAATTCATGTCCCTATAGGATGAATGCATTTATTTTTATGATTTTAAGTATCAATATTTTGAAGAGTTCTTTAGGCACCTACCTTTTCTAGAACTTTGAATTTCTAAAACTATTTTTTTGACTCTCACAAAGAGCTCCCTTTCAGGAAAGCAATTCATTTGTGATTTTGAGACTTATTTTAAAGTAGTAGGTATCTTGTGAATGTCTTCCTATGCCCTTTATGAATGATATGAATGAAATTATTCTATAGATCTTTGAATGTCTAAACCACTGTGCATTTTATGTTGACCATTATCTTGCTTCAATGATTCTTACTTCACAATGATGAATGGAACAGACATGATTAATTAAAATATGTATAATTATTTTTTCTATGAATTCTTTTGACCACATCTAGTCCACTCATAGGTGCATTATATGAATTTATATTATTTATTAGGGTATATTGAAAATATAGGGAGGCATGCATACAAGCCCTATTAGGGTGAATTTTTTCTTAACAAGAAAAAAGATTAATAAGAAGACGTACTTGCAATAATATTAGATTCAACTACTAGAGATCTAGTTTCAACAGATGTAATAATTGTTTCCGCAATAGTGGATACACTCATATGGGGTGGAGCACTTGGCTAGAAAGCCTACTCCAAGGAAATGATTAGGGATAGGAAAAATGTAGTTGCAACAACTATAGATGCAACTATTCTAGGTGTAGCTATCGTATATGCAATATTGGTTTCTACAATAGTGGAGGCAGTAACAAGAAGGGTCTTATGGAAAAGTGGTGTAGGGTAAATGGATTTCGGCATGGTGAAGGGTGCAAAGGAAAATGAACTAGGTTTTGGAGGAAATACACCCCCACTAATTGTAGAACTGAGGGGAAAGCACCCTAAAGGAGGAAATGGAAATTCAAAGTGGGAGTCACTTAACGGCCATACTTGGAATTTTATGTAGAATACATGGGATGGGTGAAGGATGGAACTAGGTTGGTATAGAAGGGGAAAGAACTAGGAACAATGGCACCTGCATAAAAATTTGTAATATGTTTGATTAAAACATCAAATTAAACTAAAATAAGATAGTGAAACTCACATTTAAAGTAGATATAATATAACATATTCTACTTGGGTGGGCTGTGATTTTCTAATACCATGTGGAGATGGGTACTCAAAATATCCAGTGGGCTCCTTGGGAAACACAAAAAAATTAAGATTGATTTCTCCCAAATAACTCATACATTTCCAAAATAACAAAATTTTAAATCCTACTAAGTTATCATTGAAGTAGACAAGGATAAAGTAATTTAAATACCTATGTGTGAGATGTTTTAATGTCAAATGTTGTATCCATGGCTACATTGACATTGGGAGAACTAACATATTTCTGCTTCAATGGTTGCACATCCTCTCATAGCTCTATACATGCTAAAAGAATAAAATTAAAAAACAATCACTTTAAAGTTATGTTTATTAAATATTTGTAAATTGTACGATAAAATTTATAACTAATGATTTAACATCAATTCAAAATTGTACTAACCTAATCCATAAATATATCATGGATAGTATCCTCCATTGGGCCATGGCAAGTGTGCATGCAATAAGAGCATAGACATGGTGCTACTTGAATCGAAGTAGTAACATTTCCCTTCTTACATGGAGTCGATGGTCTATAATTAATGTGACATAGAGGTCCTACACCTTAAGGTATAATATACTTATTTAATGGATATCATCTTGAGGCCACCAAAAATCAACCATGCTACACTAGACTGTGTGAGACATTGTATCACATTACTAATGTAAGTAAGGAAATATGAAATATGAGGGTCTTATGGGGGGGTTGGTCATATTCCTAAGAGAAGGTGGGCCTATCAATGGATTATGCTTAAAATTTGGTCAATTCTAAGTAGAGCCAAGACAAACCCCCTAGAACTCACTAATGTCAAAATAGTTAACGCGAAGACCAATTATGAACTCAACCCACAATTTTTGAAGGAAATGTAATGGAACCTCCCTATTATTACAATGGTGTTTATCAAAAACCATAAACCAAAAGGTCATCAAATTATCTTTCCATGGATAAAATGTGCACCAAACCATGCAAAGATATCTCTTCCTCAAATCAAAGGTTTGGTTGGTTCATGGTTTAATAAATAACCCCACAATTATATGTTTGGTGATGTTCAAATATTAACTTTCTCTCTATTGATATTAGTGGCGTATAATTCTCTCATGTCGGTCCTATATTCAGTGATTTTTTTCAATGTGGGAATTATTAATTGAAGAAATAATTCTAACAAGAGATGTGGCTAATGAGAGTCATGGTGGTTCCTTTATGTGACTAATATATTCAATCAATATCATTAATTAATTTAAATCATCTATAATATGTTCTGTGGGTTGGGATTTCCCTCATATTCAATGTCTTCTTATGGCTTTGTCATGGGGTTGCTTTGTTGATTTTATTTATGGTTTTTATACATGGAAATTGTGATTAATAAATATGGAATTAAGAAAAATATCCATTTTTATTTCATTCAAAAATAAAATAAAAAATCATTAGACTTACCTCTACCCATTGAACCTATGCATGAACCTCTACCACAACTGCACGTGTTCACTTTGAGTTGGAAGCCTTTGGTTGGATGGGAAATCATAGTTAGAGGGGAATAATAAGATCCCATGGTCCGTTTTTTATGTATAGAGAAATACACATGCATTATTTTTTAAAGCATGTGTGAATTAAAACAATATGTGTGTTTTTATAAAAAATAGTGTGTGTTCCTTGGCCACATCATAAGCTAACATGGAGGTTCAACAAGGGCTAAACCTTAAAAAAAGGATTGCACTCGTATTTTCAAGAATGTGTTTATGTTCCTAAAAAATATCACTCTCATGCTCCTGTTGCACCAAAAGTAGGTAGCACTTTCGTGTGAGAACCCATCAATCCCATGGAATCGTTGAGGATGAAAAATAAATCTAATTTTAGCCATATTTTTGTAAGTAATTATTTTTATGTTGAAGCTCAGAAGTGGTCGATGAGTATTGATCATAGACAAAATTTCAGAAGGGAGGTATTTGAAAAGGTGTTCTGAAAAAAATGGATCAAAGACTTAAGAATATAATTGATGCATACAATTGAAGATGAATAGAATGAACCTAAAGAAGAATTTTTAAAATTATAAAAATATAATGGGGGATTAAAAGAAGAGATTATAAAAAGGGTGTTCAGTTGTGAAATTACAATCACTCACTGAATCACTCACTGAGGAGGTTAAGAAAAAACAATGAGGAAAGATGAGAAAATGAACAAGTGATGAAGAAATATGTAGATTACAAAATCATAATAAAAATTGTCTAGATGAGGTCTAGAGATTTAAATAATAAAATAAGAACTGTAAAAATTAAGAAAGAAACAAGGATCTTGGATGAGGTGACTACAAAAAGACTTGAAGAGGAAAATTGTAAGAATATTAATGAATGCCTTAACATAAATGAGGTAAAATCATAAATGCAATCTGTAGTTGAAGAAATAAGGAAAAATTGATGGAAAATATTAATATTTTTGCTTTAGAAAGAGAAGACCCATATTGAAGAATGCCATAAAAAATGCTTAAAGAAGAGGAGATTAAATTTGATAATGTCAAAGTCAAATATGGTGAATTATCTCAAAATTAGATACTGATAAAAAACAAGCACAACAGATAGAGAATGCCATTGTACTAGAAAGAATATTAATGACATGAGTGTGCAGAGTGAAGGAAAACCATCAAACAAGAAACCATATCAACATCCTCATTGCAAGGAAATATTTCAATGAACACAAGAAGATTTCTATCAACATTAGGAAGAATATAGAGTACTCATAAATATTCATGGAATATGGAATATCAAAACCCTTATTCAAAAATATATTATCAAATACCAACAACTATTACAAACTAGATAAATTGCAATAACAATACGTGTAATAAAATGAAACAAAATTATGCAACAAATAACCGTCCAAGATTAATATTGAAAAGAATCAAGTTTGGATGGATGGATAATACTCAATGGAAAAACGAAACTAGGAACATAAGAAAATCATATTACTTGGTTTTATTGTAGGTAACATCCTTAGTTGCAAATATTTTAGGACAAAGCTTTTGAATAAGAGTACTATGACTCGATGTCAAAGGGGGCATATATGGGGATGAATGTAATGATATGATCCCAAGGGGGGAATATATGGGGATAAATGTTTATGGCATGAGCCCAAGAGGCATATATATGGGGTTAAATGTATATGTTTGTGATAAATGTATTTGTAATAGTGATTAACATAATAAAAGGGATACATGTGTAATATGTGTGAGTGGGTATATACATATACATATACATATACATATACATATTAGTAAGAAAAATGAGATTTGGGTGTAATCTCCTTTATTCTTTAAGGAGATATTGTTTAACTAATCTAACTTATCTATTTAGGAGTTCTGTAACATGCTCACATTTGGTGTACATGGCATGTACTCTACTTTCTTATATTATTTGAGGTTTTGGTGCATAGAATCATCTTAAAAACATAAAATAAAATTAAAAAAATGGATCATATAATAAAATCAACTTATCATAATGGTTCAATATTCCTATCTCCATCAATAAACCCATTTCAATCACTAGAGCATGTGGAAATCCATCCCAAAACCTCTAATAACACCCAATGACTCTCATGTTCATGGATCACAACAATATATGGGGTATTTATGCATCACACAAATTAGTATCCTCTAACAACTCCCTCTCAAGAGTAGTATTATATTGTATACATATATGGAGTTTCACATATGGATATAAATACGATATCATGTTGTAATTTTACATCCACATGATACCAAATACACACTCAAATAATTTATCCTACAACCAAAAAAATAGTGAAATGAAAATTAAATCTTCAAATATACATAAATAAAAGTGCTGAAAGAAAAATCAAAAGTGAAAACACTACATATTAAGAGATGATGTCATCCTTGCAAAATATGAAATCTAATTTATACAAGCAACATCATAAATATGGTGAACAAGAAGTTGAAAATTTGTAGCAATGATCACCATGTTATAACTAACACATAAGTAAATTTCAATAGTTTCATCAAGGGAAAACATTACATTCTATCAAGTTTTCGCACACTCACATATCTATGAATATACAACCCTAACTATTGTACCCTCACTCATCTAATGAAATTTAAGAAGAGGGAAAAGTGGTCACAAAACTTAAAGAACCCATGTACAAAGGAACCACTCACAAGCAATGAACCTACATATCACTCAAATAGCTACATATTCTTCCATGAAAGGAATCTATGATCATTTTCTCATATATATGTAAGGAAATTTTCAATTGGGTGTATCTTGAGTGGGTGAGAGGAAAATATGCTTCCTTCACAACCTAGGTTCAAATCCCACTTGGTGAAATGTTTTCTCTTTCTGAATTGATTATGGTTGATATGTTAAGTTGGAATTAATGTTAAAAATTGGCAGCTCAAGGATGATTTTCCTTATCTAAAATGGCATTTTTGACAATTTTGGAGTGACTTTCTAAAAAATAGAAAGTCATGTCTAGCATCTCAAGTATGATTTTCGAAAAATAGTAAACCACAGTGTATTAATTGGTAATTAAGTATAATTTATGGAAAATTACTTAAATTATCATTAATTAATACTAAAAGTTCAATCTCGAATTAATCATCATCATTATTATTATTACGATTATCCTTTATGATATTATTATATTATTATTAAAAGGAAATTCATGTCTCTCAATCATGGCTCTCAAACATGGAACTCAATCATGACATATGTAAATCCCCTCAATTAATGCATATGTTACTCTCTCTCACTCAATGGATACACTACACTCTCTCTTACACACTCATTAAAGCATGTCATAAAAGATTCCTCTTACGCACTCTTTAATGCATATGTTATATTCTATCCTTTATGGAATAAGTTACTAATGAATGTGTTGATCTCCTTTATCGCATAAGTTACTGAGGCATGCATACCTCCTTAATGGCATGAGTTACAAAGGCATGTGTACCTCCCTAAATGACATATGTAACTCCTAAAGGCATGTGTATTTCTCCTTCTTTATGACCAAATTTTTTTGCTCCTCCTATATATATGTATCTCATATCATCTCATTCTCCCTACTTGTGCTTTGTGAAAGAAAATTCAAACTTGAGAGAGAAATTTGGAGAGACTTGGAGAGTAAGAGTAGGACTTGGTGAGACAATTTTGATTCAATATTACAGTTTTGATTCAATTGAAGTGAAGGTTGATTTAGTGTTTCATATGTTGATTCTACCAATGATATTTATGCTACAACTTGTTAATATTTGGGTGAACTTATTCTCTTAATATCTCATTGTAATTTGTATCTCTGTTGAAAAATTGATATCTAATAGAAGAAGAATCTGGTTGGGTTTTCCCCTTGTGGGTTTTTCCTTGGTCATTGGACCTATATTCTCTATGCCTCATTTATGTTCTTGGCTATATTCTATTGTGAATTTTATTTATGTTCTATTTACAATATCTAACTAATGTAACAGCAAAAGGTAAAATATAAAACTTAAGCCTTGAAGAATTTAGATTACCTTGTGTACCATCCTCAAAATGAGAGGAAGTTCCTAATAGAATTCCTCATAAAATGCATCGTGCAGAAAAAGAAAAAGAAAACTATGAAAATAATGCATTATAAAACTATCATAATTGTGTAATAGGAATGGATCATAAGTGCCATATAATATATCATCACCTTTCAGTTTAAAAAATGGAATTTTTCAAGCATTTTAAATTAAAGGATCTATCATAGGTGCGTAAGGGAATCTCTCCCATGTGGCACACCCATCCCGTAAGGAGTCCCATCCAATGCTCATGTCCCCTCTTTGTAGGATGACAACACTAAGAAATAAAAAAATTGTCATGTAATTAAGAAAAACATGATTAGGGAAGAAAACAAGTTGGAACATGAATTAAAGGAAATAGAATTTACTGATATAATTCCATTCCATGTAATTTGAGTAAATGGATAATAATATTTAAGTGTTGCATGCTTGTACCCAATTAATATATCTTCCTACATGGTAGTAAATATTATGTAATAAATTATAAGTATTACTTAATAGATTATTTAAATTGAGGTGATAATAATCACAAAAGTCTCCAATGATCATGTAATGGGAATCATTTTAGATCCAAATTTATTTGATGTTTTACATTTAGAAAATGGTTGTTTATTGGTTGTATCGATTTTATAATTTTATGAGTAGACCAAATTTGAGCCTCATAAGCTCTATAATGGAGTAAATCCCAAGATCATGGCTCATTTTCTATAGCCACCCATGTTCAAGTCATTAGTTTAAAATCTCCTCTCATGATCTTGATATGTTGGAGTTCGGTTTAAAACCCCCTTATGAAGTTCCATATCTTCTATTTTTATAGAAATGCATGAAATACATTTGAATGAGTTCAAAAGTGTAGTGACATTAACTATTTTTGAGTTATCACATCCAATAACACAATGTTTCCAATGAGTAAATGACAAATTTTGGAAAACACTCTAATGTGAAAGAGATTGATTTGAAAAGATTGTCACTTGTATAAATTCTTACTCAATACCAATCTCAACACAATTTCATCCCATAAATTTAAAGAAAATTGTAATTGAAGATGAACTTGAAAGACTTGAGGTTGAAAGCGTGAAAACATGTTACACTTTTGGGCAAAATGTGGTGATGAAATTTCAAGTTTTTCCTCTTTTATCGAATTGCAACCCTCGAAATTAATACAAGCATTGTCAATTTTGATTCAGAGTAAAAAGATAATATGTGGAGAATTATGTTATTGTCCTAATGATATTTTTGTAAAAAAAATTGTTGTTGTATAATCTCTCAATTTTCCATTAAATGCAATATATGTCCTTGCAAATGTTCGTAAAACTTAAGAGGTATGTGCGTGTTCACATAGCATAAATTAGTCTAAAATGTGTAAGATACCATTTTTAAGAGGACTCGTAAACAAAGATACTGACATTTTTTGAATTTTTTTGTCGTGTATATTTTATGTTATTGATTTTTTATTCAACCCCTTTGAAATTGTCGAAAAACATTTCAAGCGTTACGCTTTAAAGAAATTAGATGAAAAATATCATAGGAATTCAAAAGTTTCAAATTCATATGCCATTGGATAGAGGATTATTTCCCAAATCCAATATGATTAACTCCACCAATTAAGGAAAAATTATGCCCTAAATCCGCTAGGGTACAAATTGGGGTTACAAAGAAATTTGCAGAAGAGGTGCTCAAACTGTAATTTTTAGGACTTCAGGAGCTTGAACGAGCACTTTAAACGATCGATCGAGCGCTTAAATTCAAAATTAAAATTTCTTGATCGAGTTTTAAAAGTAACCATCGATCGAGTGATATAAGTGGTTAACTAGCGACTTGATCGAGACATTAAAAATTCTAACCCACGAACCCCCTTACCAACTTTTATGAATGGTATTAATGGTAAATGACATGGCTCAAGGGATAAATAGAGCCTATAGATCGATCGAGTCTCTGTTGTAAACAAATAAATTAGTGTCTAAATTTGATTGCAGAAAAAAATAGCAAACATTATTTTATAGAGAAATATTAAAGCATGGAAATTACCCAAGGATTCACAACAAACGTGGCAAATTGGAGATTTGGATCTAGAAAAGGAAATAAATTGCCATCCATAGAGGAAATGCAAGATAAATCTAGAGAAAGGATGCGAAAAAGACGCCAGACATTGATAGAACAATAATTTCATGCAAATACAGGTAATTCAATTTGTCTCACTTCTTATATTACTTTCTCCATATTGTATGCATTAAGAAATATGATTGAAAACCATAAACAAATGGAGAATGAAACAATAAAACTAAGATAAAATAAACATTGAAAGTAATACCATATAGTTAAAAAATGAGATATAACAACAACTAAAGAAAACCACTTGAAACCATGCAAATTATTGAAAACCACCTGAAACCATGAAATTTATTGAAAACTGCTTCAAACCTGAAACCATGCAATTGATTTAACCAAAGAAAACCATTGGAACATAATTTCCATATATTATTTACATGAATTACAAATCATGGCAATTTGTTTACAAGAGGTATTAGCGAAAAGGGTTGTCCCATAGGTTCTCCAAAACCTATAAACATTAGTTTTATTAATGCTTGATATCCCAAGTAGGACTTAAAAGAGAGAAAATGTGTCAATATCTAGAAGGAGCAAGAATTTCCTTACTTCTAATGTGCATGAATTGAGAAGACATTCTTTGTTAAACATATATTTAACAACATTAAACTTTCATAAAATTCATCATTATATATAACACTTAATGGTTCTTTAAAACCTAAATGATGGTCCCTACCTTTGAAAACCTCACAATTTTTCTCTTTCAATTCTCACATGAAGGTTATGCATTTTTTTTAAAAAGAACAATTTTTTTAAAGACATACAAAGTGTAGTGTAGACTCGTGCTTGCACAAAAAGGAGTGTATTAATGAAAATAACTATAATTATCCATGGAAGACTCATGTGATTAATCAATATTAAGTTCATAAATAATAAATGCAAAATAAATAAATTAGCATGCATGTATTGATGATATGCTAGAAATGTTTACAATGTTAATGTTCTTAGACTATGCAATCTAATGTCGATTAAATTCATATAGTTGTTTCTCAACATATGTAATCATGAAATATATTGAAAAATATGGTTCAAAAGTAAAAAAAAAAGTTTTTTACTTTAAACTTTGTCAAGATTTGATGAAAATAATTGAAAACATAAAAGACATTAAATATCGATCTTTGCACATGCATAAAAAAGGTTCCTTGTAGAAAGATATAGTTTTTTAAATCCTTTTACCCTTCCTTGTGCCCTACTTGATTGTTGTGTTGGGAAAAGTACTCAGATGGGGGGAGGGGTGAATAAGTATTTAGAGATTACTGATAATTTTAACTTTTTCTTTACTGAATTCCATACACGGCTTTGATGAACCCAACTCATGTATACACGCGCATATACCAAAAGAAACTTGCGTATACTGATATAATTTTATTGTTGGAATTTTTTTTCAGAAACAATATTTAACTTAGCTTATCAATCATGCATATATTATTTAAGCAGTAAATATGTGCAGTAACAGTACAATAAATCATCACACAAGAGCAACACACATTAACACCAAGATTTAACGTGGAAACCCAATTAGGGAGAAAACCACCACTACTGTCGTCTCTGTCTTATTTATTATATGGAAAACTGTTTACAATATTGTACTGATGCAGACTCATATCAGTACGCAAGCATCTACCTGCAGAAGGTTGCAATCCTTCTCTCATTTTCCAGCTGCAACTGGAAGGGAGATACAACCCCTTGATCTCGTTTTCCAGCCACTACTGGAAGGGAGCTTCAATCGCTGATCAGAACACCAAATTCTACTGGCAGGAAGCTTCTACTTCCCTTAGAATCACTGCAGACCATGTTTCATTTTCATACTGGATCACACAGCTTCAGCACAACCCTTCATAAAGATCAACAATAATAAACTTCACCCAATACATCAAACTGAACAGTGAGATCACTATAATCAAAACAATGTAATAACCAGATTTTAGAATCAGTATGCAGAATCAAATTCAATCCTTAACATTCATTATCTCAAAAAAACATACGCTACTTTGCTTCACCGAACCCACGTGTATACGCACGTTCCTTAACACCAACCTGTGTATAGATCTATGAATACTGTTTTTCAGAATATAGTCAGTCTCAGATCCAGATCTAAGGCTTTCAGTCAGATATCTTTTCAAAATTGCAGAACCCGTGATAAGTCAGTCATCATAACACATATTTACTCACTCATTGATCAGATTTGTACATAATCAACCTAGCAACATATACAACAATTAAGCAACCCAGATCCACATGAAGACTTCATTGACAGATAGAAGAAAAATAACAGAATAACTGAAAACCTCTACAATAAGCTTCAGAAAACCCTAACTTACATATGCACCTTTTTTGAAGCAAAGACGCGTATATACATGCTTTTACTGAGACGAACTAGCGTATATATCTGTAAATATTAATTCTGCATAATGTTTCAGATCTGTAGAACTTACCCAGATTTATTCACTCCACTTCAACAAACATGCGCTAGGTCTCAAATCTAATCATCTCTTCAATGGATCATAAAATAACATAGTCAATTTAGGTCTAGAGGTCTTGATCCATCAATCTATCTAAGGGTGCCTCATAAATTCAGATTTATCAATAAAACAGAGTTCATCCTATGTAGATATACTTTAGAGAGAAATATTTAGTGATCACCCTTACACATGCACACCTTTGCACTACGATCTTCTTCTCCTTATATATATTTAGCCTTTACTAATACCATGAGTCAAAACCACACATCTGCCGATGGTATTCTTGGACGAAATCAAATAGATGACATGGCGCTCAATCCTGTGGGCTAATACCATGGTAATGCCCCCTAGTATTATCTTTTTGGAGCGCAAAAGGCATACGTGACTTGGGTCATTCTTATCCACGTGTATACGTGACTTGGCTTGAAAAAACCCGCGTAAATAATCTTCAATTTGAATATTACCAAATCTTTTGCTGGACATTAGACATTTCTTCTGATGGACTCCTGAGCTTCTACTGAAGACATATACTCCATTTTTTACCAGAGAGTTGACATCAAGGACAACATGTTAAGACATAGGAATCATATTGCCAACAATCTCCTCCTTTGGACTTGATGGCAGCCATGATGGTGTTTGATCACCGCAATAGATAGATACGTTAAACATAACCATTATTCAAACACTTCAAACACCAAAATCCTCTACCCCTTTCACATCAAGAGCAAAGGGCACTATTTTGACCATGCTCCCTCTGAGTGCATGCTGAATCTTCAGATATTTTCAATGAAGTACATGACTCTATAACTCAACCAAGTATGAATTTTCCTATCACTAGGGACTCATACTTACATCAATGATATAATCAAGTGGAATTACATATTTGATTCAACTACCCAACCAAGTGGGTTTACAAAATAGAACAAGTCCTTACATGAATAAATAGAACACCATGAATGTCAACATCCCCTTTTCATCAAATTAGAAAAATGATATGTCATTAATAGGACCAAAAGATCTCAAGAGAGAGGTCATATATCAGAAACCAATCAAAATGCCAACAATTCATCCTTTTCAACAAGATAGGTGCTTCCCCTAAGCTATTGCGTCCTGAACACCTTCAATAACCAATTCATCAAAGAATATTCATCAGGGAATGATATCAAAATATGAATACTCGAACAACAACATATATTTACCCAACAGCACCATAATTGTTCTGAGCGCTAATCCAGAGAATTTCTGTCAGAAAAACTCATACGCAGTTTTATGAAACCAGCGTATCAAATTTAAAATTCTGAAATTAAGCAGATTTAATCATAGACACAGAGACAACTCCCAGCTTCTGTCTGAGATATTTGAATGCTTCCATGGGAAGAGGTTTAGTAAATATATCAACAACTTGTTATTTGGAGGGAACCTACTCCAATTTAACCTTTTTTTCAAGCACTTGTTCATGTAGAAAGTGATACTTGATAGGAATGTGCTTAGTCTTGGAATGCATAACAAGATTCTTTGAGATACTAATAACACTTGTATTATCACATAAAATGGAGATGAGAGGTGAAAATTTGATTTGAACGTCTTGTAGAGTCTTCATCATCCAAATAATTTGTGTGTAACAAGATGCGGCAACCACATATTATGCTTTTGTTGTAGATAAGGCAATAGAACTTTGTTTCTTGCTGAACCAATATACTAATCAGGGCCCCATATAGAATGCACCTCCACTAGTGCTTTTTCGACCATCAACATTTCTGGCCCAATTTGCATCTGTGTAAGAATGAAGAGTGAGATAAGCATTCTTTGGATACCATAAACCGAAGTCTTGAGTCCCTTGTAGATATTTGAATATTATTTTTACAACATGAAGATGAGAATCTTTTGGATTAGCTTGGAATCGTCCAACAATCCCAACTGCATGCATGATATATGGTCTTGTCCCGGTTAGATAAAGCACACTTCCAATCATGGATCTATATTCTCGTTGATTCACTGTGGGAGAATCATCATGAGAACTAAGCTTACATCCAATTACCATTGGTGTACTCACAGGTTTGCAGTCTTCCATTCCATACTTCTTCATAATTTTCTTAAGATATTTTTCTTGTGATAAAAATATGTCATATGTTGTTTGTTGCACTTGTAAGCCAGGAAAGAATGTTAGTTCCCCAAGTAAGGACATTTCAAATTATTACTGCATAACAGAAGCAAATTTCTGACCCATGGACTCTTCATTACTTCCAAAAATGATGTCATCAACATATACAACTACAATCAACCGTTTATCATTCTATATTTTTGTGTATAAGTTACTATTAGCAGATCCCTTTGTAAAACCTTGTTGTTGAAGATATTTGTCAAGATGATAATACGATGCCCGTGGAGCTTGTTTGAGACCATATAAAACCTTTTTAAGTTTGCAAACAAGTTTTTCATCATTTCCTAGAATGAATCCTTTTGGTTGTTCTATATAAACTTCTTCTTCTAGATCACCATTGAGAAAGGCATATTTAACATCCATTTGATAAACTTTGATTTGTTGAAAACTTGAAAAAGCCAGAAACATTCTTATGGCTTCAATTCTAGCTACAAGAGAAAATGTTTCTTCAAATTCTATACCTTCTTGTTGAGCATACCCTTTACTAACAAGTCTAGCTTTATTTCTAATAACATCTCCATTTTAATTTAACTTGTTTTTGAATATCCATTTTGTTTCAATCACATTTTTATCATGAGGTCTTGGAACCAATTCCCAAGTGTGATTCTTTTCAGTCTGATCAAGTTCTTCATTGATGGCTTGAATCCAACATTCATCTTTGCTAGCTTGATTGACATTCTTTGGTTCAATAGTGGATAGAAATGCCAAATAGCTAGGAGATCCTACAAGAGTTCTTCTTGTTTGGACACCTGATCCCTTTTCTCCCAAAATTTAAGATTCTAGATGATTCTTTTGAACATACCTGGATGGAGCCTTTTCAAATAGATCTTCTTTTGGTGCTTCATTGGGTTCACCTTCTATATTGTTGCTATTTGATGCAAGAAGATATACATCATCATCTTCTTCATTTTTTGTTGGTATTTCCCTTTTCGGAGCTGAGAGAGACTCATCAATTACAACATCAATACATTCAACATTCTTCCGAAGTCTTTTATTGTAAAATTTATATGCTTTACTTCTAGAAGAGTAACCAAGAAATATTCCTTCATCCGCTCTAGGTTCAAACTTACCAAGTTTTTCATCATTGTTCTTGATAAAAAATTTGCTTCCAAAAGCTCTAAAATTCTTTACGGTGGGAATATTTCCATACCAGAGTTCATAAGGAGTTTTATCACTATTCACCCGAACATGAGCCTTGTTGAGAATATTTACTGCAGTATGTGTCGCTTCTCCCCAAAAGGTATTGGGAGTTCCAAATTCATCAAGCATAGCCTAAGCCATTTGTTGAACTGTTCTATTCATCCTTTCTGCCATGTCATTTTGTTGTGTTGTTTCAACTATAGAAAACTGTCTTTTTATGCCATGATGTTCACAGAAATCAAAGAATTCATCTGATATATATTCTCCTCCTCAGTCAGATCTAAGACATTTGATTTTTAGATATAATTCATTTTCAACCAAAGCTTTGAAGATCTTAAGATCTTAAAATTTTCAAATTATTCATCTTTATGTTTCAGTAAACCGATGCAACACATTCTAGAGAAGTCATCAATAAATAAAATATAGTACTTTTTCTCGATGAGGTGACTTTTTCCTTACATGAACACATAGATCAGTATGTATAAGTTCAAGAGGCTTACTTGTTGATCCTTCTTTAGCATTGAATTGCACCCTGGTTTTCTTACCAAAATGGCATGATTTGCATCTGGTACTTTCAGGTAGAGTGATGTTGGGAAGATCACAAACAGGTTTGAGTCTACTGGATTTGATTATTTTAGAGAAGCTCAAATGTCCCAACTGATGCAGGGGCATTAGGCTCAAGAAATACTTTGTATTTTTATAAGGTATAGGGGGGTCTTATGTTTCTAAATTCTCATGTAATTATTAGTAATTTGATTAAAATAGTGAGAAATTTTAAATGTTCTCGAACCATTAGAGAACATGAGGGGAAGGTGATTAGTTAGGAATGTGAAGGGACAGTCGAATTAGGATTAGTTTGAGTTATTTTAGGGATTGAGTCTAAATTTAGGATGTTGTTAATTCCAAGAGTCTTGGGTGAGCTGTTAGGGAAACTGAATTGATTCCTTAGTATTTTGTATAAATGTAAGCCTACGGGCAGATAGGAGGGATAACTATTCAAGAGGCAGAGTAGTGAGGATAGAAGGCCATCAAATTGAATATCAGGCCGTAGAGGAAGTAAGTTTTCTAATTAACTTAGTTTTATTTATACGGAGGAATTCAGAGTCAGACTGATTTGTGTATGATGCTATGTGTATTTAAATTTGACTTGCAAATTGGATGAATCGATCAATGAAAGGATCGATTCCTATAGAGCATTTAATGGCATGCCTCAATTTATATATGACAAGTTGGATGCATTCTGGAATGAATTGAAATTGTGTAATCACTATTTGAAAGAGGAT
Source organism: Pinus albicaulis (assembly GCA_034641835.2). Classification (NCBI taxonomy): domain Eukaryota; kingdom Viridiplantae; phylum Streptophyta; class Pinopsida; order Pinales; family Pinaceae; genus Pinus; species Pinus albicaulis. The sequence goes on along the minus strand of CM076579.1, from coordinate 1,205,710,617 downwards.
TCGATTCTTTTTAAATTCTGAGTGAGGATATTGTGGAGAAAATTGAATTATTACCCTCTACGCGAAGAACAAATTTTGTTCCTTCGAGCTTCATTGAGTCACACAAGTAAGTCTCTGTATGAAGGGGTTTTGAATATTTTCAGGAATCCGTTTGTTATTGATATAAACCTGCGTCAAGAGTTGCTGAGTGGAATCGACAGCAGATTTGATTGCATTAATCGATATCGATTTAGAGTGTCGAAGCCACGATATAGAATTCCGTGGAGAATTTAATTTGGTACAAAGGTTTGGAGGAAATCAACGAATGTTGGGTTCCTTGAAAATAATCGATATCAATTTATATTAATTTCTGGGAATTTTCTCAAAGGATTCAAGAATTCCAGTTCTTGTATTGAGATAAATTCATGATTATTAAATTACACACAGAGATGGAGGGTTTCAATCGAATGTAGCGTGAATGATTGAGGGGTTTAGGCTATTCGAATTTTGAAGTAGAACGAAGGTAGCATCATTAAATGGTGAAGAGTATGGCGAAGTTTAAACCAAAAACTCCGAACGAGAGTGCCGAATGCATAATGATGAGCCTCAGATGGAACCTGGCTATGTTAACAAACTAAATTAATGAATCGATGGGTTGTTTAAGTGTGAAGGTTTCGGATTGAAGAAAGCTGAAATCAGAACTGTGGACAAAAGAAGCGGAACCTTGATTAGTAAATAGGGAAGGAATTTTCAAGAATAAAACCCAGAAGTATCGCATAGGTTCTTAAGCAGTAAGTTGTTTTGGGAAATTGATGCGATATCACCCTTTGCTCGACACGTGGTGTTAGGCGATTTTAGAATCCTACTTATGTCGCGTAACTTTGGGAAAAAAAATGAAATTCATATTGGTAACGCAATATCCGTTCGATGGCTCGATCAAGGGATCAAACGACGTTTGCATCGCGAACTGTGTGATAGTTAATGGAGTATTGATCAACGATGGAGAGTGTCGAGTTACAATGTGATGGAAGATTGGCCATCAGATTGGTTCTGCAGATAACGCAAAGGTGAGTTGTGAGATGGTGGGGCCCAACAGTTAAATATATGTTGGCACCGGTGTTTTAATTCAAAGTCGACCCTTTGATTTGTAATGGAATATTAAATCGAATGCACATTTAGATTTCATAAAATTCCGAAGACTTTTGGGAGTTAATTACAAATCGAATATTTATTCAATCTCATTAATGGGTTCTTATTATATGGTTTTACCATTGATCGAAAGTGAAGCTTCCGCAAGTAGATGAGAATTCTGGGTGGTTGGCTTATGACCAGTAATTGAAGAAAAGTGCTTTCGTATCATTGTTGTGAAATTGCCAGACTTAAAATTATTTGGGGAAAAATTGGAAGTGCAAGTTTATATGCACAAGAGGGTGAAGATTGTGGGTTAGCGGGGTAAGCCCGCCATCTGTGTCTGCCATATCTACATTTACAAATTTGTGGATTTTCTGTCTCCTTTCGTCTACATTTTTAATATTATTAAGTTCACGTACTACACATTCTTTTGAACTAAATACAACTTCATTTCCTTGATCACACATTTGATTCACACTTAACAGGTTGTGCTTTAATCCATCCACATACATAACATTGTTAGCTTTCACCTTTTCTTTTAGAAAACCAGAACATTTTCCTTTAATGACACCAGGAGAGTCATTTCCAAAAGTAACATTCTTTTCTTTCTCTAGAGAATTGTATGAAAGAAGTTTATTTCTATCACCTGTCATGTGTTTTGAGAATCCACTATCAATGTACCATTGATTCTCTTCTCCTTCTGCAAATAAAGCTATGCCACAACTTTCAACCTATAAGTCCTTCTTTCTCCAAATTTTGGAATTTGAATGTATATGCTCTTTTGGCTGCAGTTTTCTCCTGCATTCAGATTCTTCATGACCAAAGTTATTGCAATAAGCACATTCAATTTTATTTTGAAGAGGAGAAAAGTTGTTATAATTATTCTTATTTATTCCGGTCTCATTTCTGTGCTTTCTTGCTTCTCTAGTCATGGTTTTGTACGCAACACATTGAGCAACTTTATGACCAAAATTATGACATGAGAAACATTGTCCATTAAAGAAGAAATTTATGCGATCATGAAACCTTCTATTTATGTTTACTTGCTGATTGATATTTCTGTTATTGTTCTTCCTTGTATTAAAGTGGTCATGCTTTATCTGTGTATCTGTGTACTTTATTTTTTCTTTTGGTGTGAGACAGAATGTTGTAGGTTGGCTTTAGCTGCATTTAGATAGCTTGGTGCTAAAGACTGATATGATTCTCCAATATATCCAATACCTGTCTTTATAAGAGGAGAGCGTTGTACCTTGATAATTCCATCTAAGGTTTCAAATCTTTTACCAAATCTAAGATTTAAAGTTTTCACTTTCTGAATTTCCTTTCTTAGAATTACTATTTCACATTCTAATTTCTCATTATGCTTCTCCTTTTCCATAAGCTGATTTTTTAGAGTATCTATGGAATTTTTTTTTCTTCCAAACATATTTTGAGATGATTTATTTCTTCAAGAAAGTCATTTTCTTCTAATGCATCCATAAAAGTATCACTAGAGTCTTTTTCAAAATCCATGAGTAGTTTAATATCTTGATCAAATTCTCCTTCTTCACTATTTGACAAACCATCACTATCTTCATGAGTATAATAGATTTTTTTTATTGATAAACCGTTTCTTATTTCCTTTGGCCACTTCCTTTCCCTTTTCATGACTATCTTTATGGGGAAATTTAGCAGCATAATGAACAACTCTTCCACAACCAAAACATTTAAAGGGAAGCTTACCTCTGAATCTTCCAGTGCCAAGTTGTAGCTTCTTTACAAAATTTATCTCATCTTCTTCTGAAACATACCCTGATCCTTCTTGTTCTTCTACCTCCTTTCCTTTTGTAGCAGCTCTGAAGACAAGTTCTTTGACTTCATATGGACCTCCTTTTCTCATTTCACAAGCAGTCAGAATCCCATGAAGTTGAACAACGTTAAGAGTTTGTAGATCCTACTTCTCTTCAATAATAGACACTTTTGACTCAAATATGGGAGTTAGAGATCTTAAAACCTTTTCTACCCAAGTAGAGTCAGATATAGTTTAATCCAGATTTCTCATACGATTTACAATATTATCTAGATGTAAAAAGAAACTGGAAATGCTTTCTTCATTGTGCATTCTGAGTTTTTCATATTGAATTATGAGAGTTTGGAGTTTAGCACTTTTTACCTTAGCATCACCTTCATAGCTTAGAATGAATTTTTCCCATATCTCCTTTGTTGTATTCAACCACATGACTTTGACAAATTCTAATTCAGTCAAACTTCCCAATAATGCATTAATCGCCTTTGCATTGGTTTCATAGTTCTTTATTGCTGTTGCATCTATTGGAACAGAAGTTGGATATTGATAACCTCCTTCAACTATAGCCCATACATCTACTCCAAGAGACCGAAGATAGGATCTTGTCCTTTTTTTCCAGAAGATTAATTTGTTTCCGTTGAAGAGAGGAGGCCTGATAGATGCTGTCCCATATTGATTTCCATCTTGGCTGATCTTCCTTATAGTGATTAAGCTTCTTCAGAAGGACCTGCTCTGATACCAATTGTTGGGAAAAATACTGAGAGGGGGGGGGTGTGAATCAGTATTTAGAGCTTAATGATAATTTTAACTTTTTCTTTACTGAATTCCATATGCGGCTTTGATGAACCCAACTCTTATATAAATGCACATATACCAAAAGAAACTTGCATATACTGATATAATTTTATTGTTATAAATTTTTTTCATAAAAAATATTTAACTCAGCTTACTAGTCATGCATCTGTTAGTTAGGCAGTAAATATGTGTAGTAACATTAGAATAAATCATCACACAAGAGAAACACACATGAAAACCAAGATTTAAGGTGGAAACCCAATTCGAGAAATCAAATAAACGACATGGCACTCACACCTGTGGACTAATACCAAGGTAATGTCCCCTGGTATTATCTTTTTGGAGCACAAAAGGCATACGCAACTTGGATCGTTCTTATCTATGTGTATATGCGACTTGGCTTGAACAAACCTGCGTATAGAATATTCAATATGAATATTACCAAATCTTCTGTTGGACATTACACATTTCTTCTGATGGAATCCTGAGCTTCTACTAAAGACATATACTCCATCATTTACCAGAGAGTTTCCATCAAGGACAACATATTAAGACATAGGAATCATATTTAAAACATTTTGTGCTAAAATTTCCATGTAAAATTTTCCCAAAAAACACTCAAATCATTTGTGCCCCTCTTCACGACAAATGATAACAATGTACATTCATTGTTGATAAGACCTTCAAGCATATTCCTTGTTTCTAATTCAACTGAAACGTCTATCCCTTGATTTCTTTTTGTTTCCTTATCAACAATTTCATTGTCCTTCTCATTCCCCATTTCTTCCACTTTTTAATTAGAATTGTGAAATTCTCTATAGTTATGATAAGTTATTCCTTTAAGAAAGTTCTTCTTACTATTGTTTTATGGTCATTTTACTTACACATTTTAAAATTTTAAATGATATGGTGCTTTTAATGAATATTTTTTTTTCCAACTAACTTTATTTTGTATAGTAGGCTTTCAAATATTAACATACTTAAAATTAGTTTAATAGGTTCCTTATTGTATCATGGTGTGTGTATTTATTTAGTGTATGTATTTTCAGTCACAATTTATCTTATAGTTGATTAAATTTGTATGAATTTATAGATATATATTTTGTTGTATATAAATTTGGCCCTTCAATTTGGTAATCACTCATTTTATTTTTCAAGAATATTCCATTCTCTCAAATTCAAAAGATTCACCACATCATAAGTTCTTTAAGTAATAATTCCCTATGAAATATGTTTTTAGAAGTTTCTTATATAAAAAATTAAACTTAATTTCTATTAGTCTTTAGTTCAAAAACCTTGCAAATTATTATACAAATGAGTATATTTAAATAATTGACATTGGATTTAAATAATTGAAATGTTTGGTATATGATATATATGAATAAAAATATAATACTTTCCTTGTTACAGTAGGGATCACTTTTAGTTTGGGATATATATAGTCTTTTGAAGAAATAAAAAATTGTTGCTAAGAATAAGTAAATTTGAGAAAGGTCTTGAAATGCTTCACTTTGTTGTAGAACTCACTTTTAATTTAGGATTTATATTGTATTTTGAAGAAATGAAATTTTTTTTCTAAGAAGAACTAATTTTGAAAAAGGTCAAATGCCTCATTTAGTAAATGGAGACAATATTCTTATGATCTATCAAATTATTTAAAAAAAATCGACAATATTGTATTTTATTAATTGTTTATAGAAATATATTTAACCACACATTATAACTATATAATACATATTTCACACATACTTGAAATTAAACCACTTTGTATGTGCACTAGATTCACCTTGCACACACCATCACTACTACCATATTTTCTTTACTAACCATTACAAGTAGAGTAATTGAGGCTTTTATTTTACTTTGAAATTTTTCACTCAAACACATGCTCACATGGTATAATTAGGGAATAAGTATGTTGTGTTGGCTTGGTTGGGATTGACCCAAGTTCAGCTTGGACTTCACACAAACAAAACCCTCAGACACCGTCACTTTCAGCAACGACTTGCAAGCATATCACAGTCTCACCTAAGGTGGCTATGGGTGGTTGCAGAACTAGGAGTATGCAGCCTTGAGGGAATGTGCAAGGTGGCTTTACTTCGCTTCTCTACACTTAACCAATCTTCTAACATGTATATTCTTATAGCGCGGTATAAATTAATCAATTACTTCACATCATTTAGATAAACATAAACAAATTACAGAATAATATAAATTGCACTATCATTACTTCGCATAAACATATAGAAAGCAAACACACCACATGTAAATACAAAATATGCCCAAAAATTATTATCCTTTATTATGATAGATATGTTCAATGCATACAACTTCTTTGATCTGTACAAAAAACTACAAGTGGTCTATGCACATAGGTGCAGACTCTTCAAGGTCTCTATGCACTAAGCTGCAGAGCCTTCCCTTAAGGCCCAAATACATACTAAAGATAGAAAATACAACAGTTTTCTCTCATCAATTATGCATGTTATGAATTCAACACAACATTAAATAAACACAAAACCACGATCCACATAGCATGGGCTTCGACAAAATAGTCAACTAAAAGTCTGAAACCTGTTACAAAATGAGGGTCTTCGACCCACTTCGAAGCCCCTAAACACTGCGTAGTATATTTGACTTAAAGGTACTGCACACTTTGCTCCTCAGGATGTGGAGTCTTTGACCAAAAAGGAGAAAATTTGAGTTGTGTCCAATAGGCCCCCAACACTCATATGTGACTTGTCCTGCGTCACCAGCTAGTACACCTAAAATATTCGTTGCTATGCTATCGTAGGCCTTATTGCAGGGTTGAAGCATCTCTGCAATCTTCTTTTCTTCCTGTCACACTTCTTCGAGAAACTTCTCTATTGTCAGTCTGGTTGTGTTCTGTAGCACGTCTTTCTTCCTTTTTTGCATATCCTTGAGCTTTCCATCTACTATATGTGAGAGATGAATGGCCTCATCCTACCACAACTGAGTCCTTTCTGTTATAAGTTGCTCTTTCCTCCTAATATCTTCGATCTGAATCTAAACATTGTTTCCTTCTATGATCCTGGCAAGCCTATGAGAGACTGCTAAGGTCCTCGCAATTGCCCAGATTTCATCCAACTTCTTCTACTTCATGTCAATTTATTCTTAAATTCTCTTAATTTTTGGATCCTCCTACAGTGAGGTAGAAATATCCATAGTATCATCCAATAATTTTCCACTCTCTGCCACTATGTCAGTGATGCCTTTCAGTGCGGTTTTTATATCCGCTTCCCTATGATCACGCACCTCTAGTGGCATGATTGGCTGCAGCCTTAGTTTCATCTCACTAATCTATACCTCATATTCAAATTTCAACTTTTCAATCTTGTCCCTCGAATCATTGATCACGAGGGCGATATTTGCAACCTTTTTTCTAGTGCCTCTTCTGCGCAGACCTCAATGTCTGAGACTTCACTACAAGTATTCCCAACAGATTCTTCTAGTTCCAGATGTTGCTAACATGCCTTATTTATTTCGTCGATAATATGATTGAGCTCCTTCTTCATCATAGTTCTTTCCTCCTGCACATGTATGTTCGATTGCAAAGTACGATGTTCTCCCCCTTTTAACTCTTCTATGATGCCTTGGTGGAACTCATGAGAAGTTTGTGTCGGTAGTGCAATGATGTTCATGCTGAAATTATACCATCCCTTTGCCTTCTCTCTATCTTTTGCAGCGTGAAACTATAGCACTCCTCTCGGTACCTGCAAAATTATCAAACCAAATGATGTCTCGATGCGGCGCTTTCGCTGCACTAGTTGACTCATTTGTTCCCATGGTCTAATTGTCTATTTCGGTTGTCTAGGTGCATGCACCAATATATTTGATTTGTCCATTATCTCTTAGACACCAGTTAGGAGCATGGTGTAGCGATCCTCGAACCTATTCCATGACTCCATTGTTACTTCTTGCATTTTATCTCCAATATCGTCGATGTCCCCCTCAATGATGAGGACAAGCGGTGTTGCTCCTCAAGATTTGGTTGCTTCCTGCTTCTTCCTTGGGCTCCCCGTAGTCACTATAGGTACAATCTTCTAGATGATGAATGGTGAATCCTCTAGCTCTAATCGTTGGGAGGGTCCTAGCCACCCTGGTCCTGCTATGGTTTTGTCCCTTTGATCTCTCCTTTTGCGTATTTCTCTATCTCTTCCTCGGTTTCATCCTTGGAAACCTCCTCGACCAACATGTTGTCCTAGACCCTCGTGCCCATATCATTAAACTTTAATTCTGTAAGCATCAACAGTGTGTTCTATCATCAATTCATAACTTCGACAGTTCTTCTAATCATGCCCTACTAATTTACAAAAGTTGTAGAACAACTGCCTTGGGGTCTACATACACTTCTGCAATAAATAACACTATTTTTGGTGATGTTGTCCTGAATTTTTTCATATCTCACACCACAGGCTTGATATTAGATCCAATGGATTAGGTGCTCCACTAGCCAAGTAATCTTTGAACATAGCGTATTGTTCCTTAAAATGGCCTTCAAATTTGCGCTTTATACACCACACTTATGTTCTAACTTCTGGTCTAACTTCCTTACCTTTCTTAAGATATTGCAATTCCAAGGTTAGATGTGCTAGCTGATTCTGAATCTGTTGTACTCTTGCATGAGTATCTCCCACCGGCAAAGCTTCCAACTTCACTGCCATTTCTAGAGCTTCGGTTTGAGTTGCTATTTTTTACTACGTTAAGGGTAAACTAATATGTGCCAGTATCGCAGCTATAAACCAATCCTTATGCTATGCTTCAGGAATGATAAAGATCACTTGTCCCATTAACATTTTCAGACTTTGATCCATCTCCCAAATAGATTCATTTGTCAGCTGTTTGATCTCCTTTATTTCAATAATACATTGCGACTGTGATTTTGGATTCTTAAATTCTGAAGTCAATGCTTTCTTTGTATCATCCAGTGATGCAGCCTAATGAGTCATAGAATACTTTATGTACTATGTCAGTAGTCTTTCCCACAATGCTGTGAAAATTTATGCCTTAATTACATCTTTGTCAGTAATTTTTCTTTATTTTCATTCTGGCTCATCTACAAACCAAAATTGCTAAGGATCCTATGATCTGAGTCCTCTAAGGATAGGTAGCTTGATATCATTGACCATATTTCTTCACAGGGGGTTAGGGGGAGGGGGAGGGGGTGTAGAGGAACTATGGGGAGGGGGATGGGGGTAAGTGGAATAAGAGGATGGGGAATCCCAGATGTGCCTTGATTATTCCCACCTCCTAGTTGCAACATATCTTTAGGGGTTGTGGGGTTACTTATTTCTTCTTCACTTTTAGATTCCTAAAAAGTGGTTGTAATCAGTCTCAATAAAGTTCTCACAATCTAATCTATATATCTTTCCACTTCACGTCGATCCGACTCTAGAATTAAGACCAAACATTAATCTGAATACATTCGTAGTACGAACTTTTCACATAAAAGCATTTTAATCCGCAACTTCAAAGAATTTATGTACTTACCTCACGGTTCCTTGAAAAATATTCGCTCAGCTTCACTGTAAGATACATACATGTCTATGGTGAACTCAATGATAAATCCTCCCAGGATACTATCAATCCAAAATTTAACAGCTCTTGAGATGCTTTTACTGGTATCCTCTAGCCGTCGTACCAATTTGAGGCTCCACACAGTAGGTTCATCATTTTTAAAGAAAGTCTTTTTCTCAGTCAACCTCAATAGCCATTCATTTAGTTCATTAGAAAACTCCGAGAAGAAAATATCGCGATTTTCTATGAAAAGATACCTCTGTAACCAAGCTTCATTCATTAATCGTGAATTTATATTTTCTTGAGCTACGAACTCTCATTCTTTCTAATCTACCCAATCTTGTATTTCCTTCTTTGATGGATGCCACATCCATATGTCCCTCAAATAGATCCTGATCTCGACAATACAACCATTTGTTTTCTCGGTTGGGCTTGACCTAGGTTTGACTTGGACTTCGCACCAAAAAAACCCTCAAACATCGACCTTTTTAGCAATGACCTGCAAGCAAATCATAGTCTCAACCGAGGTGGTTATGGGTGGTTTTAGAACCAAGTTTCTGCAACCTTGAGGGACTGTGCGAGGTGGTTTTACTTTGCTTCTCTGTACTTAAACAATATTCTAATATGTATATTCTTACTATGTGGTATATCTTAATCAATTACTTCACATCATTCAGATAAAAATAAACACATTACAAAATAAGATAAACTGCACTATCATTACTTCTCATAAATAGATAGAAATTGAACGCAACAAATGTAAACACAAAATCTGCCCAAAAATTCTTCTTATTTATTATTATTGACATTTTCAATGCATACAACTTCTCCGACCTGCGCACATAATTGCAGGTAGTCTGCGCACACAGTTATAGAATCTTCAATCTCTCTGCGCACTCAGCTGCAGAGCCTTTCCTTAAGGCCCAAAAACAAACAAAATATAGAAAATACAACAATTTTTCTCATAAAATATGCATGTTATGACTTCGACACAACATTACATTTCCTTATATACATTATATAGACACAAAACCATGTTCCACATACCATGGGATTCAACAAAACAATCAACTAAAAGCCAAAAAAGCATTACAAAATGAGGGGCTTTGGCCCACCCTGAAGCCTCTAAAAACTGTGCGGTAGATTTGACTTCGCGATACCGCACACTCCTCTCCTCAAAATGAGGAGTCTTTGAACAAAAATGGATGTGGTTGTGATGCGTTGAACAAGTGATCCATCACCCAAACGTCATTCCTTTCTTGCAAGGAACAAACATCACATAGTGTAATTAGGGGTTTATTAAAGGGCCATGAACACATATCCACATATCCACATCATCATTACTAACCAATTTATATTATTAAACATTATAAGTAGATTAATTTCTTATATTTTTCTTTGAAACTTTGCACACAAACATATGCTCACATATTATAATTAGGAAATAAGTAAGTGGCCCACCATCCACACATCATTTATTTTCTTACAAGGAACAAACATCACATAGTTTAGTTAAGGGAATTGTAAAGGATCACCGAATATCCATATCAAGTCACATTTTTTATGCTCACAATTTCACTTACACACACATTCACCCCACACACTAAGCTCACTTAAAATTTGTATAAAGGTATCCTCTTTTCAGAATCTTTGTACCTAATTTATTTGATCTTATATTGTTTTACAAACCCTAAGTGAAGAAAAGTATTTTTTAAAAAACTCTTAACCCGAAGACACTAAATTCCCCACAGGTGCCACAAGATAATTTATAATTTAGGCTAGTACCATGGCAACATGCAACACACAATCCATCATGGTGTTTTTTCATATTGAAACATAGAAAGTTGTCTTTTAGGGAGCTTAAAATCTCGCATCATCCAGTGACAAATCCATTACATGGAGAGAAACTCGTGAAGGAGGTAAGGCTTAGGTGGCATATTATCACAGACCTTGATGTTGTTTCTCGACACATGGTATTTGTTCTGGGTCCAAAACTAACAACCAAAAGCTAAGATTCATCCATTCCTATTAGATGCAACAAATGCAACAATCTAAGGTGTTGTTGATTTATTTCCATTCTTGCCAACTGATTTATTTCTCAGAATATAATGCTTGTCATTAGTTACATGTTTCGTATGGATTATATCATCTTGAGGTGCCTCCTACGTACAATTCACATTATCATGAAAACCATTTTACCTTTCATACATTCTGAATGATTTTACCTTTCATACATTCTGAATGATTTTACCTTTCATCATATTTTGAATCACCCTTTTTGTTGACACAAGGACCGATAATTTTACTGACCTTCTCACTTCTTCGACCCATCCTTCCATGAGCTCAAACCCTTTTCTTTTCATGTTTAAAATTAAAACCCTTGGTTGATGTGACTAGATCCGTAGGGTTTCCAAATTTATTTTTATTGATTGAGGATGAATTCTTTTACCTTTCATCATATTCTGAATCACCCTTTTTGTTGACACAAGGATCGATAACTTTACTGGTAAGATCTTCTTCAACCCATCTTTCCCTAAGATTGAAACCATTTTCTTTTCGTGTTTCAACTTATAAATCTTGGTCCATGTCAACTTCTGCTACCTAGTTTCCAAGTGTCAACTTTTTTTTCATTTAATTTTTCCCTAGGGTTTGTGACTAGAACCCTAGGTTTTGCAAATTTATTTTTTTGAGTGATGAGGAATGATTTTACCTTTCATCATATTTTAAATCACCCTTTTGTTGAAAAAAATACTGATGCCTTTAATGATGTGATCTTATTCAACCCATCTTTCCTTGAGCTCTAAACCCTTTTCTTTTCATGTTTCAACTTATAAACCTTGGTCCATGTCAAATTCTGCTACCTAGTTGCCAAATGTCAGCCTGTTTTTCATTTAAATTTTCCATAGGGTTTGTGACTAGAAACCTAGGGTTTCCAAATTTATTTGTATTGGTTGTGAGGAATTGTTTTACCTTTCATCATAATCTAAGTCACCCTTTTTGTTGACACAGGTATTGATACCTTTACTGGCGCGCTCTTCTTTGATCCATCTTTCCTTGAGCTTGAAACCAATTTATTTCCATGTTTCAACTTAGAACCCTTGATCCATGTAAAATTATACTACATAGCTACCTACTATCAAATCATATCATAACCTTCCACCTATGGTGATTTCTTAAATAAACATGTGTATATATACTATTCACTTGTCTTATGATGATCATCCACTTGAATTACAAGTATATTTTGTATTACACTATGCATGGATGGAAATTGAAAATCTGCATGAGGGAGAAGATGTGTCCCATAAAGATGATCAACCAGATGATGATCAAGATGTGCTCTATGGACCTGCTCAACCACTAGAGAAACATGTGCCATATCAAGCCGATCAATTTTCACTAAAGGAACAAAATGTGGCATGTCAAGCTATTCAATTAATGGAGGAATAATATTTTACCTATCAAGCTGATCAACCAATGGAAGAATGATTTTTTTTCATTCAAGTTGATAGGATAACAGGGAGTTTTAGTGGTTTGGAAAGGGTGGAATGTTTGCAAAAAAAATGGATAAAAGCACAACAGAGGACCTTGAGGAGCATATCCCTGCTCACACTCTTAGAGACCATGTCAATAACATCATTCGATGACATTTTGAGAAACATTGAGTTCTTGCACAAGATCAAATGTTACATGAGTTGATCAAACATAAGAAACTAAAACATGCCACAAATATTTTGGGTGTCTAAGATGTTAAAATCAATAAGACACATATGAATGTCACGAAAAATATATTAATTATATTCACTATGTTTGGAAAATCAATAAAAATTGATGTTTGAGTTGCATGCAGGGAAATTACAAATGCTACTATTTCACCAAGTATATCAAGACAACAAAAGTTGGTAGCAATGTCAAAATTTCCCCAGGTATTGAGAAAAACATTGCACAGGCATACCAAATTCAAGATTCAAGTGAATGAAAATGATGAATCTACTTGTTGGGTTATTCTCACTAGGAAACCCTAGCAAGACATGCTTACAATAGGAGTCAGAGAAAAATTTATGGTAGAGTTTTAGGAGTGCCATTCTTGTGCTATTCTAGATAGAAAACATGTCGTACAACATCGCATAGCTAAAGGTGAGTATGTGGAACACACTAAGAACATTGTAGAAATGACATAAGTTGCACTATTTGAGGATTTTCAAGAAATAAATTGCCATGTGAAGATATCCATAAGGATGTTTCAGAAATTGAATCCATGGTTTATTAGGCATAATACAATCAAATACACATTTTTTTTCCAACATCATGTTGAATTTCAGCTTCATTATGAAACTTTCTAGGAATTTTACAAGAATACCTATCACAACGACCCTCGTCTTACTATAATGCATGATTTTGTTTCATCAATATTGTGCAAAAGGGAGCCAAAAGAGTTGTATTAAAAGAAAATTAGATAGGAGAAGATGCAATGAATGTGGTGATTTGGCATTGTTCCAAAGGAACTTTCTTATTGATCCAAACCAATATGGGATGTTAGATGTCACTGTCACATGGACGCATTATGAATATGTCATGGGAAATCAAACATATTCTTCAACTTTGGTGCCTAAGAGGATCAAATGTGTTGAGGATTATAGTCATATTTCACAATCCATGGTGGTGTTTCAAAACCAGATCTATAAATATATCAAACAGTCACACAAGTCTAGGTGGCAAGTGTCTGAATTTAATAATTCTTGCAAATTATTTCAGGTAGGCACAATCTTATCAGTGGTGGAATTTGATAATAATTACACATTTTCTCCTCCAAAAGAGATACATAGTGAGTATTATCACTCAGAACATTTTTCCATATTTTTACATGTTCTCTACAAACATGCATAATTGGACATTGATGGTAGGGATAACACTAACGAGTCACGTGATGTGATTAAGGAGTATCACTTTTACATCAACAATTATTGTGAGCATGAAACATTATTTGTGCAACATTTATTTGACCTGATTTACGAATCATTAAAAAAAATGACATATCATTCAGGAAGCATTGGATATGGTCAGATGGTTTTGTAGGGAAGTTCAATTTAGCACATAGTTTTTATTGGTTGAGATGACTACAAAAGAAGACAAAAATTCAGCATACTTGGAAATACTTTGAAACCAGACATGGAAATGGTGAGCATTATGGTGTAGGTGTTTGTGTGAAGCAAGCACTTAGGAGGTACCAAATGAGTCATGATGTAGATCGACTCAAATCATGACTAGAGGTGGTTAACTGGTGTAGATCCCATTTAGGACATGAAGGCCACGAAACTATAAGGCCTGTGTGTAGGTTATTATGGAATATTGAACTTGGTGATGTGAATAAATCCATTCTTTGGTATTTTAATACCGTAGAAGGAACAAATCAATTACACTCAGTCCAGAGCAAAGATGTGGGGAAGATATTTTCCATCAAGACAAGAAAACTTGCATATTTTTATGAGTTTTTCATTGATGTTGATGGATGTAGGTCACTATGAAAAACACAGATACGTGAAAGGATGGAAATATTTCCCTCTTAATCCAAAGGGACCTCATCCAATTCCGATGTGGCATGAGATACACGATGAATATGCCATTGTTTCACTTCATCATGATCAATTCTATAAACTTGTAATGGAAGGTATGTGGCTCATCTATCATTAACAATTTCATATAGAAATTGAAATCTTCAACCTATTTAACTAATACATATTTTGTATTTTGGTTGTAGGTGATGTTTTTGTTGTCACTTCCGCCGCAAGAAATGAAGAGAATGTGGCATATTATTTGATGCAATGCACATAGGTGAAAAGTAGGTTGGCGAAGCCATATGAATATGGAAAATTCACATACCAAATTGGTGACATGGTTGTGATGGGCCATTTTTTTGAAAAGGTTAAAAAACAAGTTGATCACATCATTTATAAATATTTTATACTTGAATATATTTCTTGTCAATACAATCATCTATTCATAGCATCTCGAATTAATATCATAGAAATCAAAATAAATAAAAGTGCACCAAGGAGATGGAAGATGAAATAATCAAACCATGACCATATTATGGAGACTTTCATTGCTATGATCCATTGTCCAGATGAGTAAATGATCCAAATGGCAATCCTTGAAGTCGCGTTTATAACAATCAAGAGTAGTCTAATCCAGTATAAGAGATCTCAAATGTATGATTTTTGTAATCTATAAATGTGACAATTGAATACTCTTGTAACTTGGTAATTTTGAATAGAGAAATATTTCCCTCTTATCTAGGATGGATTCATAATGGTGTACATATATGTTATATAAGCTTTATGTTCCTTTAGAAGCCTAAGTTTCTAAAGTACACCAAATTTCGAAGGATTTTTATTTTTAGGGATAAGATCCTTATGTGAACCTGTTGTAGGGAAAACCCAACACCAAGGAAAAATTTAAGGATGAAAATTGATCTTAAAATTTATAAACCTTGGTGAATCATACTAGTCCCTAATAGGAAAATTGTAAAATGTTTGACAATATTTTTATAAAAATATTTAGATTTATAATGATTTTATATTAGTATATATAATTTTTTGGCGATTTTTAGGGTAAAATAATTATATACTATAAAATGTGGGCGAATCTTTTTTAGAAAAAATAGAAATTGACGAATATTTTTTTTGGAAAAAACACAGAAAATTAGCCTACATGTAAATATGAGCCCCTAAAACTTTCCCTGCCCAACACCCCCCATTCTTGATTTATTTACTTCCAATAATTGAGACCCTTTCCATTTATTTTTGGCTAAACACCTTTTATGATTTTCATTTAGTTATTTGTTTCACAATTTTGCTATTTTTTCGTTTTTATTAGATTACTATTTTGATTATTTCATTGAATTAGAATTTTAGAAAGCTTTCCATTGGTACTTGTTTCGCCTCATTTGGTTATCCGATTTGCAAATGGCACTCCTTTGAAGTTTGATAATTTTGTCACCTTAGTTAAAAAATGTAGAAAATGTATCATATTTTAATTATTGTAATTTAAATAATAACTCATTGTAGATATTACCTCATATTTAAATTTAACTATTTTTCATTTTTTACTAACGATCCTACAAAATTGTCGAGCCAAATTGTAGAATAGTTAAAAAAATATACTTTTGAGATCTCGGTAATTTATTCCAATTCCTAATTTTAAAAAATATTACAAGACCTAAAATATAAAAATTGCAAAATAATTGTAGTTCATTTTATAGGATTTTTAATTACCAAAATAATTGTAATTTACAATTAAAAAAAATCATACTCAAAGTGAGCCTCACTTTACTTTATCCATATTAATTTAACAACCTCTGAGACCAAAATCTTTGGAACTTCACACATCTCAAAGGAAAATTCTCAAAACACTCTTAAAAGTCCCTCCAATATCCGACATGTCCAATTGTTTTGGACTTGATGTAAAGATTTAAAAATATTTTTAATAAACATATTGGGTTCTCTCCATATAGGAGCTTCCCAATATCACAAAAATAAAAAAGTGTGCATTTTAAAACTTGCGATTGCCAATATCGGATTGGCTATTTTATTTTTATCATAAAGTTTCATTTTCCTTATGACTCCCACCTCTGTCATGATGACCTCACTCACCTCCTTATCACTCTGCCTCACGTAAACTCACCTTCCTCCATTTTCGAATTAGCATGATCATTCAATGTGTTTTGGTTTGAGGTTTAATTTATGTGGTTTTTAATAAAATATATATTATATTTATACTATACTATAATTGTATTTTAATTTTAATTTTATATTATAATTTTAATATAATTAAATTATAATATTAATATAATATAATTATATTTTAATTAACTTTTAATTTATTTTAATTTTTAAATTAACTGATTTGTATTTATAATTAGTTTATAATTAATTAAATTTAATATTGTATTTATAATTAAGTTAGTGTCAATTAAGAAATATTTATAATCTAATTTAGGATTATATTTTAATTAAAAAAATTATATTTTTGTCCCACACAACAATTTTTTTAGAATTTTGGCAATTTTCATTCTTCAACTTTGAAATCTCATAAGTTGAGTTTTATTTGGCCAAATGAAGCCGAGGATGACTCGTTAGATGGATAAAATAATGAAGAATATTTCTGAAGTGGTTGAATATTCAGATTTGATCATTTAACGAGTCTAAAATTCAACAAAAGATCAAACTCTGAATTTTTAAACAAAATTAATTTCCTAAGTTTAATTTTCTGCATTTCCATTTGCTCATAACCTCTGCTAAATGCACATTCATTCGACTATGTTCTCATCGCTAATTAGATCTTTACTGGGATCATTGAAAAGCTCAAATTTCTTTTTATTTATTTATTTTGTTTTGATTGGATATATTTTGTATTCTAGATTTGGTATTTTGATTTTAATTTTCATTTTAATTAAATTTTGATTGGTTTTTGACATGGAAACAATTGAAGAAACGAGGAAAAAAATACTTCAATCAATGATATTTCTCTAACAATAGAAGAAAATGAATTTAGACCAATGAAAATCGTTAGAGCATAATTATTCTTCAACAACTTTGCTATTTTGAATTTTTTTTGTAAATTATAAATAGGGATTTGTAGAATAAGAAAAAAGACTTCTCTTCTCTGAAATTCTGGAATTCTTAAAAGAACTATTGTAATGGGAATTTAGAGTTGTAGGTGAGAGGAATCCAAGAGAAGAGGAAGAATACTTTAGGAACTTTTAGGTCTGTTTGTAAAGGAGTTTCAACGCTCATTTGCACTACTATAGTGGGAATGAAGTCTTCTTTGCAGACAAAGATCGAGTTGTTGGCCACGAGATATTTTCACTACTGTAATATTTTGAGGTTTTGTAACTTGATTCACTTTCATAATAAAGTTTATTTTTTTAATTGTTGTATGGCAGTGTTGTTTTCATCGATTATTGAAATAAGTGTTTTCAGTTTTCAATTACATTTCTATTGTATGAGTTATTTGGTGGCTTTAGGACTATTGTTAAATGTTAATTGGTAGCCCATTTAAAGTTATGATCAAGCTACCTTGCATAATTAATCAGAATTGCATCTTGAAAATTGGAAATTCTATAAGAATAAACATTTATTTCTTTAGGCTGTCTAGCTATCTAACAATTTAATTATATATATATTTTTCTTTTCTACATGTCATTTTATTTGAACTACTTGAGTACTATGACATGAATTTCTCGTTCTTATACATATTTTTATTAGGATTAGGACCTATTTACAGTTAAGTGTCTGGTAACAATTTATTAGACATTTAGCTGTTTATATCTACTTTAACAAGGATTAGATCTCGTGAACTATTTCCCTTGTCTATTTCCTTTATCTAATTCCAATTCCTACATGCTTCTTTTCTAGTCATTTTAGCTTACTCTCGATTGAGAGAAAGACTATTATTTCCTTGAAACAAGATAGGATAAGTGCATCATAGCTTAAGTTTTGAATTTTAATTCTTATTTTCGGCATCTTAGAAGCTCTCTTCCCAAAAAGGAAAACTTTAGTTGTGGCTTGGTTGAGCCCCAGATCAGCTTAAGGATCACTCTCTTTCCTGATCAACAAGAGGAATGATATGATGTCTCTTCTCTATTGGTAGGTGAAATTAATATTTTAAGCCAATGGAGATAGAGATAATGTAACTAGACTTATTTTAACCAATCATAACCACCATTTCAACAAAAAATGAGTTGTTCTAAGTCCCCGACTGGGTGGTCTCCCCTATAATGTTGTAGGCAGATATTTTGGAGCCTTCAACATTTTTGGTAGTAGAAGGAGGGCCTGAAGACTTGTTTTGTTTTGTATTTTTTGTATTTTAAAGTTTTATTTAATCACAATGGCTCCTCTTTAACTTCCCATTTGGAGTTGTATCTCTGGATGTGCATCTACCAATACTCCACTAGAAATAGTAGGACACTTATCAAAGATAAAATTTAATGATAAGAGAAATGTTTCTTCATTTGATAATGCTTTACAGTTTATTAAAAAAATTCAAATTCTACTTTTCATGATATTGATGAAGGTATGCTATGCAGGATTTTTACTCTTACATTCTCAGGAAAAGCCAGAAGTTGGTGTCAAACTCTTCTAGTTGCCTCTATTCACAGCTGGGGATAAATTTATCACAATGTTTCTCTATAAATTTGAAGAATATGATTATGAATAGGTATGTGTTGAATTTGAAGATTTACGAAAGTTTGAAAATGAATCTTTCGTGGATTTTACAGTTAGATTTCGATTAAATTGTTTAAGATTCAAAGTTGAATACAACCCTTTAGAAATTGAATTAATAGATTTGAATATATTAGTTCTCTTCCTTGCATACCCCATCCCATTTGAAACAATTGAAAGATTTGATGAATCTCCTTTAACTTCTAGTAATATTATAAAAAAAAATTGATATAGAGGCAGATATTAATCATGATGAAGTGGCCGCAACCATGTATGATAAATTATTAAATATAGTACACACCTCTTACATTATTAATTATAATCATGCTAATGAACCATTATCACAAATCTTTCAAGAATTTTCTAAACAAATACAAGAATAAATCAATAAAAAACTTGAAAGACCATCTACAACGAAATTTGAAAATTAGTGTGAGTTAAATTCAGAAAAAAAAACAAATTATAAACCAGAAAGTACAAGAATAAATTGAAATTTCTAATAATATGTGATCTGCTGTAAAAATTTCTGAATTTGATAATGTTGATCAAATACAAAATTCAGAGTAGCCAAAGAGTCTTCAAGAAAGCATTAGTAGACAAATTAATGATCATAAATCTGAAATTTGCAATGAAGAAAACGTACAAGAGTCTCCAGATAGAGATAGTTTTAAATTCATTGCTTCTAATTCTGATTTTCACCTCTATCCTGATATTTTTGTTGATAGAAATTTATCCCCTTTTTGCATTAATGTTATTACACAAAATAGATATGCTTATATAAATGAATTTCCTATTTAACAATATAGATAATCATGCATTGATCATTGTTATGGAATTAATGAACAAGTGCTCCATATTCTTTCTTGTTTTGATACATCATATAAGATTGAAGGGAACTCTAGAGAATGTTTTGAAGTCATTTATGATGATTACTCTGACATTGAGGATGTCGATTTATCGTCTCCTTTGTTAAATCCTCATGATCAAAGTCAAATCACATGTGAAAATGAAGAACATTCTAACCCAGAAATTGTTTCAGCCAATTGTCATTTTCGAACAATTAATCATACTCATGATTTCAACATTCAAAAACCCATTCTAATCTACGATTTTTATGATAATCGAATCTTCACTCATATTCATAGTGATGACCCCCTCCTTAATTCAAAAGTTGGTATTGACGATCATTCAAATTCCATTATTCTGGCCAACTCTTGCGAAGATAAAATTGCTTCAAATCAGTCCCAATTGTGCTATAACAATAATTATATTTCTACGGTAGATAGTGAGTTGATTTTATTGTTTTTCCTTCATTTTTTTTTGTTTGATTTCATATTTTTTTTGTCTTTTCATTTTTAGTTTTTTGATATCTTATGCTGGCATATTGAGCAACTTCATATTGAACACTCAATTAATGCATTGCCTACATGGGAAAAAGAAGTTTCAAATTATAATCATGAACATCATGAGTTATTGCTCTTCCAATTTCAATTGATGTTCATCCGTTATCACTTGTTACTTTCCTCTCCAAAGTAGTGTCAACAAGTGAATGCATTTTCAGAATATGACCAAAAATATAATTCAATTAATGATCTTCTATTGAATGTAGCAGATTTCCATCCAGATTTCATTAATAAATTTGAAATTTTTTTTGAAATTTTTCCTAAACAAGAGATTGTTAATAATATAACACATGTACATAAGAATGAAATTTTTTTGCAGACCATTGTATCTAAAAATAGATTTCCACAATTTGGCATATTATTCTCTCTTTTGAACCTCTCCCAATCATTAATGGAAATCTATCCAAATTTCTATGATCCAATTGAAATTCAGCTGGAAAAGACATTTCAAGAGAAGGTGATTGTAAATAAGCTTCTTCCTGTAAATATATTAGCAATTAGTGTACATACTATATTCAAATTTATTTTTATTCATTTAACTATATTTTTATTAATGATGATTGACCTATACATATCTACATGAGTTACAATTGGAGAATGGTTACATTGGAAGTATAAATATATCTACTCATATTTCCTTTTCATTCAGTTAGCAATAGGAATACATTAATTTAGATTAAATTCCTTTTTGTTTGAATTTATTTAATTATTTCATATTTTTAATAAGAAAGTAATGAATCCAAGTTTTTCTTGGCACCCCTTTTCATTTTTCTGGCAAAGTGGCTTAGAACATATCAAAGTTCTTATAGAATCAGATCATACCCACTTGTGAAAGAACTTGATTGTCTTGTTTTTGCAAAACTTCATCACATTCTTAAAAAAAATGTTATATGAAGAAATTCCAAGGATTTTCAACAACTTGACATTTTTTTTTTATTCAAAAGTATTTCTAAAAAGGCTCATATTCACCACTCTTGTCCTCATATGTAAATTAGATTGGATGCAATCTGAAAGTTCATTACTTAGCATTTTATATTAAACAAGTAGACGATGTTGAACATAAGAATTTTTTTAGAAATACATGGAAGAATTTGAAGATTCATGAGGTAAATTTACAGTCAATATTCTTCCAAGTATGAAATTTACAGGTTCATCTTCATCTATTGTTTATTTCTATTTTTCATAGTTTATTTCTTATTTTTGTTTTTGTTTCTTTTGCTTCGTTCACTTGATTTTGGAGACCTGAGATAAACAAGCAGCCAACCCTTTCTAATCTGCAACATGTTCGAGGAAGTATTTGTTGTTTCGTCATAATTTGAGGATTCTGTAATTTTTCTTCCATTCATTAAAACCCTGATTGAACTTTAATATAGTATGAGAAAATTCATATCAGATCATTATAATATCCTAACTCTCCTCAAAGAAAGTTCCAATAAAATCATTCTCCGATATAATATTTCTAATAGTCAATATAACTATTAAAGGGGTTTTTGTTAAAAGGAAAATTTGAGCTAAGAGCTTCTTTGTGAATATAACAATAAAGGATTGACACTATAGGATTTCCATGTAGCATTATCAGAGCTTCTAAATATTGGAGTTTTCAATGTGAAGCTCATTTTATCGATCTCTGATATCCCAATCTGCCAATCTCCGATATCCATTCTTGCTCATCCTCTGATAAATTACTTCATCGATACTACGATGTACATACATATCTGATACTCTGATCTCTAATCTCTGATGTTCCCAATCCTCTGATCTCCAATAAACTCCTGTTGTTTGTATCAGAAATTTCATATCAGGACCTTTGATCAGCTATTACTCTCTCACACCCCCGATTTTAAATCTCTGATAAAGGACCTCAGGTATTTTTTCCTGATTATGTAAAGGCTATTAGAAGGTAAGAATATCACATGTTTCAAAGATACAACCTTAATATTTCTCCAATATTTTTCTTCTGATATGCTCATGTGTGCATGCCCATGTGAATTCATGTTTTTCACTTAGAATTATGAGTCAATAATCATATTCTACCTCTCATGGATGCAACTGAAATACAATTCTTCCACTCTTTATTGCTCATATTTGCTACAAACAGAGGAAAATTCACACAAAACCTTTGCAGCCAATGATATTATCAATAATGTTATCTATGTATGTTCTGAATATTACAATTTTCGAGTTGATAAACCATTGTATCACACTCATTCATATTATTTTCCCTTTAGTAATATTCCTTCCTTCTAAAGAGACTCAGAGCCTAAAATTGTTGAATTTTTAAATCCTAATCCTCTACTTTTCTTGTCCAAGATCTTTCCATAGAATTTTAGATTTTCTGTATTATTGGACTCTTGGGTTTATATTATATCAAAAGCATTTAAAAATGAATTATGAGATTCACCCCTCTAAGATTCACATTTTCTTTTCCTTTACTATCATGTCCATTATATTTAGCAGAGGAAATGGCCTCTATTTTAGTATTTTCACAGGAATTTTGTGGTCTCAAATTTTTGTAAGTTGATTTTGGCATTAGAAAAGGTTTTCAAGATATTTAACACCCGATTTATTCTTATATTCATTAAATCTTAGACTCCTCTCCTCAGAAGCTTATTTTACAAGTAAATGAAAGTGCTCTTATAATCATTTTTTTTTATAAAAATTCAAATTATCTGATTATTGGAATGGAAGGCATGAGAACTACTTTATAAACTCTTACGAAAATTTTACCTCTAATGCGTAAATTTTTTCTATACGAGAAAGGCAATGTTCCCACATTATACATTTAACAATCATTCATTATCAGGTTTGATCAATATCGTAAATTTGTTTTGTAAAGTTACACAATTTTTTTTTCCAAGATCTTACTTCCCTTTAATATTATAAGCATCGAGACTTCTTGTATCGAAAGTTAAATTTAAGTAAACTTCCCAAAACAAATGTCGTCAGAAAATTGTGAAGCAATAATTATGTTTATCAGAGTTTTTCCCATTAATATTTTTGGAAACTTGAACTCTTACCTTTCTTTTTTATTCTTTCGAAAACTCAGAACTTTAGAATATCGGGTTAAGAATCTTCGTAGGTCTCTGATCAATTCATTCTAATCTTTCACTATGTTCACATGAAGTCTTGTTTGATTATCTTTGTATATATATATATATATGCTACATTCATGCTATCATGGTGTTGAAGAGCTTGGATTTATTTTAATAATCATTTCAACAAATCCAAGTATTCATTCATCGAGCTGAATTTGTGATTATAGGGACATATATTATTCATGGTGTATGCACATGGTCCTCTTTTACTCTTCTCGACAATCTACTTGACTAATGAGAAATTTCATCACATGTTGTTCATTTAAATTTTTACTTTTGACTCATGATTGGATGCACATTTTATTATCTCAATCATCTTTTAGTGAAAATCTTCGTTTTATTTTCAGGGCACACTTGAGAAACCACTTTGGTAATGCAACAATTGGTAAGGAATTTAAAATAGGTAAAGGTAATGGAACATGGTTAAATAATTTTTTATTTCTCTTATATTTTAGTTTTGATATATCACTCTATATTTAATATACAAAATTTCAAGACCTCTCCATCTACACATATGTATTAAATTTTTCTTGGTCTTGATTCTAAACAATTTATGAGAATATTGGAGTGGATATGAAACTTGTAATATTATGAGAATAATCATCACTACAATTCATAAAGAAGCTTCACTTTATTCTCATGTTTGTGGCTTTGGTTTATTTCAGATTCCCTGAACATGAAACAATGTTTTCATCTAATTTACTGCTTGCATTAGTTAGATTTAATAAATAATGACTTTGGGTCAATTGTATTTCAAAAGAGTTAAACTCCTTCATGATTTAAATTATAATAGAAAGAAGAGGTTATCCTTCATTGGAGAAAACTCATACCTTTCATGTAAGATTAAATGAAATTCTCCAATGGTAAGTTTCATACACCCACTTTCATTCATTTTCATTTCTTACTTTTTTGGGTTTCATTTTAGTTTTTAGTTTTTGCTGATATAAAACTTTTTTGGCGGTCTTAATGACCCTTTTTCATGTCCCCTATGACTCATATTTGGAGCTCATTCTCTTTGTTGTTGCCTCTAAATTTTTGGAGAAACAGTAATAATCCTAATCAAATCAGTTAAACTGGGGATTTTTAGAACCTTTAATATGTTTCTTAAGCATTCATTTTATTAGAAAATGGTTAAGATGATTTTATGCATTATTTTTCTTTGAAAAAAGAAAATTTGCAGCAAACATAGACTTCTCATTAGCTGGTTATCCCTCAACGATGTTGTTCACCCTTTACTTTTCGAGAGCCTCATTTCTTATAACTTCGCAAGACAAAATTTATTAAAATATCAACATAAGAAGTAATGTTCACATGTTTTTCATCTTATACTCTTTTGTTGAGACATTTGTATAGTTGATCTTGTTGGGGATGGTTCTCTAAATTTGTATTTTTCTCTCAACTTTCAATATCTTCATTTTGTTCATTTTTTTAAGTGTTTGTTGATTTCTTTTCCTAATTTAGTTTAGAGTTATTTGCCTTTCACTTTCAGTTACGGTTTGATTTTGGTGACACCATTGAGATTTATATGGAAGGCCTTTTTTTTCTCACCCAACAATGGTTGGCATACATGAGAAAATATTTACTCTCTCTATTTCAGTGAATTTCATTTATCAATAAAGGCATATCCTTATGGAACCATAAAGCCCTCTTGCTTTAAATATTTTTCATGGATGAACACACATCTTTTCTAAGTGATAGGGTTTACCTTTTCAAGGAAAGAACTTCCCTGAGTTTAACTCAATGAATCCCTCCCACCCCTCCACTTTATAAAACCTCTGATTGATAGTCACAGGGAAATATTTTGGAGTCAACATTATGAAAGTATTATAATATTAACATAAGTCTCTACTACTATCTCGCCTCTTTCACTCTCATACATCATAAGTTAAATCTTGCAAATGCACTTATCAAAAGGGTGATTAAAAGATGAAGCATGAGAAATACAAGTAAACTTTTCGAGGCAATGGAAACTCGCTAGTATTGGGGCTAGGCTTGTATGGAAAAAAATGAAAACTTCTCTGGGGTACTGTTCAGGCTCACTGGTAGCAACGAGATGTCAGAGACCATTCATAACAATGGATATATTCTTTATCAGAAAAATCTTATTTGTGCCTTCTTCTATTTCTCATATGAGGTAATATTAAAATATTTTTTTCCCAAATTTTGGATTCATGATTTTTACTCAAGTCTGTTGTTCAGTACTTATATTTTCAAACTCATATTTCTTACTCCATTTGAGTGGGACCCATGGAAATGTTTTACTATTAGACAGTTTCATGAACTCTATTATTTTTAACCTTTGGGTAAATTAAATTTCATTGTCTTTAACTAGAGATAACTGGTTCTTCCCAGTGTGTCGCCAATGTTCTAGGGAAAACCTAACGCCCCCCATTCTTGATGTATTTACTTCAAATGATGGGGAATCTTTCCATTAATTTGTGGCTAAACACCTTTTATGATTTTCATTTATTTAATTGTCCTATAATTTTGCCATTTTTATGTTTACATCATATTTATATTTTGATTGTTTCATTGAATTCGACTTTTAGCAAGCTTTCCCTTGATACTTGTTTCGCCGCATTTGGTTATCTATTTTGCAAATGGAACCCCTTTGAAGTTTGGTAATTTTGTCGCCTGAGTTAAAAAATGCACAAAATGTATCATATTTTAATTGTTGTAATTAAAATAGTAATTCATTGTAAATATTAACTCCTATTTAATTTTTACTAATTTTTCATTTTTCACTGACTGTCCTACAAAATCGCCCAGCCAAATTGTAGAATAGTTAAAAAAGTGCTTTTGGGATCTCGATAATTTATTCCAACTCCTAATTTTAAAATATATTACGAGATCCAAAATATCAAAATTGTTAGGTGGTTGTAGTTAATTTTGTAAGATTATTAATTACCATAATGGTTGTATTTTATAATGGGGGAATCTCATTTTAAGTGGACCCCACTTTACTTCATCTTCATTAATTTAATAGCCTCCCAGACCAAGATCCTTGGAACTTTACACATCCCAAAGGAAAACTCTCGTAACACTCTTAAAAGTACCTCAAATCTCCGATATTTCCTATTGTTTTAGATATGATGCAAATATTTAAAAAAAATTATAAACATATGAGATCCACTCCATATCAGAGCTTCCTGACATCACAAAAATAATAGAGTGTGCATTTTAAAACATGCGAACGCTGATACCCGCTATGGTTTTATATGTGATTGGCTATTTTATTTTTATCATAAAGTTTCATTCTCCTTATGAATCCTGCCTCCATCACGATGACCTCACTCACCTCCTTATCACTCCACCTCAAGTAAACTCACCTCCCTCCACATTTTTGAATAAGCATGATCATTCAATGTGTTTTGATTTCAGGTTTAGTTAATACGGTTTTTAATATAATATATATTATTTTTATTTTCCCCAAGAAAAATCATAGTTTTTATTAATGAAAATAAAAGTTACGTGTTGTATATGCTAAGTGCATATGCAGATAAACATTGTAGCTGCCATATATATAAATGAGAGTAGTAAGAAGAATAAATACATCTGCTATGTGTCGCATATATACATACTGTAGAACAATATAACTCCTCCACAAGGAGTCTAATGGATACAGATACAAAAAAAACTATAATCAAAATGAAAAAGAACAACTACTATCTCTAATGGGGTCCATCCCCCCTCCAGTGATCACGAACAAATGGTCCGAGAAAGGTGTCTTAAGCGGTAGCCGGACCCACACCCCGGACGGGATCCCTACTCCAAACGATTTAAGGTCTAATTGGGACTTTCCTAAGGAGATCCTATTCTTTGAATAAAATTTTCCGTCGACATATTGATAATAGCTTATCATTCTACTCCTGAACCTCCATGTGAGCAGTCAATAGGTGTGTCGCCTCCTTGGAACGAAGGTCGTAAATTGTGTTCCTCTCCATGTAAATGTGTTGACATGAAATAGGATCAAAAAGGGATTTGAGTAGTAGAGTTTCAGCCAAAATATTCTACAGTGTGTGTATGTGAGATGTCGTCTGAACGTTAAACCAGTCAATGAAAATTTTGGAGTCACCAAATATCTGTAGTGCATGAATATTTTTAGTGATGGAAAATTGTAGGAGGTACAAAAGGCAGGAGAGTTCTGCAAAATTGCTGGTGCCTCTTCCAATTCCAATATTAAATTTACAAAAATGATGTGGCGAGTGATGTAGAATAAATCCACCTCCACAACCATGTGTATGAGCAGATCCATCAAAATAGGCCCAAGTAGTACAATAATCAATGATCTCAAGGGATATAACTCGGGGTTGTGTAGCGGGGGGGGGTCATCGGGAATAAGGTTATATATGGAGATGATGTGGGTAGTAGATGAGGGCCAATGATGAGGGATGTCATGGAAGATGGTCTGATTGCGAGCCATCCAGATGCTCCAATAGATAAGAATAGGTAAATTTCGCAGCTTGTGGGGAGTAGCAGCATTCCACCAATGCTCCCAGGCATAAATAAGGGTGTTCCCCTCCCAACGAAGATTATGATGGATGGAGGGGTGAATAATCATCCAGAGAGCAAGAGTAACATGACATTGAAGGAATATATGCAAAGTGTCTTTAGCCACCTCATTGCATAGTGGAAATTTGCGAGGACCAATGTGTGTTATTTTATGTAGATTGGTCCCGGTTGTAATTTTGTCAATGAGGATACACCACATGAGGAGCCTAGCTTTAGCAGGTCCCTTAAGTTTCTAGATATTGTTCCACCATGGGATCAAAGGTTCAGGTCTGTATGCACGATATATGTGAGAATACTCCTCTTTGGGCGTGTATATGCCCTATTTTGAAATGGTCCAAATAATTTCATCCTCCCGATCCAGTAATCTGATGTGGGTATCTCTTCAATCATCTAGAAAAGCTGACCATGTCTCAGTCCACTGTGGTTGAATCTGAAAAGCTCGATGATCAAGACAACCTTGTGAGAATAGTGTGGTTCGATTCCTGTCTGCAATTTAATTGAGCGTCATGAACAGATTGATTGAGGGTATCAATGAGTGCATTCAGGAGGAGGTGTGCATTGCCACAACCTACCCAAGGATCACATCCAATACAAATCCTAGATCCATTTCCAATTCGCCAAGCCAAATCATCACTGATAAATCTGATCGAGGCAATGACAGCGCGCCAAATAGTGGAACAACATGGGTGGTGCACAGGGGGGATACGAATCCATTCAATGGGATTGAGTGGATGTATGTATTTATGAATGGTCACCCTGGTCCATAAATTGTTACCCGTGAGAATCATCCATCCAAGCTTAGCAGTCACTGCCAAAGCGAAGGTTGGTAAGTCCTTGATTCCCCAACTGCCCCATCACTTGGTTAATGAAATACGTGTCCATTTTGACCATGTGAAAGTGTGTCCTTCTTTGGTGACAAACCTTAAAAATCTCCTGCAAATCCGTTGAATTTTGTAGAGTATTCCTTTAGGAATCCATGCAAGAGATATCCAATACACATGAATGGCCTCTTGAACATATTTGATCAAAATCAAATGACCAGCCCTAGATAGCCAACGATGGCACCAGTTATTTAAACATTTTTCGATCTTGCTAATGAGCCAATTCCAATCAAAAACTTTGTAATTCAATAGTTTGAGGAAAAAACCCAGGTACTTCAAACCATCCTCAAATCTGGTGAGGATGAAAGGAAATATCTACTGTGAAAAATGTATTTCATGAGGAGTGCATCGGCCATGGAAAGTCAATGTTGATTTTTTGTTGGTACATTGCATTCCTGTGGTGGTGAAAAATAATAGCTGGATAGATCTGACCACAGACGAGTCACCAAGAGTACCATTGAGAAAAAGTATGATGTCATCCACAAATAACAGATGTGTGATTACACAGTTAGCTGTTAAGCGGATACCTTTCAATCTTCCATAGGTAGCTTCATCAGTTATACATATGCTAAGGCCCTCCATAACAAGAAGAAATTAGAGAGTAGATAACGAACACCCTTGTCGAAGTCCCCGCTCTGCATGAAAGAAAATGGTAGCATCCCCATTGATAAGAATATTAAAAGAAACATAGGTGATGCAGTTCATAATCCAATTAATCGTTTGTAAAGGGAAACCCAAGTGAGTGAGTAGCATGTGGATAGAGAGCCAGCTCACTTGATCAAATTATTTTTCCAAGTCAATCTTGAGAATCATCCCTTTTATGCGCTTGGTGTGCATAGAATGTAAGCCTTCTTGTGCAATGCCAATTGCATCATGGATCTGTCTATTTTCAAGAAAGTCGAATTCTTCAGGAGATATGAAGTTGGATAAAATGGGTTTCAATCTATTGGCAAGGATCTTGGCCATAATCCTGTATATGCAATTACATAGAGAAATCAAACGAAAATATTTGAAAGAAGAGGGATGATCGGATTTAGGAATAAGAGCAATGAATGTAGCCTTGAAGGCCTCATAGATGCGCCTAGATTGACGAGTCTCTTCCACCACCTCCAGGAGTTCAGGACCTAGAAGATCAAATAAGGCCATGTAAAACTCCACAGCCCATCCATCAGGTCCATGGATTTTTTCCTTTTTGAACCACTTAAGGACAGATTCTAATTCTTGGATCGAAACCAGTAAAAGGAGAACTTCCTCTCCTATGGGATCCACATATCTAGGAAAGAGGTAGGTCACCTTTATGATTTCAGCCAAGGATGGTTGTAGAGGGGCCTTATAAATCTCTTGGAAATGATTGATATCTTTCTAAGCAAGTTCAGATAAGGTGGAAGCTTTTGATCCATCCTCATTGTTGAGTTCCCAAATAGTGTCGATAGTCTTTCTGCCATTAGAAAAATGATGGAAGAATTTGGAGTTTTCATCCCGAAATTTGATCCAAGTGGCACGGATTTTGAGTCTCCAAACTTCATCACTCGCTTGTAGGATCTTTAAGCGTGTAGTTTCAAGTAAAATAAGCTGTGAATTCTCATCTTCATTTGCAAACCCTCCCCCAATGGAGCTTTCCAATCTATGGATATTCTGTTCAATGCTGGTGAGTTCATTGTCCTCCATTATTGTCTTATGCTTAGCCCAAGTAATGGAATCCTTCTTAAGTGTAAGTAATTTTTGTGCAAAAATGGAGGATGGTGATTTTAGATATGGAGGCGAAGGGAGTCTCTATTGTGTGTCCACTAGTTTGATGTAGTCGGGATATTGTAACCACACAGAGCAGAATTTAAAGGGGGAAGTCAACTTTTTAAAGTCCCCAATGATTTCCAAATAGATCAGGGAGTGGTTTGAGATGCCATCAGAACAATTCCACTGCCTGAAAGAGCCAAGATTTTTTAATAACCCTTATTTAATAAGAAATAGATTAAGACTGCAAGCCACCAAATCATCCATTGTGTGCATGTTGCACCAAGTTGGAGAAGGGGCAGTTATGAGGGGATCCACCAGGTGATGCAATGAGAGCAAGTGTCTAAAGTAATTAGAGAGAGTATCTGCATGTGAATTTGGCCCCCAGAATTCTGAGATCCCAAGAGAGAAGTTCAAGTCACCAACCAAAATGATGTTGTCAGGACGCAAAAAAGATGAGTTCATAAGAGAGGTCCAGAATTGTTGCCTATTGGTTCAGGGTCCATAAGCATTAATAATACAAGATTACAGTCCCAGAATTTCCGAGAAAACATCCATCCCCAGAATGCAATCTCTGCCCAAAACATTAAGAAGATTGATATGTCGGGGGTTGATACAGAGGGCTAAACCACCCGACCGCCCATTGGCATCTAAGGCATGAATCATCCAACCAGGGAGAGTAGGGGAAAGTACTTGAATAACATGATCAGACGTACCATGATTTTGCTAGAGCATAATGATATCGACCAAAGAAGAAGAAAAGAGTTGTCTAAGAGAAAGATGCTTCGTGGGGCTAGCCAGTCCATGACAGTTGAAGGAAAGACAGATCATTGGGAAACTAGAAGTGGTGATTGTCTTGCTCTAAGGATCCCATCGATGGAGAGTTAACTGTGTACTAGAGGCAACATATAGATCGACTTGTAGAATATCTTTCAAAATATGCGAATGTCTACCCTGGGAGGGCTTTTGCAGTGGGTTGGAGGGTTCATTAAGGGTGCCAAGACCAGCCGAGGTGTATATTCAGGGGCGTAAATTGTAAGAGTGAGTGGAAGAGGTTTCAGAGGGTTCAACCACTAGGGAAGGGATAAGACCAAAGGGGGAGAGAGTGGGGGGATAGGGGATTAGTTTAGAAGGTGCAAGTGTGGAGGCGAGGGGAGATGATAGGGGAAACATAGGTATGGTAGGGGGAGTGGGGAGGAAATGTAGAGTTGAGGAAGACCAGGGAAAATGATGGAAGGGGAGTAGAAACCAGCCTGAGGAGGCTTCGAACACAGAATAGATGCCGAAGATAAAAATGATAAAAAATTAAATTGAGGAGTAGAGGATGTACCATCATCCAAAAGGAGTCCAGTAGATGTAGTTGCAGCCATATATCAAGTGACTCAGGTAGGTGCATCTGCAATTTTCTGTGAGTAATCCGCAAGCAAGGAGGAATCAAGTGTCACTATGAAGCCAGTATGTTGAGTATGTCTTTGCAGCGAGACTGATACTGGAGAAATGGGATTCAATCTGTTGTGAGTACGAGGAGCTGGTGATGAGCCATTTAAAGGGAAATATTTGAAAACATGTCCAATTTTGTGGCAACGATGGCAGCGGAAGGGAACCCCTTCATAATCTAGAATCTGTGCCCTAGTGGAGTTGCAACATTAAATATTTATGGCTTCCTCGAGACCTTCCCTAGTATATAGATGTACCAGGATGCGGGAAAAATCCATTTTTTCGGAGTCAATGAAGGAGCGATCATGGTCCAAATAAGTGCCCAGAGGGTTACCAATGTCCTTGAAAATATGTTCATTTCATAAGTGTAGAGGAAGCCCAGGTAACCGAGCCCAGATAGGTCCTGCACCCAACAGTTCACGATTAGGATCAAACAAGGGGTTCCATCATTTCAACAACACAGGTGACATCTCTATATGCCAAAATTGTGATAAAATAAGATCTGTGGGTGTTCTGGAAGTAAATCAGAGAGAAAAACAACCCTTGGTTAGAGTGTGAATGGTGGGAAG
Organism: Pinus albicaulis; assembly: GCA_034641835.2. Lineage (NCBI taxonomy): Eukaryota > Viridiplantae > Streptophyta > Pinopsida > Pinales > Pinaceae > Pinus > Pinus albicaulis. The sequence continues at coordinate 1,205,677,537 of CM076579.1, read as the reverse complement.
CTCCTGTAATAGGTCACCCCAGATCTCTTTTGCCCATTGTTTCAATCTCTTAACCCCATAATTTCGGCCACGAACCCGACCTACAACCACCCTATCCATGGTACCCAAGATATCAGCCATTTATACATCAGCACTGAGAGTGAGAAGGATAGCACACTTGTTGGCTCTTATGAATTTCGTGTGACAGGGTGTGTGGGGAGGTATGCCAGGAGGTAGAGAAGCCGATGTAGTAAGAAGAGGGGGGGGAGGCAGAGGTAGGAGGGTGAGGGGAGGAGTTAGGAGTGGGGATGGTGAAGCTGCCAGAAGGTTGGCAAGCCGAGGGTATGATAGAGCCTAGTGGGGGGTAGGGAGGGAGTGAGTTAGGGAGGAAAATGAAGGTGGGGGGGCAGAGAGTGGGGGGAATGAGGCAGGGGGAGTGGAGTTACCAGGACATGTTGGGAGGGCAGGGTAAATGAGGGAGCCAGCGGGGTGTAGGTGAGGGTCTAAGAGAGAAAGGCTAAGGATGCAGGGGACAAGGGTCAGAGATCCAGTGAGGAGATGAGGTCGAAGTCAGCAACCGAGAGGATAGCCGGGGATGATGGTGAGAGTTATGGTACTAGAAAGGAATATAGTTCAGGGAAGGTAAGCAGGGAGGAAGCTGATGCAATAGAGCCAGCTAAAGCAGGAAAATAAAAGGAGAAGATGCATGGTGAGATACATGCATACCCGAGGATAATATATGCGCAAGGGTTCAAATGTCCACATCGGCATATGGTTCCTCCGAATAATCCACAAGTTGTTCATCCTAGGCCCCTTCCATTGCAAACTCCAAGAAGAAACCTTTATTGCAAAGACAAACTGCTAGTTATTGCGAGTCAGTTATGAGGAGCTAGAAAATCAGGGTATGGTAGAATGAGGGCCACCAACAATAAAAACAATAGCACTAGTGGTCAGTGCCCTGACAGTGCATCATTCCAAGGCCAGAAAGGTCGGGAGCACCAATGAGCTCCATCGACGTGAGTGAGCGCAGACATCAGAAACTTCGGCCGATAATATGGGAGTCACCGAGTGCGTCGTCAAATAACCAAGCAACAAGAACCATCCAGAGTCATGAAGAATGCAACAGGCATCCGGGGGTGGGATCATGGTGGTATCAAGAAGAAGTCGCGGAGGGTAAAGGAAAACCTAGGGCCGCCATAGCCCAGAGCTCCGCCATGACTGATGCTGAAGTAAATTATCATTGATGGCTTCAATAATATTGTTGGAAATGTATCCAACCCCATATATCATTCCTTCGTCCCATTTCATCTAAATTTCCCATTCCCTGAATATAATGTGTTTATGTTTTTCTTCAATCTTGGGTAGGTTAGAAGTCCTACCCTCTTCACTATCTTGCCATGTTCAATATATATTATATTTATATTGTAATATAGTATAATTATAATTACAATTTTATATTATAATTTTAATATAATTAAATTATAATATTAATATAATTATATTATATTATATTTTTATTAACTTTTAATTTTTAAATTAATTAAATTTTGTTTATAATTAGTTTATAATTAATTAAATTTAATATTATATTTACAATTAAATTAGTATTAATTAAGAAATAATTATAATCGAATTTAGGATTATATTTTAATTAAAAAATTCCTAGTTTTGGCCGAGGCAACAAATTTTCTAGAATTCTGGCAATTTTCATTCTTTAACTTTGGAAGCTCATAATTTGAGTTTTACTTTGCCAAATTAGGCCCATGACAGCTTGTTGGATAGATAAAATCATGGATAATTTTTTGAAGTAGTCTCATAATGATATTTGATCATTATATGAGTCTAAAATTCAACAGAAGATCAAGATCCGAATTTTTAAACAAAATTAATTTTCTGCATTTTCATTTACTCATAACCTTTGCTGAATGCAAATTCATTCAACTATGTTCTCCTTGACCAATTACAAATTTTCTCAGATAAACCAAAAACTCAATTTTATTTTTGTTTATTTAATTAAGTAATGATTGGATATATTTGTATTCCAGATTTGGTATTTTGATTTTAATTTGCATTTTAATTAAATTTTGATTGGTTTTGATAAGGAAATAATTGAAGAGATGAGGAAAAGAAGATTTCAATCAATGGGATTTCTCCAACAATAGAGGAAAAGGAATTTGGACCAATGAAAATGGTTGGAGTAGAATTACTCTTCAAAAGCTCTCCTATTTTGAATTATTTTTGTAAATTATAAATAGGGATTTGTAGAATAACCAAAAAGGTTTATCTTCTCTGCAATTGTATAGTTCTTAAATGCACTATTTTAATGGGGATTTAAAGTTGTAGATAATGGGAATCCAGGAGAAGAGGCAGAATAATTGAGCTTTTAAGTATTTTTCTAGAGGAGTTTCAATGCTCATTTGCACTATTATAGTGGGATTGAAGTCTTATTTGCAGACAAAGATCAAGTTGTTGGTAGCGAGATATTTGCGCTACTGTAATCCTTTTAGGTTCAGTGACTTGATTCATTTTCATAATAAAGTTTATTTCTGTAATTGTTGTATGGCACTATTTTTTGCATATATCATTGAAATAAATGTTTTCATTTTTCAATTACATTGATGTTGTATGAGTTATTTGTTGGCTTTAGCACTATTGTTAAATGTTAATTGGTATCCCATTTAAAATTTTGATCAAGATACCTTGCATAATTAATGAGAAATTCATCTTGAAAACTAAAAATTGTATAAGAACAAACATTTATTTCTTTAGACCGAATAGCTATCTAACAGTATAATTTTATAAATGTTTTACTTTTCTAAATTCCATTTTATTTGAACTAATTTAGTACTATCACATGAATTTATCGTTCTTATACATATTTCTAGTAGGAGTTGGAAATATTTACAGTTAATTGTCTGGTATATATATATTTGAGATTAAGTTGTTTATATTTTCTTTAACAAGGATTAGATCTCATGAACTATTTTCGTCGTATATTTCCTTTATCTAATTCCAATTCCTACATGCTTCTTTTCCAGTCATTTTAGTTTTTCATTTTAATTCTTGTTTTCTCCATCTTAGAATTCCTCTTCCCAAAGAGGAAAAAATTAGTTGTGGCTTGGATGTGCCCCATATCAACTTAAGGATCACTCTCTTGCCTTATCAACAAGAGGACTAATTTGATGTCTCTTCTCTATTGGTAGGTGAAAGTCATATTTTAAGCCAATGGAGATAGAGAGAAGGTAACTCGGCCTAGCTTAACCAGTCAGAACCACCATTTCAATGGAAAAGGAGCTACTCTAAGTTCGTGACTGGGTGGTCTCCTTTATAATGTTGTAGAAAGATATTTTCGAGTCTTCAACTGAACCCCATATATCTAAAATTTAATTAAAATTTAGAATCAATAGGGATTTAGATTTAGATTTAATTAAAAATTTTCATCTTAATTTTTTAAAATGTCATGTGTATAGTATTCATGTTGAGAATGCAATAAATTTATAGGTCTAAATACATGTCATAAATATTTGGTTTTTGGAAAATCCGTTTTAGTATGTAACAACCAAGTTGATATGTTATTTTAGTGAAAATGGAAATTCAACAATCTAGGTTATGAACAACATTGAAATATTTCTATGTTATTGATAAATATGTCATGTGCCAGTTTGATATAAAACATGGAAAGAGTTACACACATGCTTCATATTGGAATGTAAAAAATTGAACAAATGATATATATATATATATATATATATATATATATATATATATATAGTTTGATCTATTGAAATATGATATGCTAAAAGTAGTAAGGGAATCTCAAAGATCTGGGAAATTCCTTGGCTCTATAAATTCGAATTTTATTGAACTTATCCGTAAGAGCCAAAACCCCTCTTCTTTTGGGGATTTTTCGTCTTATCTCATGTTGCAATCTGATTTACAAGTTGATTTCAAAAATTGTAGCACAACGATTGAAGCCCATTTTGAGCGTTATTATCCCAGAAGAACTGTTTGGTTTTCTACATAAGCGGAAAATTCATGATGCAGTATCTCTTGCACAAGAATCTCTTCACTCTGTTCATCTCAACAAAAGAGCCTCCTTTGCACTCAAATTAAATTTGTCTAAGGCATATGACAGGGTAAGCTAGACCTTTCTGAGGCTCTTATTAATTCATATTGGGGTGGTTGTGGAGGTTGTGGAATGGATCATGGGATGCATACAACCTGCATCCTTTGCAGTCCTTATAAATGGCCCCCCCTCTGATTTGTTTTGTCCATTTAGGGGTCTATGTCAGGGTTGCCCTATGTCTCCTTCTTTGTTCCTTTCAATTATAGAAGCATTAAGTCATCTTTGTAAACAAGCTCGAGAATCAGGAACTTTTAAAGGAATCCACATTTCTGGTTTCAAATATCTGACCCATATTCTTTTTGTTGATGACATCCTCTTTTTTAGTGATGCCACAGAAGAAAATGATAAAAGCCTTAAAAATATTCTTGATATTTATCAGCAGGCAACAGGAATGTAGATAAATTTTGACATGTTGTGTTTGATCCATACCATCTCTTCGAAGGTTTTGTTGTCCAATCTCAAATCTTCTTTACCCTTTCCACTCTTAGATTGGGCGTCTGGGTTCAAATATTTTGGATTTTCCCTAAAACCAAATTCTTATGTGTTTGGGGACTGGCTTTGGCTTTATCAAAAGATAGAAAAAATAATCATGCATTGGAAAAATTGATGCCTATCTAGAGGAGGTCATTTGGTGCTTCTTAAATTTGTTCTCCAAAGTATTCCAGTGTATTGGGCCACTATTGTTGCTATTCTGAAAGGAATTCTTCACAAAATATGGAAAAAATGTTTCTCCTTTCTTTGGACTGCTAATAAAATGAGTGAAGGAATTCCACTATCAAAATGGACAACCTTAGCACTCCCTAAGGATTTGGGAGGCTGGGGAATTAAAAATCTACCTATCTTCTATTTATCCTTAGCTGCAAAGTCATTATGGAGGCTTTATGAGAATCCAGGCTCTTTTTGGGGATGAATTATATGCACAAAATACTTGCCAAGAACTTCAGTCTCAGTATGGTTCCGTTCACAAAAAAATCTCACAGAAATGGATCAATCGGTTGGAAGGCTCTCATCTAATCTTTCCCTTTGATTGGAAACTGGTCTACTTGGAACATCGGTAATGGGACTCAGGACAGAATTTGACAGGATCCTTGGGTTGGGGTAGGTGAAGAATACAAGCTCTTGGAGGGCTTAGAAATAAATTACATACAAACCATATTTACACTATAGCGGATGCAGCATATTCCTACCCACAGGTAGGGGGATCTTCAAGATGGAAAACGTCAGTCTCCTTAGGCTAAATGAGGAGGAATCATAGAAATGGTCATCCTATGTGCTCCTTCTGGTTAATAATTTCATCCATCTAGACCAGGAGTCTGAAGACTCGTTGGTTTGGACAAAAAACACTACTTCTGGATCCTACACAACAAAACAAGGTTATAAATCATTTATGGAGGAAACCATTTCAGTAGAAAAAGAGGAATGGTGGAAACAATTATGGAAAGCTCCTAGTCAATTAAAGGCCAAAATTGTGTTATGGCTGGCTCTTAAAAATAGACTCCTTACATGGGAAAATATTCAACGACATTGCTAGGAAGGACCGATTCGATGTTCTCTTTGTGGAATTGATGTTGAAATTGGGCCTCACCTTTTATTTTTATGTTCTTATGCAAAGTCGGTATGGAACAAGTCAGTATCTTCATTTACAACAGTTAAACTTGAAGCGGTAGATTGTATTCTCTCTTGTATGAAACAATGGTGGAGTAATCTCGGGGTAAGCTCCTTTGCAGCATTCCCTTATTTCTTCACGTATGGAATTTGGTGGGCAAGAAACATGGCAATTTTTCGTGAAAAAGCCATCCCAGAGGAACTGAATTCAGCTTTAATTGTTCAGTGGACAAACGAACACAAGTGTCCACCCAAATTACACAAACTAAGGATAATACAACCCCCAGTCATAAACCATGACATGCCTTGGGATTTTTTTGACAGAGCCGGCCAAGGGTCTCCCTCGCTTGCTGGTGCAGGAGCCACCCTCCATCTCAGTTGGGAAAAGAAGCTTATGACAAAGTTTGTGCTCGGTCATGGCTCCAACAATAAGGCCAAATTGGCTGCTCTATGGACATTATTATTTGTGGAAAATAGCAAAGGTATAACAAATTTACATTTCTTTGGTGATTCAAAGGTGGTTGTGGATTGAGCTCTTCAGTGCTCACAGATATTGGCCCCCCATTTACAAGCGGTCTTACGTTCCATTCAGAATTTATTCTCAAAATTCAACTCCCTATCCTTCAAGCATGTATACATAGAGTTAAATACAGAGGCTAATTTTTTACGAAAACAAGCTCTGACTCTTCAGCCAGGATGCATGATAATAGTGGCTGCCTCCTCTACTGAAGAGGAAATTATTCTTGTTTAAAAAATGGAATGAAGAAAGAAGCATGTGAGGAATCAGGAAGAATGTTTCAAATTCTACAAAATGTGTTTTTAAAAGGAAAAGACATCTATTTTTGTTTTTATGTTTTCTGATTTTTGTGTGAGCAAATATGTGTAATTACAAAGGTTCATTTCTAACCTTTACGGACTCAAGAAGTTGAATATATATATATATATATATATATCATGTTATGATTATTAATCTCTTTTAGATAACTTCAAAAGAAATAAAATTGAATAAAAATTATTTGTAGTTTACATCTTGACATCTAAATTAAAATCATTGTGATTAACATGCATTGATTGTGCAATAAAATACACTTTCTACAAATTCAATATTAAATTGATGTACACGATATATTTTATTTCTTTTTAAGTATCAAAGTGATTTGCATCATAGTAATATTGTACTTATTTCCTTAGTCTATGAAACTAGAATTCAAAATTGTTATTTTGTAAAATTTTACTTCTTGAATGTTCTTAATTGAATGTCTTGAGTTAAGGAATTGATTGAAATATTTGATAGCCAACTAAATTTAGGAAAGTTCATAAAATTATATAAAATTATATAAAAACATATCATTAATTTTTTTTTGGTATATTAAATTCCAATACATATGACTTATATCATGTGTTATGACTAAGTTGTTGTAAATGACCTCAAACGAAATAAAATTTAAAAAAGCAAGTTATTAGTTTAACATTACTAGTTGAATACATATTTTAAAATTGAATTTAAATTGTATTTCAATCCTATTTGTGTTTTTTAATTGAACCATGAACATGAATTTTAGTTCTTTTTAAGTATCAAAATGATTTGCACCATAGTCTAAGATTGTACTTATTTTCTTATTTTATTTCCTGAGAAGTCAAAATTTTTATCTTGTTAGCTATGTGTGATAATAAAATATCCATATGAAAATATATAGAAATAACATTATACATATGAACATCCACAAACTGAAATAATAAGCCTCAATAAACTATAATAATGTTCATGCATCCATAAACTATCCATGTATGAAAATATACAAAGTCTATACATCACATGTAAATGTGCCCCGTGAAACGAGCTTGAAAATATACAAATTATATATGATCTGCTCTAGAAATTATCTATTCTAGAAATCTTATGTGTGTTCCGATGTGCAAAGTGAGAGTCCATAATTCGGTACTGCAAAATAACACATTAAAATTCCAACTAATTAAAACATTATTTATACAAAATAAACAATATGGAAATAAATGATTTTGAATTATGCATTTAAATAGTTCCCTACCTATGACTCAACCGAGTGCAAATGGAAGTCAGGTGGGATGAGGTTCTGATCAATCTGGGTTTGGTGCTCCCCTTCCCGTGGCTTAATGCGTCCATACCCAACATCCCACTCATGCGTCCGCATAACTATAACATTGACACCCATTTGCATTTGGGCATGTGTATACAATGGAAAATACGAATTATAATTAGTATACGAATTAATTAGCATGCATACCTGTAACCTGAAAAAAGAAAATTTTGGAATCTTACAAATAAAAAAATTCACCTCGAATATTTTTCCATGAGTATTATGAGGTGGAGGTGAATGTGAAGGATACTGAGCCATGTAAACATGCACTAGAGTAGGTTTCTCTGTCTGGCCAACTATCGCCTCAGATGACCTCAATATATCATATGTCTAGTTGGGTTGTGTATGCATGTTATCATGAGATTATCAATATAAATGAAATCTGACACGAACTTATTAATATAAATAATGTATAATTTGATGATAAGAGTGAAAAGTTTTGTATATAGGTACATGGTTTGTGTCATGTGGTCTGTGCACCCTCCAAGTGTCATGGATGGTATCACGACATGTACGTGCATATGAAAAAAGTTGGTCATGCCCTAGACTCTCAAGATATGAATCATAATGTACTGCAACTAGTGGGTCATGAGGAAACAAATGTGTTCTTCTCATCTCTCCCCGTAATGTGACATGTGCAATGGCCAATGTGCTTTGCATGCTATCTGCAATGGTATGCCTAGTCTCAGCGCCAAGCTGTGATGACTTCTCTAGCTCTGTCGGCAATACAACACTTTGAGATGTTCATGGATACAATCCTAAAGCTGGTTCTAAATACACAAGGTTTGTACAAGCCCTAACACGTTCATAACTACATCCCCATCTGGGTCCATAAAACCTAGGTATCGTGCTGGTGTAATCTGACCTCACATGTAGCAAAAAATATGCGTATATATGCTTTAAAAGGTAAATGGGGACCCATTCATGGTGGGGGAACTGGCCCCAAGCACCAATGAATCAATCATAAACAAAAGGGGCCGCATCAACATTCTTAAAATATTCTAGCTGGTTCAGACCAACATGTCTAGCATGATATTCCAGAGGGATGCCGAACAAATCCCCATGAATATCAAAATTATTGGTGGCATATTTCATCACCTTCGATGTATGTGGGCCTCTAAACCCTAGCCTCCTAATCCTATGTATGGAATATAGGAGGTGGTTGTATGGGCCCACCCTCTGGTATGTCTCGATCAACTTGTCGATGCTATCTAGCACCAAAGACAGACTGTGCCTAGTAGGTGAACTAGTAGAGATTTTATCCAGCTCTCATGTAATCCATGTTTTTTGGGACCTAACATCCTCAACTGTGATATTGGATATAGCGTCATTCTATGGATGGATTGAAATTGCACTTTGATCCTCATCTTCACCCTGCTGAGGGTTTTCAAATCATAAACATAATTTAGTATATATAACAAACTAGAATCATAATAACATATACATTATATTCAAACACATCAATTGAAGATGATTTAAAAATTAAAGACAATTTCAAGACATAAACACATAAAGTTTGAAGAGGATTTAAAATGTAAGTTGTATACCTGCAACAAGTAAAGAAGGTCCACTATCCGTAGCAAGATCATCAACAAAGACAAAAACACTGCCTCTCACACTCCAACTAATGTCAAAGAGAGGATCTATGAGTGGAACAAACACTCTAGTAACATAACCCCAACTATGAGTGAAATAGGTGTTGAAATTTGGTTACCAGAGGACAGGTGGTTCCTAAGGCTTTGATCTTTGGCCTAGGGAAAAGTGTCCAAAAGAATTTAATTTTTCTCCTAAAGTGACTTTATAAAGTTATAAAGTCAAATCTAATTTAAAAGTGACTTTAAGTGATAAAGTTACTAAATTGACTTTATAAAGTTATAAAGTCAAATCTAATTTAAAAGTGACTTTAAGTGATAAAGTTACTAAAGTCTAATTTTAAAGTGACTTTAATAAAGTCAATGTAAAATTAGAAAAGAAAAGTGACTTTGGAAATAAATGACTAAGTGGGTCTTTATTAAAGTGGGGTGAATTAAAAAATAGAAAGTGAGATTTAAATAAGCATTTAATCTCAGCCCTAGATCTCAATCTATTTCAGCCATTGGATTTAGGGATTCCCCAAAAGTCACTTAGGGTTAGGTTAAAGAAGGAAAAGGAGGAAAAGGTCATTCATTCTTTCATGAGCAGATTGGGAGAAGGAGAGCAAGAGAGCAAGGGAGATTTCTGGGCAGTGAGGAGAAGGAGGCAGCAGCTTGGCACACATTCCAAGGCAGCATTTCAGCAAGACCGTACAGCTGAGTTAGCACAGTGAAAGGCAGATTTTTTGGGCACGATTTTCTAGAAAGGGAGGTCGTACAACAAGGCCGTACAGCAAGTTTGGCACAGAAATCGAGGCAGCAGAAGGCTAGTTTAGTTGGCATGAATTTTGAGGCAAGCCATACAGCAAGTGGCTGTCCTCTTGCACGAAAATCGAGGCTAATTCCGTACAGCAAAGTTCTGCTGTGTTTTTGGCACAAAAATCGAGAATTTGGACAGCAGCATTTATTGTTGTTTGCACAGAGTTTGAGGAGGCCGTACAGCTACATTTATTGCAGATTTCTAGGCACGAAAATCGAGGAGGACGTACAGCATTTATTGTTGTTCTGTTTTTGCTGTTTGCACATTTTCCGAGGCGGTGGTTAAGCACGGAAAACGAGATAAGTTGTAAAGTATGTTTGCTGATTTTTGCTGAATATTTCTCTCACTGTAAAAAGCATTTTCCAGAAATAAGAAGGAGCTTTCGAACTGGTTTTCCCCAAGAGTTGTAGGGGGTTTTTCCAGGGTCATGTTGACCAAAAATATATGTGTCAAAATGTGTGAATGACTGTTTTATGTGTGCTGATATTTATTTCTGCATTTTCCAGCATTCTGTAATTTTTCCAGAATTTGTGTTTTCAGCAAAATTTATTTTCCAGTTGTTGAATGTATGGATATGGGAAAGGGCATTTAACTATTTTGGAGAAATAAGGTGAAACTGAAAACCGGGGTGGGAAATGAGAAATTTCTACATGGTATCGGAGCTTGAGTGCTGAAAGAGCAGTTTGGGACAGCAAGGAGAAAAATACAGCCTGCTGATTTTTCACTCGGAAAATTCCAGCAAGCTGATTTTTTCACAAACAGAATTTTTACCTTTACTACAGCAGTGCTATTTTTCAGTTTTAGGACAGCAGGATGTCTTTGGGACTGAGGGTGGAGAATAGGTTGGATGGGCATACCAATTACAGTGTTTGGAAGGAGAGAATGCAGAGTATCTTTGAGGAGGCGGAAGTCTGGGACATAATGGTGCATACCGCACAAAACCCTGTAAATGTGCCTACTGATGCTACTCAGTTGGCAGCATATAATAAAAATAACAACAAGGGTAAGAGACTGATTCTAGACGGAATCAAAGACCATTGCATTCCTCATGTGAGAGGAAAGAGAAATGCTCATGAGATGTGGACAGCATTGACCAACCTCTACCAGAGTACCAATGAAAACCGGAAAATGGTCCTGAAGGAGAAGTTGAAGAACATTAAGATGGGTAAGACTGATAGTGCAGCTAGATATCTCACAAAGATTACTAATGTGAGAGATGAGTTGGCAGCGATTGGAGAGGCCATTCCACCCACTGAGTTGGTGCGGATTGCAGTGAATGGCCTCCCCCGTTCATGGATGAACTTTGCTGATGGGGTTTGTGCACGTGAGACCCCTTCCCACATGGGAGAGGTTTTGGGATGATTGCATTCAGATAGAGATCAGGAAAGGTCAGCTTGGGGCAGCCAAGCCAGTTGAGCAGGATGAGGATGTAGCACTGTTGGCAGGACGCAAGAAAGGCAAAGGGAAGAAGCAGGCTTCCACAAGCAATGGTGGGGGCAAAGGCAAAGGTAAAGGTAAACATGATAACACACAGAAGGACTATTCCAAAGTGAAGTGTTGGAATTGTCAGAAGATGGGACACTATGCAGTTGTGTGTCCGGAGAAGAAGAAGAAGAAGGGGAAGAACCAGAGCATGGCAGCTTCAGCAGAGGTTGAGGACTTTGCAGATCGCTTTGACCGAGAGTTTGGGTTCATTGTGTGTGAGTCTTCTAGTGCAGGATTATCTGCCATAGAGGTTCAGAGGGAGCATGCATTTCCCTCGATTAGCGGAGCATCTTCGGGAATCTGGTATGTGGACAGTGGGGCTTCACGTCACATGACAGGAGTCTGTGAGTACTTCTCAGAGCTTTCAGAGAGTGGCACTGATGTAGAGGTAGTACTCGGTGATGACAGAGTTGTTAGAGCAGTCGGTGTGGGAACATTGACATTTCGGAGGGAGTCCAAACCTCCCTTGAAGGTGTCAGATGTTCTTTATGTGCCAGGGATGAGGAAGAACCTCATATCCGTCTCAGCTTTGGAGGACAGAGGATATGAGGTACTGTTCAGGGGAGGACAGGTGTTGATGTATCCCAGGGGCACTCTAGCTGATTCAGCTAGAGTGATAGGTGTACGCCATGCAAAGGTGTACAGGTTTGCATTCCAGCCCCTTTTGGCATTGAGCAGTAGTACCGACAGCAGAGCTAGCAGTTCTGAGCTGTGTGAGATTTGGCATCGCAGGATGGGGCACATGTATCATGGAGCCTTGAGGACTTTGCGGGAGATCACTACAGGTGTGCCAGATTTCAGTACTGATCACTTTGATACTTGCAGAGGATGTGCGATGGGCAAGTTTGCCAAATCCCCTTTTCCCAGCAGTGACAGCAGAGCGACTGGGATACTTGATTTGATTCATTCCGATGTGAGCGATCGGATGTCTCATGTTTCCTTGAGTGGATATGAGTACTATGTCTTATTCATTGATGATCACTCCAGGAGGACTTGGATCTATTTCTTGAAGACCAAGAGTGAGGTCTTCAAGCGGTTTCAGGAGTTCAGAGCTCTTGTGGAGACACAGACAGGTCGGAAGATCAAGTCCCCGAGGTCGGACAATGGAGGAGAGTACACCCTTGGAGAGTTTGTTGACTATTGTGCGAAGGCAGGCATTAGGAGGGAGTTCACTGTTCCTTACAACCCCCAGCAGAACGGGGTTGCGGAGAGGAAGAACAGATCCATCGGAGGGGCTGCCAAAGCCATGTTACATGATCAGGGGTTGCCATTATTTTTGTGGGCAGAGGCCTGCAACACAACTGTTTATTTGCAGAACAGGAGTCTGCATCGTGCCTTGGGGCACGACTCTGGAGGAGGCTTTTTCTGGGAAGAAGCCTGATATTGGTCATCTTCGTATCTTTGGGTGCATCACATACTCCTACATACCCAAGGAGAAGAGGACCAAACTAGAGCCCACCGGAGAGAAGGGTATCTTTGTGGGCTACAGTGAGACCTCCAAGGCCTTTCGGATTTACATTCCTGCGCAGAGGAAAGTTGTTGTCAGGCGGGATGTGAAGTTCGAGGAGGACAGGGCCTTTAGGAGGTCACGGGAGTTAGAGTATTTGGATCAGCCAGACCCTCAGCAGCAGTTGAGTCAGTCACAGGGATCCAGTGGGAAGGGATCAGGAGGATCCGGAGGGGAGACACATCTATGACGATGTTGGAGGTCGAGTCGGTGGGCGATGGCTCACGAGTCGAGGAGGGGGTGGTGCTACGGGCGACATGCGGAAAGCGGTCCACGGAGAAGTTGGCGGGGAGTCCCGCGATGGACGGTTCACACACGATGCCTCGGCTTCTACGAGTTCGGGTGCGGGCGGGGAGGACGGCGGACGGACGGTCGGGGAGTTCAGGCTCCTGATGTTGAGGAGGAGGAGTTTTATTCTCCGACGGGAGAAGTGCACTCAGGGAAGAGGAAGCCCAAGTGGCTTCAGGACACCTTGAGAGATGCCACATCTGTTGCTGAGCCTAAGAGGCTGGTCAGAGAGAGCAGACCACCTGAGAGGTTTTGTAGCTATATGGCAATGGCTACCGACATCCTTGACTCTGAGCCTTCTAGCTATGAGGAGGCAGCTAGCCAGCAGGTCTGGAGAGAGGCCATGCAGGAGGAGTATTCTTCTATCATGAAGAATGATGTTTGGGAGGTGGTGCCGAGGCCTGAGGGCAAATCCGTGGTTACTTCCAGATGGCTTTCCAAGGTAAAGCATGCTGCAGATGGCAGCATTGAGAAATTCAAAGCGAGGTTTGTGGCTAGAGGGTTCTCCCAGGTAGAGGGAGTTGATTATGAGGAGACCTTCGCTCCCGTGGCTCGATATGCTTCGATCCGCTCCATTATATCAATAGCAGCAGAGATGGGTTGGAAGATCCACCAGATGGATGTGAAGACCGCATTTCTCAATGGCTTCATACGGGAGGAGGTGTACATTGAGCAGCCACAGGGCTTTGAGGTGCATGGGAAGGAGTCCCATGTGTGCAGACTGAAGAAGGCCCTTTATGGCCTGAAGCAAGCTCCCAGAGCTTGGTACTCCAGGATAGATACATACTTGCAAAAGATGGGTTTCACAAAGAGTGAGGCAGATCTGAACCTTTACTATATTGTGATAGGTGAGGAGCCTCTCATTCTGGTGTTGTATGTGGATGACTTAGTCATTACAGGTGCAGAGAGACTCATAGAGCACTGCAAGAGAGATCTTGCGGCGGAGTTTGAGATGAAGGACATCGGCTTGATGCATTACTTTTGGGGTTTGGAGGTGTGGCAGGAGGAGGGGCATTTCTTCCTGGGACAGGGGAAGTATATTGTGGACATCCTTGGCAGATTCCACATGGAGGATTGTAGACCCATGTCGACACCGATGATCACAAACTGGAAGAAGCTTCATGCTTCGGATTCCGAGTTGGTGGATCCCACATTGTACAGACAGCTGATTGGTTCCTTGATGTATTTGGTCAACACTAGACCAGATATTTGTTTTGCAGTCAACACGATGAGTCATTTTATGTGTGAGCCTAGGAAGGTTCACTGGGTGGCTGCAAAACACATTTTGCGATACTTGCAGGGGACAGTGGATTATGGTCTGGACTACAGGCAGGGGGATGGAGTAAGATTGGCAGGTTACACTGATTCTGATTGGGCAGGTTGTGCTTCTGATAGGAAGAGCACTTCAGGGTGCTGTTTTGGGTTGGGTTCGGCAGTTGTGTCATGGTTCAGCCGAAAGCAGCAGTCAGTAGCATTGAGTTCAGCGGAAGCAGAGTATATGGCAGCCAGTCTAGCTAGTTGTGAGGCCATCTGGCTTCGCAAAATGTTGTTTGGCTTATTTGGTCAGCCGTTGAGACCTTCAGTGATTTACTGTGATAATCAGAGTTGCATTAAACTCACGGAGAATCCAGTATTTCATGACAGGTCGAAGCATATCGGGATCAAATATCACTTCATCAGAGACTATGTTCAGAAAGGAGCTGTGAAGCTTGAGTATATTCCCACTGATGAGCAGGTTGCAGATATTCTTACCAAAGCCTTACCACGAGGCAAGCATGTCTACTTCAGAGACAAGATGGGTGTGGTGAGGAACACCTTCCTCGGTAAGAGGGAGTGTTGAAATTTGGTACCGGAGGACAGGTGGTTCCCTAAGGCTTTGATCTTTGGCCTTGGGAAAAGTGTCCAAAAGAATTTAATTTTTCTCCTAAAGTGACTTTATAATTTTTATAAAGTCAAATCTAATTTAAAAGTGACTTTAAGTGATAAAGTTACTAAAGTGACTTTATAAATTTATAAAGTCAAATCTAATTTAAAAGTGACTTTAAGTGATAAAGTTACTAAAGTCTAATTTTAAAGTGACTTTTAATAAAGTCAATGTAAAATTAGAAAGGAAAAAATGACTTTGGAAATAAATGACTAAGTGGGTCTTTATTAAAGTGGGGTGAATTAAAAAATAGAAAGTGAGATTTAAATGAGCATTTAATCTCAGCCCTAGATCTCAATCTATTTCGGCCATTGGATTTAGGGATTCCCCAAAAGTCACTTAGGGTTAGGTTAAAGGAGGAAAAGGAGGAAAAGATCATTCATTCTTTCATGAGCAGATTGAGAGAAGGAGAGCAAGAGAGCAAGGGAGATTTCTGGGCAGTGAGGAGAAGGAGGCAACAACTTGGCACACTTTCCAAGGCAACATTTCAGCAAGACCGTACAACTGAGTTAGCACAGTGAAAGGCAGAATTTTTGGGCACGGTTTTCTAGAAAAGGAGGCTGTACAGTAAGGCCGTACAGCAGGCCGTACAGCAAGATTGGGCACAGAAATCGAGGCAACAGAGGGCTGTTCCGTACAGCAAAGTTCTGCTGTGTTTTTGGCACGAAAATCGAGATTTTGGACAGCAACATTTATTGCTGTTTGCACAGATTTTGAGGAGGCTGTACAGCTGCATTTATTGCAGATTTCTGGGCACGAAAATCGAGGAGGACGTACAACATTTATTGCTGTTCTGTTTTTGCTGTTTGCACATTTTCCGAGGCGGTGGTTAAGCACGGAAAACGAGATAAGTTGTAAAGTCTGTTTGCTGATTTTTTGCTGAATATTTCTCTCACTGTAAAAAGCATTTTCCAGAAATAAGGAGCTTTCGAACTGGTTTTCCCCAAGAGTTGTAGGGGGTTTTTCCAGGGTCATGTTGACCAAAAATATGTGTCAAAATGTGTGAATGACTATTTTATGTGTGCTGATATTTATTTCTGCATTTTCCAGCATTCTGTAATTTTTCCAGAATTTGTGTTTTCAGCGAAATTTATTTTCCAGCTTGTTAAATGTATGGATGTGGGAAAGGGCATTTAACTATTTTGGATAAATAAGGTGAAGCGAAAACGGAAATTGAGAAAACAAAAATTTCTACAATAGATAAACGCAACATTACTACTTTTTTTTGGTAGCATAAAAAGCACCCGATTTTGAAAAGTGGTGATGCAGAATCACCCCCTTTTTTTTGTGCACATTTTTGACACTCTAATATTTTTATTTATGAAGTATGAATATTTGCTTTAAAATGTTAGTGATTTTCATGCTAATTTTGAAACGTATTGATGCAACATCAACTTTTTTTTTTTAGAGCGGTGATTTTCATGCTAATTTTGAAACGTATTGATGCAGCATCAACCTTTTTTTTTAGAGTGGTGATTTTCATGTTGGTAATAAAACACAAAACTTAGATAAAAATATATATATAAAAACAATAAAAAAACCAATAAAAATGTAACAGAAAACAAAATCAACTCGTAAAAATAAAAAATTTAAACAAAAATAAATAAAAAAAACAAAAAAACAAAACAAAAATATTCGAAAATTATATCAAAAGAAATGAACACATAATTTAAAGGAAAAAAACAAAAATAAAAAATAAAAAATAAAAAATAAAAAATAAATAAATAAAAATCAAAATAAAAAATCAAAAACATTTTTTTCTAAGTTATTAAAAAAAACCATATAATTAAAAAAAAAAAATAGAAAATCTAAAAATAATTTAAATTACAAAATTAAAATTTAGATAAAAAAAATAAAATACAAAAAAGAAAAAATTAAATTTAAAAATTTAAATTAAAAAAATAATAATAATAAGAAAAAAAAATACAAATTTTAAAATTAACAAAAAAAACAAATTAAAAAAAATAAAATTAAAATTGAAAAAGAAAATTAAAATAAAAGAATTAAAATAAAAAAACTATCTTTAAAAAACAAAAAAAAATGAAAAAAACCATGTGCAAATAATTAAAAAACAAATATCCATAAATTTACTGTTTTTTTTAAAATGAAACAATTTATAAATTTAAAAAATGAAAAACTAAATAAACTAAAAGATTAAAAAAAAAATTAAATTAAATTAAAATTTAATAAATTTAATAAATAAATTTTAAATTTTAAAAAATAATTAATCTAAAATATTAAATTTAAAAACAAAAAAAAAAAATTTAATTTTTTAAAATTTAAAATATATATATATATATATATATATATATATATATATATATTAAAAATTAAAAAAAATAAAAATAAAAAAGAATTTTTTTATCATGGTGGCGCGCGAGCCTACGCCACGCTCTCTCGCGCGGAAGTGATTCTCAAAATCGGCCTCACAGCGACGGCGGCCTGCGCCCACAGGCGGGAGGCGGGTGCTGGCGCAGCTACATTAAAAGTCTTATTTTTATTTTTATTTTTATTTTTTTTAATTTTTAATATTTATTTTTTAAATTAAAAAATTTAAAATTATTATTTTTTAATTTTAATTTTTATATATATTTGAAATTTAATTTGTTTTATTTGTTTTATTTTATTTTTAATTTAATTTTATTATTTTATTATTTTTTAATTTTTTTTTTCTAAATTTTGTTAATAATTTTTTATTAAATTTTGTATTTTTTTATTTATTTAATTGATTTTTTTTTTAATTATTAAATTTTATGTTTAGTTTTTTAATTTAATTTTTTAAAATTTAGCAAATTTTGTATTTTTTTTTAAATTTATTTGAATTTAATATTTTTTTTTTAATTTTTTATTATTATTTTTTTAACTACATAAAATTTTTATATTTTTTTTATTTCAATTAAAATTGTGTATTTAAGATTAGATTTTTTTTAAGTTAAACTTAATATTTTCAAACTAATTTGTTTTTTATTTTATTTTTTATTTAATATATTTTTATTTAATTTATTTTTTTCAATTTTTCAATTTTAATTGATTTTTAAAGTTTTTTAACTTTTTATTTTAACAATGTTTTTTTTTTCTTTATATTTAAAATTTATTTTTTATTTCAAAATTTATTTGTTTATTCATTTATTTATTAAAATTTAATAATTTTTTTAAAATTTAATTTGTTATTTTAATATTAACATTTTTTTTTAAATTTAATAAAATCTAATATATATATTTTTAATTTAAGTTCATATATATATATATATATATATATATATATATATATATATATATATATATATATATATATATATATTATTTTTTATAATTGAAATTAACTTATTTTTTAAAATATATTTATTTTTTTTAATATATAACTTATTTTTCAAAATCTATTTATTTTTTTTAATATATATTTTTTTAAATTTAATATTTTTATTGTATTTTATTTTTAATTAATTTTTCATTTTTTTGCTTTTAATTTCAATAATGTTTTTTTTTTTTTTGAATTTAATATATTTCTTTAATTTTTTTTTTTAATAAATGTTTCTTTTTCTTTTTTAAATTTAATTCTAAATTTTATTTTTTATAATTTTTTTTTAATTTTAATCTTTAAATTTTATTTTTTATTTTTTATTTTTTATTTTTTTTCTTAAATTTTAAGTTTTTTTTTAATGTTTGAATTAAAATTTTATTTTGTTTTTATTTTTATTTTTTTATTCCTATATATTTTTAAATTTTAAGCTTTAAAATGTTTTTATTTTTTAAATTTATTTTTTTCTTAAATTTTAGGTTTTTTTTAATGTTTGAATTTTAAAAATTAAAAAATGTTATTTCTATTTTTAAAAATGTCAAAAATATGACACGATTTTTTTTTTGTTATTCCATCATCAACTGGTTTTGTTTTGAGGGTGTTTTTTCAATCCTTTTTGCAAGAAACAATTTTGTTTTTAGCATAATTTTATAAAATGTTGAAATTTGACCTTCAAAAAAAACCAAGTGCGTTCTGGAATACACTTTTTTTGTTTTTGGGGTGTTTTTTCATGTTTTTTGAGTCTTTTTGGGCTAGAGTTCTCATTTTGAGGTCAGGTTACCTATTTCATCGGTAACAGTGTTTAGTATGGCTACGTGATCTAGCCCAACCATGTATAACAAATCCCCCAACACTCTGATGGGATGCGGTTGGGGGATGTATCAGAGATGGCTATGCAAATTACAAATAATACATATAAACTTATCCAAGAAAAAAATGTTGATAAGAAAACCATTTATAAAATCAAGTAGACTAATCTAGGCTAAAGTCCTAAACTAAATTGAGTGTGTATTTTGATATATTATCAACCAAAGAATTGAGTTCCATCTAACCATAATGGAAAAATGTGATTGAAAATCTAACTTATGCTTTTTCCCATTTATAAATAATGCATTTTATTCATAGAGAAGAAATATGTAAATATATGTAAAAATTTGAACTAAACCTATTTGCAAAACTAATAAAACTTCATGCCAACCAAATATTTCATAAGACAAGTTCTTATAATGTTTGATTTTAACACATGACATGTACTAGGTGCAAGCACATGAGGACAATGTTTCTAGTACGACACACTACATAATGAAACAATATGGTACACATTAGAAAAGAGTCAAAATTCTTATAAATTCACTGTAAACACACTTTTGATTATGAATTTAATGTATGTATTAATGATGTGTTGTTGAAACTTATATATATATATATATATAGTTAAATTAAAATATAGGAAGTATAAGTTACAAAATTAGTACTCAACTAATAAATTTAATAAGAGTGAGAACTAAAATATATATATTTGTCATGTATCATTATATTAAATAATTCTACAAATACAAGAATGAAAAATTTAAAGAAAATTAAGATCAACTCAAGTATAGATTAAGTTATATACTAGATGTTATAAAGAGATATGTTAATTGTTCTATACTATATTATATATCTGTGTGTGTGTTAAATGTTACATGTTATAGTTATATATGTTATATATGTTATATATAATTTTATTGTTTTGTTATATATATATATATATATATATATATATATAAAAAGAGGTTAATAAAATTTAATTAAATAAAAAAATCTACTGGAATTTTAATTTAGTTAATATTTTATTTAAGTACAATTAATTTTATAAAATAAATTACTATATTTATTATAAAAATTTAAAATATAAATTTATTTAAATTTAAAATAAAAAAATGAAACAAAATTTCTTATTTGATTTAATAGAGTTTCGTCGTGAGAAATCATATTCATTATGTCAATTTAAAGCTTCTAATTTATTTACTTATTGAAGTTCTATAGTTTAATTGTTTTTTGTTTTGATTTTTTTTTGGCATATTTCTATCAAATTTGTTAGAGATTTAAAATACAATTTTAATAGAAAAAACATTAATTAATTTCTCTAAATTCCTAAAAAAAAAATTAAAACGTAAAATAATTTATTTTTTATTTTTTATTTTTTATTTTTTACGGTAGAAAATATTTATAATAAACATGTATCGTTGCACATAACATATACAATGAAATTAAAAAATAAAAAACAAAACCTAAATTATAATTTTTTTAGTGCTTTTCAAGGGTTTTCTTGGAGGTTTTGTAAGTTGTTTTTGGTCTTGGAGGGTTGTCTTAGTGGTTTTGTAGGTTATTTTTGTGGTTTTCAAGGATTTGCTTGGTGGTTTTTGTGGTTTTCGTGGTGGTTTTCATGATAGTTTGTTGTAGTTTTTGTATCCTAGGGTTTTTTCCAAATTAATTTATTTTATTTTGCAGAAAAATTAAATAAAAGAGACAAAAATTATAGGAAACCTACCTCGACTTGAGCCTCTGGGTCATTAGCGGGGTTTATGGGTAGCTCGATTGAGTTCCTCCATCTCGATCGAGCTTAGAAATCTTCCTTCGAATTCCTTTTCCTCTCGCGGTATGAACAAAATGACTTGTGTAGGTCATGGATGGGGTATTTTAATTATAAATAACACTTGATCAAGCTATATTTTTTGATCGAGCCACAAGCATGATAAAAAAAATATAGCTCGATCGAGCCATAACTCTTAATCGAGCTGTTAACTCAGGTTAGAAAACAAATCGATCAAGGGTTTTTTTAAATGATCGATCGAGCTATTTTTAAGTGCCTCAAGAGCTCGATCGAGTGCCTAAAAATGGCTTGATTAAGCGCTTACAAATTGATCAATCGAGCGCTTAAAATTACTCGATCGAGCATTCGTTTTTCAGAAAAACGTGCCCTCCTTTCGCCAAAATGTGTAACCCAACTTCATGCTTTGATCCTTGAACACATAAACTATGATAGAATCCAATAAAATCAATGTGCTTGGAAATATTTGAGAACCCTATGAGAAACTTTTTTGTAGAATATTTTTTTATAATTTTCCAAAAGTCTTAAATTATTGTTTAGTTTTTCATACTTACTGTATGTTGAAAGGTGTGGATTTTAAACATCATCCATTCCATCTTGAATATCTTAATGTAATGCTAACTAATAGGACATGCGCTTAAGGGTATCTATGTTGGTATTCTTTATGTCATGCACAAATAGGATAGGATATATATTAGACGTGTCAAACAAATGTTTGGTACATGCCTTAATCGTGTCTCAATTTTAAACACATGTCATGCAAAAAAGGGCCTATGGATCACTAAAAAAATGATCTACCCTTCATTTTCTCACATTTTTTCTCTTATGGGTTGGAGCTCTAACATGGGTTGGTGTGAAACTAAAGATTCCATTACATGTTTAAAGGGATTCCAAGGGAATCAACTAGAACGATTGTTTTCCTATAACCATGAGCCATTAGGTTCCCCTCTCAGGTTATTCTATTCTCTTGTTGCGAGAGTAATTGGAGCACATATGGAAATTTGTACAGTTTATGAGCTAGTAAGCTTGAATAGTTCAACAAAGAGACTATCATGTATGTGAATGCCAAACCAAAGCCTCTATATTATCATAGGAAAAAGGAGGAGTGATTGAAAGGAAAGTAAAATATGTGGGATGTGTTTCCTAATGATATGGTCTTGGACAATGGGGTTGAGTTGGCATTATACAAGTTGGATCTTAATGATCTAATGCTTAGGTAGTCACTTTTGATGATGGTGATCCTCCTGATGGATTATCACCTATACCAACAAATGTATAGATTTAGTTGAATATATAAGAAAAAGAGAGAAATGAAAGAGAGAGCAGTATCAATAATACTAATTTTGTTTATTTTGACA
Source organism: Pinus albicaulis (assembly GCA_034641835.2). Taxonomy (NCBI): domain Eukaryota; kingdom Viridiplantae; phylum Streptophyta; class Pinopsida; order Pinales; family Pinaceae; genus Pinus; species Pinus albicaulis. Next base: position 1,205,654,866 of record CM076579.1, on the reverse strand, counting down.
TGGAGAAAAACTTTTGATAATCACAAATTATGAGATACTTCTCTATATAGTTTTAGTATCTACTCTATGTTTTATTTTCGATTTACATTCCAATCTATAATAATAATTCCTAATATTTATATAAACTATAATTTTATTTTATATATATATATAGTCTAGTTTGCAAAATCATCATATCATATATATCAAACACTTATTTTTCCAATATAACTCATACCATAATCTAGACATAAATTATTAGTGAAGCTATTGAATAACACATTACTTTAAAAATATGTTCCAATTTTTGTCATAAATATACGTGTTTAAATGAAAAATTTAATAAAAATGGTATATACAAAAATACGTGTTTAAAATTATTTTTAATGAATGGTTATGATAATAAGCAACATGTAAGGTTAATACATGTTTATGCTAATGGGTTGCATATGTGGTTGCATATGTTGCATAAGGATATTGATGATGATGGTTAACCTCCACTGAGACCAATCTTTGGTCTATCGGAACTAAAGAAAAGAGTTATTTAATGTGATTTAAGATTTTATTCCTATGCTCAAAAATCTTGGAGAGAAGCCTCCCGAGCTAGGCTAGCAAGATCAGTATTGCAACAAAGATTATGAAATTGAGCTCTAATGTGGTTGTACGCGGGGCACTCCAAGAGGAAGTGATTTTCATCCTCGATGTTCATATTCTCACAGAGATGGCAGATCCTTTCCATCCATGATGTTTTAGGAATTGTCCAACGACCTGTTTCACTATGGAGCTCATGAGAATTCGTTCTAATCTTGGCTATATTAATATATAATGTATATTTTTTATTTTAGAAATTAATGCAATTATATAATTAATAATGAGATATAATACACAATAATTATTTACTATTTCATACATGAAAGTAATGTATGATTTGAGATTGAGATGTGCATTTATTATATTTGAAATGAATATTATCGTTAAGTTTGAGATGATAATGTATATTAAATATTTCAAAATGATAATGTACACTAAATATTTCAAAGTACATGTACAATTTGATATTAGGGTGCTAATATGTATGGTGAATTTATTATATTTGAAATAATGTTATCATTAAGAATGAGATAATAAGATATATTATGTATTATTATATTTTAAATTAGTGTTATTTGAGATTAATGTGTTAATAAGCAATATATTTTTAGCATGTTTTATTTGTAGTGGTAAAATTTATATTGAAACATGCTTTGAATGTATGTTGATTTCATAGTGTATAGACAATGCATATTGATATAATGAACCAATTTAATTTATAAATGGTTTGATATCAGTGTAATAAAAGGTAGTTCATAGATGAAAAAATGAATATAGGAATAAAAAATAATTAAAATTCATATAGTATAAAAATTTATATAATTGATAATGACCAAATGAGATATTATATGATTGATAACATGTGATGTGACAATATACCTATATACATTAACCAGTCATAATGGTGAATAGTCCCGATCGTTAGTTATGTCATGTCCCTTAGTTAGGTTATGTCTTTTTAGTTATTATTATTGTGGTCATTGTTCATACATTTTATGTTCATTATATTCCCTCTCTCTTTAAATATACTTTGTCGTGACAACATTTTATATAAAAGGTGATATCTTCATTTTTGTGTATAATAACTTATCATAATTTTTCATTCTTGAAGTTGAAGACTTAAGACAATATGATATTTAAAGTGTTAAGAAAAAATGTCAAATTGCGAAAAGGTATAATCACCCTTATTTAATCTTTAAGGGAACAATACATTTATTAGATTCCCAAGATGAACTTTTTGTATTGTGATTTCCAAGATTATTTTTATTTAAAATTTATTTTTATGAAATTAAATATTCTTTGAAATGTAACTAGAATATTGTCTTTGTTCTACTTAATATTGATATACTAATTAGTGAAAGTATTGACTCTTGTAATTAGGATATTGATAAGTCATCCTCATAACCTAATATTTCCTTATCATATTTTCAATGTCTTCTTGTCTTAGCTTTGGTGTTATGTCTTCTTTGTATATTTTGATCATTGAATGGTTATTGATATGGATACTTGGATTTTCCATATTTTGAACTTCCACTATTAAAGATATCCTATTTCAATTGGATTTGTATATTTTTATTCTTTTAGGTTGATTGGATTAATATTGGTTTATGTCTCTATGGTTTTTATTTTCACATTTAATGACTTCTTTAATTCAATTGGATTAGCTATGGTATCTTTATTGATGGGTGCTTCTTGATCAAGAAATTACTTTTTCTTTTCCTATTGCAAATTCTTTTCAGTTTTCAACTTCTTAATTGTATGGTGAAGCTTCAATAATGGTTCTCAAAGTGAGAAATTTATTCATCTTTTTTTATGAATTTTTTTTCAACTTCTTTATTATGATTTGTATCTTTTGTATTGACTTCTAGTTATATTGAAAGATCACTTTTAATATAAATTTAAGGTTTTTTTTTATGAAAGTGCTACTAAATGAAACTTCATTGTAATTCCTTGTAATGTTATCTTTTTATTCTTATAAGAAAATGCAAAAATAAATAAATCAAGAAGTCCCATTGTTTCCATCCAAAATGAACCTAGAACTATATCAACTTTATAAAACTTAAATATAATAATAAATTAAAATATGAAAATGTACCATTAATTCTTATTTAAAAATTATTTATTCCATATCATTTTTGAACTAAACAATCACTTTACTCCAATATATTTATCTCTAAAATTAATAATTCATAACTAACTCAATATTAATTAAATATTCTTTTCATCTTAACCAATAATAATATTAATATACTTTCATAAATAATCCCATCCCATTTTAATAAAACACTAATATAAACATTTAGCTAAAACTTCATTTATATTTCTATATATATATAGAAAGACAAAGTTGACCAACTGCCTCGATGTGAAGGATATAAAGTTGAATAATACCCCTTTTATTTAAAGCCTTTAATTAAACTTAAATATTTAAAATGATATTGTTTTTTCGCTTGGACCCGCATATCAAGTGCTTCTCATTCCTTAATATTACCATGTAAATAACAGATATAACACTTTCTAAAACACTGTCTTGTCAACCTTATTCTACTGCCCAATATAATTCGGTGTGTTCCTTAAATCCCACTGGCTCAGTTTGGTGGCTTTTCAAATATGATCATTATATGTTTCAGAGAGTCGTGATTTTCAACCAGTAACCATTAACATAATCACCTTCCACACCATTTACAATTGTTAATGACTGTTCAACACGACTTATGATTGGCAACAATTTTGTTCTGGATTGGGCAATTTTCTGAAATGACAGTGGCTATGATTTGACTATAACCAGAGACGTTGGTATGCAGGAATCTCAATTTCTCTTTGAATATTCTTACATCCACAACACTCCTCTATTCTACTGAGCGACTTGCCTTCAGATTCTTTTCCAAACTTTCTGAAATGGTGGTGGCTATGATTTGATTATAACCACTGACCTAACCTGTCTGCAACAATCTCAATTTCTATGATCTGGAGATTCTTACATCCACAGCACCTATCGATTTGACTAAGCGATCACCGATGTCACCTTCAGATTCTTCTCCCAACTTTCTGAAATGGAGGCGGCTATGATTTGACTGTAACCACTGACCCAACCTGCCTGCAGCAATCTCAACTTCTATGATGTGGAGATTCTTACATCCACAGCACCTATCTATTTGACTGAGCGATCATCGATGTCACATTCAGATTCTTTTCCCAATTTTTTGAAATGATGGTGTCTATAATCAGATCATAACCACAGACTCAACCTGTCTGCAACAATCTCAATTTCTCTTTGAAGATTCTTACATCCACAGCACCTCCATATTTGACTGAGAGACCAACGATGTCACTTTCGGATTCTTTTGCCAACTTTCTAAAATGGTGGTGGATATGATTTGACTATAACCACAGACTCAACTGGGATGCAACAATCTCAATTTCACAACGAACATTCTTCCACGCACAACACCGATGTCACCTCCAGATTCTTTTCCCATGGTGGCCTGTAGTTTATGGCACTTGTCAGTCATTCTTTCGTGCTGTTGAAAGGCACACAGAACCTGTTTGGAATTCTTGTTTACAGGGGAGTGATACTTCAATCAATTTTTGTCCAAATATTCATGTGACGGTCACTGCACATTGTTATTTTTTCAAAGTATTTTATGCTTTACATGTTAGTTTCTATTATCATCAACCACTTGGAGATTAAATTATTGAAAATCAATTAAATTAATTTACATGACATTATATTAAGTCTAGTAAGACATACATACTTTACTCTTTTTGGTTTTGAACCTGTGACTTCTTAGGAGGAAACACATGCTCTTAACCATTAGGTCCATTCAAGTTACATTATAGAAAAAAATAAAACATATATTTTTAATTAAAAAAAAGGTTAGAGAGTAACATTTCCAATCTGGCCAAAAATAAATGTAAAAATATGATGTCATGTCAAAAAATAAATACAAGGATATAATAAATTAAATTTATTGCATAAAAATATAGGTTTATTATACTAAAACAAAAAAATTCCATAATCTAATCGGTATCGGGTTATATTTTCCTTTTTCCTTTTTCCTTTACAAACAAAAATTCCATTTTTCCTTTTATATAAGATTGAAAAGAAATTATGAAGTCATGGTTGTCAATTTTCAAATACAATGAATGGGGAAAAGATTTCTTTTTGTCTCTTAGTAAGTTCTAAGTAGAGAGGGATTATGCAATATTTGACAGATTCTTTTATGGCCCATGGTCTCAGCCTTGAAAATATCTATCCTTATATAATATATGGTTGATAATTCATTATGAATACTAAGATAAGTAAGTTTCCAATTCTCTCTATGAGAAGAGGATGAATGAGACCATAGGACCTTTTGCAAAAGAGTGGCTAGTTTTAGATTCCCTAGTTAAGATGCTTGTTGGTTGTTTTTATGTTTTTTTGGTCATGGAAACTTGATACAGTTTGGATTTTGTTTGTGGGTAGCATTGTTTCTTTTTAAATTTGAAGTTTTTGGGTCTAAGGTTTAAGGAATGGGAATGAAAATGTGTGCCCTCATTTGGGTTTTGTGTGCAGGTTATGGATTGGATTTGAAAAGCATAGCAAATAAACAAAGGAGGGAATTTGGTTGGAAGGTTGCACAATTTTTTTCCTAATAAAGGAGATTAAACCTGTCTATAATCAGATCATAACCACAGACTCAACCTGTCTGCAACAATCTCAATTTCTCTTTGAAGATTCTTACATCCACTGCACCTCTATATTTGACTGAGAGACCAACGATGTCACTTTCAGATTCTTTTGCCAACTTTCTAAAATGGTGGTGGATATGATTTGACTATAACCACAGACTCAACTGTTATGCAACAATCTCAATTTCTCTATGAACATTCTTCCACGCACAGCACCTCTCTATTTCACTGAGCGATCGCCGATGTCACCTTCAGATTCTTTTCCCAAGCTGGCCTGTAGTTTATATATATATTTTATAACTCCATTAATATTTCTTGTTGGCCAGGATATTATTTAATTTGGGTAATAAATAATTTGGGTTATTGTCAAAGAAGTTTATCGTTTTTAGATGTGGCTTGTTCAAATCTCTATAAACATACTTTATTCCGTAAAATTTGTGAAAAAATCAGTATAAATGAATTTTATTGGACAGTCCATGACATGTATTACTAAAACTTGAAAAGATATGTTCACATCAAATGCATAACCAAAAGTCAAAATTAAAGTTAGTTATGATAAATGTGTAATTAAAGGTCAAATATTCCAAATATTGTTATTATTATTACTTATTTTTATGGTAATTAATTCAATTATAATTTTATAATATTTATTACTATTATTATATATTTATTATGTTTATTTTGAAATATAGTTTTTACAATTTTAATATAACTATTAATAATGATTAGGTAGATAGTAGAGATTTAATTTTCAAGAAATATTTTAGAAAATTCATAATAGTAGATACAAATTAAAATTCAAGGCTTAATTGGTTGATTCCCCATAATTAAAGCACTTTTACTATTGAGATGTCACAGTTTAATTGTCTCAACATTTTAATTTAACTATTAATAATTATTAGATGGATGGTAGAAACTTAATCTTCATGGAATATTTTAGAAAATTCATAGTAATATACACAAATTAAAATTCAAGGCTCAATTGGTTGATTCACCATGGTTAAAGCACCTTTGCTATTGAGATGTTAGAGTTCAATTGTCTCAATGCCCTTTGTGAACCAATATATTATATGTCTCAATACCCTTTGTGAACCACATTCACATTATTATAGATATGCACTTAAGATTTATCTTCAAAATAGTTATTCCTTTTTTCCCTTTTTATTAAATTGATTAATTAAAAAAATGTCATATAAATAAGTACTATTTGAAGTGAGTTATGATTATTTGAGCATGTGGTATTAATAGTCTTAATATTGACCCATGGTACCATAAGAAAGCCTATGTACAAATTAAAAATTTCCATGGTTAAGAATCTTGTTCCATGTGTTTTTAAACATTTAAAGTTCTTTTTTAAGTGTTAGCTAAATCCATGGGAAAATCCAGGCACAACAAAGCAAGGCCCAACCCCAAGAGCATCAGGAGATTTGACCAACTGGAAATTTACTTAGCAATGAGACCAATTGATCTATCCCTTGGGGCTAATAATAATAATAAAGTTTTAATTTAGTTAGTTTTAATTAAAATAAGTGTTTTGATGTTTATTACGGATTAAAGTCCATCTAGGTTATCCATCTTAACTCTGGATTTACCAAGTGCCTAGAGGAATCAAATCTCTTTTCACTTTAAAATAGGTTTGTATCACACAATGTTTTACCCTTAATAGATGGAGAGGTAAAATGAATCTAGGATAATTTAATTATTAATTATAATTATTAATTTTTTATTTTAATTTGACTTCTTCAAAATGTTGACACAACATTACATTACATCACAACATCTATACCTTATTAAATTGGAGAGCACCTCTTAACAAAATAATATACACTAGCAATGCATTGTTTAGTACAATTCCAATCTTATTTGTCCATGCCATAGTAGGATATAAGAATTTTTTTTTCAGTCAAACTTCTTTGACTTTCATTTATAACAAAAAACATTGTCTAATGTTTTCAATTGTTTTTGGATATTTTTTTATTAAATTGATTTTTTTAACTTTTAAAATATTTTTTTCGAGATTTTTGAAAATAAAAAACTAGTTTTTGATTAGTTACAACATTGATGGGACTAATTATCTACAAAGAAAAAATTAAATTTTGACACTTATTATGATTTGATTTGACATTATAGAAAAAAAATATATATATATATTTTTAATTAAGAAAAAACTTAAAATTACCAAGTAGCCTTTCCAATAATGGTGTTTATGATATTTATTATTATTATTGTATGTTGATTATGTTAATAATGGTGTTTCTTTTGAAATAAGTATTTTAGAATTTTAATTTAACTATTAATAATTATTAGATGGATGGTAGAGATTTAATCTTCATGGAATATTTTAGAAAATGCGTAATAGTATACACAATTTAAAATTCAAGGCTTCATTGATTGATTTTCGATAGTTAAAAAACTTTTGTTATTGAGATGATATTGATAAAGGTATTTTATACAGTATTTTTACTCTTACATTCTCTGGAAAAGCCAGAAGTTGGTGTCAAACTCTTCCAGTTTCCTTTATTCACAACTTGGATCAAATTATCAGAATTTTCCTTTATCAATTTGACGAATATGATTATGAACGGGTATGTGGTGAATTTGAAGATATAAAGAGGTTTGAAAATGAATTTTTCATGGATTTTACAGCTAGACTTCGATTAATTTGTTTAAGATTAAAAGTTGAAGACAAACCTTCGGAAATTGAATGAACATATTGGTTTGAATATAGTAGTTCTCTTCTTTGCAGTCCCATCCCATTTGAAACAATTGCAAGATTTGATGACTCTCCTTTAACTTCAAGTAATAATATCAAAAATTATGATATAGAGGTGCATATTAATCATGATGAAGTGACCGCAGTCATGTATGATAAATTCTTCAATATAGTCTACACCTCTTACCTTATTAATGATAATCATGATAACGAACCATTATCACAAATCTTTCAAGCATATGATAAACAAATACAAGAAGAAATCAATAGAAAACTTGAAAGACCATCTGCAACGAAATCTGAAAGACACTGAGTTAAATTCAGGAAAATAGATTATAAATCAGAAAGTACAAGCATAAATTGAAATTTCCAAAAAATATGCAATTTCCTGTAAAAATTTCTGAATTTGATAATGTTGATCAAATGCCAAATTTAGAGCAGCCAAACAGTCTTCAAGAAATCATTAGTAGACAAATGAATGATCATAAATTAGCCAAACAGTCTTCAAGAAATCATTAGTAGACAAATGAATGATCATAAATCTGAAATTTGTAATGAATAATACTTACAAGAATCTCCAAATAGAGATATTTTCAAATTCATTGCTTTTGATTCTCATTTTCACCTCTCTCCTTATATTTTTGTTGATAGCAATTTATCCCATTTTTTCATTAATGTTATTCCACAAAATAGAGAGATTTATATAAATGAATTTTATATTTAACAATATAGAGAATCATGCATTGATCATTCTTCTGCCATTAATTAACATGTGCTCCATATTCCTTCTTTTTTTTTTACATTGGATAAGATTGAAGGGAACTCTAGAAAATGTTATGAAGTCATTTATGATCATTATTCTAACCTTGAGGATGTCAATTCATCTTATTCTTTGTTAAACCTCATGATCAAATTCAAATCACATGTGAAAATAAAGAACATTCTAACCTATAAATAGTTTCAACCAATTCTCATTTTCAAACAATTAATCATACTTATGATTTCAGCATTTAAAAATCATTCTAATCTATGATTTTTATGATAATCGAATCCTCACTCATATTCATAGTGCTAACCCTCGCTTGAGTTCACAAGTTGGTGTTGATGATCATTCGAATTCTATTATTCTGGCCAGTTCTTGCGAAGAGAAAATTGCTTCAAATCAGTCACAATTGTGCTATAACAATAATTGTATTTCTACTTTAGATTGTGAGTTGATTTTTTTTTTTTTCCATCATTTATTTTGTTTGATTTCAGATTTGTTTTCTCTTTTCATATTCAGTTTTTTGATATCTTATGCTAGCATATTGAGCAACTTAATATTGAACACTCAATTGATGCATTGCCTACATGGGAAAATGAAGTTTCAAATTATAATCATGAACATCATGAGTTATTTATCTTCCAATTTCAATTGATATTCATTTGTTATCACTTGTTACTTTCCTCTCCAAAGTAGTGCCAGTAAAAAAATGTCTTTTCACAATATGGCCAATAATCTAATTCAATTAATTATCTTCTATTGAATGTAGCAGATTTCCATCCATATTTCGTTGATACATTAGAAAAACATTTGGAAAATTTTCCTAAATGGAAGATTGTTAATAGTTTAACATACATACATAAGAATGAATTTTTTTTGCAGACCATTGTATCTAAAAATTCATTTCCACAATTTGGCCTATTATCCTCTATTTTGAACCTCTCCCAATCATTAATGGAAATCCATCGAGCTTTCTATGATCCAATTGAAATTCAACTGGAAAAGACATTTCAAGAGAAGGTGATTGTAAATAAGTTGTTTCCTTTAAATATATTAGCAATCAATATACATACTATATTCAAATTTATTTTTATTCATTTATCTGTATTTTGATTACAAATGATTGACCTATACATATATGCAAGAGTTACAATGAGAGAATGGTTACATTGGAAGTATGACTATACCTAGTCATATTTCCTTTTCATTCAGTTAGCAATAGGAATAAATTAATTTAGATTAAATTCCTTTTGGTTGCATTTATTTAATTATTTCATATTTTTAATAAGCAAGTAATGAATCCAAGTTTTTCTTGGCATGCTTTTTCATTTTTCTGGCAAAGTGGCTTAGAACATATCAAAATATTTTAGAATCAGATCATACCCACTTGTGAGAGAACTTTATTCTCTTGTTTTTGCAAAACTTCATCACAATACAAAACAAAAGACATGAATACCCCAAGGATTTTTTGACTTTAAGTATTTTAAAAGTACTCATATTAATGTAGCATTTTATATTAAACAAGTAGATGATGTTGAACATATGCGAATTTTTAGAAATACATGAGAGAATTTGAAGATTCATGAAGTAAATTTACAGTCTTGATATTCTTCCAGGTATGCAATTTATAGGTTCATCTTCATCTATTGTTAATTTCTCTTTTTCATAGTTTATTTATTATTTCCGTTTTTGTTTCTTTTGCACGTATTCATTTGCTTGATTTTGGAGACTTGACATAAGCAAGCAACCAACCCTTTCAAATCTGCAACATTTTCAGGGAAGTATTTGTTGTTTCATCAAAATTTGAGGATACTTTATTTTTTCTTCCGTTCATTAAAACCAAAATAGTACTTTAATATAATATCAGAAATTTATACAAGATCATTATAATATCGTAACTCTCCTCATAATAAAGTTCCAATAAAATCATTCTCCGATCAAATATTTCTAATAGTCCATATAAATTTTAAAGGGGGTTTTGTAAAAGAAAAATTTGAGCTAAGAGATTCTTTGGGAATATAATAATAAAGGCTTGGCACCACAGGATTTCCACATAGCATTATTGGAGCTTCTAAATATCAAAGTTTTCAATGTGAAGCTCATTTCGCCGATCATTGATATCCCAATCCGTCGATCTCAGATATCCCTTCCTGCTCATCCTCTGATAGATGACTTCGTTGATACTACAATGTACATACATCTATGATACTCTGATCGGTGATCTCTGATGTTCCCAATCCTCTGATCTCAGATAAAATTCCCACTATATGTGTCAGAACTTTCATATCAGTACCTTTGATCAACTATTACTCTTTCACACCCGCGATATTAAATCTCTGATAAAGGACCTTTGATATCCCTTCCTGCTTATGTTTATAGATGATACGTTTTAAATAATAAAAAGTTATCAAAAGGTAAGAATATCACATGTTTCAAAGATACAACCTTAATATTTCTCCAATATTTTTCTTCTGATACGCTCATGTGTGCAGGCCCACGTGAATTCATGTTTTTCACTTAGCATTATGATTCAATAATCATATTCTTTCTCTCATGGATGCAACTGAAATAAAATTATTACACTTTTTATTTCTAATATTTGCTACAAACAGAGGAAAATTCACATAAAACCCTTACAACGAATGATATTATCAATAATTTTATCTATGTATGTTTCGAATATTACAATTTCTGAGTTGATAAACCATTGCATTTGTAATATCCCAAAAGGGAGAATGCAGTAATAAACAAACACAATATTTGTAACAACAGATTATATACACATAATTTATGATCAACACAAATATAGACAGAATAAGCGAGCCATTTTATTACGTGGAGATGAATAAGAGATACAACAGTGCATAAAATAGAAGCACTCAAGCCAAAGAAATGACCTAGAATTACCCCAAAATCATGCCAAAGTAGGCACTGCGTAACTGGAGCTGCTAGAAGTTGTATACTACGTTGTCCCTTTAGTTGATGATGATATTACAGTTGCTGGCTGAAAGAAAAATGCAGATCTATGGTGCTTTGGAGCTCTAATTATTCCAAGATTTCAGATCTCGGCACTATGATGGAAACCAAAGATAACCCAAAAAGGAAATCCAGATCTAAGAAGATCAGAAATTCACCCTCCTAGGGTTTGATCCCTTGACTGCTAGGTTTATGCAGATCTGAAGCATAAATTGAAGTAAGATGGATGCAATGTGTTAAATATTAGATCTATGCTTTGAGGGTTGATCCCTCCTTCAGATCTCAAAGCTAGAATCTTGAGATCTAGCTTCTTCTTCCTCCTCTCAAGATGACAATTGTTGCATACACACCAGCTAGAAAAATTACGTTGTATGGGAGGGAGAGGTTGATGCCTGCTGCAAAAATACGTCCCTTCAGCTCAAGAATGATGGAAAGAGAAAGTACAATGTGAGGGGAAGATCCTTCACAGGATTTCCAGCTGAAGTATCAGAAAATTCCCTCCTCCTTTGGATCTATAGGATTGGACTACGCAGTCATTGATGGGACTGTTGTTGCATGGAGGTATGACATGTCTAAACTGATGCCTGATACTAATCGAAGTGCTGGAAGGCTGATATTGAAGCACAAAGTGAAAGGGTGAACCCTTCACTGGTTCCTCAACTGAAATACTGAAGGAAAACCTCCTCCTCTCAAAACCTAATGAAGAAATGCATTATTTTTGAAGATCTATGGGTTGCAGAAAGTAGGAACAATGTGGCACCAATGCCTGATGATGAATGGCAGCTCATAATAACCTTCCCAAAGTAGGAACTCGAAGTCCCCCTATGGGTAAGGGTGGGATTCCCGCTCGGGAACACCCTATGCTAAACTACACTGCAGACTTAGCTAAACAACATAAGTGTGCATAGAAATGTCAAATGAAAAATCTAGATCTAAAAAAATCTCAAATCAATAATAAAGAATCCTTCCTCTAATGTTGCCTTCATCTTCATTATATAGTTTGTGAACCTTCCCATGCCTTGGCCCACCTCATAACTGCGTTGCACATGTGGACATAGGTCTCCATGTTGACTACGTTGTCTCTCCATGATCTTTGAATTTAATGTTCACCCTCTCCATCATGCGTGCACTAATGCACCACTTCCTCCATCATCTCATCATTTATTTCTCTATGATATTACTTTTAATTCTCCATGATATGAGTTGACTCATTCATCTCTCTATGTTCTTTATTATTAATGATGTTTGATCCCCACTCTTAATTCATTAATAAGCTTCTCCACTATTCCATGATGTAGTTTTATCAGCTAATTAACCATGTTCACACTCTTAGGAGTGGATTTATTCATCTCAAGGGGTTATGGGTCCCTCCACCCATTTATTTACATAATTAAGAAAAAAAGTAAGAACTCTAATACTCCAATAAACAGATGTAAAATTTGGAATATTATAGTCCTCCCCGGAAAAATGTTGCTTGACCTCAAGCAACTGCCAAAAGTAGATGCTCCACCCATCTATCTCCTTCCAAATGCCATCCTCACAAGGAAGGTCTCCCCATTCTCTGAAATATGTTATGCATGCCCATCTCCAAAGTTTCCTCTCTATAATGTCTAGAGTGACCTCCAAATGTGTAGTTAGATGTCCCTCATCTTCAATGAAGTACCAAGTGACAACCATATGTTGTCCAACATCATCATCAATACATGAGATACATGAAAAGAAGTGGTTAGTTCCACAAAAGGAAAGCTCCAAATCACAAAACATTTCTCCATCCCATGCTTCCTGAAGTAGAATACGTCTCTCCATGATTTCATCTTTAGCCCTGTTGGCCTTGTTGGATCCAAGCATCATCCCAACATTTTGCAAAATAAGAAGTAGAGACATATGGGTAGACATGAAAGATGTCAAACCATATTCTCCCAATATAAGACATTGCAGAAAATATTCTTACTTCCACACCATACCATCATAATACCAAGTGGGTTGGCCATATTATCTCAAGAGGAGCCAATGCAGCAAAGCATATTGCTGCCCCACCACATCATCATCATACCAAGTATGGTGTCCATACTCTCCCAAAAAGAGCCATCGGCTTGCTTCCATCCTCCAACATTACCATGAAAAGTAGGGGAGTATGTCAAGCCAAACTATCCCAAGAGTAACCATAGCAACAAGATATATTGCTGCCTCTTTACATCATCTTGTGGATCATGGAGCAACAACATACTGATTGACATGTGGAATGTCATATCAGCCCAATACAAACAAAATCCATTGTCACACATCATGAGAGTGTTATGCCATATTCCAAACAATAAAAAACACATAAACATGGGAGATGTCATGTGATGGCCAAACTCTCTCTACTACAACGAACGTAAACATGCCTTCTTCTGTTGTATTCTGTCATTGATATGCAAATCATGGGTCAAAGAAATATGAGCTATTGGGTAGTAACCATACTCACCCAAGAGCAGACAATGCAACCATGCCTCCTCCTTCATTACATTAGTGTTGTGCAAGGAATGGATCATGGAAATGTGTGTTGTTGGGTATTAACCATACTCACCCCAAATAAACTAGTGCAACCAATCTTCTTGTTGGCCTGTCTCATAGTTCTGCAAGTGGCCTTGCAACTTCTTGCTCCACATCAACATCCACTCATCCCAGTGTGGGTGATGGATATCATTCTGCATAGACTTGGTATCCTCCCATTGTAGGACACCAACCTCCTCAAATTTTTGAAGATATTTTCACTCCATGATATGTTGAAGTGCACCTCCCATGAGATCTCTCTATGAGATCCTCTTGTCACTAGCTTTCCAAAACCCATAAGGTTTTGAATATATTATAGGTAGAAGTTTCTCTTTGACCTGTGAGATGCTCATTGAGAAAGTTTCATCTTGAAAAGGGAAAAGATTGCCCATCTCAAGATGTCTACCATATATCATCTGACCCTTCGATGATTGATGAATGAAGCTTCCCTTGGAATGCTCCACCAAAGAATTGGTCCTATTCTCATCACTGCTGCTCATGGAAAACTTTGCTGATCTCCATGATGATGTATCTGTTGTCTCAAGGCAAGACATAATGCTAAACTCACAGCCATACATTGTACATAGGATCATATTCATCCCATCTTTTGAAACTCCACACTTCAACTCAAAGGGTTGAGTGTAGCTCAGCAATGACAAATTGGGATAGTTCTCCATCTTTTCCTTGATCAGATCAAGGGTCCTCTACGTAGTGATAGGTTGCTTATTTAAATCAAAATGTTTCTCTAATCCTTGGTTATGCAATGGCCCTGATGGCATGTCCCCACAAGCTTTAATAAGAGGTACTGAATCAATATGGGATGGAAACAATTGCAAACCTTGGATCAACTGATGTTTGGTAACATCTTGCAAGGCCACAAGAGTTCCTTCATCTAGTGCAATGACCTCTCCAACTGTTGGTAAGAGTGATGGCTTCTCCTCTATCAATGTACCAACAATGGTATCTACCTCCTCTTCCTCATGCATCTCCTAAATCATGCGTGGGACTCTGTATGTCAAGAGCTTAAGACTTCCTTGCAAAGATGCAAGTGTCTCTCCTCCTGATTGATCCTGATTTATGCAGGAACACAACAAAATACACATATCACCATAAACACAAAGATTCAGTGGAAATAACACTTCATTTCATTAATATCAAAGAACTGAAATTTTCTTACAAACAGAACGAGAATGAACTAGCTAGGGCACTGGTAGCTTATCTCTGAGAAGAGATGTGGCAGCTATAGGCCTATGAACTGTGTTACAATGAGGCTCGAGGGCCTATTTATTATTTAGAAACAATGGAAAACCATAAACATCCAAAATCAAAGCCCTAGGAGATGAAGCGCCCAAACTGTGGGCCCTATTTGGGTAAGATGGTGTTTCAACTTCCTGGGGACATAACTTTGTCATACAATCTCTGTTTGGTGAACACCATACCTCGTTAGAAAGATATATCCGAGGACTACAACTTTTGATGTAGCTTATCTCTGAGAAGAGATGTGGTGGCTACAAGCCTATGAAATGTGTTACAATGAGGCTCGAGGTCCTATTTATTATTTAGAAACAATGGAAAACCCTAAACATCCAAAACCCTAACCTTAAGAGATGAAGCACCCAAACTATGGGCCCCGTTTGGGTAAGATGGTGTTTCAACTTCCTGGGGACATAACTTTGGCATACGAACTCCATTTGACATGCACCAAACCTCGTTAGAAATATCTATCCCATTTTCCCCAAAAAGTGTCATTTAGGGCCTCAAAATGGCTCTAGAAGTTGAGGACCAGAAAAACTGCTAAAAATAGTAAGTTGTGTTGAAACTAAAAAAATGAAAGAGAAAATGGTGGGGCCCCAAGTGGAATAGGTGGGTGGCCACCAATATCCACCTAGATCATTCCTCCCCCCTTAGGAAGCAATGGTCCCCATTGTGTTGAGTCCCTTCATGAGATGAGGAAACTTCTGCTGAACTTGGTCCCTAGTGAACCACTTGCCTTGGTGCAGGAGTTGGCCAACTTTGTCAACTCGATACAGTTGGATCTTCAGTTAGCGAGTGTTCTTCATTTGCATATCCATGATACAATCTGTGGTGGCCTATTCCATGCAGTCTGGGTTTAACTCTATTGGTGTGAGTTGTTCTACAATGTCAGAGGTGTCCAACGGAGGTGGGAAGTAGGGACGAAGGTGGTCCACATTGAATACATGGTGAAGACCAAGGAATGGTGGAATACTCGCCTTGAAGGCATTGTTCCCTACAGTATTGGTGATGGTGTACGACCCATATTGGAGTGGGTGAAGCTTGCGTTGAGGTCCAGTGAGGCGCTCCTTCGGCAAATGTAGCCACACTTTGTCTCCCACCTGGAAGTTGTGTGGCACCTGATGTTGATCATGTCGTTTCTTGTAATTAGCATTGGATCTGTCCAATATGTCATGAAATTTTTGTTGGATGTGTTTAATGCACTCGATGAAACTTTTCGCTTTGTCAGCTTCAGACTGGACATGAGCCAAATCAGCCTGAGTAGCTGCAAAAGGCATGACTACATCAATGGGACATAGTGGATGGAATCCCAAGCCTGCCTGAAAGGGGCTATGGTCGGTTGAGTTGTGGAGAGCCCAGTTATAAATGTGTTGTACATAGGGGAGGCTCTCATCCCATGTGCGTGGATTCTTTTAATTGTACATGCACAAAATGTGTACAACTATCTTGTTGACGACCTCTGTTTGGCCATCAATTTGGGGATGGAAAGTTGTGGACTTGGTGAGCTTGGTGTCCAGCATTGACCAGAGGTTGGATCAAAATGCACTGAGGAACCAACTGTCCCGATCTAATATGATAGACTGTGGGATCCCAAAGTGCACCCACACTCGATCAAAGAAGAGTTTAGTAGTGGCTTTTGCTTTGATATTCTTCTTGTAGGCCGCCATAATAGCCATCTTCGAGAATATGTCGACGACCACGAAAACATATTCTTTTCCATGATTAGTAGAAGGAAGGCCCGACATGTAATCCATGGCGATGTATTCCCAAGGTTGACTAGGGTAGGTAGCAGAGTATAGAGGACTTGATTCTTGATGATCGGTTTGGCAATGGCACAAGCAGTGCAAGATCTGATGTACTTCCTGACATCCTGTTGAAGGTTTAGCCAATAGAAATACTTCTACAGTACTGCCATTATTTTCTGGACCCTGAAATGTCCAACAACTCGACTATAGTGTGCTTCCCATATAATATTTGCATGCTCGCTTGAAGGAACACAAATGTGTCACAGGTGACATAACAGTGCATCTTGGAGGTGAAAATTTGGAACTTTCATACCCCCCAAGAGTGCCTTGTATGTTTAGCCGAATTCTGGATCACTCTTGTAGAGATGTGGTCAATCAGAAGTCTTGTGCCCACAAGAGTTGAGAACGGTTGTTAGCAACATGATCAGTGGTTGGTTGAGGCAGTCTGCAACATTATTGGTGCTACCCTTCTTGTACTTGATGTTCAAATGAAACTGTTGTAGGTGTTATCACAAAATTGTACTTGATTGGCTGTTGATCAGACAACTCTATGTAACTATTTCAAATGAAATTTTGACTGAAGCTTAGCCTCTTTAGTCTAAGAGGGCTCTTTCACAGGAAATTTATGACATTGGTTAATGATAAAGATATATGGATAACTCTATAGAATTTGTATCTTGTTTTTTATGATTGCAAGTTGAAAGAAAACATGCTTGCTACCATTGGGCTTATGGAGTTAACAATCAGTATTTTCAGTGGCAAGTTTTCTTGACATGGAAGCTGAGGCAGATAAGAGTCTTTAACAAAGGAAATTCACTCATAAAACATTGGAAAACATAGTAACTTCATTACTAAAGGAAGTCAGAGCATAGAGTTATGAATTATGAGTAATAGAAATGAAATCTACTGCAGGTGATAAAAAATAAGATGTAGATCAATAAGACATTGAAAACTCCATGAGAATCTCAGGTTTGTCAAGAAGAAAATCCCTATGTATTACTGATATAAGTCAAAATAAATAAAGAAACTGTTTGGTGAAAAAAATATCCAACCCTTTATTACTTCGATGCTTTTCCTTTAAATAGACATTCTTATAGCAAGAATGATCTGCCTAATGTGTAGATTCATCGAATTCTTCCTATGACACATCACATAACTGAAAAAAAATTTCTTCTAACAAGAAATTGACAACTATAACTTAAAGAAGACCTATCCTAATAGGAGTCTAACTCCTATTTATTACATATTCTACCTTATATTTGTGGAACAGTTACATATCAGTTAAAAATAAGCATCACATGCTCGAATAGGCTATGACATAGTTCATCACCACTTTTCATATTAAAAACCCTCCTAGACATGTGGAACAAAACCTTTTTTTTCACGAATGCATGACCATTATCTTCAACGAGAGCTTTAGCTGATGAAATGTCTCCACAACACTTCTTTCAAGTCATAAATATTTGATATTAAGGTCCCTTGACATGTTGGAGGAGTCCAAATATCTAGAAATGTCATTAAGCTACTCCAAAACCTTCAAAAACAGCTCACTACGAAAACAAGACAAGTTCATAGCGAGCTTTCATAGCATTGAAAAAGAAGCTTCTGAACTCAAAAACTCTACTCTTTTACTGTTCCATGATGTCAAACTTATCATGACACATCATCACCAACATTATCCCTTCTTGAAAACTGAAAAAAGTATATTTAGAAGCAAAAAGGCTGCTACATAATTTTTTGTAGCGTTTTCCTTGCTTTATGCCTAGGAAACGCTACAAAACTGTGAAAAACTGCAGAATTTCCATATTTTAACACTGTCTCAAAAAATTGACCTCCAGCTGTAAAAACTTGGTCTTCAGCATGCCATGAACCTTCTAAAACAAATTCAAACTCAACTTAAGACCCTTGAGGTGTTTCCTCTTCATTAATGATTAGTTGAGCAATGGGCTCCATAACCACAATCATCTTCAAACCCTTCTTCTCCAACTCTTCATGAATTAGTTCCATTTGTTCTTGTAAGTATTTGACTTGGTCTTTTAGTGTCTTGTTCTTAGACTGTAAGTGCAGGTTCATTTTCCTGATATTTTTTACCTCTTATCTCAATGGCTTAGTCCATTTGATTAGTTTTTCTGTGTTGTCCAAGGTCTTAGAGACACTTGTGACTTGATCCTCCCAAATCTCTTTCATTTTTTCAAACTGTACCTTCTGAACCTTGTGCTTCCTTGCCTCTTTCTTTAAGATTGGTATTTCATCATTTTCTAGCTTGAACTTCTCTTTTAGGACTTCAATCTCTATTTTTTCAATGATGACCAGATCTTCTTTTTCTTGATGACCAGATCTTCTTTTGCAGGTGATGAGAGGTCAATGATGCTTGGTGGTGGTTGGATAGTTTTAGTGACCTTCTGAGCTTCTTTATTTCTTTCCAAGACCTTTCTGGCATGTCATATCATTGGTTTCCTAGCCTGAAACATGAATCTTGCATCTTCACCTTCAAACTCTAACTTCTTAGCTGTTTTGGCTTTCTTGAGCTTCTTTCCTCCCTCATCTATATCTTCAGCTTGGACTATGGGAGTTTCTGCAATATCAATAGCATGCATAATGTCTTTTAAGTTACCCTCAGCCACTTTTTGGATTCTTGTAACCCTCTTGCTTCCATTTTTGCTCACTGTTGTCTTTTGTTTTGCAGGTGTAACTTTGGGTGTGTCAGCTTTCTGCAATGGCCCTGTCTCCATAATCACTGGCTCAATTTTCTCTGCCACTGAAGGTGATGGGATATCTCTAGGTTTAGGAGTTCTTTTAGGAGTGATGGAATCTATTTCAAAACCACTGATGAACATAAAATATGACCAGTCTCTGCCTAATCTCTTTAACTCTCCTAATACCAGCAACTTGATTAAACCATGATTAAAGAGTGAGGTTTCATTTCCTTCATATTTACCTTGAACTTTGTCTGACATTTTAGCTAAGCTTCTGTATAAGTAAAAAGGTAAATCAAGAGACATATTACCAACAAAATGTAGCAGAAGCCTGAGGTGGTAGTAATAAACCATATGATACCTCCCTTCACATGTGAAGTACTTTTGAATGATTAGCAGTAGCTTTGATAAGTTGTCTTTCATGTAGCTCTTTGGGATGGCATTTGTGAGATCAATCTCACTATGCTCTGGCTTGATAAATTCCTTACAATCCTGCATGGTGAACTTGAACCCTTTGAACCATTTTCATCCTCCTCTAGGGATTCCTGTTGCTGCTGTAATGGTCTTTGGTGTTACAATGAGGTTCAAAATTCCCACCTTTGAAGTTGTCCCATTGAAACTGATGGAAAACTCCTTAGAAACCTACACATGGCACCCCTGCAATCTTTGACAGAAATGCAAACACCCTGTTCTTTTGAAAACTTCTAAGGCAGTTGGGTCTTCATTCAACAAATTCATGTATTATGGCTCATATCTGAGAGAGTGCCCACCTTTTTTGGTCCTTGTCTTTGCAACCATGGTGATTTGTGACACCTACAACTTTTGAAAATGCCAGCAACTAGCTTGGCTTGGTGAAACAGCTCTCTAGAACTCAATATCATGCAAAAATGAAGCGGAGAATGACAAAAGACTCAATTGGGTAATGTTATAAAGCTTCAATGATAGCTCATGGATTAATCATGACTCATACATGCTAAAACAGTAACAATGACCTCAACCATGACCTTTGTACCTTGATTTAACGCTAACTAACTTGAATGACATCCACCCTAACACTTCTAATCATTGACTGACACCTTGCACCAAATTTGAAAATGCAAACAGAAAAACCTCTTTTCGTAGCATAGTTAGTTCATTTCCAAGCAGTTTTGCTACGAAATTATTTGCAGTTTCGGAGCGAAAACTGCCTTTTTACTGTGTAATTCGCTACGAAAACAAGAAAAACTGGCTAAAGCAACCTTTTCGAATTCAAAATCTTGGGAAATGAAATATGTGAGAAAATTATGACTGATGGGACATTATATGACTTGAATGGGGGTGGGTTTGGACCTTAGGATAGGCTAATATGAAAAAATTTAAATTTTCCTAATGAACTCTATGACCATACCTTTGACAAATGAACTTCTAAGACTATGTCAAATGATGTTTCACTTTTTCTGAGTGATAATAGCAGGTATATGGACCACTTATGATGGTGATCATTCTGCAAATTCCCTTGTGTTTGTATGAACTGTAGGGGTCAGCGGTCTGTGTGGATGATTGTTTCTATCCCCAAAATCTAATGCTTCCATTTTCGACAAGCCTGCATAATGAAATGCATTTCTTTGTCATAAGTGGGATACTTGCAGACTGTGTCAAACAATGTCTCATGGTGATATGCCATTGGATGCCCCTGTTGAGTAATAACTGGCCCAATAGCATAGTTATAGGCATTCGTCTCGATCTCAAATGGTTGTTGAAATTCTGTTAATGTGAGCACTAGGGCAGAAAAGAGGTGGTGTTTCAATTCTACGAACGCATTCTATTGAGATTTCGACCAAAATAATTTTGTTTTCGCTCCTCCCTTAGTGACTTGACTCAAGGGCCAAGTGATATGAGAGAATCCCAACGTGAACCTATGGTAGAAATTAGCAAGACCCAGAAAGTTGCGAAGCTCTATTAGAGTGGTTGGGGCTGGCCAATCCCGAATGACTTGGATCTTGGTTGGATCCACATGCACGCCCATTTCATCAATAATGTATCCCATATTTTGAACCTAGGTCATACCAAAAGTGCACTTCTCCAAATTGGCATACAGCGTGTGTTGCCGGAGTTTTTGGAGGACTTGTCAGATGTGGTGGAGGTGCTCTTCCCAAGTCTGGCTGAAGATCAGAATATCATCCTAGTACACCACTACAAATGAGTTGGTGAATGGCTGCAAGATGTATTCCATCAACCCCATGAAGGTTGCGAGAGCATTCGTCAACCCAAAAGGCATGACTGACCATTCGAAAAGGCCCTCCTTGGATTTTAAGGTAGTCCTCCACACATCAGAGGGTTTGATTGGTACTTGGTGTATGCAGACTTCAAGTCGATCTTGCTGAAATATTTCGCCCCTTTGAGTTGGTCCAAAAGGTCATCAATCCATGCGATCGGTTACCTATTCCAGACAATGATCTTGTTTAGCGCCTGATAGTCAATACAGAGTCTCGAAGTCCCATCCTTCTTATGTATCAACACGATCGGGCTCCCACAGGGCGATGAACTCGACCGGATGTGACCTTTCTGTAGCAACTCTTGACTCTACCTCTTGATTTCATCGTTCTCTAGAACAAAGCTCTGATAGATCGGTCCATTGGGTAGCGACAAACCTAGGGTGATATAAATGGGGTGCTTGACTTGACAGTGCAGAGGCACCCTTGTGGGTGAGGTGAATATGTCGCCGTACTCCTCCAAAACCTTGTCCATTTGTTATTGTCGTGAAAATGAACCATGTTTGGAGGTTGTGGCCACAATCTTCTTCTTTCCCTGGTGGCGGATCATCGGGAAAACAAATTTATTGGTTTTGGAAATGAGCTTACTGCATTTTTTTGTAGTAACCAAAGAGATAGTGGCAGGCGATGGTACCTATGGTATCTTGTACAACTTATTTCCCAAAGTAACAATAACAGTGTGAGGATGGGACTCATACAAATCATGTCGCTTCCATAAGTATGGTTGGACTAATAATACAACGCAAAAATCAAGAGGAGCAATGTCACATAATATCTCATCTGTGAAGGGCTTGATGCTGTAGGGAAGGCGACACTACTGGTTGATGCGGAGATCCCATCCTTGGTGAAGCCACTCAATGGTGTATGATTGTGGGTGTGTTATGGTCGGAATGCCCAACCGCTTCATAGCGTATACTGAAATGAGGTTCTTTTGGCTTCCATTGTCGATAATGAATTATAGCATGGAACCCTTACCCATATCTAGGAGTGGAAGAGACGCTCCTCCTCCTCTAGATCTTCTGGTTGCTCCTTATGGATCTTCACAATGGAAATAGTGGTATTGGGCTCCGCATCAATAATATGTGTCCCTTTGTCATTCCCCTTGTCAGGTTCTGAGTCAGAGTCAGAGCATGCATCTGATTCAGATGCCCTCATCTTGGCCACCAGCGACTGCTTGGCCTAACACTCACTTGTGTTGTGAGTGGAGCTCTTATGGAACTCACACCACTTTCCCATGTCCTTCTTTGGCTTTGCGGTGTTTTTCTTTGCTTGTGGCTTTGGCAGGTTGTATTGGGCTACCATGCCTTGGATTTTTCCTTTGTTATGTGGTTTGGGGGCACCTTTCCCTTGCTTTTGATTCACAGATCCAAAGTCTCGCTTCTTCTGTTTGAATTTTTGCTCAATCTTGGCAGTATACCGGTATGTCGTACCAAGCGAGGAGACATCGGGGAACTCCATTTCATCTTGAATGTATCTATGTAGAAAAATGTGATACGTTAGCACCATATGTTTCTCTAAATATTTAATACCCAAATTTGTGTGCAGGGGATGGAACAGATTTGTCAGCTCATGGACATCTTGATCCCTTTGTTTCCGCAATGTGGTCCATTGTATATACTTGTACTCATAGCTCGCCACGAGATATTGTTTTTCCTTGATGGTGTCTCGGAAAGAATTCCAAGTGGGTACGACTAAGAACAAAGAGGGTTATGTCTCGTCCTTTTTCTCACAGTAGGTTTCCCACTAGTCCTTGACATGGGGGGTAACTTTGAGGAGTGCAAAAATAATCTTCTCCCGGTCGAAAAATCCATGAACTAAGAAATATCCTTCTAATAGATTCAACCATATATCTACGACATCCACATCTATTGGACCCTCAAATATGGGAATTTCAATGTTTACTTGTACCTTAAATGGAGTCCCGCCTCTAGAATGGTTGCTCGATGCAGATGCACCGCCGGTGGGCAATTGTTGAAGGATCTGGGCGAAGTTATCCATAATCACGTTCCTTTTTTTTTCAAGGGCCTCCTTGAGAGATATTTTTATAGGATCTCCTACTCCATCACCTCTCTTTTCATCCCCCATGGGCAACCGTCAGGGTTTTCGAGTCTGATCTTGCAAAGGTTCAACCAGATCGAGCCCTAACTCCTTATACCCCGATCTCGTTGGGGACATGCAAAGAAGGATTGAGAAAAAATAGACCACTCTGATATTACTGATCCAGATTTATGCAAGAACGTAATAGAATACACATATAACCATAAAAAAAATATGCAGTGGAAATAACACTTCATTTCATTAATATCAAAGAACTGAAATTTGCTTACAAATATAATGGAAATAAACTAGCTAGGGCACTGGCAGCTTATCTCTAAGAAGAGATGTGGTGGCTATAGGCCTCTAAACTATGCTACAATGAGGCTCGATGGCCTATTTATTATTTAGAAACAATGGAAAATCCTAAACATCCAAAACCCTAACTCTAGGAGATGAAGCGCCAAAACTATGGGCCCCTTTTGGGTTAGTTGGTGTTTCAACTTCCTGGGGACGTAACTTTGGCATACGATCTTTGTTTGATGCGCACCATACCTCGTTAGAAAGATCTATCTGGGGAATACAAATTTTTATTTGAGCAACATCAGTCCATGGACCCATGTTGCTCCCGGTTTTCCCAAAAAACATCATTTAGGACCTAAAAAAGGCTCCGAAAGTGTAGGACCCGAAAAAAGGCTAAAAATAGTAAGTTGTGCCGAAACTCAAAAACTGAAAGAGAGAATGGTGGGGGCCCAAGTGGAATAGACAGGTGGCCACCAATATCCACCTGGATCACTGATACAAGTACTTCTGTAGCTTATGGTGAGTGTAGTGACTCTTTGTCCAAAGTGACAAGAATGACATTCTCCTTTGACTTCGTAGAAATGTCTCTTTGAGAAATGTATCTGGTTTTCTTCTATCAAACTCCTTCCTTGTCATTTTAAAGAAGTCTGAATATTTAGTCACCTTTGCATGCTCCATGTCACCAAACTACCATTCATTTGTTTCACCTTGAAGGTGAAGAGATGCAATTTGAACAACCTCTTTATCAGCTACAGGATGTAGCCTGAAGAATGCATCTAAATCCTTCCTCCAATATTTTTTAGTGCTTGAGGAAGAACCATCAAATGTACGAAAATATAATCTATTGTGCCTCTTTCTTCTATTACTGCTCTAGGATCTTCGTTCTTCCTTGAGTTGGAAAAACTGTTGGAGAGTTAGATTCTTATTGAATTATCTAGATTGTGTCTTGTACTCTTCAAGGTATAGACTTAGAATCTCATGAGTTTTAGGCTCTAAATTTCTTCTATCTCCATACCATTCAATTTTCTCTTCAAAGAAAGTGGGCATAATAGATCTTTGAGGAGCTCTATGCTTCTCCAGTCTTCTTTATTGCTAATAACAAGTACTGGGACCTGCTTCATTCTGAAACCTTCCTGAGGTTTCTCTTTGCCTATCTCTCCTCATTTCATTGATCTCCTTGGAGAGATCCTTCATATTTCTAAAGAGAGATGAAGCAAAACTTAATCCCTCCATTATTTACAAATCTCTGCTATCTTATTTTCATATGTTATCAAGAATGTCCACAAGATGAGCCAAATGTCATGCTCTAATACCACTGTAATATCCTAAAAGGGAGAATACAGTAATAAATAAACACAATATTTGTAAAAACAAATTATGTACACATAATTTATGATCAACATAGATATAGACAGAATAGGTGAGTCATTTTATTATATGGATATGATTAAGAGATACAAAAATACATAAAAAAGAAGCACACGAGCCAAAGAAATGGCCTAGAATGACCCTTAAATCATGCCAAAGTAGGCACTGCGTAACTGGAGCTGTTGGAAGTTGTATGTTGTGTTTTCCCTTCAGTTGATGATGATATTACAACTACTGGCTGAAAGGAAAATGCAAATCTATGGTGCTCTGGAGCTCTGATGATGCCAAGATTATAGATCTAGGCATTATGATGGAACCCTAGGATGACCCAGAAAGGAAATCCAGATCTAAGGAGATCATAAATTCACCCTCCTATGGTTTGATCCCTTGACTACTAGGTTTATGCAGATCTGAAGCATAAATTGAAGTAAGATGGTTGCAATGTGTTACAGATCGGATCTATGCTTTGAGGGTTGATCCCTCCTTCAGATATCCAAGCTAGAAGCTTGAGATATAGCATCTTCTTCCTCCTCTCAAGATGAAAACTATTGCATACACAACAACTGGAAAACTACATTATATGGGACGGAGAGGTTGATGCCTATAGCAAAATATTTCTCTTTAGCTTAAGAATTATGGAAAGAGAAAGTACAATGTGAGGGGAAGATCCCTCACAGGATTTCCAATTGAAGTACTGGAAACTTCCCTCCTCCTTTGGATCTACAAGACTGCACTGCACAATCCTTAATGGGACTGCTACTGCATGGAGGTATGATATGTCTAGTTTGATGCCTGATATAGATCTGAAGTGCTGGAAGGTTGAACTTGAAGCAAAAAGTGGAAGGGTGAACCCTTCACTGATTCCTCAGCTAAAGTACTGAAGGACAACCTCCTCCTGTCAAACCCTAATGCATAAATGTGTTATTTCTAAAGATGTATGGGCTGCAGAAAGTAGGAACAATGTGGCACCAACGCATGATGATTAATGGCAGCTCAAAATAACCTTCCCAGAGTAGGCATTCGAAGTCCCACATGGGTAAGGGTGGAATTCCCACTCGAGAACACCATGTGCTAAACAACACTGCAGACTTAGCTAAACATCATAAGCATGCATAAGAATGTCAAATGACAAATCTAGATCTAAAAAGATATCAAATCAATAATACAAAAGCCTGCCTCTAATGTTTCCTTCATCTTCATTATATAGTTTGTGAACCTTCCCATGCCTTCGCCCACCTCATAACTGCACTGCACATGTGGACATAGGTCTCCATGTTGATTGCGGTGTCTCTTCATGATCTTCATGTTCTCTGCCTTTAATTTTAATCCTCTCCATCATGTGTGCACTAATGCACCACTTCCTCCATCATCCCATCATTTATTTCTCTATGACCTTACTTTTAATTCACCATGATCTTAGTTGACTCATTCATCTCTCCATGTTCTTTCTTATTAATGATGTTTGATCCCCACTCTTAATTCATTAATAAGCTTCTCCACTCTTCCATGATGTATGTTTATTAGCTAATTAACCATGTTCACACTCTTAGGAGTGGATTTATTCATCTCAAGGGGCTATGGGTCCCTCCACCCATTTATTTACTTAGTTAAGCAAAATAAGTAAGAACTCTAATATTTCAATAAACATATGTAAAATTTGGAATATTACAGCATCATACTAATTCATATTAATTTCCCTTTAGTAATGTTCCTTCTTTCCGAGGAGACTCAGAGCCTCAAATTGGTGAATTTTTCAATCCTGATCCTCTACTTTTCTTTTCCAAGATCTTTCCTCAAAATTTTAGATTTGCTGGCTTATTGGGCTCTTAGGTTTATATTATATCAAAAGCATTTTTAAATGAATTATGAGATCTACCCCTCCGAAATTCGCATTTCATTTTCCTTCACTATCATGTCCATTATATTTAACAGAGGAAATGGCCTCTATTTTACTATTTTCACAAGAATTTTATGGTCTCAGAGTTTTGTAAGTTGATTTTGGCTTCAGAAAAGGTTTTTGAGATCTTTAACACCCGATTTATTCTCATATTAATTAAATCTCAGACTCCTCTCTTCGGAATCTTATTTTACAAGTAAATGAAAGTGCTCTTACAAAATATTTTTTTTACAAAATTTTAAATTATCTCATTATTGGAATGAAAGGCATCAGAACTACTTTACAAACTCTTACGAAAATTTCGACTCCGATGTGTAAATGTTTGATTTACTAGAAAGGAAATGTTCCCACATTATACATTTAACAAGCATTCGTTATCAAGTTTTATCAATATCATAAATTTTGTTTTTCAAGTTACAAAAAAACTTTTGTTCCAAGATCTTACTTCCATTTAATATTATAAACACCAAGACTTCTTGTATTGAAGGTTAAATTTAAGTAAACTTCCGAAAACAAATGTCATCAAAAACATTGTGAAGAAATATTTTTTCTCATCAGAGTTTTTCCCATTAATATTTTTGGAAAACGTGTCAAGCTCTTACCTTTCTTTTTTATTCTCTCGGAAACTCAAAAATTTAGAATATCTGGTTAAGAATCTTCATAGGTCTCTGATCAATTCATTATGATCTTTCACTATGTTCACATGAAGTCTTGTTTGATTATTTTTGTATATATATGTTACCTTCATGTTATCATGATGTTCGAGAGCTTGGATGTATTTTAATCATGATTTCAAAAAATCCAAGTATTCATTCATCAAGATGACTTTGTGATTATAGTGACATAAATTATTCATGGTGTATGCACATGGACATTTTTTACTCTTCTCGACAATCTGCTTGACTAATGAGAAATTTCATCTCCTGTGGTTCGTTTACATTTTTCCTTTTGACTCATGATTGGATGCACATTTTATTATCTCAATCACATTTTAGTGAGCATCTTCATTTTCTTTTCAAGGCACACTTGAGAAACCACTTTGGTAATGCAACAATCAGTAATTTTTTTATTTCTCTTATATTTTAGTTTTAATATATCACTCTATATTTAACATACAAAATTTCAAGACCTCTCCATCTATACATATGTATTACATTGTTCTTGGTCTTGATTCTGGACAATTGATAAGAATAATGGAGTGGATATGAAACTTGTAATATTATGAGAATAATCCTCGTTGAAATTCATAAACAAGCATCACTTCATTCTCATTTTTGTGGCTTTGGTTTATTTCAAATTCCCTGAACATGAAACATTTTTTTCATGTAATTTACTACTTGCATTAGTTAGATTCAATAAATAATGATTTTGGGTCAATGATATTTCAAAAGAGTTTAACTCCTTCATGATTTTAATTTTAATCGAAATAAGAATTTATCCTTCACTGAAGAAAATCCATACCTTTCAGGTAATATTAAATGAAATTCCACAATGGTAACTTTCATACACCCACTTTCATTCATTTTCATTTCTTAATTTTTGGGTTTCAGTTTAGTTTTTAATTTTTCCTGATATAAAACTCTGTTTTTCAGGTCTTCATGATCCTTTTTCACATCCCCGATGACTCAGATTTGGATCTCATTGTCTTTTTTGTTGCCTAAGAATTTTGGGAAAAGCAGTAATAATCCTCATCAAATCAATTAAACTGGAGAGTTTCATAACCTTTAATATGTTTCTTAAGCATTCCTTTTATTAGAAAATGGTTAAGATGCTTTTATGCAGGATTTTTCTTTGAAGCAAGAAAATCTATAGCAAACAGAACCTGCTCATTAGCTTATTATCCCTTAAAGATGCTGTTCACCCTTTACATTTTGAGAGCCTCATTTCTTATAAATCTGCAATACAAAATTTATTAAAATATCAACATAAGAAGGAATGTACACATGATTTTCTTCTTTTACTTTTTTGTTGAGACATTTGTATAGTTGATCTTGTTGGGGGTGGTTCTCTAAATTTGTATTTTTCTTTAAACTTTCACTTTCTTCATTTTTTTCATTTTTTTTTAGAGCTTGTTGATTTATTTTCCTACTTTAGTTTAGAGTTATTTTCCTTTCCCTTTCAGTTATGGTTTGATTTTGGTGACACCGTTGAGATTTATGTGGAAGGCCTTTTTTTTCTCATCCAACAATTGTTGGAAGACATGGGAAATCATTTACTCTCTCTATTTGAGTGAATTTCATTTATTATTAAAGGAATATCCTTATGGAACCATAAAGCCCTCTTGCTTTAAATATTTTTCATGGAGGAACACACATATTTTCTAAGTGATAGGGTTTACCTTTTCAAGGAAAGAACTGACCCGAGTTTAACTCAATGAATCCCTCCCACCCCTCCACTTTATAAAACCTTTGATTGATAGTCGCAAGTGTTAGCTCCCTGTAATTTGTAAGATTGGCAAGAAAAAATAGCAGAGAACAACATCAAACCACTTTGGAGTCTAGGACCTAGCCTTCCTGGGCTCAGAGAGGGCTCTCTCTGTATTTATGATTAACTAATTTAGCTTTATGATTATGTTTTCTAATTTTAGGTTAGTTATAAAGATTGGGGTTGTTTGTTTGGTTGTTTGTTTGTTTGATTGTTTGTTTGTTTGGTTGAATAGATAGAATGTGGGAAGCTTAATCCATTGGGCTATGGAGTCATAAAAGGGTTGAGTTGTACATCAACTTTTCAAGGGCTCTCATAGGGCATGTTGGAACAAGGTCCCCTGGATGTGTTTTGATGTATATTTTAAGCTACATTTTAATATATTTTGGTACCAAGTAGCCTAGCGGCGAGTCTTTGGGGAGGGTCAAAGTCCCAATGATTTGTAAAAGGGGTCAAAGGGTAGACCTAGAGTCTGCAAACCATGGTTTGCAGACCATAGGATAGCAAGGGCTATGTCAATATAAATAGATTGATGATTTGAGTCTAAAGGTAGGCATGAATTAAGACTGATGCTACATGCGAACTGTTAGATCTATTTTGGGTAAGGACTTCTGCTGGCTGTGTGCCCAGAAATCCTCAGTCCTGTTGTGTGCAGATCCCACTAGGTTGTGTGCGCGGGTTGTGTTTTGGTTGTAAGTGGATATGAATGTTAATGAATGCGAAGTATTGTTGAAGTATCTGTGTGTTATCTGAATTGGTTATGTTTACTATTGAAGCGCATCTATGATGCCTATTTGAGATGTGAATATATTTGTGTTTTGGAAGTAGCATAAGTATATCTGTGATCTAATATTGGCTGCAATTATAGTAATCTGTTATGATATTTGGTGATGCGCACGTCGCTGTGACTGTAATTGATTAGATGTGATAGCTGTGTTTTGGTTACATGCTAATTACATTGTTAAAATGGCTGCGAATAGACTCATTATGTGTGAACCTAGTAAGTTATAATACAGATCTACCTTGAATTACCTACTCTCTCTTAGGGTGCGGAAACCTGGTTCCAACACCCTCCCATATTGCTTCAGGTGAGACCTTGACTTATGCAAGTAGATCATTGCCGAAAGGGCTAGTAGTATAGGGGTTTGTTGGCAAACCTTAACCTCCGAACTTGGGTCAGGACCCCTCAAGCCAAAAAATGGTTTCATTGTCGGGACCGGGAGAATTTTGAGAGAGAGATCAGGTAATGCCACGAGGTCCTTGGAGATATGAGAGGGTGGAAATTGAAGATTGGTTTGAAAGACAGATTCAGGAATTTTCTGTAAAGGAGAATCATAACATGAAATTGACGGCTGAGAAGTGGAAGAATAAGTACATATTCACTAAAGTCTACGAAATTTCCTTTGTAACCTTTGCGCATGAGCTTTAGGAGTGGTTGGCGAGGCTCGTAGAATTCCACACATGCTGGAAAGACAATAAACTTACGCAATGGACACCAGAATTGATTCAATAGCTAGAAAGGACTAACAATACGATCACCCGCACAATAAATCACTAGGTAGATAGCGTGCTAGGAGGGTTCGTGAAAAAATTCATAGTTGATCAGTTTATGTCCTACTTTGAGGCAGAACGGAGGTTATTCAAGGGTTTCTAGGGTAATTTCTTGAAAACATTTCCTTTGTTAATCAAAATATTATTGTGTGAAAAGGGCGTTCTATGTAGCCACACCGAGTGAATGAACTCTGATCTAAGCGAAAGCACGAAACGAAGTGGTAATTACTACCAAAATAATCAAGAAGGAGTCTACAGTCCATTAAGATAATTGGCTGCGCATAGTCCTCCAACTACACCATCTTCAAGTCAGCATAAGGATAAGAACTCACCCACACCTTCGTCAGCACCAGAAGAAGATATGGCCACCCAGATGAAGCTGCCCACTTTCAAGGGTGTAGGGGATGATGATATGGACCGATTTTGGTTTGTCGCAGAATCAGTATGGACTGCACAGAATGTGGCTACCGACGCTGTAAAGAGAGCACAACTATCACTTGCCTTTAAGGAAGGGCTTTGGATTGTTATATGGGGTATGTAGGATAGCACGTGGACCCATCTATTCAGGAGATTAAGATAGCATTAAAACAACAGTTTCTGAAGCCTATATCCTACTCTCAAATAGTGGTCGACTTGAAAGACTTTAGACAGGGACCCATTGAATCAGTATGGGAAGCTGATTAGTGGCTAAAAAAGGTTATCAGAGATGGGGAATTTCAGTATGATGATAGGTAGCACAAGGAATGGTTTATCACCATGTTGTTGCCTCACCTTTGCGGACCTATGGGTCAGCAGTCGATTGCAATGCAAGAGAAGGCCTTGGAAATTGCTATGAAACTAGATTTTGCACCAACGGACGATGCTTAGTTTGGGGTACAACAGATCCAGGGATAGTTGGAGGCATTGCACCTTGAAATAAAAAACTTGCAAAAAGAACGAGGGAAAGAGGATAGTCGATACATATGGTGCATAAGATGCAGTGTGTCTGGCCATTCCAAGTATCAGTGTCCTCTACTGGCATATTGCATGCAGGCTGGGGGACCTAGCCCATTGCATCCTAAGGATGTTGCAGGACCAAGTGGTCTAAAGCTATGGTGCATTGATTGTCATGTTTCTGGGCTACATGATACTAACCACTGTCCCCGTCTGGGTGCTTACATTCCAGAATTGAAGCAGCAATGGTGTCTATTCTGCTCCTCTGTGGGGCATGCCGAGCATAACTTCCAGACTTATGACTTGATGATAGATCGAGGAAAATTATACAGGGTACAGGTTGACCCTTCTTCACCACTATCTCCCTCAAGCAGATCAGGCTCCCCAACCAGGTGTAGGGGAGGGGGAAGTGGTGGATGCGCAGGTCGGGGAAGAGGACAATTGATTTGCTACAACTGTGGAGTAATAGGGTACTTTGCGAGGGACTTTCCGAACCCTGCGAGACAATTTTTCTGATGTTGTAGACAACTGGACCATATGATTGAAGACTGTCCAATTCTGATAGAGAAAATGCAAGGAAAAAAATAGACGCTTACACAGAACGTGCAGAGGATTAAGGTGGAACCACGTGATGAAGGAACAAGTATTAATGTCATAACGTGCAACAGCATGGCTACTGGAGGAGCTAAAGAGAAAGTCGAAGCTGAACCTCTTATTCGGAAAGCAGCTGCCAAACAAGAAATCATGGACCTACAAAAGGAAAAGGAAACCTTTGTCGCAGCGCGCAAAGACTTTACTAAGGATGAGGCACCGATTTCAAAAGCTCCAAAAAATCTAAGAACAGATGAAGAAGTTAAACCATTTCTATAGGCATGTATGAAGCTAATACGCAACCAGAAGGCAGTAGAGAATCTGCAAGCCCTAATAGATAGTTGCGCAGAGAGAACTAACCCTCCCCCGGAAGTTAAGGATGTGAAAAAAAATTTACAAGCATAAGAAATGCACTGGTCGAGAAATGTGGCTAACGGCACAGATTGGTGACTATGAAATGGATCTGGTTATTTTAGACCTGGGATCAGATGCGAACGTACTGCCCAAACAGACTTGGAAACGGATGGGATAGCCTATGTCAGAATGGTCTAATATCCAGTTGCACATGGCTAACCAACCGAAGATAATACTATTGGGAAGGTTGTCAAAGATTATGGTAGATATCGCATGAGTTAAGGTCTGCGCCGACTTTGAGGTAATTCGTATTGTGGAAGATGCGGACCCCTATCCGACATTCTTAGGATTGGATTGGGTAATAGACATGGGAGGAATTATCAACCTAAAGAAAAGAAGAATGGAATTTGAGAATGAAGGTACGCAGGTGATAGTCCCACTAGACCCTGGGGAAGGAGAACAGTATACAGAACCAGTGTGCGAAGAAGAGGATGTGGATCACATCTATAAATTAACCGCTCAGGACAAAGATTGGATCAACCCTACGGCTGATGGTGTGCTTTGCTGGGAGAAGGATAATGAATGCTTCTCTGACTTCGACGGGAGATAGAAAATTGTAGGAATCGGTTACATGATGTATCTGCGCGGCGATGTCTTAGAACCACAAATAAATTCTAGTGTATCTCCTCAGAGGTAAGAGAACTGCCCTACTTTGATGGTTATGGTAGTGTTAGGGAGTTTTTACGAGCATTTGAAGCTGAAGTCCCATGGTAGCAAAGGTTGTGAGCCCTTAATCTAGCCATACGCACAACCCCTGCGAGGTGGTGGGACACACATAAGGGGATGTTCCAAGATTGGGAAGAGTTTCATGACATGATGGTCTTATGGTTTGAAACCCTGGTTCACCGACGCGTAAGGATTTGTTTGGGACCAAGGGACCCGCGCGAGTACTTGTCTGCATGGATGGAAGAACAGGGTGAAAGAGCTATAGAGGAATGGGTCCACCTGTTCATTCATGCCTTGGGGCCGATCCCAACCGCATGGTATTTAGATGCAGAATTACACCAGCACACCCATCATTGGGATACCCTGAAAGACGAGTTTGTAGGGAAATTCGGTTTGATAGGAGGAATGGAGGCGCTCGATGAAGCTCTACAAAAAATAGATGCTTTAATATTTGATGAATCATGCCCTTGAACAACACATGGGGCACCAACATGGGAAACATAGATGCAGGATATTGTCAACTGCCACAATTTATCAATAGAGGAGTGTGATGCAGACCTGTGAAATATTTCTGTCCCGGAGTCAGAGGGAGGACGTGTATTTGTTGGACCCCCACTGTAGACCATCAATGTCACTAAGCCTCTAAAGCTGCGAGAAGTCAACATTGGAATGCAGGAGCAGCCTAAGCTAGGTAAAATTAGGGACTACTGCGATGATGATACTATGGGAAAAGTTGCAGAACTCCTCAAGAAATACTAGGACTTATTCCTGACAAATTCTCGGAACTCAAATGGATTACAGGGTACCTAGGGGTCATACGCATCACTTTAAAACCAGATGTGCACCCTATGAAGTAGCATCCTTATCGGCTAAACCCTAAGTACAAACAAAAATTCAAGGAAGAAATTGACAAAAGGCTCGCCGCAGGTATCATCAAACAAGTCGAACAGTAAGATTGGGTAAGTCCTATGGTGGTTCAGGAGAAAAAGACTAAGGGAGAGATACAGATCTGTGTTGACCTGCGCAAAATAAATAATGCCTATGTACATGATCCCTTCCCTATGCCATTATCAGATGAAATCCTGGATAGCGTGGGAGGGCAGGAAGCATACTCATTCACAGATTGGTTCTCGGGCTACCATTAGATCAGAATTGCACCTGAAGATCGCAACAAAAATACATTCGCCATTGAATGGGGATATTTTCAGTATACTGTCATTCTGTTTGGGCTCAAGAATGCCCCTGCCATCTTTTCGCTGGTGGTGGTCGCAGTATTCAAGGAATTCATCCACAAGTTTTTGGAGGTATATTTTGATGACTGGACTGTCTTCGGGTTGGTAAAAAAGCACGTCTCAAACATGCGCATGATGTTGGATGCTTGTAGAAAGCACCAGATTTCCATGAATATCAAGAAGTGCATATTTTTCATACCCTTCGGGATCTTTCTCGGCCACATAGTTTGTTGACAAGGATTGATGGTTGATCTAGCCAAAGTAGTAGTTATCATAAAGCTGGCAGTACCTACAACTGAGAAAAAGTTGCGCTCTATCCTCATACACACAGGCTACTACAAAAAGTTCATTCAAGGGTACACGCTGATCACATCACCTATGGAAAAATTGTTAAAGAAGGACGTTTCAATTTTTTGGGATGAGGAGTGTTAGAAGAGCTTCGAGCTACTCAAGGAGAAAATGGTCTTTGTGTTGAGCCCCAAAGATGTTCTTCTCTTTCACCACATTCTACTTAATTTTCTTTGTCCCTCATCAAATATAGCCTTAAATGATCAGTAAGATTAATTAAATTTGCTTTAAGAATTTATATAATGACTAACTTGTTATATTTTCATGATTTTGTTGGTGTAGTAATTTTTGACTAAGACTCGGCTACAAAATACAGGCATTCCGTAGCCAGTCATCTATTCTGCAGCCATCCTCATGTTTACGTAGGTTCCAGGTGTCACTGCAAAGAAAAAGGCATATGGGTGAAATCCACAACACTTCCCCATCATCTCTTGCTCCCCACGAAGTCTGAGTTAAATTCTCCAAGCGGTTATGCACGTAGAAGAGAAGCAGTTTCCTATCAAAACACATGCTCTACAGATGTCCGCAGTAAAGCACAAGACTGTTAATAAGAGTTTTAATTTGATTAGAAGTGGGAAATAAACTTATCCCTGTTTTTCTCAAAGAGTAGTTATGTAATTTCATTATAAGTATGACTCGGGAGACCGAGAAACTGTTGGTTAGATTTTGTTTTGTTGCTAGATCTTTGAAGACCGTAAATACTCTGTTTTGAAGAATTTCTCCTTTAATGAAAGAAACATCATTTTATTGCACGAGCTGAGTCAATATTGAGTAGATTTGCATGCTACTCCGGTGGTAGAGGGCCCCTGCTACCTGAGGAGCTTTGTTCATATGATTTAGATAAGTAAGTTAGTCTCGTTTCATTCCTAGTTCAATTGACTTTCTAAACTTTGTGTTTTATATTCACTTGTATTGGATGCTACAGTTTAGTCTCGTTCTTACGTACTCTTCCAAAATATCACTAATGTCGAATGAGGTGTAACTGTAGTATTTTAGGAGTAAGTTTTACGTTCTTATGCTCAATTACATCAGTTGTTACAGCTAGTCATGATCTTATCAACTCATCCAAAATATCACTAATTTTGGATGAGACATAGCTGTGGTGTTTTAGAGCTTTGTTGTGTTTCGTTGAATTTTATGCTTTCATGCTCATTTACATAACATGTTGCAGCCAGTCCTGTTCTACAAACTATTCCAAAATACCACTAATTCCGAATAAGACAGAGCTGAGACATTTTAGTGATTAGTTGCATCTTTAGTCTAGTTGTAGTACTCCGGAGGTAGATGTCACTTTAGTTTAATTCTGTCACTATATTTCAAGTTTGATAGTGGCACTCTAGTATAACTCTGTTCACTGTAATTTAAGTTAGATTAGTGATATTCTAGTTCAGTCCCAGTTCACTGTATTTCAAAATTAGGCTAAAAGCATTCTAGTTTAGTTGTGATCACTGTGTTTCAAGTTTGATCAATTGCATTCTAGTTTAGTGTCATCCATTGTTCCTTAAGTTGTGTTGACTGTCAAAATTAGACTTCACGGCCTTCATTATTTACAAACTAATTTTTTTCTGACTTTCTATTAATGTATCATCATATGAACAGGAATAAGTTAGTGATATCAGTTTAAGGCCTTGATTGTTCTGCAATCCTTTGCAATTTCACAATTAAACCTTTCTTTCCAAAAATTATTTTAGAAAATCTCTAACTTTTGAATAAGGTTTAGTGGTGACAAGTTGAGCTGCAGAATGAATTGATCTTAGCATGACAAGTTAATTTAGAGTAGAAATCTTATTGTGTTACAAATAGTCTTTTTCCAATTGTGTTCCAATAAACTTCTAGCCATGGATGAGATTCTTTGTAATATTGTAAGATAATTGTGTACTTAGGAGAGCCTCATTTGTACTAAACTTGTCCTTTTCTCAAACTATTCCAACATATTCCTAATGAATGAATTTGATGAGTTCATGCTATGAGTTATTGAGTTCATGATTGTGATTTATTTCCTTACTAGGAGTCATTATCAAGCTTTGCATTTTCTCTTCTTTAGTGTCATACACAGTTTAGAATAGGTTTTGCTTTGTTTTAGTGTAACCATCCACTTCTCTTTACCAACACTTAGTTCTTTTCCTTCTTGACATAAAACCATACAACCAAAAACATCATAAAAACACTAAACACAACATAGTGAGAAACAGATACCTAGGCACATATAGTGCACCACACTTCAGCAGTTTACTGACCCTGGTTGATAATTTATGACCTCAATTTAGGAACACTAAGTTGGGCACAACACTTTGCGCCTATTCTCATCTTTCCTGACTGGGCGAAGGTGTTCCATGTTCACGTAGATGAATCGGGGATCGCCCTGGGGGCTGTCCTTATGCAGCTTGGAGACAGAGACATCGACCATCTAGTTGCATTTTCTAGTAGTAAACTTTCTGGTGCCGAGCGCAACTACTCTACTACAGAGCGTGAGGGGTTGGCCATGGTATACAACTTGCAGAAATACCTGCAATATCTATTAGGAGGGCATTTCAATATTTTTACAGATCACTCAGATTTGAAGTACCTAGTGAAGAAGCCTGTGCTGTGGGGGGAAATCTGCCAGTGGATACTGCTGTTCCAATAATATGACTTTGAGATCATCGTCAAGCCAGGGAAGTTGAATGCTGGGTCAGACTACTTATCCTGAATCAAAAGTGGTGAAGAACCGACCAACCTAGAAGAAGGATTTCCTGATGCGCAGCTGTTCACTATTAAGTTCATAGACGCGCACTTCGCTGACATCATTCACTACTTGACTATGGGGATGGCATATGCCGAGTATTCGATAAAACAAAAGAAAGAGTTGGTAACCTACGCAGCAGATTTTACCATCATCGCAGGCCATCTGTATAAGATGGGATCTGATGAAGTGCTGCGAAGATATGTTTTGGAGCATAAAAGGCACACCATCTTAGCAAAATCCCACGGGAGCGTAGCAGGAGGTCAATACGAAGGGAAGGCGATGACACATAATATCTTGAGAGTTGGGCTATGGTGGCCCATGTTGCATAACGACTCTCACGACTATTGCAAATCCCGCGATACATGCCAAAGGATAGGAAGGCCATTGCGTAGAGACGAAATGCCCCTGAAATTGCAAATGGCCCTACAAGCATTTGACAAGTGGGCCATTGACTTCGTTGGGCCCATCAACCCTCTAGGAAAAATTACAGGTGCACGCTACATCATCATTGCAACTGATTATGTAACCAGATGGGCCGAAGCACAAGCTGTGAAGGATTGCGCAACAGATACCATTGCACACTTCATTTTTGAGCATATTCTGACCAAGTTTGGCTGTCCAAATATTTTATTACGTGATAGAGGTATGCATTTTGTTAATGAAACAATACAGGCCTTGACTGAAAAATTTAGGATTCACCACATGAAAAGCACCCTGTATCATCCACAGGAAAATAGATTTGTAGAAGATTTTAATAAGATCTTGGAGCAAGCACTAACCAAGGTATGTAATGCCGATTGGAGCTACTGGGACGTGCACATACCGTCAGTTCTTTGGGCTTGTATAACTACTTGCAAGAAATTGACAGGGAAAACACCATTTTGGATGGTTTATGGAAATGAGGCCATTATGCCCATGGGAGTATATTGTTCCTAGTTTGTGCATCGCAGCCTTTACAAACATGGTGGAGCTCGATATCATGGAATAATGCTTAGCGCAGCTAGTCTCCTTGGAAGAAGATCGATTCGTCGCTAACTTTCATTAGCAAGCTCAGAAGGCCCGGGAAAAATCATGGCATGATAGGCATATTTAGCAAAAGATATTTTCGGAGGGAGAATTGATTCTACTCTACGATAGCGAGCTCGTAAAGAACTTGGGGAAGTTCCGTCAGCACTGGTTAGCCACACTACGGGGTGATATGGTACCCGGCTATGTCAACGGCAGCCAGCTGAAGCCGTACCAAATCAAATGACAATATCGCTGGAGTAGCTGTGACAAGAATGATAAGAGAAGGGTTTGTGCATGGGGATGGATGCGCAGGAAGGGTGCTCTCTATGCCGGGGGGATGCACAATGGGAAAAATTAGCCATTGAAACAAGACAGGCACTTAGGAAACCATGCCTCCCATTTGGGGGAGCAGGTTACAGGTAATTAATATGGTGACTTACAAGAACTGATTATGGTTCCCATAACGAGGAAGGGAAATTAAGGCACAAAGCCCATAAGGCTAGTACCAACGTGGACAATACCTTAACGGAGGATGACCTGTATAATATTGTTGATGCTATCACCATCGTGGATACTAATCAATGGCTTACTTGGGAAGGGCAGAACAAGGTTGCGTTGGACAGTTTGCAGAGAGAACTATGAGCCCTTTGGCTCACAGCGGACAACCTTCAAGCGAGCGTTGATAAAGCAAGGCAGACTCCAGCGAGCAACGAGCAAGCGAGGCAGAATCAAGCAAGAAAGGGTCACGGAGGGCAGCTGGGCCAGCAGAGCCCCGTTACTGCCTTACCATCCACTGCAGATAGCTGACCCTGCCAGCTCCCAGGTGATTCCCTCACAATGGAACCCGCCTACCTCTACTACCAGGTCCAGGGAGGTCCAGTCACCCTTGATGTTAGTCGACTACCAATTAGCAGTTGCGTGAGCTACTTACCACCCTCATCAGTGAAGTACAATATCGAGAACTCTGCGCATAGCAACACCTCAGTGCGTTTGAAAAAACTATTGCAACCCATGTTGCTGAAGGTGCCCAGATCCAGGCTGCGCATGTTTCCCTCATCGCGTAGCAGGCTACCTTGGAACAACTACTCGATCAAATTTGAAAAGATATGCCTGGGGTAATTCCCATGTCTGTTGAGCTATAGGCCAAGGTTGAAGGTCTGGTAGCTGCTCTGAAGGCATCCAGGGTTGAGGTATCCATGGTCAGGACCAAGTTCAAGCTTCATATTGCATCGCTGCAGACCAAGCTCCAGCCTGGGACCCCCCGGAGGAACGTGCCCAACGAGCTAAATTAATTACAGAGGCCACTACTACTATCTCTGCACAAGTCAATCAAGGTGTTGCTCTGCTTGAAAAGGCTATGGAAATTTGGTCCTAGGTGTAGCACGACCCTGTCCTCCATGAGATCGATCAGGAATTAACCTAGATGGAGAAGGACTTCGAACAGCTAGAAGCTACAATGTCTACCCTTGTTCCAGCTCAGTGATTTGCATGACTCCAAGCTAGCCATATGCTTCGTAGTGGCATTGTTGCACTCCAACAAAAAAAGCAAATCCTCAGCGACCATTTGACACCCTGGTCAGAGGATGCCCTTAAGCTCTCACAGGAGATAGACGGGGTGGTCCAATAGTTGAACCAGGCTCTTGACAGGGTCACAATTGCCTCAGAAGGACCTCCATCGCAGAAACTAGTGGAAATTGTGCAGACGGCCGTCGCACAGAGTTGTCAAGTACTGCCACTGCTTACTACTACCATGGAGCAGCTCAAAGAATGAATGAAGATTCCACCCAAGCTATGACTCTGGACGAGTCACAAGATTATGTTGGGGGCCTGTTCAAACAAGGTCCCATGGATGCGTTTTGATGTATGCTTTAAGCTATGTTTTAATATATTTTGGTACCAAGTAGCCTACCGGTAGGGCTTTGGGGTGGGTCAAAGTCCCAATGATTTGTAAAAGGAGTCAAAGGGTAGACCTAGAGTTTGCAAACCACGGTTTGCAGACCATAGGATATTAAATAGATGAATGATTTGATTCTAAAGGTAGGCATTAATTAAGACTAATGTTGCATGCGAACTGTTAGATCTATTTTGGGTTGTTTTGGGTGAGGACTCCTACTGGATGTGTGCGCGGAGATCCTCAATCCTACTATGTGTGGACTTTGCTAGGCTATGTGCGCAGGTTGTGTTTTGGTTGTAAGTGGATTTGAATGTTAATGAATGTGAAGTATCGTTGAAGTATCTGTGTGTTATCTAAATTGATTATGTTTACCATTGAAGCACATCTGTGATGCCTATTT
Organism: Pinus albicaulis; assembly: GCA_034641835.2. Lineage (NCBI taxonomy): Eukaryota > Viridiplantae > Streptophyta > Pinopsida > Pinales > Pinaceae > Pinus > Pinus albicaulis. The sequence continues at coordinate 1,205,612,903 of CM076579.1, read as the reverse complement.
GAGCTGCGAATATATCTGTGTTATGGAAGTAGCATAAGTATATTTGTGATATGATATTGGTTGCGATTATAGTAATCTGTTATGATAGTTGGTGATGCAAACATGGATGTGACTGTAATTGATTAGATTTTATAGCTGTGTTCTGGTTATATGCTAATTACACTATTAAAAGGGCTGTGAATAGACTCATTCTGTGCAAACCTAATAAGTTATAATACAGATCTGCCTCGAATTACCTACTCTCTCTCAGGGTTCGGAAACCTGGTTCCAACACCTTCTCATACTGCTTTGGGTGAGACCTTGGCCTACATAACTAGGTCATTTCCGAAAGGACCAGTAGTATAGGGGTTTGTTGGCAAACCTTAACCTCCAAACTTGGGTCAGGACCCCTCAAGCCAACAGGGCAAGCTAACTATGTCAAATGGATATCTGTGGCAAGATAAATATGAGATGATAGAAAGTTGTGAGTTTAGTAAAACTAAAGGGAAATTAATAATCCTTTAACTATACTTCAACATGAATGTAGAGCAAATAATCCCTGAGTTCTGAATTCAGGTATTTAGAGGAAAAACATTCAAGGTAACAGTTCAGTGAAATTAAAGAACAATTAAGAATTCTTTAACTAAACTTTAGAGAAGGCTTTAAAACAACAGTTCGGTAAAACTAAAGAGCATTTAAGAATTATTTAGCTATACTTTACAAAGAAAACCTCAAGACAATAATACAATAATACTAAAGAGCATTTAAGAATTCTTTAGTTATACTTTCAGAGGAAAATATTAGGATAACACTAACAAACAGAGTTAAGGTGCTCAAACAACATATCTCAATCTAAATTTTTTGTTTTTCTATTAGAGAAATTGATGTAAAGTATGGAAAACAAAGGGAAAACATTAACATAAAAGGGATAACATCACCATTAACATAGTTCAAGGATCTTGTGAAAGTGCTTGTATTATTGATGTTCAACTCAAAAAACAACTACAGTGCTCCAATACAATAATCTTTGCAACTTAGAGTCTAAGCAAAGTCCAACCTAGCAACCAACCAACAATGATAATGAAAATACATGCAGTATTTAACTGCAACTGAGGAGATTTCCCTAATCTAGGGTGACATACTGTATTTACTACAGAGTAAATGAAGCTTTGACAATTGAGACAAGGCCCAAGCCAAAATATCTCTGATAGAATTACAATAATAATAACTTTCAAATTAACTCCTGAGCTAACTTTAAAATATATTTGACCAAATGCCTGCATAATTAACTTTTGTAATAACTTCTGCACCGATGCTAAAATATCTCTGACTGTAATATTGAATTTAGAAGATTTTATTAAGTCAAAATTTAGGCTATAGGTGGCTAGCATGGTTGAGAAGAGGCCAATGCTGAGTGGTCCTGACACCTGCCCTTGTCTTCCTCGTTGATTTTTTCTCTGATTTGTCTCTAAACTTCAAACTATACTTATCTGTATATCTCCTTACTGCCTTTTCTATCACTTGCAATTTCTTCTTTAACCTCTCTTATCTACCATTTCTTTAACTTTGTCTTTTAACTGTGTATTTCATCTGTTTTCATCATTACCCCTAACTGCTCTGTCTTCCTTTTATACCTTTCTATATCATAGTTAACTTTTTTACCTTTCACTGTCTTTTCCTTAACTCTGTCCTTCATTTGTTTTTTAACTTTACCTTGACTGCCCCTTTTCCTGCTTTCATCTATTCTTCGGCTGATAATATTCTGGTGAATAAGGCCTTCGGACTGAAATCCAGAGAGTCTGGATTTAAATAAATTCTTCGGAACTAGAACCCAATGTTTGTTTATCCCATTTTTTGGTATGCTAATCACCTGCATAATCAAAACAATTGTTAATTTAAAACACAGGTCTGTAGGGAGAGATAGATGGCTAGAAGGAGCTTGGGAAAACTGTGGAACGAGTCCAGAAAATGGAGGCTTTCCAATTTCTGCATTTAGCAATGGCCTTCCAGGTCTCTTTACAGGGGGTTATCACAGAGGTTCAAGATTTTACCACGATAGCATAGGGTTTAACACTATTTCAAAGGGTCAGTGGTTTCATCTTATGGTGCGGAGGCAGTTTACGGTTTATTGCACGATGATAAGTGGTTAGGCAGTTTTAGTTGGAGGATATAAGATGAAGCGATGTGGAGATGCGTGGCGGATGGGAGGGTTGAAAAACCGCCCATTTCGCAACCCTCCAAAGGTTTTAAATAATGAGCAGTTGGGTTTGCGAAGAATATCGGGGGCCGTCGGATCAAGAGGTGGAGATCAGACGGCAGTCAGGCGATGGTTCGATCGTGGGTTGATTTGATAGGTGGGGTTGGGATTTGAAAGGGACGACAGGGCAAATAAAAAGTGGAGCCAGGTTTAAAAGGTAATGAGGGGGTTAACGTTAACATGGGGTTTAATATGTTTAGCGGGTAGTAATGTAAAGTGGGGCCTGAGAGTATATTAGAGAGGAGGGGTTAAATATAACAAAAGCAAGGTTTTTACATAATAATGGTCGGGGTTCAATAAACAAGGTTTATCAAAGTCGGACCCAAGATAAATATATTGGGGGGAGGGATGTAAAATACTTTAGGAGGGGGTTTGGAATAATATCGAGGCAAAGGTTTTTTAAATGTGGAGGCCCCATATCATTTTAATTAAAAACATTGTAAAAAATTGGTTTTTAACATGTTTTTAAATGGAAAAGGGAAATGAGTAAAAGGGGAAGGGTTTATATATATGGGAATGGGGATTTTGCTAGGAAAAGGTGTTTAGGAAGGGGAAAATGATGAGAATGAGGAAATTAGGGTTAAAAAATGCAATTTCAGAGCATTGGAGTGCCAGAAAAGGTAAAAATGAAAGGTAATGGAGAGGTTAAAATGAAAGATAATGAAGGCAGTGAGATTTGGTTTTCCATCATACTTATTCAGAAAAAATTTCCTCTTTCAACTGAATCAAATGGAAGATGGACTTATTTGACCCGTTTATCAAGCGGGATCCCCTTTCCTTTCTGAAAATAAATGATAGTCATCGAAGATTATTTTCAGCATGAAAAATATCGGGAATAAGCAGTCATCTTATGATATTGTAAAAATAAATGAGTCTAAAAGTGGCTCCAAATAGGGATGGAAACTCCTTTAGGAGGTGTCAAGAACTTTGTAGACCAGTAGCCTAATTTATTTAGTTGATCCCCACTCTGTAATCCCGATCTGTTGCAAATTTTGTAAGTGTGACCTTCAAAAACTGAAATCCATGTTTTGTGAAAATTGTTTCTGCTTACCCATCATTTTTTCTAACATTTTTTCTTCATTTATTGGGTGCATTTAGACTTGCAAACCTTGAAATCATTTTTCTTTTGAAAAAAAACTATCTATTTCTAACCTTATAACTTCCAAAGGCTTAGGTTAAACTGATGATCTCTTTTGTTCTCTACCTAACTACTGATCTACCAAGATTAAACAGCTTGGCTATATAATTATTCACTAACTATCAACATGAAATTTAAAACATGAATAAATCAAGATTAAGAAGTTTGATCATCATGAATTGTGGCATTTTTGGACAAGCTGCACACAAAATTATTTGCAAAAGTAAACTTCCATTGATAAAGCCAAGATTAAACAGTTTGAAAAATCTTAATTTTCTAACTTATCAGCAAAAATTCAAAATTTGTACAATCATGATGAGACTGTATGACTGAATAAGGTTTTCTTAAAATTAGTGGCATTTTGCTTTTCAACATTTTCAGAAACATTCATTTTTTGTATGGGGCTTACATTTTTTCTTTTTACCTACCCTCTTCTTCTTTTTTTCTTTTTTTCTTTTTTTTATCAGACTAGGCTCATGGCCTTTGCTTTGGGCCTCAACCTAGTCCAGTTTTCTGTTTGAAATTTGTTTGGGTACTGCTATATACAATGAAGAAAATTCAAACTAAGATTTCTAACTGAAATAATGCTTCAACATCCCATCATTGACAGGACCTCCAAACAACTATGTTCCATCCATTTCTTGTAAGAATGATGCATTATTACCCCTTGCAGAATGAATGATATATGGATCTTTCCATAGATTATCAAACTTTCCATGCTTGCCTTTGTCCTCTCTTCTAGAATCCCACTTCGGCACTTTGTCTCCAATGTTGAAATCATTTTCTTTGGTCCTTTTTGTCAAATATTTTCTTGATGTTTTCTTGTAGCATTTGTGTTCTGTTGTATACTCCTTCTCTAGATTGTTGTAGCTGAATGGTTTGGCTTATTCTTCTTTGAATATCATTCTCTTCAGTCTGGACGTCTTGAATGAGATTCATTATTGACACCCCCAAGATTGTTGGGAAGACAACACCCATTCCATATACTAGCTGATAGGGGGACATATCAATTGATTTCTTATTTGTTATCCTGTCTGCCCATAGTGCATGTACCAATTTGTTGTGCCATGATTTTTTATTTTCCTCCAGTAACTTCTTAATGATGTTCACCAAACTTCTATTTGAGGATTCAACCAACCCATTACCTTTAGGGTAATAAGTTATAGAATGGCCCAAAATAATGTGATATTTGTGACAGAAATCCACAATTTTCTTGGATTTGAAGGCAACAATGTTATCAATAATGATTTTCCTAGGACAACCAAATCTATATAGAATGTTGGTTTCAAGAAATCTGATAGTTTATGAGTCAGTTGTAGTCCTAGAAGGAATGGCTTCTATCCACTTAGTGAAATAGTCAGTTGTAGTAAGGATCCATTTATGCTGGGCAGAGGAAGAAGGGTGGATTTATCCAATGAAATCTAAACCCCATTGTTGAAAAGGAGCTTCAACAGAGATGGGTTGTAATGGAAAAGGTAGCAGCTTTCTCTTTCCTTCAAAAATTTGGCATTTATGATAGGAAACTACCATTTTGTGGATGTCTTGGAAAAGGGTAGGCCAATAGAAACCAACCCTTAGGCTCTTATTAACAGTGGTTTTCCAATAGAGGTGGCCTCCACAATCCCCTTCATGAAATTCATGCATAATCCTATCTGCATTTTCTTTAGGAAAACATTTAAGCAATAAACCACTAGAATTTTTCCAATATACAACTTTTTTCATAATCCATAAATTTACAGCTTTTAGTTTCAAGAATCTAGCCTTTGTTTTTGACAAACTAGGAGGAGAATTTAAATTAAAAAGCACATATAGTATATCTGCGTACCATGGATAATTTAGGAATGCTTCCTCAATAGGTGGAGTCACCAACTCCTCTTGTTCATTCGGTGAGTGAATCATATTGATGTCTAGTGCTTGAAAATTTGTTTTAGCCATTAGTTTATCCAGCCCTTGTCCTTTAATTAATTTGGTGGGTTTAATTTTTAAATCGTATTCCAAAACGACAAAAATTCATTTGCCTCTTTTTCCATCAGGATCTTGTGTTAGGATATCGTTAACCATTTTATGAGGCACAAATGCAATGATGTGTGAATTCAGAATGTAGACTCTGAAATCCTTTAGTGCTTTCATTAAGGAAAAATCTTGCTTTTCCAGGATATTATATTTCAAAGGTGCATCTTTTAAGGCTTGGCTGAAGAATGCTATGGGCTGCTCCTGTCTCTTTGCATTTTTAAGCACCAATACAACAACAACTGTGTGTTTCGATGCAAAGGAAAATATAAAAAAATCTTTGGTAAAGTCAGGGCTGATTAGAACTGGTGCATGTGTAAGTGCTTGCTTCACTAAGTCAAAATATTTCTTTGATTCCTTGGTCCACTTGACTCCTGACTCTATTTTGAGCATGTTGGTGATGTTCCTTAGGAGTTCTACAAGGTTTGTTATAAACCTTCTCAAAAAATCTATATTTCCAATGAAAGATTGCAACTCTTTGATATTTCTTGGGTGACTAATTTTCAATATTCTCTCAATCCTATTTGGGTCAATCTTGATCCCTTCTTCAGATATGATGTGCCCTAAAAGCTTTCCTTCTTGAAGGCCAAATATATATTTCTTAGGATTCGGAGACAGATCATACTTTTTGTATTTCTAAAAGACCTTTCTTACATGAGCTAGATGTTCTTCATCAGTTTTTGAATAGACTATGATATCATCAAGATATAGCACAATGAAGAAACCTATTTCTTTTGAGAAAGAAATGTCCATTTCTCTTTGAAAAGTGGCTCTAGCATTCATTAATCCAAAAGGAATTTTTACATACATAAAGGTGCCCCAAGGTGTAGTGAAAGTTGTTTTATGTTGATCATCTGGATACACCAACACCTGATTGTACCCTGAAAATCCATCTAGCAGAGATATCCTTTTGGAGCCCACTACCCTTTTCAATATGTGGTCCATCTTTGGTAAAGGGTAGTTGTCATTCAAGGATGATTTATTTAGATTTCAAAAGTCAATGTAGATTCTAATTTCTCTTGTCTTCTTCCTCACATATAAAATATTTGAAACCCATTGTGAGTACCTGAGTGCGACTATTATCCCAGCATCATACATTTTCTTGATTTCTTTCTCAACTAGTGGCATTTGGACATGATTTATTTTGTGTAGCTTCTGTTTAAAGGGCTTATGGCTCTCTTTGAGTGGAATTTTATGCTATATGATATCAGTATCATAAGACTTCAAGTATTCATAACTCCAGGAAAATACATCAATAAATTCTTTGAATAACTCAATATATTTTTTATTTATAGGTGCTGGCAGTGTGTTTGATAGCTTTAACATCTTGGGCTCTTGCTCACTGCCTAGATTGCACTCCTCTACATTTTCTTCAGTGGATTCCATTTTTAGCTTTTTAGCAACATCATTGAAATCAAAAAGTTCCTCTAGAGGGAGCAATACTCTTGGCAAGGTATTATCTCTGAACTGTAACACCTCAAACTCTTCTTTTTCAGGATCTTCACACATTTTTGGCCTATGTAGGTATTTATTTGCTAACAGATTTATATCAGCATCATGAGGGGGCTCCTATTTGTATGTTTATTCCTTAGTAGGGAATTCCTCTTCATGATCTAAGTCTAAGTTAGGAATTTGAAACTCATTTTTGGACTATAGGAAGTCTTCAATTTGTTGTTCATCTTAAAAAAGTTGCCACTATCTCATATTATCAGGGACTGTTCATCTATATTTAACTTGCATTGAGTATTGTTTGTTAGAATGAGGTTGTTGAAAAGTGCTAGCTGAAAATGCTAGTCCATTGGCAAGGATATTTTGATTTCTTGGGATAGAGGCAAGGCCATATTCTTTGAATGTTTTTAGGATGTCAATGGAAGCATTTCTGTATGCTCTTAATCTAGGATGCTTAGCCGAATATTCTTCCTTAGTTTTCTTTATGAATAGCTCAGAATGCCCATGGACAAAGATCCTTTTAGCCTCTAATTTATTTAGTAATTGTAACCCTAGAAGGAGTGCCTCATATTCTGTTATATTATTTGTACACTGAAAGTTCAGTTTGTAAGAGTGACCCTCTGAGTGATTGTTCTTAGTGTTGTGTACCCAAACACCTGCTTCTAATCCAGTTTTTCCACAAAAACCATCAAAACTCATGTTCCAAAGAGGTTCAATTTCATATTTGTGTTGGTCAATTTCTATTTGGTCTGTATGTTCTTCTTTTTATTCTTCCTTTTCAGCTATTTGTTCATTAAATACTACTTGTTCATTAATGTTTTCATCATTGTAAAAGGATAAATGAATCAATATCTTAGTGGAAAGAGTAGAGAGGGGAGTTATCAGGATTTTCTTGACTGCTCACAATGTATTTCATATGAGTTTCCCTATACAATCTCCTTGGTTGACTAAAGACTGGTATGGTAGCATAGGTCATGTCCATTTGGAGGGTGCCTTGAAGCTTGGCTCTCCATGAGCGTGATAGAAGCATGCCATATTTATGGGGAATGTCAGCCACCACAATATCCATTATTAGACTTTTGGCTAGTATCTGTGCTAAAGTAACACAGAGATCTTTGATCAGGCCTAGACATTTAACTCTCCTCGAGTCAAAAGAGTACAAGTCTTTGTATGGTCTATTTATTTCAAGACCAAGTTTCTCTATAATTACCTTTGGCATGAGGTTATGAGATGCCCCTAAATATAACATGGAATTATGGAGGATTTTATCATGAATATTCAAACTAACATAAAATGGGGGGACACCTCCTTCTTAGAATTTACCTTCTACTTCAAGTCCAAACAAAAGTTCAGGTTTATCATCATTCAAATTTACAGTATCAGTATTTTATCCTATGTTTAGTGCTTTCAAAACTTGGGATTCATATACATATTGGCCTACCAATTCAGTGAGAGGTATGGAAATCTTTATCTTGGCAATTTCATTCTCAATACTAAAAGGTGTATGTGTTTTTGGAAGATTTGAATAAGTTTTATCAGATATTGTTTTTTCAGCAACTTTAGATTGCTGATTTTCATTAGGAATATCAACTGGATTATTTTTGTTAGGGCTAATAGTTGATTTACTAGTGCTTCTTTCTAGACTGTTTTTCTTTTTTATCAAAACTTTTAACCATTTTATTTGAACTTTCTGCTGTCTTTTTAGGATCAGTTTCCAGGGCCTTTCTAGTAGAATTTTCATAATTCTTTCTCTTGGGAATGTTGGGCTTTATTTCTTATGAGGTCATATTTTCTATGCACTTCCATGATAGCATTTTCGAACCCTTTTTTATAATCCTCAGATTCTTTGCACTCTTTTTCAAGTTGAATTGGGGCAAATATGCCTTGCTTGTCCTCAATGAGGAAAACAATATCCTCATCATTAACTCCCATTAGATTAATTTGAATTTATTTTGGCTCTTCAATCACCCCCTCATCCTCATCAGCATAGTTTTCATGGAAAGGAGGCATGATTTTCTGGTCAAGTCCTCTTTGTTCCCTCTGTCTTATTTGAGGGGGGTTTCTCCTAAAGTTTTAGTTTTGGTTTTGGTTTCTATTCTGAGGAGCTACTTGGTTTGCTCCGGGGAATGTTCTCTCATTTAGGTTGATTCTCTCCATCATCCTCTCCATGGTTATAATGAGGTTATCAATCTTAGTATCAGATGTGGAGGCTACAACCTCTTCCCTATATGTGACTCTCTTTTTATTTTTCATTCTAGCCCTCTTGGAAATCGGATTTGATTCTACACTTACTGCACCCCTCTGCATGTCTTCTAATGTAGGAGGGTCTCTTTCTCTTAGTTGAAAATCCATTTCTCGGTCGAAACCATTTGGAAATTTCATTAGGGCTAGACCTTGTGGGGGTTTCATGTGAGGAGGAAGGGTGTTATATACACTATTGAACCTAGTGCAGTAATCTTGGACACTTTCTCCAACGTTTCTCTTGATGTTTTCATAGTTTGACAAGATTTGGAGAGGATTTTTCTTGACTTCCCATTTATTTAGGAACATTTGGTGAAAAGCAGGGAGTTCATGTATACTATTAGGGGTCAGGCCTTTAAACCACTTTCTTTCTTCTCCTCCTAATCTTTGAGCAAGCATTCTTATCTTAATAGTTTCATCATCTATCTCTTGACGATCAAAATAATCATCCATTCAATCCACATGTTGTTGAGCAGTTGTAGAACTACTTTCATCAAATAGGGGGATTTTGGATTGATAGTCCTATGGTAGAGGAACTAAAGGCAATGGTAGGATTAGTGGGGCATACCAAGCTGCCATGGCTGGTGGTTGGGGAACCCAAGGGGGGTTAACAAGTGGGGGGTTGATAAAAGGAGGTGCAGGGTTGAATGGAGGAAGGTGAATAGTGGGAGTATGAGTGGGGGTAGAGACTTCTGCACTAGGACCTTGCTGTAAGATGGATGGGTCCAAAACTATCTGGGTTATCCAGTTATGGGATTTAGTATTGAACAAGCTTTGTCCAAATTATGAGTCAAATTGGATATCTTGTAAGTTTTTAAGGTTCTTAGGCAGGGAACTTGCCTTGTGAATAGGATTGCTAATAGTTAAACTCTCAGATCTAGGAGTCTTCCTTAGAATTTTCTTTGGATTGTCAAATATTGGAGGAGGGTTTAGGTCAGGATGGGATCTGGTACAGATTCTTCGAGAAGCCATAATTTAGACCTAAGGTTCATAGAGGTTGAAAGATTTATAATAGCTAAAAAACAAACCAATCTGTGAAGAAATACTTTATTCACACAGTATTTTGACTTGGTTTCTATTTGAGTTTTGATAACATTAGGTTTTCTCAATAATTCCCCAGTATGGTCGCCATTATGTTAGCTCCCTGTAATTTGTAAGATTGGCAAGAAAAAATTGCAAAGAAAAACATCAAACCACTTTGGAGTCCAGGACCTAGCCTTCCTGGGCTCGGAGAGGGCTCTCTCTGTTTTTATGACTAACTGATTTAGATTTATGATTTTGTTTTCTGATTGTAGGCTAGTTATAAAGATTGGGGTTGTTTGTTTGTTTGATTGATTTTTTGTTTGGTTGGATAGATAGAATGTGAGAAGCTTAATCCATTGGGCCATGGAGTCATCAAAGGGTTGATTTGTACATCAACTATTCAAGGTTTCTCACAGGGAAAGCTAACTATGTGAAATGGATCTAAGTGGCAAGATAAATATGAGATTACAGAAAGTTGTGAGTTTAGTAAAAGTAAAGGGAAATTAAGAATCCTTTAACTATACTTCAACATGAATGTAGAGCAAATAGTCCCTGCATTCTGCATTCAGGTATTTAGAGAAAAAACATTCAAGGTGACAGTTCAGTGAAATTAAAGAGAAATAAAGAATTCTTTAACTAAACTTCAGAGAAGGCCTTAAGACAAAATTTTGGTAAAACTAAAGAGCATTTAAGAATTCTTTAGCTATACTTTACAAAGAAAACCTCAAGGCAACAATCCAATAATACTAAAGAGCATTTAAGAATTCTTTAGTTATAATTTCATAGGAAAATATTAAGATAACACTAATAGATAGAGTTAAGGTGCTCAAACAGCATATATCAATCTAAAATTTATGTTTTTCTATCAAAGAAATTGATGTACAGTATGGAAAACAGAGGAAAAAAATTAACATAAAAGGGATAACATCACCATTAACATAGCTCAAGGATCCTATGAAAGTGCTTGTATTACTGATTGTAACTCAAAAAACAATTACAGTGCTCCAATACAATAATCTTTGCAACTCAGAGTCTAAGAAAAGTCCAACCTAGCAACCAACCAAAAATGATAATGAAAATACATGCAGTATTTAACTACAACTGAGGAGGTTTCCCTAATCTAGGGTGACAGATTATATTTAATACAGAGTAAATGAAGCTTTGACAATTGAGACCATGCAAGGCCCAAGCCAAAATATCTCTAATAGACTTACTGTAATAATAACTTTCAAATTAAATCCTGAGCTAAATTTAAAATATCTTTGACCAACTGCGTGCAGAATTAACTTTTGTAATAAATTATGAACTGATGCTAAAATATCTCTGACTGTAATATTGACTTTAGTAGCTTTTATTAAATCAAAATTTAGGTTGTAGGTGGCCATCATGGTTGAGAAGAGGCCAATGCTAAGTGGTCTTGACACCTGGCCTTGTCTTCTTCGTTGATTTTTTCTCTGATTTGTCTCTAAAGTTCAAATTGTCCTTATCTGTATATCTCCTTACTACCTTTTCTATCACTTGTAATTTCTTCTTTAGCCTCTCCTATCTTCCATTTCTTTAATTTTTTCTTTTAACTGTGTATTTCATCTGTTTTCATCTTTACCCCTGACTGTTTTGTCTTCTTTTTATACCTTTCTCTGTCATAGTGAATTTTTTAACTTTCACTGTATTTTCCTTAACTCTGTCCTTCATTTGTTTTTTATCTTTAACTTGACTGCTCCTTTTCCTGGTTTCATCTGTTCTTTGGCTCATAATGTTTTGGAAAATAAGGCCTTCAGATTGAAATCCAGAGAGTCTGGATTTAAAAAAATTCTTCGGAACTAGAACCCAAAGTTTTTTTATCCCATCTATTGGTACACTAATCACCTGCACAATCAAAACAATTGTTAATTTAAAATACAAGTCCACAGGGAGAGAGCGATGACATGAAAGAACTTGGGAAAACTGTGGAAGGAGTCTGGACAATGGAGGCTTTCCAATTTCCAAGTTTAGCAATGGCCTTCTAGGTCTCTTTAGAAACGTCGCAGGGGTTATCACAGAGGTTCGGGATTTTACTGCGATAGCACTAGGTTTAAAAATATTTCAAAGGGTCAGTGGTTTCGTCTTATGGCGCAGAGGCGGTTTATGGTTTATCACATAATGATAAGTAGTTAGGCGGTTTTAGTTTGAGGGTATGCGATGAAGCGATGTAGCGACGCGGGGCGGATGGGAGGGTTGTAAAAATGCCCATTTCGCAACCCTCTGAAGGTTTTAAATAACGGGTAGTTGGGGTTGCGAAGAATATCGAGGGCCGTTGGATCAAGAGGTGGAGATCGAATGATGGTCGGGAGATGGTTTGATCGCGACTGATTTGATAGTTGGGGTTGGGATTTGAAAGGGACGGTAGGGTAAATAAAAAGTGGGGCCAGGGTTAAAAGGTAATGAGGGGGTTAACTTTAACGTGGGGTTTAATACGTTTAGCGGGTAGTAATGTAAAGTGGGTCCCAGGGGTATATTGGATCGGAGGGGTTAAATATAGCAAAAGTGGGGTTTTTACATAATAAGGGTCAGGGTTCAATAAATAGGGTTTATCAAAGTGGGACTCGGGATAAATATAGTGGGGGGAGGGATGTAAAATACTTTAGGAGGGGGTTTGGAATAATATCGAGGCAAAGGTTTTTTAAATGTGGAGGCCCCATATCATTTTAATTAAAAACATTATAAAAAATGGGTTTTTTACATGTTTTTAAATGGAAAAGGGAAATGAGTAAAAGGGGAAGGGTTTATATATAAGGGAATGGGGCTTTCGCTAAGAAAAGGGTTTAGGAAGGGGAAAATGATGAGAATGAGGGGTTTAGGGTTAAAAATGAGATTTCAGAGCATGGGAGTGCTAGAAAATGTAAAAACGAAAGGTAATGGAGAGGTTAAAATGAAAGATAATGAAGGCAATGAGATTTGGTTTTCCATCATACTTATTCAGAAAAAAATTCCTTTTTCAACTGAATCAAATTGCAGATGGACTTATTTGACCCATTTATCAGGCAGGATCCCCTTTCATTTCTGAAAATAAATGATTGTCTTGGAATATTATTTTTAGCATACAAAATATAGGGAATAAGCAGTCATCTTGTGATACTGTATAAATACAGGAGTGTAACAACGGGGAAATATTTTGGAGTCAACATTATAAAAGTATTATATCCATTAAAATAATTCTCTACCGCCATCTCACCTCTTTCACTCTCATACATCATAAGCTAAAGCTTGGAAATTCCCTTATCAAAAGGGTGATTAAAAGAGGGAGCACAAGAAATAAAAATAAAGTCGTCCGGGCTATGGACACTTGCTGGCAGTGGGGCTAGGGTCGTATGGCATAAAAAAGACAACTTCTCTGGGGTACTGTTCAGGCTTTGTAGCAGCGGAGCGATGTTAGAGACCATTCATAACAATGGATATATGCTTTATCAAAAAAATCCTATTTGTGTCTTCTTCTCTTTCTCATACGAGGTAATATTAAAATAAAATTTTCCCAAATTTTGGATTCATGATTTTTACTCAAGTCTGCTATTGAGTACATATCTTTTCAAACTCATATTTCTTAATCTATTTACATGGGACCCATGGAAATGTTTTGCTGTTAGAAGGTTTCGTGAACTCCATTAGTTTTAGCCTTGGGTTAAATTAAAGTTCATTATCTTTAATGAGAGATAACTGGTTCTTCCGAGTGTGTCGCCAGGTTCTAGGGAAAACCTAACACCCCTCATTCTTGAATTATTTACTTCAAAGAATGGGGACGTTTGCCATTAAGTTTTGGCTAAACACCTTTTATGGTTTTCATTTAGTTAATTGTCCTACAATTTTTCCTTTTTTATGTCTTCATCAGATTTATAATTTTATTGTTTCATTGAATTCTACTTTTAACAAGCTTTTCACTGATACTTGTTTCGTCTCATTTGGTTATCTGTTTTCTTAATTTATTTAAAAATATAATTTTGTCATCTGGTTTAAAAAATGTACAAAATGTATCATATTTTAATTGTTGTAATTAAAATATTAATTCATTGTAAATATTAACTCCTAGTTACTTTTTACTAATTTTTCATTTTTACTAACGGTCCTACAAAATCGCGAAGCCAAATTGTAAAATGGATAAAAAATGTGCTTTCGAGATCTTGATAATTTATTCGAACTCCTAATTTTAAAATATATTACGAGACCCAAAATATCAAAATTACTAAATAACTGTAGTTCATTTTGTAAGACTGTTAATTACCAAAATAGTTATATTTTATAATAAAAAAAAATATCATTTTAAATGGGCCTCGCCTTACTTTATCTTCATTAATTATTAATGAATAGCCTCCCAAACCAAGATTCTTGAAAAAATCTCATAACACTTTTAAAAGTCCCTAAAATCTCTAATATATCATATTGTTTTAGACCCGATGCAAATAGTTAAAAAATAAAATTATAAACATATCAGGTCCGCTCCACATTAGAGCTTCCTATATCACAAAAATAATAAAATGTGCATTTTAGAACTTGTTATCGTCAATACCCGATATGGTTTTGTGTGAATGGCTATTTTATTTTTATCATAAAGTTTCATTCTCCTTATAATCTTGTCTCCGTCACAATGACCTCACTCACACTCCTTATCACTCCACCTCACGTAAACTCACCTCCCTCCCTTTTCGAATTAGCATGATCATTCAATGTGTTTTGGTTTGAGGTTTAATTTATGTGGTTTTTAATATAATATATATTATATTTATACTATAATATAATTATATCATAGTTATAATTTTATATTATAATAGTAATATAATTAAGTTATAATATTAATATAATATAATCACATTTTAATTAATTTTTAATTTATTTAATTTTAAATTAATTAAATTTTATTAATAATTAGTTTATAATTAATTAAATTTAATATTGTATTTAGAATTAAATTAGTATTAATTGAGAAATAATTAAAATATAATTTAAGATTAGATTTTAATTAAAAAAATCTTATTTTTGGTTGAGGCAACAAATTTTCTAAAATTCTACCAGTGTTCATTCTTCAAATTTGAAAATTTATAATTTGGGTTTTACTTGGTCAAATTAGGCTCAGGTTGGCTCGCTGGATAGATAAAATCATGGAGAATATTTTTGAAATAGTTGCATAATCATATTTGATCATTAAATGAATCTAAAATTCAACAGAAGGTAAAGATCCAAATTTTAAACAAAATTAATTTTCCGAGTTTAATTTTTTTCATTTTCATTTGCTCATTACCTCTGCTAAATGAAAATTAATTCAACTATTTTCTCCTTGACCAATTACATCTTTAATGGGATAAACCAAAATCTCAAATTTCTTTTTTTTTATTTAATTAAGTTTTGATGAGATATATTTTGTATTCCAGATTTGGTATTTTGATTTTAATTTCCATTTTAATTAAATTTTGATTGGTTTTGATAGGGAAACAATTGAAAAGATGAGGAAAATAAGATTTCAATCAATGGGATTGCTACAATGATGGAAGAAAAGAAATTTGGACCAATGAAAAATGAGCAAAATTACTCTTCAACAACTCTCCTATTTTGAATTCTTTTTGTAAATTATAAATAGGGATTTGTAGAATAAGAAAAAAAGTTTCTCTTCTCTGCAATTCTGGAATTCTAAAAACACTATTGTAATGGGGATTTAGAGTTGTAGCCTTGTAGGTGAAGGGAATCCAAGAGAAGAGGTGGAATAATTTAGGAGCTTTTAAGTCTATTTGCAGATGAGTTTCAATGCTCATTTCCACTATTGTAGTGGAATTCAAGTCTTCTTTGCAGACATAGATCAAATTGATTCTATAATCCTTTTAGGTTCTGTAACTTGATTCATTTTCGTAATAAAGTTTATTTCTTTAATATTTGTATGACATTATTATTTGCATCTATTATTGAAATAAATGTTTTCATTTTTCAATTACATTTCAATTGTATGAGTTATTTGTTGGCTTTAGCACTATTGTTAAATATTAATTGGTAGCCCATTTAAAATTTTGATCAAGTTACCTTACAGAATTAATCAGAAATGCATCTTAAAAACTGGAAATTGTATAAGAACAACCATTTATTTCTTTAGGCCAATTAGCTATCTAACAACTTAATTTTATAGATGTTTTACTTTTCTATGTGCCATTTTATTTGAATTATTTTAGTACTATCACATTAATTTATCGTTATTATACATATTTTTATTAGGATTTGGAAATATTTATAATTAAGTGTATGGTAACTATTTATTAGACATTTATTTGTTTATATATGCTTTAACAAGGATTATATGTCATGAACTATTTCCATCATCTATTTCCTTGATCTAACTCCAATTCTTACATGCTTTTCTTCCGGTCATTTTAACTTGCTCTCGATTAAGAGAAAGACTATTCTTTCCTTCAAATGAGATAGGATAAGTGCATCATAGCTTAAGTTTTGAATTTAATTCTTGTTTTTTGCATCTTATAATTCCTCTTCCCAATGAGAAAAAATTTATTTGTGGCTTGGATGAGCCCAAGATAAGCTTAAGGATCACTCTCTTGCCTTATCAACAAGAGGACTGATTTGATGTCTCTTCTCTATTGGTAGGTGAAAGTTGTATTTTAAGCCAATGGAGATAGAGTTAAGGTAAATGGACCTAGTTTAACTAGTTATAACCACTATTTCAATGGAAAAGGAGTTTCTCTAAGTTCCTGACCGAGTGGTCTCCCTTGTAATGTTGTAGGAAGATATTTTCAAGCCTTTAACAAAACCCCATATATCTAAAATTAAATTAAAATTTAGAGTCAATAGGGATTTAAATTTAGATTTAATTAAAAAATTTCATCTTAAATTTTTTAAATTTCATGTGTATAATATTCATGTTGAGCATGCAATAAATTTTATAGATCTAAATACATGTCATACATCTTTGGTTTATGGAAAATCCATTTCAGTAGGTAACAACCAAGTTGATATGTTATTTTAGTTAAAATATAAATTCAACAATCTAGGTTATGAACAACATTAAAATATTTTTATGTGATTAATAAATATGTCATGTGCCAGTTTGATATAAAACACGGAAAGAGTTACACACATGCTTCATATTGGAATGTAAAAAATGCAACAAATTGTATATATATATATATATATATATATATATATATATATATATATATATATATATATATATATATAATGTTATGAATCTTAAGCTTTTTTAGATAACTTCAAAAGAAATAAAATCGAATAAAACTTATTTGTAGTTTACATCTTGACATCTAAATTAAAATCATTGTAATTTAACATGCATTGATTGTTCAAGAAAAGACACTTTCTACAAATTCAATATTAAATTGACGTTCATGATATATTTTAGTTCATTTTGAGTATCAAAGTGATTTTCAGTATAGTAATATTGTATTTATTTCATTAGTCTATGAAACTAGAATTCAAAATTGTTATTTTGTAAAATTTTACTTCTTGAATGTTCTTAATTGAATGTCTTAAGTTAAGGAATTGATTGAAATGTTTGATAGCCAACAAAATTTAGGAAAATTCATAAAATTATATAAATTTATCTAAAAAAATATGATTAATATTTTTTGCATATTAAATTCCAATACATATAAATTTAATAAAAAAGTTGTTAGTTTACATTTCTAGTTTAATACATATTTTAAAATTTAATTTAAAATGTATTTCAATTCTATTTGTGTTTTTTAATTGTACCATGAACATGCATTTTAGTTCATTTTAAGTATCAAAATGATTTGCACCATAGTCTAAGATTGTACTGATTTTCTTATTTTATTTTAGAAGAAGTCAACATTGTTATCTTGTTAGCTATGTATGATAATAAAATATCCATATGAAAATATATAGAAATAACATTATACACATGAACATCCACAAATTGAAATAATAAGCATCCATAAACTGTAATAATGTCCATGCATCCATAATGTCCTTTGCATGTTATTTGCAATGGTATCCCTAGTCTTAGCCCCAAGCTGTGACGATTTCTCTAGCTCTATCAGAAATAGGACACTTTGAGATGGTCATGGCAAAAATCTCGGAGGTGGTGCTATATACACAAGGTCCCTAAAAGCCCTGACACATTCATAACTATGACCCCAACCAGGTCCATAAAGCTTAGGTATCGTGTTGGTGTAATCTGACCTCACATGTAGCACAAAATATGCATATATATGCTTTGCAAAGTAAATGGGGACCTATTCATGGTGGGGGAACTGGCCCCAAGCTCTAATGAACCAGTCATAAACAAAAGGGGCCGCATCAACATTCTTAAAATATTTTAGCTCGATCAAACCAGGATGTTTAGCATGACAATCCGGAGGGATGTCGAACAACTCCCCATGAATACCAATATTCTTGGTGGCGTATTTCACCACTTTGATGTATGTGGGACTTTAAGCCCTAGCCTCCTAAACTTATGTATGTAATATAGGAGGTGGTTGTATGGTCCCACCCTCTAGTATGTCTCGATCAACTTGTTGATGCTATCTAGCACCAAAGACAAACTACGCCTAGTAGGAAAACTAGCATAGATTTTTTCTAGCTCTCCTGTAATCCATGTCTTTGGGGCCCTAACATCCTCAACTGTGATACTGGATATAGTATCATTCCATGGAGGGATCAAAACTACACTTTGATCCTCATCTTCACCAGGATGAGGTTTTGAAAATCATAAACATAATCTAGTATATATAACAAAATAGAATCATAATAACATATAAATTAAATTCAAACACATCAATTGAAGACGATTTAAAAATTAAAGACAATTTCAAGACATAAACACATAAAGTTTAAGGAGGATTTAAAATTCAAGATGTATACCTGCAACATGTGAAGAATTTCCACTATTCATAGCAAGATCATCAACAAAGACAAAAAAATTGCCTCTGACACTCTGACTAGTGTCAGAGGAAGGATCTATGAGTGGAAAAAACACTGTAGTATGGCTACGTGATCTAGCCTAACCATGTATAACGGATCCCTCAACACTCTGACGGGTTGCGGTTGGGGGTATATGAGAGATGGCTATGAAAATTACATATAATACATATAAACTAATCCAAGAAAAAAATGTTGACAAGTAACCCATTACAAAATCAAGTAGAATAATCTAGGCTAAAGTCCTAAACTAACTAGAGTGTGTATTTTGAGAAATTATCAACCAAAGTATTGAGTTCCATCCAACCATAATGGAAAAATGTGATTGAAAATCCAACTTAAACACTTTTTCCCATCTATAAATTATGAATTTTATTCATAGAGCATAAATATGTAAATATATGAAAAAATCGAAATAAACCTATTTGCAAAACTAGTAAAACTTCATGCCAACCAAACACTTCATAAGACAAGTTCTTATAATGTTTGATTTTGACACATGACATGTACTAGGTGCAAGCACATGAGGACAATATTTCTAATATGACACACTACATAATGAAACAATATGGTACACATTAGAAAAGAGTCAAAATGCTTATATATTCACTCTAAACACACTTAAATAAATTAAAATATAGAAAGTGTAAGTTACAAAATCATTACTCAACTAATAAATTTAATAAGGGTGAGAACTACAATATATATAGTTGTCATGTATCATTATATTAAATAATTCTACAAATATGAGAAGTGAAAATTTTAAGGAAAATTACCGTTTATAGATAAACTTGAGTATAGATAAAGTTATATACTAGCTGTTATAAATAGTTATGTTAAGTGTTCTATACTATGTGTGTGTGTGTGTGTTATAAATGTTACATGTGACAATTATATATATGTTAGTTATGTTATATATATATAAAAGGTTAAGAAAGTTTAATTAATTAAATAAAAATGCACTGCAATTTTAATTTAGTTAATCATTTTTATTTAAGTACAATTAATTTTATGAAACAAATGACTATATTTATTATAAAAAAATTTAAAATATAAATTCATTTAAATTTAAAATAAAATAAATGAAACAAAATTTTGTATTTGATTTAACAGAGGTTCACCATGAGAAACAATATTCATTATTTCAATTTAAAGCTCCTACTTTATTTACTTATTGAAATGCTATAGTTTAAATGTTTTTTGTTTTGATGTATTTTTGCATATTTCTATTAAATTTGTTAGAAATTTAAAATGCATTTTTAATAACAATTTTTTTTTATAATTTTTTTTTCTCCAAATTTATAAAAAAACTTTAAAACATGTATGTGTGTGTACCGTAGCAAATATTTATAATAGACATGTTATTGTTGCAGATAACATATACAATGAAATTAAAAGATAAAAAATAAAACCTAAATTATAGTTTATTTAGTGCTTTTCAAGGGTTTTCTTCGTGGTTTTCTAAGTTGTTTTTGGTCTTCAAGGGCTTTCTTAGTGGTTTTCTAGGTTAATTTTTGTGGTTTTCAAGGATTTTATTGGTGGGTTTTTGTGGTTTTCATGGTGGTTTACAGGATTGTTTTTTGTAGTTTTTGTATGCTAGGGTTTTTTCCGAATTAATTATTTTATTTTGTAGAAAAAATTAAGTAAAAGAGACAAAAATGATAAGAAACCTACCTCGACTTGAGCCTTTGGGTCATTAGCGGGGTTGATGGGTGGCTTGATTGAGTTCCTCCATCTCGGTCGAGCTTATAAATCTTCATTCCAATTCCTTTTCCTCTCGTGGTATGAATGAAATGACTTTTGTAGGTTACAACTGGGGTATTTTGATTAGAAAAAATGCTCGATCAAGCTATATTTTTCGATCAAGCCACAAGCATTATAAAAAAAATATATCTCGATCGAGCCATAACTCTCAATCGAGCCATTAACTTGGGTTAGAAAACAACTCGATCAAGGGATTATTTTAGTGCTCGATCGAGTTATTTTTAAGCGCCTCAACAACTCGATCGAGTGCTTAAAAATTGCTTAATTAAGTGCTTACAAATTGATCAATCGAGCGCTTAAAATGACTTGATCGAGCATTCACTTTTCAGCAAAATGCGACCTCCTTTCGCCAAAAAGTGTAACCGAACTCCATGCTTTGACCCTTGAACAAAGAAACTATGATAGAATCCAATAAGATTAGTGTGCTTGGAAATATTTGAGAACCCTATGAGAAATTTTTTTGTGCAATATTTTTTTATAATTTTCCAAAAGTCTTAAATTATTGTTTAGTTTTTCATACTTATTGTATGTTGAAAGGTGTGGATTTTAAACATCATCCATGCCATCTTGAATATATTAATGTAATGCTAAGTAATAGGACATGCCCTTAAGTGTATCTATGTTGGTATTATTTATGTCTGGAACATATAGGATAGGATATATATTAGACATGCCAAACACATGTTTGTTACATGACTTAATCATGTCTCAATTTTAAACACATGTCATGCAAAAAAGGGCCTACAGGTCACTAAAAAATGATCTACCCTTTATTTTCTCACAATTTTTCTCTTATGGGTTGGAACTCTAACATGTGTTGGTGTGAAACTAAAGATTTCATTACATATTTAAATGGATTCCAAGGGAATCAACTAGGTTGGTTGTTTTCCTACAACTATTAGACATTAGGTTCCCCTCGTAGCTTATTCTATTCTCTTGTTGCGAGAGCAATTGGAGCATATATGGCAATTTGTACACTTTGTGAGCTAGCAAGATTTAATAGTTCAACAAAGAGACTATCGTGTATGTGCATACCAACCTAAAGCCTCTATATTATCATAGGTAGAAGGAGGAGTGATTGAAAGGAAAGGAAAATATGTGAAATGTGTTTCCTAATGATATGGTCTTAGACAACAGTGTTGAGTTTGCATTATACAAGTTGGATCTTAATGATCCAATGCTAGAGGTAGTCACTTTTGATGATGATCCTCTTGATGGATTATCCTCGATACCAACAAATGTATAGATTTTGTTAAATATATAAAAGAAAGAGAATAATAAAAGAAAAAGCACTAACAATGATGCTAATTTTATTTATTTCGACATGGAAAAAGACTTTTGATAATGTGTAAAATTATGAGATGCTTTTATATATAATTTTAGTATCTACTCTATTTTCATTTTCGATTAACATTTCAACCTATAATAATAATTCCTTAGTATCTATATAATACAGTTTGATTTTTAATAAATTTTGATTTTAATAATTTAATGAGAAAACAAAAAAATCATTTGATTTATATAAAAGGTCTAGTTTGCGAAATCATCATATATATATATATATGAAACACTTATTTTTCCAATATAAATCATACTAGACATAAATTATTAGTGAAGCTATTGAATAAGATATTACATTAAAAATATGTTCCAATTTTTGTCATAAAGCCCAGTAAAATTTCTGTCATAAAAATACGCGTTTAAATGCAAAATTTAATAAAAATTGTGTATATATAAAAATGCGCGTTTAAAATTATTTTTTAATGAATGGTTATGATAATATGCAACATGAGGTAAACTGGATTGATAGTATGTACTTAAATGATATGTTAATACATTTTTGGGCTAATGGGTTGCATATGTAACAGGTGAAATACATTATGCAATGTAATTTGTTTTCCAACAAATTATTTTATTAAATTTAAGTTTATATATAACTTAGTTAGTATAATAATATATTAAAATAAAATTATATATATAAATTTTTATTTTTAAATTTTGTAATATGATATATAATATTAATATTTGATGTATTTGTAGAATTTAAATATATTATATTAATATAGGGTATATTTTTTATTTTAAAAATTAATGTAATTATAGAATTAATAATGAGATATAATACACAATAATTATTTACTATTTTGTACGTGAAAATAATTTATGATTTGAGATTAAGACTGATATTTATTATATTTGAAATAAATATTATTATTAAGCATTAAGTATGAGATGATAATGTATATTATATATTTCAATATTTCAAAGTATATGTACATCTAATATTAAGGTGCTAATATGTATGGTGGATTTATCATATTTGAAATAATAGTATCATTAAGAATGAGATGATAAGGCATATTATGTATTATCATATTTGAAATTAGTGTTATTTGAGATTAAGATGTTAATAAGAAATACTTGTTTAGCATATTTTATTTGTATTGGTAAAAATTACATTGAATATGCTTTGAATGTATGTTGATTTCATAGTGTATAGGTAATGGATATTTATAATGAACCAATTTAATTTATAAATGGTTTGATATGAGTATAATAAAAGGTAATTCATGGATGTAAAAATGAACATAGGAATAAAAAAATAATTAAAATTCATATAGTATAAAAACTTAATACTTATATAATTGATAATGAGTAAACGAAATATTATATGATTGATAAAATGTGATGTGATAATATACTTATATACATTGAGCAGTCATAATGGTGAATAATCCTAACCCTTAGTTATGTCATGTACCAACTAGTTATTATTATTATTTTCATTCTTCATACATTTTATGTCCATTACATTACCTCTCCCTTTAAAAATACTTGGTCCTCAAAGAATTTTATATAAAAGGTGATATCTTCATTCTTCTGTATAATAACTTATTATAATTCTTCATTCTTGAAGTTGAAGACTTAAGACAATATGATATTTAACGTGTTAAGAAAAATTGTCAAATTCCAAAAAGGTATAACCATCCTTATTTAATCTTTAAGGAAATAAGTCATCCTCATAACCTAATATTTCCTTACCATATTTTCAATGTCTTCTTGTCTTCGTTTTGGTTTTATTTCTTCTTTGTATACTTGTGTCACTATTTTGATCATTGAATGGTTATTGATAGGGGCACATGGATTTTCCATATTTTGTACTTCCACATCTAAAGATATCCTATTTCAATTGGATTTGTATATTTCTATTTTTTAGGTTGATTGGATCAATATTGGCTTATGCCTCTATGATTTTCGTTTTCCACATTTAATGACTTCTCTAATTCAATTGGATTAGCTATGGTCTCTTTATCAATGGGTGCTTCTTTATCAAGAGATTACTCTAGCTTTTCCTATTACAAATTCTTTTCAGTTTTCAACTTCTTAATTGTATGATGAAGCTTCAATAATGGTTCTCAAAGTGAGAAATCTATTCATCTTTGTTTATGGAAATCTTTTCAACTTCTTTATTATGATTTTGTATCTTTTGTATTGACTTCCAGTTATATTGAAGGATATGGATTTAAAGTTTTTTTTTTTAATGAAGGTGCTACTAAGTAAAACTTCATTGCAATTCCTTGTAATGCTATATTTTTCTTCTTACCAAAAAAAATGCAAAAAAAATCATGAAGATCCCCATTATTTCCATCCAAAGTAAATCTAAAACTATATCAACAACATTATAAAACCTAAATGTAATGATAAATTAAGATATGAAAATGTACCATTAACTCTTATTTAAACATTATTTATTCCATATCATTTTTAAACAAGACAATCACTTTATTTCAATATATTTAACTCTAAAATTAATAATTCATAACTAACTCAATATTTATTAAATATTATTTTCATTTTAACAAATAATAATATTAATATCCTTTCCTAAATAATCCCATCCCATTTTAATAAAACACTAATATAAACATTTAGCTAAAACTTTATTTATATTTCTATATATAGAAAGATAAAGTTGACCCACTTCCTCTCGATGTGAAGGATATAAAGTTGAATAATAACCAAAGCCTTTAACGAAACTTAAATATTTAAAATGATATTGTTGTACCCCATATCAAATGCTTCTCATTCCTTAATATTACCATGTAAATATCAGATATAACACTTTCTTGTCAACCTTATTCTACTAGCTAATATATTTCAGTGTGTTCTATAAATCCTTGTTATATGTTTCAGAGCGCCGTGACTTTCAACCAGTTACCATTAACATAATCACCTTCCACACCATTTCCAATTGTTAATGACTGTTCAACACAACTTATGATTGGCAACAATTTTGTTCTTGATTGGGAAATTTTCTGAAATGGCAGTGGCTATGATTTGACTATAACCAGAGACGTTGGTATGCAGCAACCTCAATTTCTCTTTGAATATTCTTACATCCACAACACCCCTCTATTCTACTGAGTGAATTGCCTTCAAATTCTTTTCCAAACTTTCTAAAATGGTGGTGGCTATGATTTGTGTTGTCGACATAAATTGTCGCTCCTAGAGACAGCCTAGAGTTGCCATAGAACAATGCCTAGGACATCTTATCATAGCAAGGAGTGTATCATATAACTTTGGTGTCAATCCAAAACTCTCCTTCTATCTCTTGTAAAACAAGGAAATTGATTTAAATGGAACCAAAAATCACAGAAATTGTCACAGGGAAAGTAATGTTGCAGAGGCACAATGCAAAGCTCCAATATTAAAGCATTAGACAATTAAGAGACAATTTACTGCAAAGAGGGCTGGTTCAAGTAATATGCCACAGAAATCAAATATCAGAAAGTGAATGCGGTGAAAGAAAATTTAAGAAGATACTAGTCAACATTGGGCTGATACCCAGATACACAACATAACCATATATGGGCTTATCAATCTAAGAATCCATACATGACAATGGCGTTTTAAAAGCACCCTCCCAAAGCAACTAATATAGCAGAAAGATGGTTGAGATGAATATGGAACAGTATATCATGCATGAGCCATATTTAAAGCACTTGACTGATTTAAGTATGGGCATCAACTAGGATGAATCCTTACCAAACCAGTGAGCCACTCGCATTCCAAAACATGATACAAGAAAGTGGATGAAAAGAAATGTTATATTAAACACATAAGAGAAAGTTACATACTGTGAAATACCAAAGACCAGAATCCTCATTACAGATAGAACTCCTCCTCACTGAGACCCTATGGGCTCTGAGCCTTCACACATAAACTTTACAAGGTGTATACAAAAAATGCCTTTCACTGCACAATTTTCTGATAAAAGTCTGAAACCCTTACAATGTCTTTCTTCTGGGTTTTTATAGAAGAAGAAGAGAAAAACCCCAAAAATCAGTCAGTGAACATTTAATTGGCTCATTAAAATAGGAATGGTGAGAGAGTGCCCGCTCACACTGTTTGACAGTGCTAAACTGCCATAGGTACTCTGCTGCTGCTCTATGGAGTAAATGTTGTAGGTGCAAATTTCTCCAGAGATAAGATATGCGAAATAAAATATGTAACATTCTGTACTTTCCTGAGGGAAAAATCTGTTGAAGTAAAACCTGGAGGATATGATTTTTAAGCACTTGTACTTTTTGCCTTCCATCTTTTGAATTCACATCTAGGATCTTAAATGCCGGAGGCTGAATTTCTCGATCATTCCCTGATATTTTGTTGTTGCTCCATTAATATCCCTATCTGCAAAATCTTTATTTTAAAATGCTCTAGAGGGTTTGATAGGTTTCGAACCCAACTATTTTAATGAGAGTTGTGTCGTGACGGCTTTCCAGATCTTTCCTCATAAATTTACTTCTGAAAAAATCTTCCTTCGGAGCAACCTCGGCTTCTGTAGTGGTGGCCTTGCGTAATAGCCATTTCTTCGTCGCTGCAGACCTGCAAAAATCACAAACATGTCAAAGGAAATCGGACCAAGGGGTGATGGATGCGGCGATGGCCATGGAAATGTTGTTACAGACTGGGGCAAACTGGTGAGATGGTGCAGGGTGGCGGAAAATGAATATAAGTGGCGGAGATATGTTTTGTAGAAGGTTGGAGGTGTATGACCTTCAGACAAAAATATAGGGAGACTCACGATAATGGAACAAGACCACGTGGAGTGATGATGTGGAGCATAGGCTATGGGTTTTGGTCGACCGCGGGGGTCAAGCAGATCTAGACCGTCCAATTTCCAAAGAAATTTACGGTGAAGGACGCGTCGAAGAGCAACGAAGAGGTGGGCCAGGGGTACTACGGATAGGAACTAAAGGCTGCGCAACTCTGGAGATTAATATCCATTGGATTGAGCGCTCAGGATCGGACGGTTTACATGAATTTCACTGCACGTCATTGCTCGGAAGTTAATGCGTGATGAGCAGTGGTATTCAAACAGTGACGTGGGACGCGTGGCACTTGCTGAATGGCATCGCTATTATTTACGAAATACTACCAGCCCTTCAAAGGCGGTGCGATGGGATCAACTGGTTTCGGGCAGTGGTTTTCGGCGAGGCGGGGACCACCATAAAAAATAAGGTTCTGAGTCAGCCATTGATTTATGTGTTAATCAGATGGTCCAGGGTGCACGTAATAGGCATATGTGTTAGGTGCCTTTTGGACTTAACACCCGGTCTTGAGCCTTGGTCACATTGGACGGTAAAATATAGAGGGCCATGACTGAAAGGGGCCGGACATCTTGTGACCTTGAATATGTAATTTGCGGCACTTTCTAACCATTTTAGGGAGCGAGAAGGAAACGATAAGCAAAAACGAACTTCTTAAGCCACAATGGAAAATTTGAAAGGTTTAGGAGGGGCAGAAAGCAAAAAATTTAAATGGGGGGCTGACATGGATAACATCGGCTCCAACTAGGGATGACACGGTCATCCCTGGATGTGTCGAGAACTCGCAGATCACCTGATCATCTTCTGTGCATAGTCCGCCCCCCAACACTTCTCACTTTTCACTTGATAATTCATTACAACACCCACATTTTTCAAGAAAATATAAAAATATAAACTAAAAATAGCCAAGCCAAGATTAGACTATCCGGCTCGCTGGACTTTGCAGAAATCAAAACAACTACCTACATGCTCATAAGCTGAGCTTTATTCAGCTTTTCCTACCTACCC
This sequence comes from Pinus albicaulis, assembly GCA_034641835.2. Lineage (NCBI taxonomy): Eukaryota > Viridiplantae > Streptophyta > Pinopsida > Pinales > Pinaceae > Pinus > Pinus albicaulis. The sequence goes on along the minus strand of CM076579.1, from coordinate 1,205,585,002 downwards.
TACTCTACTCTGGAAAACTCTGATGCTCTAGGTGATACAATAATGCCAGTGCAGCCAGTCAAGCATTAACGAAAAAGGATGTGAGTAGTGACCGCTTGTCAGAGATAACAACAGGGCGCTTTGCATGTGGTTCTTCAAAATTGCGGTCATCATCGATGGTGACCATTCTTGATGAATCTGGCCCTGTTGAAAGATTAATGCTGGAAAATTTGAGCTAATCAGGGCCTCCATATATTCTGCCACAGGATCATTAAATACATGATATAGCACCTCTTCTCTTAGGCCTTCTGTGGTTGGTAGGCCGTCTTCGTCCTGGGTAGCTCTGACCACTGTATTTTCCACTGCATCTTCAGAGTAGCTCTTGAAAGCCTGATTTCCTGCTGCTTGTATTTCAGAAGGCAGTGGAATCCTTTCTTTTTTAAGAGGTAGGAGAGTTTCCCAAACTTCCTGAACATCTTTTAGGATATCTCCCTCTGCAACATTCTCTTGCTCATCACCTGCAAATTTACCTTTAAGAAGTAAATTACCTTTTAATTCTTTAATTGCAGTAGCATAATTATTCATTTCTCCTTGTGTACTAGTAAGCATATTCAAGTTCTGCAAACTAGTATCTACTCCTGCTTCTTTCACAACTTCAGGCACTTCCACTTCACTGTCTGCAATTTCATTCTCTTCTCTAAATGTTTTCAACAAACAAATCAGCCATTTATTCTCAAGCCTTTCGTCAATATGTTGCACATTTGTTTCAGCATACTCTTCTTCTTCTTCCTTGACAATCTTCAGTAATTGTCCTTCACCCTCTTGATTGCTTCTGGCAATCAAATCAAGTTCTTCAGATTTTGGACTCTTGTCTTCTATCAGAATAGAATTCTGATTTCCCATCACCGTAGTAGTTCCAAAATTCTGTCCTCCAGTCTCCTCTTTGTCTATCAGGCACATCAGCTCATTCTTGTCATTATCAGTAATAACAAGTTCCTTCCCATGGGGCATGATTGCTCCACCTTCCTTCTTCTGCGACAGTTCATCTGTATCTGAGACAACTCCAAAGGATGGGTTGTCTCCTGCAATATCTGTCAACACAGCCGAATTTTCAGTTTCGAAATCATGAGACCCAATGGTCTTGCTTGATGATTCAGTCACCAATTCTTTCCTCAGAAATCCTAAGTCTCTTCTAAGACCCAGGAAGTCTTCACTGTCTTCCTTCCCTTGTATCTTTACATCCTGCAATCCCCAATTTAGAAATTGAGGTTCTTCTTCCTGCATCGAATCATGTTTATTCAACATAATCTCCAGTGATCCGATTTCTTCATTCCATGGATTAAGGTCTTCCACCAAATTTCCTTCCTCCTTTCTTTGATTATCAAGTGGTGTCAAATTTCTTCCATCATCAAAAAAATCTTTGTCTGTGACTTTCTGTACTGTTGATTCCTTCTGAGCAAGTGCATCCTTCTGAAGTGGTGCTTCTTTTTCTTGGTCTCGAGTACGAGTCCTCTTCCTAGATGATCTGAGATCATATCTTCTGTTGAAGTGCGCTTGCATGAAATCAGCAAATTGTTTACAATAATTATCAATCTCTGCTTCTTCTTCTTGCAATGGGCATCCCATTTCATCATTGTTTGATAAAGCAAGATTTGAATCTTCTAGTTCATAAGCAGCATCTTTAGTGGAGTCATCTACTAGACCTTCCAGGTACAATGGGTGTGGTACCTGATCTTGTTGCTCCTTTGCTTCCCTTGGCAATATTTGCAGGGGTGGCTTTCTATAATGAGGATTGTAACCCATGTTTGGAGCATTATAAAAGTTCTTGGAAGCTGAGTTCTTGGTCTCCAATTCAAGCTTGACCAGCTTGTTAGAAATATTCTTAATCATTTTTCTCATTTCTTCAATTTTATCTGAATCCTTGTCCTGATTAGAAGTAGATACTTCCTCTTTGCCTCTTCTTCTGGTATCTTGTTCAGCTCTCCCTTTTGATTTTCCAGTGGAGGCAAACTTTGCTTCCAACTCAAGAGAATTTTACTGAGCATCATCTAGGGTGGCAGGCTTTCTTTCCTTGAGAGAGAAACCAAAATCTGAGTCAAAGGCTGCTATGAAAACAACTTTGGCAGCATTCTGATGAGGCTTCATATCTGCAGGGAGGTTTAGATATAACTTATTAAATCTTTTGATAAATTCTGACACCCCTTCATTATGTTTCTTCTTGAGTGTATTGAACTCAGTAAGACACTGTCCATGATCTTTCTTCTCTCCCCATTTTCTGAGAAAAGTGTTTTCCATATCATCCCAAGTGGTTATGGAATGGTTTCCCAATGTCTTGAACCATTTTCTGGCTTCACCATCCAGAGATTGCACAAATAGCCTTAAGACCACATCTAGATGTTCAACATTAAAGTTATCTGCAAAAGAGCAGAAAGTCTCAAGGTGTTTTTGAGCATCAATTTCATTTTCACCAGTGAATCTAGGCAAGATCTTAAAATAGTCCTGTGGCATATCATTCAACACTTGAGGTAATTCCAGGGGAGCATATTTATTCAACAAAAAGGCTGGGACATTCGCCATTGGGGGAGGTGGGGGTTGTGCAACAATCTGGTGTACAAATGGAGGAAGTGGAGTATGGATAACAATGGGAATATATTGTACAACAGCCTGAGGTGTAGATGGGAACAGTTCACGGTTGACAGCAGCTACTTCGGTGACCTCTTTAACCTCTTCGATGGGTGAAGATTAAATTTAATCCTAGCACTTCCCATGGGTGGGATATCTGAATAATAATCTGTGTCTCCCACAGTGAAGTCGGGATTTTCTATTGGAACTTCTTGAGAAGAAGAAGATGGATAATCTTCTATCGAAAACTCAGGGATTTCAGCATGGGCTGATTTCTTCTCTTTCCAAACTCTTTTATGAATAATCTTTTCTGGGTCAGACACGGAAGGTGTCTTTGACTGTGATGTATCTGACCTCAGGTGTGGCTTACGAGGAGCCAGGACTACAAATAGATTTATCAAATAACAACAGTGGAGTCGCTAAGGTGAGAGATATACAACTCTTCAACTCTCTGTGCTCACCTGATTAGAGACTGAATAAAGATTGTTGAGGCCCAGGGATAATGATATTCTTAAATTCGTCCCTGGCAATGGTGCCAGAAAGATGTTGTCGACATAAATTGTCGCTCCTAGAGACAGCCTAGAGTTGCCATAGACCAATGCCTAGGACATATTATCATAGCAAGGAGTGTATCATATAAATTGGGTGTCAATCGAAAACTCTCCTACTATCTCTTGTAAAACAAGGAAATTGATTTAAATGGAACCATAAATCACAGAAACTGTCACAGGGAAAGTAATGTTGCAGAGGCACAATGCAAAGCTCCAATATTAAAGCATCAGACAGTTAAGAGACAATTTACTGCAAAGAGGGCCGGTTCAAGTAATATGCCACAGAAATCAAATATCAGAAAGTGAATGCGGTGAAAGAAAAGTTAAGAAGATACTAGTCAACATTGGGCTGATACCCAGATACACAACATAACCATATATGGGCTTATCAATCTAAGAATCCATACATGACAATGGCATTTTAAAAGCACCCTCCCAAAGCAACTAATATAGCAGAAAGATGGTTGAGATGAATATGGAACAATATATCATGCATGAGCCATATTTAAAGCGCTAGACTGATTTAAGTATGGGCAACAACTAGGATGAATCCTTACCAAACCAGTGAGCCACTCGCATTCCAAAACATGATACAAGAAAGTGGATGAAATGAAATGTTATATTAAACACATAAGAGAAAGTTACATACTGTGAAATACCAAAGACCAGAATCCTCATTACAGATAGAACTCCTCCTCACTGAGACCCTACGAGCTCGGAGCCTTCACACAAGAGCATATACAGAATGTATACAAAAATGCCTTTCACAGCACCATTCTCTGATAAAAATTTGGAACCTGTACAATGTCGTTCTTTCCGGTTTTTATAGAGGAAGAAGGAGAAAAACCTAATAGAAGAAGTCAGTGAACATTTAATTGACTCATTAAAACCTGAATGGTGAGAGAGTGCCCGCTCACACTGTTTGACGGTGCTAAACTATCGTAGGTACTCTACTGCTGCTCTATGGAGTAAATGTTGTAGGTGAAAATTTCTCCAGAGATAAGATATGCGAAATAAAATATGTAACATTCTGTACTTTCCTGAGGGAAAAATCTGTTGAAGTAAAACCTGGAGGATATGATTTTTAAGCACTTGTACTTTTTGCCTTCCATCTTTTGAATTCACATCTAAGATCTTAAATGCCGGAGGCTGAATTTCTCGATCATTCCCTGATATTTTGTTGTTGCTCCATTAATATCCCTATCTGCAAAATCTTTATTTGAAAAGGCTCTAGAGGGTTTGATAGATTTCGAACCCAACTTTTTTAATGAGAGCTGTGTCGTGACGGCTTTCCAGATCTTTCCTCATAAATTTACTTCTGAAAAAATTGTCCTTCGGAGCAACCTCGGCTTCTGTAGTGGTGGCCTTGAGTAATAGCCATTTCTTTGTCGCTGTAGACCTACAAAAATCACAAACATGCCAAAGGAAATCGGACCAAGGTGTGATGGATGCGTCGATGGCCATGGAAATGGTGATACAGACTAGGGAAAACTTGTGAGATGGTGCAGGGTGGCGGAAAATGCATATAAGTGGTGGAGAGATGTTTTGTAGAAGGTTGGAGGTGTATGACCTTCAGAAAAAAATATAGGGAGACTCACGATAATGGAACAAGACTACGTGGAGTGATGATGTGGAGCGTAGGCTATGGGTTTTGGTCGACCGCGGGGGTCAAGCAGATCTAGACCGTCCAATTTCCAAAGCAATCTACGGTGAAGGACGCTTCGAAGAGCAACAAAGAGGTGGGCTAGGGGTACTGTGGATAGGAACTAAAGGCCGTGCAACTCTGGAGATTAATAGCCGTTGGATTGAGCGCTCAGGATCGGACGGTTTACATGAATTTCGCTGCACGTCATTGCTCAGAAGTTAATGCACAATGAGCGGTGGTATTAAAACAGTGACGTGGGATGCGTGGCACTTGCTGAATGGCATCGCTGAGATTTACGAAATACCGCCTATTAGGAATTTGTAATTAGCAATATTGGCAAAGTCCAATCACAGAAACAACATCGTTTCAACCACTTTGGGATTCTAGGATCTAGCCCTCCTGAATCCGGAGAGGGATCTCTCCAATAAGTGCAAAGATGGATTTGTCTTTGAAGTTTGGGGTAATGATATTAGGCTAGTTATGAAGGCCAAGGGTTTATTTTGTTTTTTGGATGGTTGAGCATGAATGTTACTTGAGGGGAAATTTCTAAGTGCAAAAGTTTCAAAAGTGAGAAGTTGCAAGCAAATAGAATAGCTTTGGCTGATAGATAGATATAACATTGGTTTTTAGTCCATTGGGCCATGGAGTCATATCTGGGCTTTAATTGAGCAGCAACATCAAGGGTGATCCAAGGGGCAAGTCATCTATATCACAATGTTATTGAGATTAAAATGATGGAATGGAAACAATAAAGTGTTGGAAGGGTGGAAACTGATAATAATTTCTCAAGGGATTTATAGTCAGTCCAAACAAGAAAAAGCCTCTTAAGTAACTATTTAAAACCAACCAAGAATAGGGTTAACCATAAAATTCTTGGGCAAGTCTGTATTAAAGTAGCTTAATTGACAAACAATCCAGTAATCCACATAATTACTTTCAGAAAGTATGAAAACACATAAGAGAAACACAATGTAACCTTAAGATCAGATAAGGTACTTTTAAACCTAGTATGCTTTCAGTCAACACCAAGGGAAACTTCCAGAATCTGCCTTTGGAGAAAAGAATCTAGGAATCAGGGCAAAACATATCTTCTCTAGTCTAACTTTAATAGCAAATGATAGAAATCACATTCAAGAGCAATGTTTAAGCAAAAAGAAGGACGAGGGAATGCCAACATTCCTAACTGTTTAAACTGTATTAAATCATTCTTAAATAAACAAATTTGAGGAAAACATTAAGATAAAGATTTCTCAGCCAGAGAAGGTTACTGATATACAGTAGATCCTAACCCTGTTTAAACTGTTCTTTACAGCAGAATATGAACAATATGGCATACATAGAAGGAAAAACAATTAACAAAGAAAGAAGCACTTCACCAGTAATATAGACCAGGATCCCAAGAAAAAGCTTGTTATTGATGTCAAACCAGTTACAGTCTTCAAGTCCAATGTTTCAGTTCAGCAATCATCTTCACTATTCAGCCTAACTACTCTATCACAAACATAGCTTCAAGGGCCAGTGAACACTATATACAAATAGAAGTCTTGAGCTCAAATGTATTTCAAAGTTCTGCAACCAACAATTTCTCATCTTCTACTGAGGTATTTATAGAAAAATGAGGAGGTGAAATCTAACAGAAGATCTCTCGAAGCAATTAATACAGATTCAAGACTTCTTAGCCTTTTGAGGGGCTCGATGAAGAAGTTTACAAGTGGTTCTCTGTATTAACTGTTTTACATTTATGATTTAAGTTCGGTGGGAGATTTATTTGACTTTGAGGCTTTGTGTAATGTTTGAAGTAACTCTGCAGATATTTCTGCATTGATTTCCTTGCAGAAGTAACTCCTTGGTTGCGCTGGAGGCAAATATCTGATTTTATTCAATAACTTCGGCCTCTGTTTTGAAAGGTTTGAGGCAACAGGTGGCTTTGTGGTAGCTGAGGAATCAATTTGCCTCAAGATGTGGCGGTGGAAGCTTTCTGTCTGATAAAACACTTTAGGTTTTCTTTAAACTGTGTTTTGAGTTGGGGATTAGGCTTTTGATAACCGTCTTAGCCATAATCCCCGTAAAACTGTCTTCAATCTTCATTCTGTTGTGCTCTGTCTTCAAACTTATACCTTTTAACTGTTTTTGGATAAAACAGTGTCTTGTCGATGTGCAGGGCCGCACAGGGCTCTTTATGCTATCAATGCTCATGAAACATTGATAAATCATTTGAATTTATCCCTGTGAATGGTTCTCTTTAATAGCTCGAAGGCACAAGAAACGTCTTTCCCAACCCTCGGCTCTCCTTCATTATATAACAGAAAACCATTAAAACACCTGCAAAACACAAAAACAATTAAGAAATCCCGCATTTTTAGGTTTAGACTGCTTCAGAAGGCGGGAAAGATCGTGGCCGATGGATGGCTGCATCCAACGGTGGAGATTTTATTCAGAGGCGGTTAAAGAGATCGCAAAATCGCATCGCAAATATTTGCGATGAGTGATCAGGGGTTTCACATAAAAATGCGATTTTGCGATTGTGCGATGGAGGGATTTAATGGGAAAAACATTTATAATCAACGAAATATGACATTTTTTGACTTACAAAGGGAAAAGGAATTTTTTATATGAATGGCGGGGGTGTCATATGGTGGACCCGGCGGGGTTGATCGCAATTGTAAAAAGTGCGATGGCGGATATATGCGATGGGTGGAAAAGGCGATGGGTTGATCCCATCGCATAAATTTGTGATGGATCACTAGATGTGAAACAACAAATATGCGACTTGCGATATGCGATCAGGCAGAACGATCGCATCGCAAGTTTTTGCGATGAGTTAATGAAACGCACCATAGAAAACACGATAATGCGATATTGTGATTTGCGATAAGCGATGGGCCATAATTTAAATGATATACAATTTATAATAAAGTTGTATAATAACGTATGGTGGGGTATGAAAAAGGGGAAGTGGTTAGAAAGGTAGGGCTTTATAAAATAAAGTCTTTATTATAAAGTTTTATGGGTTTTTTGAGTGGTTTCGGTAAAGCTAAAGAATGAGTCTTCAACCTTAATAAGAGTGATTTTCATGAAGGGGAGAAAATCAATCATGAAAACAAAGGGGATTTTACAGAGAAAAAAGGGGAGCATATGAAGGTTAGTTTTGAGTGGGAGAAGGGCGAAAATGATGGTTCTTCAGTAGTCTCTTCTTATGAAATTAGCAGAATTTCAGAGCATGAAATGGAAATAGAAAATGAAGATTTCGGAGAGAGGCATGAGGCCTTCAAGAGCCTTTAAGAGCCAATAGTTTTTAGTAATGAAAATTGTTCCTTGAAGGCTCAAAAACATATTTAGCAACCTTTTGGTATAACACATTTTATAGGTGGCTAACACCGCCAGCCCTTTAAAGGCGGTGCGATGGGATCAACTAGTTTCGGGCAGTGGTTTTCGGCGAGGCGGGGACCACCATAACAAATAAGGTTCTGAGTTAGCCATTGATTTATGTGTTAATCAGACGGTCCAGGGCGCGCGTAATAGGCATATGTGTTAGGTGCCTTTTGGACTTAACACCCGGTCTTGAGCCTTGGTCACATTGGATGGTAAAATATAAAGGGCCATGACTGAAAGGGGCCGGACATCTTGTGACCTTGAATATGTAATTTGCGGCACTTTCTAACCATTTTAGGGAGTGGGAAGGCAACGATAAGAGAAAACGAACTTCTTAAGCCACAATGGAAAATTTGAAAGGTTAAGGAGAGGCGGAAAGCCAAAAATTTAAATGGGGGGCTGACATGGATAACAATTTGATTATAACCACTGACCCAACCTATCTGTAACAATCTCAACTTCTATGATGTGGAGATTCTTACATCCACAACACCTATCTATTTGACTGAGCAATCATCGATGTCACATTAAGATTCTTTTCCCAATTTTCTGAAATGATGGTGTCTATAATCAGATCATAACCACAGACTCAACCTGTCTGCAACAATCTCAATTTCTCTTTGAAGATTCTTACATCCACAACACCTCTATATTTGACTGAGAGATCAATGATGTCACTTTCAGATTCTTTTGCCAAATTTCTAAAATGGTGGTGGATATTATTTGACTATAACCACAGACTCAACTGGCATGCAAAAATCTCAATTTCACAATGAACATTCTTCCTCACACAACACCTCTCTATTTGACTAAGCGATCACCGATGTCACCTCCAGATTCTTTTCCCATTGTAGCCTGTAGTTTATGGCACTTGTCAGTAATTATTTCGTGCTGTTGAAAGGCACACAGAACCTGTTTGGAATTCTTCGTTTATAGGGGAGTGATACTTCAATCAATTTTTGTCCAAATATTCATATGACAGTCACTGCACATTGTTATTTTTTCAAAGTATTTTATCAAATCGATGGTTTATGCTTTACATGTTAGTTTCTATTATCATCAACCACTTGATGGAGATTAAATTATTGAAAATCAATTAAATTAATTTACATGACATTATATTAATGTCACAACATTTCTATTACTTCAATACAATAATATGCATTAACAATGTATTGTATAGTACAATTTCAATCTTTTTAGTCGCTACCAAATTTCCTCATTTGGGTTTTGTATGCAGGTTATGGATTGGATTTGAAAAGCATAGCAAAGAAACAAAGGAGGAGGGAATTTGGTTGGAAGGATGCACAAATTTTTTCCTAATAACAGAGATTAAAAGGCCATAAAACTTATGGTTTTCAAATACATTGAAGAGGGAATTTTTATTTTATTTTAATAGTAGATTCTAAGTAGAACACGAATATGAATATTTGACAGATTCTTTTATGGACCATGGTTATTTTATGGTGTTTCCATTGATTTCAACATCAATTATTCAACATTTTTAATATTTCTCATCAATTGGAAGCTCCATTAGTGAAAATCCCCTGGAAAAGCCCATAAGCCCCACACTTGTTGAAAAAATTGGGATGAAGAACAAGAATTTTGGGCTTCGACCATCATCATTGGATATTCCTCATCATTTTGATTCCAACAGTATGTGGCATGTCACGAGATCCCTCACACTTTGCATCATATTCCCTTTAGAAGGTCAAAGTCCACCTCTTGTGGTCAATAACCCCAAAGTATGATGATGTGGAAACAATATATTGGTTGGACTATTGCACACTTCATTTAGGAAAAGAGGATAATTCTATAAAGGAAAAAATATAATTAATTAAGGCATAAAAATCCATTTTTTTTCAAATCTTAGATGGAAAAGTAAAATTCAAATTTGTTTGCAGACCAAAATGTGAGGGATATTTTGGCTCCAAGTTTTAAATTTTAAATTTAAAGATTTTCCCTCCTTGTTGGTCAGCCCTATAAGAGGTTTATTTTCCTTTATAAATTTATGTCTCTATCCTTCAAATGGTAACCAAGAGAAATTCGATCTCCTCTAAAATTATTTTATGCCCTGTGGAAGAAAGATCTATCTCTAGGAGGCACGAATAATTTTGATTGTTTGTTGTCATTTAGCAAGGGTTTTGTAATAGCCCTCGTGAAAATTCCATGTAATAAAAGTTAATAAAGGAAAAATAATAACCATGGTTATGGGACACTTATTCCAAGCTGAATGTTGGGAAAAACATCCTAGTGTGGGTGTTCATTTGGTTTATTATGGCTAAGAAAATTGGCAAAGGCAATGGAAAAGGAAAAGGATTTGGAAAGGAAAAGTGGCATTAATTGGCATTTTATTTATGAAAATAATGGAAATTAGGAGAAAAGGAAGTTGAAAGTTCACAAGTTGCATGTGAGGAGGAAAATTAAGGGAAAATGATGGAAAATGAAGAAAATAGAGGCCACATTAATAAAAAGGCTTTCGAGGATTCATAGATTTTAATCAGTTCATTTTTGGAGCTCTCTTTCTATTTTCTCTCTCACACACTCTTGGACACTTAGATTTTTCTTGGATCATTTCATATTTGGATAAAGAAAGGAAAATAAGGCAAAGAGGAAGCAAAGATCAAGAAAGGAAAAGTAGGGTCAAGCAACTCCATCGGGTTTACTTGTAGATATCGATTTTCATGTATGATTTAATTGTTGGATTTGACATGCATGGTTATGCATGGGTGTTCTTAGTTCTTTTAATGTTATTGACATGCATTTTTCTAGGTATGATAGTGTTCTTCAGCCTTGCCTTGCTATTTTCAAATATCCATGGTGTGATGGGGTTCTCATGTTTTGGTTGAGACATATTGTTGGATGGAATCAAAGTTGAGTGGGTGGTCTCAGGATTATTCACAAGGTCTAGGAATCCCAGGATGGGATACAATGTAAAGCCTAGATGTGAACACCTCGATTGAGCCTAGGAATCCCTTGATCGATGAATGGAGGGATACATGGTAAAGATTAGTTGTGGGTACCCTTGATTGGGCCTAGGAATCTTGGGTTGGGATACATGGTAAATCCCAGAGGGTGGAGACCTCATAAACATAGGAATCAATTAACTGATAATGGTGGGATACACGTTAAATATGAGAGGTTGAGACAAAAAAATTCCTCACGGTTTAGGTGGAGAGGTCTAGAGGCATCCATGCTTCTTTATGGCCCAATGATCCGGTGAGGATTGTGGTAAAGCCCGATTCTATTGATGGGGTGAGGTGGTTTAGCCTTGGGAATCCCTAGTTGATTTGTTTGGTTTGAGTACCAAATTCATGCTTGGAATATGCCATGTGGGTGATTGGATGAAAAGAGATTTGGCTCAGCCAATCTATGGTCAGGTGGAATGTGGTAGTCCCATACCGAGTTGGCTTTTACATTCATTAATGGGAGTTCTTTTCCTTGGTATTTTATGTGAAAACGTACTAGTTCACGGGTGGAATTTATGGATGTTATATCCTTTATATTTATGTTGGTTATGAGAATTTTTTATAACAATGATAATGTATGGCTCTCATCATATTTTGATTTATAAATGAATGAACAATGAATATATGACCTAATAGATGATAATGCAACTATTGTGATAGGTATCAATGCTTCTTAGCGATTTTTAGATAAGTATGATACCCCTATTCTGAGATCTGTTATTATGACCTGTAGAATGAAGATTTTTGATATGATTGATGAAATTCATGTCATGAAAAGTAGGGTTCTATTCAAGTATTTGTTAAATAATTTGCATTGGTATTATTGTCGCTCTGTCAATTTTCATTTATTTAAATTCTATGAATTTTTTGGCAGTGACGGGGTCCTAGCCTTGGAAATTATCCTTAAATCTCATAGTTGTTGGCATAACACTGGCAGAAAGAGGCTATAGTCACACTCAGGTAGGCTCATGACAGCGACTGGAGCTCTCAGTCGCACTCAGGTAGGCTCATGGGAGCGACTGGAGCTCTCAGTCACAAGCATGCCTTGTCAAGGGAGCGACCGAGGATTTATTCCCTTGAAATGTTGAGTTCCCTCAAGGTTTGGTGACCTAGAAGGGTTAATTACCTCCTAGAGGTTCTATATGATGTGTATCTGGTCATACTGGTTATGTTGTGTCGGTTCTACTTCCTTAACTGTACATGGGGAGTTGAATGAGATCATAGTAGCATCTCGTCACATGTTTAACCCAACGGATTAATTAACTTGGGTAAATGTGGGAGGAGGGTGTTACATAGTCGTATCAGAGCATGGTTCACCCGTTGGACTGGATGGGTGGTGTGTTGGCCATGCATTCATGTTGGTTACATATTTGTTTCTTATACTTATGGTCTGTGGTCTTGTTGCATACACATGGTGGTGGTCATGGTTGCAATGTTTTCAACATGTGAAAGATGATGGGCTTGTTGTGGAATGTGTCGTTATGAGTGTATGATTGGCTATGAATTTTTTATGCATGTCGATGTTTATATGTTCTGTGCATACATTGATATGGTTGCAATTGTCATGCCTGAGGTCATGATGTGTGTAGTCATGCATTAATGACTGGACTATGATTAGGATGATATCTATATGTTGGTATGATTATGTTTATATATATGTATTGTTCTAATATGGTCAGTATTGCAGATGAGATATACTCCCCGAATTATACTTAGGTACGTTGGTTTGTTTATGATTTAGTGTAGCTGATATAGTATGCCTTGCAGGAAGAGATCAAGATGACAAGCAAGATGGTAGACTATAGAGATTCTCCCTATGAATTAGGTGGATTTTGTGGCATTGGGAATTCTTCTGAATTAGCAGACACATTGAGGTGTTTGAAGGAAGAAATAAGGAGTTGCAAAGTAGATGATGTAAAAATCATGCAGGCATATAAGAAACAAGCGGAAGTTAATGCAATAATTCTTCAAAGTTTGTCAGAATTAAAGAGATATGGATCACTTTGGATCAAATATGGACAAGAGGATGGGACTAATGGGGCATATGGAAATAGGTATCGTGGTAGTCACAAGTCAGATAATGATGACATGATCAGAGGTGGTAGATTCTTGAATACACCAGATAGGAGAGGTGATAGACACATGTACTATTCTAGTTCTGATTCTGACATGCACTATGATTGTCATCATTATCACCTTATAGGAGGAGTGACAGGGGATAATTTCTAGATGATTTAAAGAAAGCTAAGTCACATACCTTCGATGGATATTTGAAGAAGTCGGAAGATCTAGAGGCTTGGTTTCTTGGGATGAATAAATTATTTCAGTTTCATAATTACACAGAAAATATGAAGGCCAAAGTATTTAGATTCATCCTAAAAGGTAAAGCATATATCTGGTGGGAATATGTGAAGCGGGCCATAAACATCTGGACAAAGGATTTGAGTTGGTATGAATTCAAAAGAATCTTCAGAAAGAAGTACTTGTTAGAAAGGTACAACAATAATAAAGCCAAGAAATTATATGAGCTTAAGATGGTATCGATGATAGATGAAGAGTATACGACTAAGTTCCTGGAGCTATTGTGGTATGTAATGTATCTTAATGATGAAAATACTAAATTTAAGAGGTTTCTTAGTTGATTTCCATTAGCGTTTAGAGACCGGATTAAGTTTGATGATCTTTGGTCACTTGAGGAAGTTATTGGGAAGTTAAGCATTATTATGAGTAGTCAAAGCACAAGAAAAAATATCAAGAATGATGGAAAGGGAAAGATAAAGGTAAAGGTAGATGACAACCGAAAATAACAAGGCCTCACAATGCAGAAGAGAAAGAAAATGTTGCACCTTACAAGAATTTCAACATAGCTAGACAGGGACATGGGTCACATCCTCGAGGGCAACATAATAGAGGTGATGGTACCAGATGGTTGGAATGTTGGATAAGTGGTAAGGAGCATCTCAAGAGATATTTTCCACAGTATCATGGTGGTAGGCCTTAGATCTATAGTGAACAGGAGGCGAAAACTGTTGGAGATGTTGGGAAAATAATTCCTTGTATATATGCAACGTTGGATAATATGCAGGAAGCTATTAGGAATCTATCATTGAGACATATGGTAAGCTTTGTAATCAAGTTGTTTGTATTTTGATTGAACCTGGATCTAATTATAGTTATATTAACCCTAACTTGGTGGATAGGTGTGGTTTGAATAAAGAAGTGCATGCAGAATATCGGTAAGTGCAGTTGGCTACAAGTACAAAAAAGAGAGTTCATCATTGAGTAAAAGCATGTGCATTTCAACTGAATGGTATGCATACATCAACACATTTGAATGTATTTCCGTTGGGATCATATAGTATGCTTTTGGGTATGGACTGACTATATATTCACAAGAGTAAGGTAGATTTTTATGATAAATCTATTCATTGTTTGTGTAGGTTTTAACCCTATACAAAAATTATCCGCTAACAAACTCTTAAAACAAAAAATAAAATATAGCGAGAGCATAAAACATAAAAACATATATACACAAATATTTTCCCCTAGATCCCAAAACCGAAACTACTAGCTTGATTTTTCATTATATTCCTTTCAATGTTACAACACATATATATACATGCCGAAGCATTCATAAAACCTAATCCATTAACCCTGGATTAGAACATAACTGCAGTTCCCTTGACCGAATCTACAAAATACCATGGACAGAAAACCATCATTCCCAAAACCATGTAAAAACCCATGCAAAAAACCATAGGCAGGTCTGCCTACCTAATATATGGTCCAAAAAAAAATTCCTGAGGAGCTTCCCCAGACCACGTACAGGGCGGCTACTGCCCCCCTATCATCCCCTTTGTTGTACCTAGCACAAGAATAGTGGGGGTTGGACTCCCCCCTCTTATCTATCGATTCTCGCCTGGAGCTAGTCATGGAAAGAATATAACACACACCCAACAATTTGGATGAAAATGGGGAACATAGAATATTGCAAGGTAAGAATAAGGCAACATCAGCTAGGATGGTGACAACTATGCAGGAAAAGCATAGTCGCAGAAAAGGGTGTGTGTTATTTGTATTGCAAATTTCTAGTGATAAATGTGAGGATGAGGATGCAAATATATTGAGAAGGTACTCGATCTTACAATAATTTCAGGATGTGTTTCCATTAGTCATGTTAGACTTTCTGTCTCACAGAGAAGTGGACTTCTCAATTAAGTTGGTACCAGGGACAATACCATCATCAAAGGCACTGTACAAAATGAACACTCCAGAATTAGGAGAGATGAAGTTGCAGTTGAAGGAAATTCTTGACAAAGGATACATTAGGACAAGTGTATCACTGTGGGGTGCACCAGTCTTATTTGTGAAGAGGAAAGGTGGTAATCTTCGGTTATTTATTGATTATAAGCAGTTTAACAAGGTGAACATCAAGAACAAGTATCCGTTTTGGAGGATTGATAACTTATTTGATCAGTTGAAGGGAGAAAAAACGTTCTCAAAGATTGATTTGACATCTGGATATCATCATGTATGCATCAAGGAAGAGGATATTTACAAGACAACTTTCCGAACTAGGTTTGTGAATTATGAGTTTGTTGTAGTTCCATTTGGTTTGGCTAATGCTCCAACTACTTTTATGTGCTTGATGAATAGTGTGTTGCATCCTTATCTAGACAATTTTGTTATTGTATTCATTAATTAAATCTTGATATATTCTAAGAATGAGGAGGAGCATGTCGAACATTTAACAGTAGTGCTGAGATTGTTGAGAGACCATCAATTTTATGGTAAGCTCATTAAATCCAGTTTATTTTAGACATAGGTACATTACTTGGGGCATGTGGTCTCCAAGGATGGCATAATAGTGGATCCAAAGAAGATAAGAGCTATCATGGAGTGGGCAACTCCTAGAAACGTGGATGAGGTAAGATCGTTTATGGGGTTAGCACATTACTATAGGAGGTTCATCAGGAAATTCTCTCGCATTTCATATCATATCACATCATTTCAAAGGAAAGGTAAGAAATTTGAATGGAAAGAGGAGTGTGCACCAAGTTTTGAACAGTTGAAACAATTGTTGACAAACGCCCTAGTGTTAAAGATTTCATATCCGGACAAATAATTTGTAGTGTGTATAGATGCTTGCAAGAGATGGCTTGGTAGAGTTCTTATGTAGGAAGGACATGTAGTATACTATGAGTAATGGAAAATGAATGAGAACAAGAAGAATTATTTGAAACATTATCTTGAGTTGGCATCGATCATTCATGCATTGAATATGTCGAGGCATTATCTTCTTGGCATGAGGTTTATACTGACAAACTTGCAAGATCAGATTTTACATGCCAATCAGTAGGATGGAAAGTATAGAGAGCTTATGCGTTGGTTACAACAAAATATAGGTACATGTAGAGGTAATGGTATAGGTACAGGTATAGATACAGGTAAAGTAACAGGTAGTGGTACAGTTGCAGGTACAGGTGCAAAAGATGTGGAATATCATCTCTTAGTAGATGACTTGATCATATTTAGGGACAGGATATATGTGCCATACATTAGTGAGCTAAAGAATACTATCTTGAGGGAGTTTCATGCAAAACCATATTCAGGTCACTTAGGATACCATAAGATATTGGCAACAATGAAGAAATATTATTATTAGCCAAATCTGAAGAAGGATGTGGCATATTTTGTGGTTAGATGTTTGGAATGTCAACATGTAAAGGTAGAATGTAAACATACAAGTGGATTTCTACAACCGATTGTGATTCCAGAGTGGAAATGGGAAATCATTTCCATGGATTTCATTACAAGTTTTATGAGGACATCTAGACAACATGATTCCATCATGGTTGTGGTGGACATGTTGACTAAGGTAGCACACTTCATTCTAGTGAAAAATATGTATTCAACTAGTGATGTGGCACATGTGTTCATCAAATATGTGGTTAGATTGCGTGGTGTTCCAAAGATGTTTGTGTCAGACACAGATTCAAAGTTCAATTCCAAGTTTTGGAAGGAGTTGTTTGTAGGTTTTGGTACAAATTTTGCCTTCAATACAACTTATCATCCACAGACACATGGAAAGACAAAGAAGGTCAACATGATATTTGAGAAAATGTTGAGGATGTACGTGATGCATCAACATAGGAGATGGGAGGAGTACCTTCTGTTGGTTGATTTTTCTTACAACAATGGTTACCATGAATCACTGTGGATGAGTTCGCTTGAGGCATTGTATGGGCGAAGTTGTAATACTCCCATCAGTTGGAGTGATCTAGTGAACATGATATTTATTGGACCAAACATGTTAGAAGAAATGGAACGTGAAATGTACGTAATCAATAAGAATCTAAAGAGAATACAAGACAAGCAGAAAAGCTATGCATATCGGAATAGGTTGTTTAAGGAGTTTCAGGTTGGGGAATAGGTGTACTTGCAGGTCAAGCCAAAGAAGAGATCCTTACGGATTGGATCATGTGCCAAGCTGGCACCTCAGTTTTGTGGACCTTTCAGGATTCTTGAAATGATTGGACCAGTATCCTATCAACATGCATTTCCTCCGACAGTGAAATTCCATGATGTTTTACATGTGTCATTGCTTAAGATATTAAATATGTTGATCATGTGATTAAATGATCTATATTGCAGGTGGATCCAAAAGGCAAATTCCAGCCAGAACCAAAGTGTATATTATAGAGAAAGATGTTCATGCTCTTAAACCAAGCAATCAAGCAGGTTAAATTTTGGTGGAAGCACTTTGGGCCTGATGAAGCTATATGGGAGATGGAAGATCAAATGCTAGTTGTGTTTCCTTCTCTATTCGTTGGTTGAGTGAATGCCCTTAGTATATTTTTTTGATATCTTCCTTAGTATGATGTTTTCATATATGTACATATGTATATGGATGTAAATACCACCATGAGATGTGTTATAAAGCTCCAATAAGAAGTATGGTGTCATGTTATTTTGGTTGTCATGTTGTTATGGTTGTCATATTGGTTTCTTCTCAGCAAGTTGATAATTCTAAATATTGCAACGTGCTAAGTTATAAAGCTCCATGGGCAATATGTTTTTCTTTCAGCAGTCTTTTTGGTTGTAGGTGTCATTGAACACTGTATGACTTGTGCAACGGGGGGAGGCTCTCTCTGTAATAACCCTGGTGAAAATTCCATGTAATAAAAGTTAATAAAGGAAAATTAATAACCACAGTTATGGGACACTTATTCCAAGTTGAATGTTGGGAAAAAAATCCTGGTGTGGGTGTTCATTTAGTTTATTATGGCTAAAGAAATTAGAAAAGGCAATAGAAAAGGCTTTGGAAATACAAAGTGCAATTAATTGGGATTTTATTTATGAAAATAATGGAAAGTAGGAGAAAAGTAAGGTGAAAGGTCACAGGTTACATGTGAGGAGGAAAATGAAGGAAAAATGATGGAAAATTAAGAAAATAGAGGCCACATTGATAAAAAGGCTTATGAGGATTAGTTCATAGCTTTTGGTCAGTTAAGTTTTAGAACACTTGCTCTATTCTCTCTCTCTCTCACTCTTGGACACTTTGATTTTTCCTGGAGCATTTCAGCTTTGAATCAAGAAAGGAAAACAAGGCAAAGAGGAAACCAAGATCAATCAAGGAATAACATGATAAATAATTTACAACGGGTTTACCTATAATTATGAATTTGAATATATGATTTCCTTACTAGATTTGACATTAATGGTTATGCATGGGTGTTCTTGGTTCTCTTGCTGTCATTGGAATGGGTTTTTCCAAGTGTGAAAATGTTCTTCAACCTTGCCTTGCCATTTCTAGATAGTCGTGGTGTGATGGGGTTTTCATGTTTTGGTTGAGTTGGATTGCCAGATGGACTTAAAGCTAAGTGGGGTGGTCTCAATATTATTCACAAGGCCTAGGAATCCTGGGATGGGATACATGGTAAATCCTGGATGTGAACACCTCGTTTGGGCCTAGGAATACCTTGACCTATGAATGGCCAGATACATGGTAAATATCAGTGGTGAGTACCCTTGATTGGGCCTAGGAATCCTAGGTTGGGATACATGGGAAAGCCCAGAGGGTGGTGACCTCATAGGCCTAGGAATCCCTTGACCGGTAATGGCAGGATACACGGTAAAGCCAAGAGGTTGAGACAGATAAAATCCTCATGGTTTAGGTGGAGACATCTGGAGGCATCCATGCTTCTTTATGGCCTAGTGATCTGGTGAGGATTGCGGTAAATCTTGGTTATATTAATGAGGGTGAGGTAGTTTAGCCTCGACAAGCCTTGGTTGATTTTTTTGGTTTGAGTCCTACATTCATGCTTGGAATATGGCAAGTGGGTGATTGGATGAAGAGATATTTGGCTCATCCAATATATGGTCGGGTGGATCGTGGTAGTACCATACCGGGTTGGCTTTTGCATTCATTAATGAGAGTTATTTTCCTTGGTATTATATGTGCAAATGTAATAGTTCATATCTGGCATTTATGGTTTTTTCATCCTTGATATTTCTATTGGTTATATGTTGGTTATGAGCATGTTTTATGATAGTGATAATATATGGATATCATCATGTTTTAATTTATGAATGAATGAAAAATGAATATAATACCTAATAGATGATAATGAAAATATTGTAATAAGGCATCAATGCTTCTTAATGATTCTTAGATAATTATGAGACCCCTATGTTGAGATCTATTATTATGAGCTGTAGAATCCATATTTGTGACATGTTTGACGAAATTCTTGTCATGGCTAGTAGGGGCCAGTCAAGTCTTTGTTGAAGAAATTGCATTGGTATCATTATCTCCCTGTTACTTTTCATTTCTATAAATTCCATGAAATTATTGTTGAAAATTGTAACTAGGATTGGTATTCATATTGACTATGTAAATATGTATTTATGTAAAAAAGAAGACAAAGATAATAAAATTTATTTTTGTTATGCTTTCTTCATGGGTTTAATGAGAAATATTTCATTATAGGTCAATAGACTTCTTCTTGATGTCTTTTAGGATTTTTCTTCTGATTATAAATGTATTAATGAGTCATGTATATGAATTTTATAGTCAAAAGAATCTGCTCCAATACCTTGTCATCTAACTATGAAGAAAATGGCTCCAGAATGATGCTCAAGCAGCCCTTAAGACAACCTCCTTAACACTAGAAGATCAGCCCTATAGGTCGGCTTTGAAAATGATGGAAAATTTGGCTCAATAATATGTCACATCAGTTCAATGATAGGTCGGCTAATTATAGGCTCGATCAACTATAAATAGCCCAAAAAACTATGCAGAAAATACATAATAGAATTTAGACTTCTGTGATTTTCATAAAAGGTTTGTGGATGTCTCTTTGATATTACAACAACGTGAAGTCTGAGATATATGTAAAGTTAGGGTTGTGTTCAAGTCTGCAGATCACAGTTCTAAAGTTAGGGTTGCGTCCAAGTCTGCAGATCACAGTGTTGAAGTCAGCGTTGAGTTCAAGTCTGTGGATCACAATGCTAAAGTTAGTGTTGCATTCAAGTCTGTGGATCACAGTGCTGAAGTTAGGGCTGTGGTCAAGTGCTGATAACAGTGTTGAAGTTAGGGCTGCGGTCAAGTGCGGATCACTTTGCTGAAGAAGGTTGCATTCAAGAGCAGATCAAGGTGTTGAAGAAGGTTGCATTTAACTATGTCAAAGTATGAGATATGTCACTGAGTTAATGTAAAAAAAACTAGATTATTGATTTAAATGATTGTGCTAAAGGAAATATAAGACAAGTGAATAGTCAGCTAAGTTAAGTAAAGGCAACAAGGAAGAAGAATTCAAGTAGAGATCGAGTTCTCTAGTTCTGGTGTAGAAAGGTGCAACTCAGTGCAGGTTAGTGCATAAGAGAAGGATCAATCAGTGGCAAGGTCTTGGAAGCATACGAAGGTTAAGGGTCTATGTCATGGTCATGGTACTTGTCATTTGAAAATCTATAAGAATATTTTCTCGTGGTTTTTCCTCTCCAAGAGGGATAGGTTTTTCCCTGGCTCGAAGACCCTAAATTTGTGCCTCTTTTGTTTTTGGTAATTGAGTTGATGAAATACTAAATAATCTAAGAATAAATTACATAAGTAAAAAAATTAACCTCACAAGTAATTATCAATGGGAGGATTTGAATTAATCACCGCCCCTCCAAATTCTCAACAATTATGGTAAGTGACTAGGTCCTAGCCATGAAATTTAGCCTCAAATAGCGTAGTCGCTAGCATAACACTCACATAAATAGGCTACAATCACACTTAGGAAGGCTCATGGGAGTGATTGGGACTCTCAGTCGCATGCATGCCTTGGAAAGGGAGCGGTTGGGGATTTATTCCCTTGAAATTTAAGTTCCCACAGGAGTTGGTCACCTGGAAGGGTGGGTTAGCTCCTAGATGTTCTGTAGGATGTGTAGAATGTTAGATTGGTTGTGTTGTGTTGGTTCCAATTCCTTAACTACACATGGGGAGTTTAATCAAATCATAATAGCCTCTCGTCACATGTTCCCCAACGGATCGGTTAACTTGGGTAAATGTGGGAGAAGGGTGCTAAGAGTTTAGTTGGGAATTTTATGTGGTTGTTTGGCTCCTTTTGAAGGTCAATTTCTGAGAAGTAATATGGGGTTTTTATCCTTAGGTCTCTTTTTATTATTTGAAATTTTCCTCAGTGAGCTTTGTTGACAACGTGTTTAGCCTATCTTTGATCTCATTGAGGACTACTTGTTCAACACTATGGCCTAGTGGAATTCTGACTAGTTTGCAAAGTAGGAACAAAACTCATGGACATTGGCCTTATCATTTCATAGTTTTGACTCCAGCATTTAGAACATTGTGTTGTCTCATTGCTAGAATTTTTGGAGTATGATCTATAATCTAACTAAGGGAATGCATACTCTGATTGGAGAAGGATTTGTGGCACCTATGTGAAGATTGAAGTTGTTGATGTTTGTATGGATGAAGATGTACCAACCTAGGGCACATATTAAACAATGCAAAAAATGAATTTTATACTCATCCAAAACTTGAACCAGATTCGACCCTCAAATTCACAGAAGTCCAAGTCAAGGGTTTTCATGGATGAAAATTTTGATGAATATTGTTGGTATAAATTTCCTAACAAAAAAATATTTTAAAGCCTTGAATACAATCAAACGTATAATCTCTTCACTGAAGTAGCTTCAACATGGTAAGACACATAAGAATAATACAGTTCGAGTAACCTTCCTAATGTAAATTTAAAGAAAGCACCTCATGTTACATGGATGAAATCTTGCATTATTCCCCTTATTTATGTGCACAATTTTAGTGAAGTAATGTAAGTATTATTATGTTCAAAGAAACTTAGATGTATGGCGAGAATTCTGCTTAATATTCTTTTAATCACTAAATATCATTAGCTAGGGTTTGTAGAAGTAAGTTTCTTTACATATGATTGAGGTGTTGGACTGGTGATAGACCAAAATTGTGGATATTGTTGATGTATAGTGAAATCTATGGGGTTTTACATATGTGATCTTGAAAGGAAATTACAGTAACCTCCTTAAATCATTATGAATAATATTAAACCCCAAATTAAGATATTAGAACATATTTATGTCACTCATCTCACTGTTTAGTAGTCTTAGTTTGAGAAGGGATTCGTGATTAATATTATTAAGGAAAGTTATAGATGAGTTGTTACAGTGGTTTATGATGTTTTTGATCAATGAATTTTTATGGACTGAGGTTTATAAAGGATTGGCTATACCATAATTCAAAGTGAATATGATCAGAAATTCTAAAGGTTGCATTATAGCTTGCTACAATGTTTGAGAAAAATATTGGTTGTTGTTAGAGTTTTCCAGAATTTATGTCAAAGTTTTCAATGCTTCTATACTACTTGATGAATTAGGAATTTTTATGACAAATATGATTTTAGCAGAGATGCAAAGATCTCTTGAGAAAAAATATTATGCATAGGGTTATGTATGTTTGAGAGTACTGTTGAGAAGAAATGATTGTTAAGATTGGCTAGGAATTGATAGTGTGTAAACCTTCAAAATCAGTACTTGGTGGTGGATCTAAGTGTTTGTGCTAAGATATGAGAGAGACACACACTACTGAATTTATGAGTGTGCAATGAAAAATAAACCTCATAGTAACAATCATTGGATACATATGGTAGAGAGTGAAAATTTGATGACTTGTTTGATGTATTGTTCAACCAGTTTGATGTCACTTGAGCAGAGCCATCATAGTATAATGTTTGACAATGTTTAGCTTTTTGTTAGGATTTTGACATCTTGATTATTAGAAATAACAAATTTTTACTGGGCAATTTTGATAATAAAAATTTATAACACAGTATTATGATTGGATTATAGTTTAGCTACATTGGAAAACCTTTAAGCTATGGTTTGAAATGATTCTATGACAAGTTGATGTAGTTTGAGAAAAAGAACAATCGTTGGTTGCCAAAGATGAATTTGGAAAAATTTTGATGTGTTTCTGCAAGATTGATATTGAAGGTTATATTGCTTAAGGTTTTATCTTGATTATTGAGAAGTTCTAGGGTTTCATAGTGTTTCAAATATTAGATCAACAATTGAGTTAGATTTGATGTGAAGATCTATATGAAAGATGAAGCAGAGGAAGCTATGTGGTTTTGGTATTGATGTTGAGTAGAGATAGACTTCTTTGAGAAAGTGGGGTGGGTAAGCAGAGGATATGTGTTAGGGTTTACAGTTAGGGTTTAATGTTTTGTACAAAAACCATTGTATCTATCGATGACTATGTGCCAGTATTACAGAACGACAAAATCCAATTGACTATTTGATATATATATATATATAGAGAGAGAGAGAGAGAGAGAGAGAGAGAGAGAGAGAGAGAGAGAGAGAGAGAGAGAGAGAGAGAGAGAGAGAGAGAAGTGAATCCGGTATAAAAAAATTGCGAGTATGTCCGCTAATAAGGGTGCAAGGGTGGTGCAAGGTTTTAAGTGGGATCCTGATAACACTTCAAGGCATAAAGGTGGTGCCAAGGTAGGTTGGAGCTTATAAATCTAGGAATCAGAGAATCCATCTAGTAGCAGCTAGTAAAAAGGGTGTTATAGCATCCTTCAAGGCGTATCATGTAAACCTGGGTGTTGGATCATCCTTCTAGTCGCGGTTGGTAAATAAGGTGTTGAAGCATCTATCAGGTTGTAGCTTGTAAACCAGGGGGTTGGAACCTTCCTCAGTTGTAGCTGAAAATGATGGATGTTGGAGCTTCATATTGATGTACTTATTGTAGACAAATTTTAAGAAGTGTTCCATATTTTTTTCCCAGAATGGTCTTGACCTAAAATATTTGGCATAAACTATATTGATTTTGTACATTGTTGAATGGTGTTAACGATTATTTATGTTTAAATAATGCTAATAATTTTTAATACTTTGAAAAGTTATAAACACTAATTAAAGTAAAAAAATAAAAATTCATCCACCTCTCATTATTTCTAACAATTTGTATTAGAGTTGATTCCTTCAGTTGCAACTTAACATCTGGAAGGTATATCCGAGGCGAATCAAGATGGTAAATTCAAGGAAGCAAGTTTCCAAGCATTCAAAGGAATCAAAGGAAGTCCCTGATGTTGAAATATTTTAAGAACCTATTACAAATATTGAAGAGAAACATGTTGGTCCAATTCCTCTATTCAATGAATCAAGTTTTTTATTTTGGAAAGGTAGAATGGAAGCCTACTAGGAGCTATTGGATATTATGTATGGGATTATGTTGTTTCTAGAGACGTATCTACTAATAAATCAAGAAAATATAATTCCAAGGCCATGAGTATCATATTATTTTCCCTTCCAGATTCTATGAAATCCAAAGTATTACAATGCTCATATGCCAAAACATATTTAAGGGAGAATTCAAAATCTTCATGCAGGTCAATATCATGTTGGTTAAGGCAAAGATGATGATCACCATGCTTCAAGTCAAGAAGATTCTCATATGGAATATTCTTACAATGAGGAAGAAGATGAAGAAGATGAAATGGATATTGAAAATGTATTAATCAATTCTTTGAAAAAGTTGAAGAACACAAAGGAAGAAAATCATAGGCTCAAGGAAGAATTTGAACAAAAGCAACAAGAACTTGATGTATTTATTGTAGAAATTAACATGCTTTAGGAAAAAATACAGGATACTGAAAAAAGGATCATATTATTAATGGAATGGAACATAAAATCACTCATCTCAAAGAAATATCTAAGTTTGGATAATACCTTTTGAGGGAATAAAACATTTGTATGAATACCCAACGTAAGAGGATCGAAGAAGAATAGAAGTGTCAAATGCATAATAAAGACTAATATTACATGAAAAGAGACGAGGAAATCACATCATTAAGAACTGAAGTAGTCAAGATAAACAAGAGGATGAAGAGAACACAAACTTTGGATGATATTCTCAATTCTCATAGATATCCATCTATCAAAAAAAGTATTAGTTATGTTAGAGAACCGCCATCTAAATAAGAGGAAATATCCAAGACCCTGCAAAGCAAAGATAAGAAGATTCCTGAAAGATCAAATCAAGGAAAAAAGAAATATGAAAGTGTTGTGGCTCCAAGAAGTAATGCTAAAGTAGTCGAGATTCATCAAAGGGTTGTAGCCCCTCCAGGAAGGAAAATTTATGGAAGATATTTTTGACAAGGAATCTCATCTAGGTACCCTAGCATGTTTAATGGTCATTTGTTTTCATTCTCTAATTTTGAGCATATAGCTAGGGATGACAATATGTATAACAAGATTAATTATCAAGGACATTATGAGAAACCTGGAAGCAAGTTTTCAAGATCAAAGGGAAGATTTAAAAATAGTTATGCTAGAAAAAATTATATATCAGTTGCTCCATCATTTAGGTCCAATATAGAATGATTCAAATGCAATATCTATGGACATGTTTATCGTAATTGTAGACACAATATGTAACCTTCCAGGAAAGAGAATTCAAAGACCAGGTACAAGAAATTTTGGAGAAGAAATCAACAGTAAGAATATTAGTAGAATGAAGATGTCATCATGGCTATGATCTCAGGATTTTTGAATTCAAAAGGTCTTGATAAATCCATGGTGGAAGATGTCAAGTTTCAAAGTAACCCAACTGGAAAGTTGGTTCCTACCTTGTTCTGAACTTTGTGGTCGAAGACTCCATTAGAGAAAATTTTAGTTATAAAATGGGCCTCCTAAGGAATATTATAAAATTATATTGGAAATGATGAAACAAGATTATATTACCTAATCAAGTTACGGAGGGAAAAAAGGAAAACCTACTTTTTCAACTCGTATTTTCAACTTATCTCCCTATGATTTTACTCAAATTACGAGAGGGATAACTCATTGGATGAAAATTTTAATTTTGCATCCAAGGAGTGCTCATGTTGCATACATTCGATAGACCCTACTAAACAAAAAATGTGAAATACATCCAACGAGTGCTCCTGCTCGAAATATGAGTAAAATCGTAGCGAGATAAGTTGAAAATACAAGTTGAAAAAGTATTTTTTTTATAATCTTTTTAACTTTTGACATCCAAAGTGGTGAATCATCTCCCATGGTTGAACCCATCATATTAAATCCTGTTGGTTCTTATAAATATTATTTTTGTTCTACATTTTTGTTTTGAGGCCCATTTTTTACCTCAAAATTTCTCTAATGCCCTATCTGGTGATTGTTGAATAGGGGAGTCTATGCAGCAATGATTACACCTTCAAAGATATATAATTTGGCATATGACAAATGAGAGATGACACAAGTATTCATAGTAGCTTCCAAAATCATGGGAAGTTTCAGTGGAATAATAGATTTAATTGATAAGTCATGGACAAGATTGCAAAAATACTCAGGTAGAATCAGATGTGAAGAATTCAAAGTAGTAATCAACATGGTGGATAGATTAGTCAACAACGACTTTTTAAAGCATAATCAAGGACAAAAATTCGATGGACTCATGTGGAATTTGTTGTGCTAATTCATGTGAAGCATATCATGTTAACGAGAGTAAGGAAGTCTATTGTAGGAAGAAAGAAGAAGTCATTTTGTCATGGGGATAAATGGTATGTTAGAGGCTAATTATTAGGGAGAGTCACCCTTTTCCATTAATTTTAAAGGGGGAGAGAAATCAAGAAAAAAAATATCATAAGCATGGATTCAGGGGAGGCAGTGATCGTAGGGGGCGATTTTTGCCATTGACGAAAAAGGGGGAGATTGTTGAATGGTGTTGTTATTGATGCCAATGTCAGTCATTGAATTATCTTAATATTTGTTTTCAATTGGAAGCTCCATTAGTCAAATATCTAGGAAAACCTCAGAATCCCCTCAATACCATGATAGTTGGATAGTCCTCGGCATGCTGATTCTAACGGTATGTGGCATGTCATGAGATCCCTCATTATTTGTAAGATATGCCTTTGGAAGGTCAAACTCCACCTCTTGTTGTCGATAACCCCAAAGTATGATGATCTGGTAACATTATATTGGTCGGACTATGGATAATTTCATTCAGGAAATGAGGATAATTCTATAAAGGAGAAAATATAACTAATTATGTCATCAAAATCCATTTTGGTTCAAATCTTGGATGGAAAAGTAAAATTTGAATTTGTTTGTGGTCCAAAATGAGAGAGATATTTTGGCTCCATGTTTTAAATTTAAAATCTAAATATATTCCCTCCTTATTGAATTTGGCCCTTTAAGAGGCCTATTTTCCTTTATAAATTTATTTCTCTATCCTTCAAATGGCAACAAAGAAAAATTTGATCTCCTCTAAAATGATTTTTGACCGCGTGCAAGAAATATCTACCTCTAAGGGGCACAAAAAAAAAAACTGTTTGTTGTTGTTTGGAAAGGATTTTGTTGGGAATTTTTGTGGTTGTTTGGCTCCTTTTAAAGATCGATTTATCAGAAGTAATATGGTGGTGTTTTTATTAGGTCTCTTTTAGTATTTTTGGGCTTCCTCGATGAGTTCTGTTGACAACAAGTTCAACCTATATTTTATATCATTGAGGACTTGATATATACTTATGCATGAACACAAAATAATACAGATATAAAAATAAACATAGAGATGCAACATAAATAAATCTTCATTTCATTAATGTCAAAGAACTGAAAGAATCTTAAAAACATAATGGAAATAAAATAGCTCGGGTGATGGTAGCTTATCTCTGAGGAGAGATGTTGTAGATATATGCCTCTAAACTATGTTATAATGAGGCTCAAGGGCCTTTTCATTATTGAAAAATAAATTAAAATTGTAAACAAATAAAACCCTAACCCTAGGAGATGGAATTCCAAGAGTTTGTAGGCCCTGTTGGGGTTATTTGGGCAACCAACTTCCTGGGGTCGTAACTTGGTCATATGATCTCCATTTGGTGTGCACAATACCTTGTTGGAAACATCACTTTGAGTACTAAAATATTTAACACAGGGCCCTACCAATGGTTATGTTCCTATTTCATACCTCAAAAAAACGTTGTTTAGGGTGTCAAAACAACACTGAAAGTTCACGTCTCGAAAAAATTGCTAAAAATAGTAAATGTTGCTATAATCAAGGAAACAAATGAAACCGATAGAAGGTATAGGTGGAATAGGTGGGTGACCACCAAAATCCACCTGGATCAGGACTACTTGTTCAACACTATGGCCTAGTGAAATTCTGCTAAGTTTGAAAAGTAGGAGAAAAACTCATGGTCGTTGGCCCTATTTTATCCTTAGCTCTAGTTGCAACCTTCAAAACATTGTGTTGTCTCATCACTAGACTTAATATGACCAAGGGTACGTGTACTCTACTTGGAGAAGGATTTGTGGCACCTTTGTGAAGATTGTAGTTGCTCACGGTTGTATGGTTGAAGGTGTACCAACCGAGGGCATTCTGAACAACCCAAGAATCGAATTTGATACTGATCCAAAACTTGAACCATATTTGGCCCTCAAATTCATAGAAGTATGAGTCAAGGGTTGATGGTATCGTAACTCTAATAATATGACATGAGTGAAAATTATGAGAATATTGTTGGTGTAAATGTCTTAAACAGTGAATCTTCTAAATCCTTGAAGACAATCAAGCTTGTATTCTATTCAGTGAAGCAACTTTAGCCTGGTAAGACATATAATAATAATAAAATTTGACTAACCTTCCTAATGTAAATCTAAAGAAAACACCTCATTGTTACATGGAAGGAATCCTATGTTCTTCCCCTTGTTTTTGTGCACAATTTTGGTGAAGTATTAATGTGTTGGAATCAATTTTCTAAAAGGTTGTAGCAAATATTGGTTGGCATTGGATTGGATATGTAAAGTATGATTCTATTTCGAGAAACTTAGATGTATGGTGAAAATTTCACCTAATAGTATTTTTATTACTAAATATCACTAGCTAAGGTTTGCATAAGTAAGTTGCTTCACATTTGATTAAGGTGTTGGACTGGTTATGGACCAAAACTGTGGATCTGGTTGATGTACAATGAAATATATGGGGTTTGAAATATGTGCTTTTGAAAAGAATTGTAGTAACTTCCTTAAATTAGTATGAAAAATATTAAACCCCAAATTAAGATCATGTAACATATTTATGTCACTCGTATCATTGTGTAGCAGTTTCAGTTGGATAAGTGTTTCATGATTAATATTACTTTTTAGAAATCAGGAGGTTTTTCATCTTAAATTTAGATTTCCATTACATGATAGTTTCTTGTGATACTATTAGCATTTTATTATTATGTTTTATTTATTCATAAAGAAATTACCATAAAACATGAATATCACATAAAACAATAGAACACAATATATAGGGTCAAACCCAAGGAAAAACCCCTCTGAGGGGAAAATCCATAAAATTATCTTCTTATAAAATCAAATGAGATATGAAAGCCCCATAGCCATAGAAGCTTCCACCTCTAGATGCCAATTAAAACCTTTTTTTTTTCCTTCCAGAAGATTCACCAGCAAGAGACCAACAACAAGAGACTAACTAAGATAGGCCTTCCACAAATTTTAGCATAAGAATATATCCTTTTTTTTCAAATTTTGGCTCTCCACGTCTTCTCTTCCTTCCCTACGACATTTTAGACCAAAAACTATCAAAGTGTGTCTCCAAATGAGCTCCATATTCCCTCTATTTATATAGATTAGAGGGGGTGAAAATAAAGATGTCCTTTTGGGATAAGGCCAACTTGACATGTTGGCCGACTTGACACCTAGAGGGGTTTCTATCCCAAATTTACATTAAAATAATTTCGTTTTCTTTTTCTTTTTCTTTTACAATAGGTCCAAAATAGGACTTTTACTCTTTGACTCAAAACCTAGAAGCATGAATAACATGATTGTCTAGAAAAAAATAGTTTTTCTTTTTCATTTTACATAAAATAAATAATGGTACAAATTATGAAGACCGAAACTAGTTACATTCTCCAACACTCCCTCTTAAATAGGGAGGTCTTCATAATTGCACACCTAGTACATGGATACTCTCAAACTAAAATATTCTCATAAGAAGAGTTTGATTGATGATCCATATTTAAGCATCAACATCATAACCAACATTTTCAACATAGCAAGGCCTTTAACTAAAAATCTCTATTTATATTAGAGCATATTGTTGGGATGATTTACGTGACACACCAAACTGACTCTTAAGGAACATAGCCCATCTAGATTTTTACAAGATATGTCCTTTTAGGACTATTATTATCTTATTTTACCAATCCTTAAATAATTCCAATCCTCTTTGAACACTCTTATCTTGGATATTTGTACAATACTAAAAGAGTGTCGGTCCACTTCCTATCTTGGATTATTTATCCTCAAGGAGTATCAATCACATATTCTTATCCAATCCTCTTATCCCCATTCTCTATCCATGGACTTCACTACACGTACGACTATTAGTCCTAGCCTAGTGCATGACACATGAAGAAGAGAATATAATGTCCATATCACTCTCATCCAGAGAGGAGATCCTCATTCCCTCTTGATCAGGGAATATATCTTTGCTCATTTTTATACATTTAAGGAGACTTCTTACTCCCTCTTAAGAATAGAGGACATTCCTTAATTTATTTCAGTTGGGAAGTCATAACCACAAATTCTTTTAACGTTTCTTCATCAACATATCAGCTACTAGTATTTCAAGAAGATATTAATTGTGTGATTCCTCCTTTTCTTTGTATCTCATAAAATTTAGCTTTCATCTTCCTAGAACCAAATTATGACAGGATTCAGGCCATCAACCTTTCATATCACTTTATTTTTTCAACAAAGGAATTGTATTTAGCCAATTCAAGTAGATCTAGACATAAATTCTTATCATCATGAAATTGATCTTCATCTTCATGTGAATATCAAATCATCTTTTTGTATTGTTACCTTTCAATCCCAAGATGGTGTAGACATCTTTACCACATAATTCTCAAATTTCATCCACCCAATCCATGCATACAATGAATTTAGTTTGAAAGAGAATGTTTGTCTGAATTGTCATTATGCATTTTTGCAACATTATTCCAAGAAAAAAACCATATATCAACCAGATATCCAATACCAAAACATCAAAATCATGATTACCTCAACCTGATGGCATTTTGTCAAGTTATCAAATTATGCTTACTTATTCTGTTTGAGATCACCATCTTTCTATATGGTCTATCTCCGTGCTAGATTACTTTTCCATAATCCTATCCATTTAGTCATCAGTCAAAGAGAATTTGTATTTCTTCAACCAGTCATCTAGTCCACTTCCTTTGGATCGAACTGCTTCTCATTTTGAAGATGGGACTTCCTTCAAGCTACAAATTTACATACAAACTTATAGGAAGTTTTCTTCCATAATCTGTGAGTATGATATACTCTTGTCATGTCATCATGATTCTTCTTATATATATTGAATAATCTCTTCATAACTTTGTTCTTGTAGAGGATCTTTATGATCTTTTCTTTCCATGACATGATGGCAAAGTATTGTTTCATGAATAGCTTTCAATCCTTAGTTTATGGAGTTATATTTTTCAAATATTTATCGTTATTCAGGATATCATATCTGATGCTGATCAGTATCATCAAAAAAACTCTCCTTCCAACCTCTTCACCTACTTTAGCAATATGTCTAACCAAGGAGCCAAGTCATGTCCCAAGCATATTATCAATATTATATTTACTAGATCCTAATAATCTCTTTCTTAAGGCATCATGTCAAATTATGTTACCAACTCCTTCTAAAGTCAACATTCCTTTTCATGTTATATCTAACAAGGTTTGTCTTCATCTCTCAATGTTATCTTGAAATTAACTCATCAGCTCAAACCTTCAACATCATGTCCATCATGGGCCTTACAATTCCCTCCTTCCCACATGATCATAATTTTCAAGGAGTCGTAAACAAGCATGAGTATTGTTTTTATTTTGTATTCCATTATTCTCATCTTGCTTCCTTTAATATGTGCCTGCAATTTTCATCGATAAGTACAACCAAGAAAAATATACAAAGACAATAACATGTTGTTAATTCTTAGAGTCTAGGGTTTCCATGGTTTCTAAGAAGGGTATACCTCTAGGGTTCTAGATACAAACACTATATTTTTGATTTAAACCTTATTAGGGTTGTCAGCAGATACATCATCCCTAGGGTTTTGATTTTAATTCCTTGGTTTTATCCAATTCAACCCTTGCTAGGGTTTGTACCATATACCCAAAATTTAAATCTAAAAACCCTAGATATTATATCCTAAGAGCTAGGGTTTCCTTAGAGGTAAAAATCAATTAGGGTCATGGTTTTCACTTTTCTATGGTTTTCCAATCCTAGTCGTATCTAGGGTTTATGAATCCTAGAACCAAAAACCTTAAAAAATGTAAGGTCTATAAAACCTAGATTCTTACCATGCAATGTGTGCTACAAAACCCTAATTACTTTGCAGACCCATTACCATTGTCTGTAAGATTAAATGCACATAAAAAATGTACTTACCTCTATGATATTATCATACCTTCAAATATCTGGTCCTTTTTCACATTGATTCTAGTCCCTTCCTTGCAAGAATGATCCAAGTAATTCCTTTTAGGCCGAACTCATTGATATTACCCTTGAAACATGTCATCTTATTGCCATCAACCATTATTTTTAGTAGTAAATACATACAATATTTATCAAATTATTACAACCCTGTCAGTGAATGCGAGCCATGAACGATGCCAAAATAAACTAACAATCAACACCATATCTTACGATATTTGTCATTAGGTCATTGTTTCATGGCTATTTGGGTGACTGTATTTATAATAAAACATCACTACCATAATATAAGTGTGATATTAATGTATCATAGACCATTTTCATCACACATCATTATTGTTTCCATACACACTCGACCATTATGCTTATTTAACAGTATTATTTCCATCATGTATTATTACCAAATGTCATTTTCATGAGCCATTAGTCACATACAACTTAATCATGTGCGAACAATATGTATATATGAGAAATCCATCACCATGCCAAATGATATATTATCAAACTACTTTATATCCATAATTCATAGTAGATACATAGCCATTGAGTCACATATATTGCAGATCAATAATATTTAAAACGATATCTTGATTATGCGATGTCACTTTCATGAAGAGATCGAACCATACAGAAATTATGCCATAACGTAGCAATGTAATTGGGTATATTGCAGGACACATATATCAACACAAACGACGCCTTTAACATAACAATTTAATTAATTATATTGCATGCCACATATACCATTTGATGTCAAGCCACACAAAAAAATAAATGTAACACGTTATTTATGGAGTGAGCCAGAGAAGAATGTACTAGGATTACAAGCCAATGTGTGTAGTAAGCTAGCCAAAAAAATATGAGATAAATAAATATGCGAGCTATTTCATATAATCGATCTGGATAAAATATGAAGTGGTCTTCAAGCCTCCTCTTCACAGAACTTAGCTCTAAAACCATGTTGGAAATCAAGAGGTTTTTCATTTTAACATTAGATTTAAATTACATGATAATTACTTGTGATATTGTTAGCATTTTATTATTATTTTTTATTTATTCATCAAGAAATTACCATAAAACATGAATATCATAGAAGACAATAGAACACAAGATATAGGGTCCAAGCCAGGGCAAAACCCCTCCATGAGGAAAATCCAAAATTTTCTTCTTCTTATAAAAGTAGATGAGATATCCAAGACCCATAACCACAAAAAATTCCACCTCCAGATGGCAAGTCAAACCTTCCTTCTAGAAAATTCATCACCAAGAGACTAGTAATAAGAGATGAGCCAAAATAGGTCATCCATAAATTCTAGCATAAGAAGATATCCTCCTTTTCAAATTTCGACTCTCCACTTATTTTCCTTCTCTGCAATATTTCATACCAAAAACCATCCAAGTGTGTGTCCAAATGAACTCCATATTCCCTTTATTTATATAGATTAGAGGTGGTGCAAATAGACATTTCCTTTTGGGGCAAGGCTTACATGGAACCTAGAGGGGTTTATGTCCCAAAACTAAATTAAAATAATTTCTTTTACTTTTTCTTTTACAATAGGTTCAAAAATAGGATTTTGACTCTTTGACTCAAAACCTACAAGCATGAAGAACATGTTTGTCTAGAAAAATAATAATAATTTTTCATCTTCTTTTTACATAAAATACATAATGGTAAAAATTATGAATACCAAAACTAGTTACATTATCCAACATTATTAAGGTATATTTATAGATGCGTTGTTACAATGGTTGATGATATTGTTACTCAATGCATTTTTATGGACTAAGGCTTATCGAGGATTCACTATAGCAACATTCAGAGTTTGCATATGATCAGAAATTCTAAAGGTTGCATTATATATTAATGATATTTTGAGAACAATATTGGTTGTTGTTAGATTTTGTTAGAAGTTGTTTCAAAGTTTATAATGCTTCTATCTTATTTTTGAATTAGGCCTTTGTATGAGTAGTGTGATTTGAGCAGATATTTAAAGATATCTTGAGCAAAGATATTATGCACAGGTTTATGCATGTGTGAGAGTATTGTTAGGTAGATAATATTGTTAAGATTGTGTAGGTTTTGAAAGTTTGTATACCTTGAGTGTCAACACTTGGTGGTGGATCTACGTGTTTGTACTAAAATATGATAGAGACACCTATAAATAAATTTATGAGTGTGCTATGACAACTAAAACTTGTAGTAATAGTCATTGGATACATATGGTAGAGAGTGAAATTTTGGTGACTTGTTTGATGTAATGTTGAAATAGATTGAGGTCATTTGAGAAAAGCCATCACAGTAGAATACTTGAAAATGCTTAGCCTTCTATTAGGATTTTGACAACTTGATTAGTAGAAAGAACACATTACTATTGGATTGTTTCAATAGTAAAATGTTGTAACAAAACATTATGATTGGATTATAGTAGTGTTACATTTGGTTGACCTTTGATCTAGGTTTTGCGATGATTCTATGACAAGTTGAAGTAGTTTAAGAAGAAAAATAGTCATTGATTTTCAGAGAAGCATTGGGATAGAGTTTGATGTGTTGCTATAATATTTACAATGAAAGGTTATGTTGCCTAGGGTTTTATCTTGATTATTGAGCAGTGCTAGGGTTTCACAATGTTACATATATAAAAAAAAAATGGTTGATTCATATTTGATGTGAAGATCTAAATGACAAATGAAGCAGAGAAATTTATGTAATTTTGGTATTGAGGTTGAGGAGAGGCAAACTTCTTTTATAAAATTACTCTAAGTAAGCAGAGGATGTGTGATAGGTTTTATAATTAGAGTTCGTTTTTTTGTGTAGAAAATGCTAAATCTATTGATAACCTTGTGCCAATAATAAAAAATGAAAAAATCTAGAAGACTACATGATATTGTTTATTTTATTGAGTAAAGTAGAGACAGGAGGATCCAATCTGAAAATTTGTGAAACATCATTCATTTGCTAATAAGGGTAGAGGGGTGGTGCAAGGTAGGAAAGTGGAGTATCCTTTAGGTTGGAGCTTGAGAACACTTCAGGGTGGAAGGGTGGGGTTAGGGCAGGTTGGAGCCTGTAAAGATAGGAATTGGGGCATCCATTTAGTGGAAGCTAGTAAACAAGGTGTTGGAGCTTCCTTCAGGTTGGTGCTTGTAAACTAGGGAATTAGAGCATCCTTATACTAGTACTTGGTAAACATCATGTTGAATCATTCATCAGGTTGTAGCCTATAAAACAGGGGGTTGGAGCATCCCTCAGTTTTAGATAAAAATGATGGAATTTGGAGCTTCATATTGATGTAATTATTAAAGAAAAATATTAAGAAGCGTTCGATGGTTTTTTTCCAAGAAGGGTTTCCACCTAAAAATTTATGGTGTTTATTATCTTGATTTTGTGCATCGTTGAATGGTGTTAACGATTTCTTATGTTTAAATAATTCTAATAATTTATAATGATATGAAAAGTTAAAAATACTAATTGAAGTAAGAAATACTGATTCACCCTCCTCTCAGTGTTTCCAACAATGATCTCATTTTTCTTAGAGAACAAAAACTTTCCTTAAGTATTGATCCAGGATGATCATCAACATTATCATAATTTTATGGTCTCAAATTCTCCCTAAACTAGCACCATGTTGTAGTGCTTGTCACATTGATTCTGTAGGTATATCCAGTTCAAAAAATAACCTCTGTATGAAGGAGAAAACATCGGCTGAAGTTTAAGTTAGACAAGTAAAAAATGTGGGCCTTGCAGGCCAAGTGGCAACATGAAATGTAGAAATGCAATGCAAGTGGTAAAATTTTACAATAAACAGGTCAAATCTCAGTTGGATTGGCATGGTCGAGGTCGAACCCGTGACCTCTGCCAGCACAATACAAAATCTTTACCATTGCACCATGGGTTGGTTTTATTTATTAAGGGCGCAAAAATTGTATTTAAGTTTTGGTGATGTGACAAATTGGGGTAAGGGTGGTGGAGCATAAATGATATGTGGAAACCAAAGACTAACCAAAGACTGTGGTTATCGATGTGTGTGTGTGTGTGTGTATATATATATATATATATATATATATATATAACCTATCAAAAGGGATTTAAGTTGTCATCACTTGTAGATTAATGTTGCAACAATCTTAAAATATTTCAACCTATGATAGTCTTCAACTTATCTCAGAGATCGAAGCATACAAATATTAATAGACGTACCTATGATCTTGCCAACCTGTGCAAACCGTGGAGCAGTAACACCTTGCAGTCTCAAGACTTTAATGAATGACAGAGTTGAATGTCTTCATTTATGGACTTGATTGAGGTCTAAACCATCACAGTGTAGGGGTTATAAATATATGCATAAATATTTGCTACAATAAAGTTAGTCCAGGGAGTGAAGCCGTCATCACTTGTAGATTAAGGTTGCAACAATCTTAAAATAGTTTGACTTGTGATAGTCTTCAACTTGTCTCAGAGGTCGAAGCATACACATATTAATAGATGTGCCTGTGATCTTACCGACTTGTGCAAGCCTTAGAGCAGTAACACCTCACCGCTTGAAGAATTTAATACATGACAGAAATGAATGTCTTCATTTTTGGACTTGATTGAGGTCTAAACCATCACAGTGCAGAGGTTCTAAATATAAGCATAAATAATTTATACAATAAAGTCAATCAAGTTGTAGCCGACCCATTATTTTACATGCAACAGTCCAATTACAAATTATTTTCTTAACTGTACTGAGCACTAATCTTACAGACCTGGAGCATCATTAAACTATTAAAACACCAACATCCCATTGTAGATCTGAATACGGAAGAAGGATCGAGATTCGATACACAAGTGAGAACAATATTGGGAATTAAGTTCTGAAAGGAGTCCAATTTAGAGGAGCTATAGTGGTTTATACGAGTGTTCCACAGGGTCGGGTTCCCCAACTTGGGGGTCAGGTTTCCTCACCCCCTCGTGCTCCGAGGGCCTGGGGACGACTGGGGAGTGTTTCCCCATGCTCCCAAAAAACAGGGTGTTAGTGTCAGTCTAGTCATATTTCCATCAGTGATCAAAATTGCTCTTTTGCATTTGCATATTAGGAGTCCTATACCATAAATTTTCATCATTCCATTAGGTCATGGATTCATTGATGGTAGTGGTATTTCAATCAGTTTTCCCTCATGTAATACTTGTTTATTCTGCTCTCTATGGTTTTTAGTCATGGTTCACTTTCACTCCCGATCCATATTATTAGGTCATAGGGTTGGTCTCATTAGGTTCTAAGGTCTCATCATGGTCAAATTAATGAGTCAAGTGTCAATAAATGTCAGCAAGATCATGAGGAGGTCAAATAAACTCAAATTCATAACATCTGGGGAAATCAAAGAAAGTTCTATTCAGTTTGATGTAATTTTCACCTCAAAACCATGTTTTGAGGTGAAAACATGGTACTTGGTCTTTTATTAACATCTATTATGTAATTTCATGTCATCATATGTAATACGTTGCATTTCAGAAGCTGCTATCTCCACAAAGCCAACACCCTGCCCTTAAAAGGTGTTTTCCATAGCAATTTCGTAGTAAGATCATGTTCCAGGTGTGTCCATCAGAAAGAGCCTAGAAAGAGCTTTCCAACGGTATATTATACTCTCAAAACTGACTTCTGGATTGAAATTTATGCCTAAGTGAGAGAAGGTCCCCTATAGCCTAAACCCTACCCCTTTTCCCATTTTTCCCTTAAACTTTATTTCATAAAAGTTTAAAGTTCCTTTATAAACCCCCTTTTCCCCTATCCGATGGCATAATCGCATTGCAAAAGTCCTTTGACCCATAAACTTTGATGCGATTAAATAAACCCTTTTTCCTTGTTTTCCCTTAAACTTTATAATAAATTTTAAAGTTTTGTATAATAAGTCCCCTCTCCCAATCGCATTACCCCTTCACCTCCGATCCAATCGCAATCGCACTATGCAAACTGTGCATCCTGATTGACCCCTCCCGATTATTCCGATTGTGATTAACTCCGCTCCCCCGATTGCATTTACACCATCGATCTGCCCATCCGATCGGACGGCCCACAACCCATCGCAGCATCTCAATCGCAGATTTTTTTCCCAAGCACTTAAACATGCTTTCCCTTTTTCCTGATCTTTCGATTGCGATTACGATTCCCCTTTGGGTCCCACTTAAGCCTTTCACCCATTTCCCAAACAAATGCGGATTTTTCCTTTGTAAAGGACAAAAAATCATTTTTGTTTGTTTTCGAATGATTTACATTATCGGAATTTGTTTTTAATTATCCCCGCCTTATTGTATTACCCCATCACTTATCCCCAATCGCAATTTTCCAAAATCCCATTATGTAATACACCCGCTTCGGGCCCCGATTCTGATTGCGCTTTACTCCCCGGTCCCACCAAAAGCCCCCACTCTTTTCAAATAAAAAATCGTTTTTTCCTTTGTAAAAACGTAAAACTCAATTTATACAAGTTTTCAAAGGATTTCTCCCGTTTCCCATTTCATCGCCCTCTGTTCAATTGCATCGCAAGTTTTGTCGCCTCGTTCCAAAGCGCCCTTCTGCTACGATCTCCGATTGCGATTGCGATTTCTCCTCTCCCTCTATACACCATCGCGTCGTATATATTCAAATCGCTCTATTCCAAACTACTTCCCCTCTTCCATTTTCGATTGCGATTTAGGCCCACATCCCTTTCCCTTCGCTCTTTTTATCCAAAAAGGGGTCTTTCCCTCATTTAAGGCATTATTTCATTTTTATGATTTCAAAGGCATTTTCTTCAAAGTCGGTTTTATTCAAAGGATAAAGGCAAAGAATAAACAGTCAAAGGCCGAGAGCTAATTATGAAGCACAAAAAATCATTTCAGTTTGTCTTCTCCTCTGTTTAAAGCAAATGTAACAGTGAAATCTTCAGATGGTCAAAAATGTATTGTTGTTCCTCCCTTTTAGGAGCAGATCGTTGGTCTCTTTCCTATGTTTGGATTTCAGTGAAACAACTCCCTTTTTCTGTGGATCTACTTCCCCCATTCTGGTCTATTTAATGTAATTTTCAATCATTTGTAAGAGTCAGTAAGTAGGGGAATTAAGTGTGGAAAATCATTCGAGGACGCTCTACGCTCCCTTGTAACAGTTTGACAGGGAATTAATAAAGATATGCAGCTCTGATTTTTGGGATCCATGTGGTATGAATTTTAGAATTTGTTTTCTCCTTTGTGTTCATATGTAAATGTGTTATGTTCACCATTCATTCATAAACATTTCTAGTTGAATTCTTTCAAGATAGATGGGTAGAATCCATTATTAATGCTCTGCCTTGGGAAATAATTCAATATTCTATGTTTTCTTCTATTTGAAAAGGATCCATCTCCCATGCCTTTTTAGCTCCTCACCAGTCTTACCATCCCATCATTATTTACATTTAATTGTTAAAATTCCTGCCTACCTTGCCCCATGAAATACCCTGTATCTCTGATTTAATTCCCTAGACTCAAAATGCCCCATCCTTTCCATACAACCCTGAAAATTCATTAAACATTTCCCATTATTATACCTAGCCTAAAATCAGTTTGTAATTACACTTCGTTAGATATCTTTTCCCGGAGAGAGCCCTCTCCTGACCTTGTAGGGCTAGCTACAAGGCTGAGTGTGGTTTAAAGGTTACCCTGATTTGCCTTCCTCCAGCCTGAGGTCCAAGTCAGGGGCTAACATTTCTAGCAACCATACTGGGGAAGTTTTGTAACACAAATATTGATCACCCCAGTAATATTTTTCTTGTAAATTCCTCGAATTTGGATGATGATGTTCAGAGTTTTCTAGGTTGAAATAAAATTTTGTACAGTAGAAATTTAACCACACTGGCTTCAAGAAGATACACAAGGGCCAATCCTGATCCAAATCCTCCCCCTGTGTTTGAAAATCCTAATATCATTCCAAGAATAGTTAGAAGACAAGAAGGATCACTAAGTCCTAGACCTATTTTCAGATCCCATACCTGGCCCAGTGAGTGGTTGTTTGTAGAAGATCTTTCCTTTGATGATTTTTTTGAACTTTCTTTGTTTAGAAGTAAGTCTGAAATTGCACTTGATGACACAGTTTTAGATCCATAATTTCTTGTAGATATCGAAGTTCAAAGGGAAAATACATCAATTGATGATTATATTCTGAATTCCCCTCAGTCATCTATCATTGTAACCAATATCCCTAAGCCTTCGGAGTCATCAGAAACAACATTTCCTCCCCCTAATTTATTAACAATCCCATCAGTCAATTCTTAGCCTTCATCCCCTCCATTAACACCTCCCTTAAATTCTAGTAGCACAAAAACTGTTGTAAATCCACCTCAACTCATGGCTGCCCGGTATGCACCCCTGGTTTTACCTTAGCAATTGAATGATATGCTTGTTGATTACCAAAGTAAAATTCCTATCTTTGATGCCACTCAAAGCATCACAGCCCAGCAGCGTGTTGATAAGATGAATGATGTTTTTGATCTTCATGAGGTAGAGGCAGAGAATGTAACAACAAGGTTGTTTGTCCAAAGTTTTGGAGGTGAAGTTAGTGTTGGGTATGTGTTATATTCTTTCCACGATTAGCCCCACGCACTGTATGTTGCATCGGGCGTACCTGGGGGGTCACGAGGGGCGAAGAAGTCCCCACCGTTGGGGTCTGGGGCAACGCCCCGGCCAAAATTTGTTTTTTGTGCGGACCCACTCATAGGCGGATCTGCCCATGGTTTTGTGCATGGTTTTGCACATGGTTTTGGGGTTCGATGGTTTTCGACTCCTGGTATTTGTGTAGATCCGGTCAAGGGAACTACGGTTATGTTCTAATCCAGGGTTAATGTATTGGGGTTTATGTATGCTCCGGCATGTATATATATGTGTTGTAACACTAAAAGGAATATAATGAAAAATCAAGCTGGTCGTCCCGATTTAGGATCCAGGGAAAATCTCCGTGTTTATCCGTTTTATGTTTTATGCTCTTGCTATTGTTTATTTTCTGTTATAAGAATCGTGTGCGATATTTCGTTTAGGTTAAAACCTACATTTGGTATCGGGAGTTGTTTTGGCTTCACAAGGGGACGCCTTTGTTATTAGAGTGTTTTTTGTCGTGTCTGCAGACCCTGCAAAGTGGGATTCATGGATCATTCTTAAGGAAAGAAATTATTATTATGTCAATGCAAGACAGAGATCTTAGGCTCCATTGTCACAGTTTTTTTAGTTGTGGAAGCTCAAGATGGAGCATCCGCCGTGGATAAAGATCAGCGGATCGCGGCAGATCCAGCACTAAACCAACGGCAATGTCGATGAAGACCGGAAGAAACCGGGATCTAAGGCTAGAGCACAATACGGTTGTGTGTCTCAGATTCAGTATTGTTGAATGTATATGGGGAAGCTACGGCGAAGAATTTGTGGGAAAAACTTGGGACTTTGTACCAATCTAAGTCTCCGGTGAATAAGTTGTTCCTGCGGAAAAAGCTGTATAACCTGAGGATGAAGGATGGAGACTCGGTGACAGAGCATCTGAACGCCTTCAATACTGTGGTAAGTCAGCTTTCGTCTGTTGATATTAAAATCTCAGATGAAGATAAGTGCATCAGTTTGTTGTGCTCTCTACCAGACTCGTGGGACAGTCTGGTTATTGCAATAGGTAGCAATACAACTACCTTGAATTTTGATGACATTGTCTCAGCCTTGCTATCGGAGGAAATGAGACGGAGAAATATGGAGGGTTAGAATGGAGATGCCTTATCTGTACGAGGAAGGTCCCAGAACAGAAACAAGAATAAGGTTTCGAGTGGGAGATCTAAATCTCCTGGAAAGTTTGTAAAGGTGTGCTGGAAATGCGGAAAGGAAGGGCACTACAAAAAGGAATGCAGATCTAAAGCTCCTGAGAAAGGAAAGGGATCTGATGAAGCTCCTTCTGCAAAGGCAAAAACCACCTCGGATGAAGGTGGGGATGTGTATTTGGCTTCTTCTTCAAATACACATGTAGATCATGAGTCATGGTTGATTGACTCAGGTGCATCCTTTCACTTCACTCCCCATAGGGAGTGGTTCTGGGAGTATGAGAAATATGATGGTGGTGATGTCTTCCTAGGGGATGATAGGAAGGCCAGAATCGTCGGACGTGGAAAGGTCAAGCTGAAGCTGCAAGGTGGAAGGATTAGAACACTTCCTGGTGTTCTGCATATTCCTACATTGGCCAGAAATCTGATTTCCGTAAGCAAGATGGATGATGCAGGTGTAAAAACAGTGTTCGAGAAAGATGCCTGCAAGATGGTTCGGGGAGCACTGGTATTAATGCGGGGAGTTCGGACTGGAACTCTGTACAAGCTACAAGGTAGTACTGTTATTGATGGGTGTAACAGTTCTGTGGTTCCTGAAAGTGGGACGGAAAGCCTAGCTGTCTCTGGAGAAAATACCATGTTATGGCATCAAAGGCTTGGACATATTGGAGAGAAGGGCCTTCGGATACTGCATAGAGATGGTATGGTAGAAGGTATGTCTAATTTTTCTCTTGATTTCGATTTCTGTGAACATTGTGTATATGGGAAGCAGAATCGGGTGAGTTTTCCTTCTGGTGCTAAGAGGGCAAACAAGATATTAGAACTTGTGCACAGTGATGTGTTTGGGCCTGTGTCAGTTCCATCACTGGGAAAGTCTGTGTATTATGTTTCATTCATAGATGACTTCTCAAGGAATACATGGATATATTTCTTGAGGAAGAAATCTGAAGTCTTTGACAAATTTAAAGAATTTAAGGCTCTGGTGGAAAACCAGACAGAGAAGAAGATAAAGGCATTGAGGACATATAATGGTGGGGAGTTCTGCAAGAAGGAATTTGAAGAGTTCTGTAAGAAGTGTGGTATAGCACGGCAGAAGACTACTCCATACACACCTCAGCAAAATGGAGTTGCAGAAAGAATGAACATAACGCTGATGGAAAAGGCAAGAAGCATGCTCAGTGGTACCGAGTTAGGACAAGAATTCTGGGCAGAGGCAGTGGAGACTGCATGCTATCTGGTTAACAGATCACCTTCATCAGTGTTGGAGGATAAGACCCCACATGAGGTATGGACTGGTAAGAAACCTTCTCTTTCACATCTAAGGGTATTTGGATGTGATGCATATGTACATGCTCCAAAGGAGAAAAGGACCAAGTTGGATAATAAATCTGAAAGGTGCATCTTTATTGGGTATAAGGATGGTTTAAAGGGTTACAAGCTTTGGAACCCAGAAACAAGGAAGGTTGTGTACAGTCGAGATGTGGTGTTTAGAGAAGTGAAAGATGTTGTTAAACATGAAGTCCTACCAGAGGAACCCGAGAAGATAGAGTTTGAGCTAAAGGAGGATGAATCAGACTCTACAACAGAAGAAGACTCAGAAGATGATGAGCCACAAACTCCAGCTTTAAGAAGATCAGTTCGGGAAAGAAGGCAACCAGAAAGGTATAGTCCATCTGCTTTCTGTTCAAGTTTT
This sequence comes from Pinus albicaulis, assembly GCA_034641835.2. Classification (NCBI taxonomy): domain Eukaryota; kingdom Viridiplantae; phylum Streptophyta; class Pinopsida; order Pinales; family Pinaceae; genus Pinus; species Pinus albicaulis. The sequence continues at coordinate 1,205,540,346 of CM076579.1, read as the reverse complement.
GCCTTAACTATAACTGATGATGAACCCAGAACTGTCAGGGAGGCAGTAGATTCATAGGATGGAAAACTCTGGAAGGAGGCCATGGTTGATGAAATGGCATCCTTGCACAAAAACGATGCATGGGATCCGGTGGAGTTGCCGGCTGGAAGGAAGTCCATTGGGAGAAAATGGGTGTTTAAGAAGAAGATGAATGTAGAAGGAAAGGTGGAGAAATACAAAGCTCGGTTGGTAGCGAAAGGTTATTCCCAGGTGCCGGGAATTGATTTTAGTGATATTTTTTCTCCTGTTGCCAAAGTTACTTCTATTAGATTACTTTTATCTGTTGCTGCTGCATTTGATTTTGAGATAGAACAGATGGATGTGAAGACAAAATTTCTTCATGGGGATCTAGAAGAGGAGATCTACATGAAGCAACCCGAAGGCTTTATGGTGAAGGGTAAGAAACAACTGGTATGCAGGTTGAAGAAGTCTTTGTATGGGTTAAAACAGTCACCAAGGATGTGGTATCAGAAATTTGATACCTATATACGGGGACTTGGCTTCACCAGAAGCAAGGAGGATCACTGTGTTTATTTCAAATTAATTGGTGACCGTGTTATTTATTTTGTCTTGTATGTGGATGATATGTTGTTGATTGGAAATGACAAAGAAATTATCCAAGATTTGAAGACCCAACTGTTCTCCAAATTCGACATGAAGGATCTGGGTGCTACAAATTATATTTTGGGCATGGAAATTAAGAGAGACCGGGCAAAGAGGAAGCTCTGGTTAAACCAGAGGAAGTATGTTGAGACTATATTGCAGAGGTTCAATATGCAGGATAGTAAACCAGTGAAGGTTCCTATTCCTGTAGGTGTAAAGCTGTCTGCTGAACAGTGTCCCAAGACACAAGAAGAAGAGGAGTATATGTCCTATGTTCCATATGCAAGTGCAGTGGGTAGCCTGATGTATGCAATGGTCTGTACTAGACCAGACATTGCACATGCAGTGGGAGTATTGAGCAGGTTTATGTCAAACCCAGGGAAGGAGCATTGGACAGCAGTGAAGCTGGTTTTCAGATATTTACGTGGCACTAGTGATTATGGCTTGTGCTACCAGGGAAGACCAGGATTGGAAAGAATGTTGGACATTCGTGGTTTTGTTGATGCAGACTGGGCCGGAGATTTGGATCAAAGAAGATCTACAAGTGGGTATGTGTTTAGCCTATTTGGAGGCGCAGTCAGTTGGATGAGTAAAAGACAGTCTGTAGTGGCTCTTTCAACTACAGAGGCAGAATACATAGCAGCCACTCATGCAAGCAAGGAAGCAATTTGGTTGCAGAGATTGTGTTCAAGTATGGGGTTGTTACAACAAGCTATAAGGATAGACTGTGATAGCCAAAGTGCAATTTTCTTGGCTAAGAACCCTGCTTATCATTTAAAGACAAAGCACATTGATGTTCAATATCACTTTGTTAGAGATATGGTTGAGGCTAAAAGGGTGTTGCTGGTAAAGGTGGACACTTTCAAGAATGTTGCATATGCATTGACGAAGTCTGTGAGCACTCAAAATTTCTCTTGGTGTAGAGAAAAAATCGGTGTTGAAGAATTGGGCCAATGACTAAGCTCTCTTGTGGCCCCCTGTGGAAAGAAAACAAGTGGGAGACTGTTGGATATGTGCTATATTCTTTCCACACTGGCCCCACGCACCGATGTTGCGCCTGGGCGTAGGGCCGGGGGGTCACGAGGGGCGGCGTCCCCACTGCTAGTCGTGCGCCGCCCCCGCCAAAATTCTGTTTTTGTGCGGACCCACTCATAGGCGGATCCGCCCATGGTTTTGTGCATGGTTTTGCACATGGTTTTGGGGTTCGATGGTTTTCGGCCCCTGGTATTTGTGTAGATCCGGTCAAGGGAACTACGGTTATGTTCTAATCCAGGGTTAATGGATTGGGGTTTATGTATGCTCCGGCATGTATATATATGTGTTGTAACACTAAAAGGAATATAATGAAAAATCAAGCTGGTCGTCCCGATTTGGGATCCAGGGGAAAAATCTCTGTGTTTATCTGTTTTATGTTTTATGCTCTTGCTATTGTTTATTTTCTGTTATAAGAATCGTGTGTAAATATTTCTGTTCAGGGTTAAAACCTACAGTTAGAAATTGGTTCAGAGCCTTACCAGCAGGCTCTATTCGCACTTTGCAGGAATTACATAGACAGTTCTTAGACCGATGGGAGGTAAAGAAAAACCCACTCCAAATTTTGTCCAAATATGAAAATATTAAAAGAAATGTGGGTGAAACTGTACATGACTATTGTGTGAGATTTAATGCTATATATAATGCCATTCCAGCCAATCTTAAACCCCCTATGGGATTAGCCTTGCTTAAGTTTCCAGATGGTTTCGATGCTGATATGGCATATCAGCTACGAGAAAGAGATTCCACCACGCTTGAATACATGCAGAAGATAGCTGTGAGTGTAGAAGCTAATTTTCTAGCCAAAAGAGTATGGAATAGAGCTGAAAAGAGAATCACTGTGAAAGAAGAAGTGTCTCCTTCAGACAGTAAGATGGAGAAGATGGTTGATCAGCTGAAAATTTCAGATAGGCCTGAAGCACTAATCAGGAATCCGAATTTCAGAGGACGGCAGCAGCCGCAATTCAGAATCAAGCAGAGAGAATAGAGAACGCAGGACCAAGCACTGCTACAACAGCAGATCAGAACTCCATTGCAGAAAAATTACGTTCAGGGAACGGAAATAGACGATGATGATGATCTTGTGATTGAATCCAATCACTTTTTCACTGCAGATGGTGCTCCCATTTTACTCACAAAAGATGAAGAATACACAGCGATTGCATAAATTCAAAGGGACGAAGATTTTATATTGGCTAACGACACAGTGTTAGAAGAAGAATCTGATGATTACCAAAAAGGATACATGAACGCTTTATCATTGCAATAGAAGCAGTACTCTTTGACGAGTAGGGATGTGCCGATCAGTCCCAGTCAAAAGAGAAAATACTTGAAATCGAAGAACGATTCTTAAAATACTCAGAAGAAAGGGAAAGCGCCTGCCGATCCTTCCCCCAGCAAGACATCTTCAGCGACCAACACTTCAAATGAAAATAACACGCATAGCACAGCAAAGGAACAAGCAGAAAAGAAATATCCTCCCATCAAAGAGGTAGAAAAAGTTCCTTCTTTTAATTTAGAAAATGAAATTTCTAAGTTGAAAGTGTCCATGCCCTTGACTGAGTTAGTGAAAAATAGTATTTACAAACATCAGGTGTCTAGAATTTTGCAAATAGACTCTATATCAGATATGGTAAATGTTGAAGATGATTACCCTAAACTCATTTTTGGTCCAGCCACAGAAGATCAATCTGAAGAAAGTGAAGTCCCTCCCTTCTACCTGAGTCTTAGATTACATGAGTTCATCTTACATAATGCTATGTTGGACTCCGGAGCCTCACATAATTTGATGCCCAAAGCCATTATGGAGAAGTTATGACTTGATATTACCCGCAAATACCATGATTTGTATTCTTTTGACTTTGGTGGGGTCCATTGTATTGGTCTTATCAAAGACTTGGTAGTATATTTAGATCAAATCCCAGCCCAAAATGTCTTGATGGATGTAGTTGTTGCCAATGTTCCACCACGGTTTGGAATGCTTCTATCCAGGTCTTGGGGTGCAAAACTTAAAGGAACCATGCAGCTTGAATTCTCTTATGCCACCATTCCCATGTTTGGTCAGTTGAGAAAACCATATAGGGAGAAGAAAATGAAATATATGATCACTAGCAAAGAGAAGCCAGTTAATCATCCCATTAATGCAGTCCACACAGATTTAGAGTCATTTTTATTATATTCAGATGGTGGTTTGAATGATGAAAATGTTCAGTTGGTACAAGTAGATGAGATACCTGAGATTTCAGAAAATTTTAGGGAAGTCCTCAAAAAGGAAAAAGATAAAGCAGCAAGCACTTATGAGCCTCCTACCTGCCAGCAGCAAAAAGACAATGAATATCAGGAAGATGCAAAAATCAGTCAAGATAAAGTAGAGAAAGAAGAAAAATTTCAGCATCTAGAAGAGGAAGAAGAAGGCCTATGGAGCATGGATTTTGATGGAGCTGTTGGTAAGGAGGGTGCTGGTATAGGAATATGGATTCGGAACCCTATTTTCTAGCCTGAAAAAGTTCCCAATAATGTTAGAGTGTGTCCTTATAAATTGGCTTTTGATTGCTCTAACAATGAACTAAAGTACGAAGCTTTGATTTCGGGTTTGAAAATTTTGAAGAAGCTAAATGCAAAGAGGCTTTCTGTCTATGGAGATTCAGAGCTGATAATCAAATAGGTAAAAGGAGAGTACCAAGAAAAACATCCACAATTGAGGGCCTATAGAAACACAGTCCTGGACATCTTGAAGACATTCCCTGAGTACACTTTGACAGCAGTACTCAGGATGCAGAATATTATTGCTGATTCTCTTGCTACTACAGCAAGAAATTTGAAAATTCCAATGAACTCTAGCAACAAATTTGAAATTTATGTCAAACATCAGCCTGTTGTTCCATATATTCTAAGGTATTGGCAAGTGTTTTGGGATGACAATGAAATTAATGATTTTTTGCAGAGTGAAGGAAAATTCAAGGATACTCCCATAGAAGGTGACTATGAGGTTGATGATCAAGAAATCGAAACAAATCAGATGGACATATTACAGCTGAAAGACAATGTAATTCCTAGAGGTCTCATACCTTTAGAGGAGAATTTTGATCAGGACGATGTTTCAAAGAAACCAAGCTTAGTGCCTACTGATAAAGGAGTTGAAGATGTGAATCTTGGAACAACTAGCAAGCCCAATCTTGTGAAGTTATCAAAAGCATTATCCCCTGAGGTAAAGGAAAATTATGTTAAATTACTTTCTGAATTTTCTGATGTGCTTGCATGGGATTATTCAGATTTGAAGGTGTATGAAAAAAATATAATCCAGCATACTATTCCCATCAAGCCGGATCAGAAGTCATTTAGACAGAAGCTAAGAAGAATCAACCCAAAGTTGCTGCCATCCATTGAAAAAGAGGTAAACAGAATGTATAAATCTGGCATCATAGTTCCAATTAGATTTTCTGACTGGATTTCAAATTTGGTCCCGGTACGCAATAAGACAGGAGAGATAAGGTTGTGCATAGATTTTCAGAATCTGAATAAAGCATCCTTAAAGGATAACTATCCGCTTCTGAAGATGGACCATATTATGCAAAGAGTAGTTGGAGCATCAAGGATGTCACTACTCGATGGCTACTCAGGCTATAATTAAATCTTGGTGCATAAAAAAGACCAAGACAAAACTGCCTTCACAACACCATGGGGAACCTTCTAGTATTCCAAAATGCCATTTGGACTGAAGAACGCTGGAGCCACTTTCCAGCGAGCAATGGGCATTACTTTTGCCAATGAAAAGGATGTTTTTCTTGTTGTTTATTTGGATGATCTGATAGTGTTTTCTAGTTCTGATGATGAACATTTGCACCATTTGAGAGTTGTTTTTTAGCGATGCAGAAAGTTTGGGATTTCTCTTAATCCAAAGAAAAGTCTTTTTGCCGTGGATGAAGGCAAGCTGCTGGGGCATATCATCTCTAAAGATGGTATCCACATTGATCCGTCTAGAGTGGAGGCAATTCAGTACATAGATCTTCCACACAGCAAAAAGGAGATTCAAGCATTGAATGGTAAGATGAACTTCTTGCACAGATTTATACCCAATTTGGCTAAAAATTTAAGAGAAATGACTAACATGTTGAAGAAGGATAGCACTGTCAAGTGGAGTGAAGAAGCTATCAATTCATTTAATCTGGTAAAGTTTGCTTTGTCCAATGCCCCAGTCTTGATTAGTCTTGATTACACTCAATATTTCATTATTTTTTCATTTGCATCGGAGCATACTATGGCTGCGGTTTTGATGCAAAAGAGAGATTAGATTGAAAAGCCAATTGCCTTTTTCAGTAGGACTATTAGAGATGTTTCTTTGCGGTATAATATCATTGAAAAACAAGCATTGGCTCTTATAAAGGCGTTGAATGATTTTAGAGTATACATTCTGCATTCACATACTATAGCATATGTTCCTAATGCAACAGTAAAGGATGTCTTGATGCAAACCGATCAAGAAGGTCGAAGAGGTAAGTGGATAGCAGCTATGTTAGAGTATGATTTGGAGATCAAACCCACGAAGTTGATCAAAGGAAAAGGCTTGGAAAATCTAATGGCGCAATCAAACATGCGCGCTTTGGATATAAATCTCATAACAGCAATGTCAGAAGATGAGGATGAAGTTTTTCTTGTTCCAGTTTCAGAAATTTTTCTACAATCTCCGTGGTATTCAGATATTGTTATGTTCTTCAACATCTTTCACCACCTCCAGGAATGTCTAAAAGAAAAGGTAGATCACTGAAACTTAAGTTTGCTAAATATTTTATTTTAAACAGTGCTCTTTATTGGAAAGATCCAGGAGGTATTCTGCTCAATTGTTTGGTTGAAGATGAGGCGCGGCAAGTGATGCACGATTTCCACAAAGGTGATTGTGGTGGTCATTTGTTTTGGAAAACTACAACTAATAAAGTGTTGAGAGCAGGATATTATTGGCCCACCTTATTTTCAGATTTATATAAAACAGTGATGAACTGCCATGAATGTCAAATTTTCTAGGGGAAAAGGAAATTTCTTCTTCTTCCCTTAAAACCAGTTGCAGTAAATGCTCCCTTTCAGCAGTGGGGACTTGATTTCATAGGTGAAATCCATCCTGCATCATCAATATAGCATCGATGGATCTTGATAGGTACTGATTACTTCACCAAATGTATCGAGGCTGTTCCAGCAAGGCAGACTACAGATACAGTAATCATTCAATTTTTAGAATCAAATATCTTATCTTGTTTTGGTTGCCCTCACAAAATTATAACAGATAATGCAGCATCATTAAAATCTAAGAAGATGGTAAATTTCTGTGACAAATACAATATTTTGTTGGGCCATTCAACAACGTACTACCCATAAGGAAATGGCCTGGCAGAATCGTCGAATAAGTCTTTGATAAACATAATCAAGAAAATGATGGAGGCAAATAAGAGGAACTGACATCAAAAGCTCATTAATGTGTTATGGGTCGACAGAGTTAGCAATAAGAAATCCATAGGTATGTCACCCTTTGAATTGGTTTATGGTACTGATGCTGTTTTTCCTACATCGCTTACAGTTCTGGTCATGAGATTATTACAAGAGGTTGGAAGTGAAGAAGATGATAATCAGTGAAGGATCAATCAAATGATCCACCTCCATCAAACAAGGGAGGAAGTGTCTCAGAATGATATTCAGTTGTAGGAGAAGATAAAGAAGATCTATGACTGAAAGACCAAAGAAGAAAAGTTTAAGTTGGATGATATGGTGTTGAGATGGGATGCATGAAATGAGGACAAAGGGAAGCATGGTAAGTTCGACAACTTGTGGAAAGGACCATACAAGATTGCAACATACAGGGGACATAACGCTTTCTTTCTCTCAGATATGGATGGCCAAGATTTCCCTGGAGGAGCAGTGAATGGTAGGCTTTTGAAGCATTACCACTGTTGAAGATAATGGATAAAAACTACGTCACAATAATTGTATATACCATGTTATTTTTGGTCAGATTTCAAGTACACATTCATTAAAGTTTGGGGCCCGAGGTGAAGGCTATAAAACTTAAATGATATGTGTAAAGTTTGGTTTTTATTTAGTTTTCAGTCTTAGTTTTGAGTCAGATTCAGTCTGCATTGTGTCAGTTTTCAGTATTATGACTCCATGCCCAATGGATAATGATACTTGGTCTACGGTGTTCTTGGCACCTCCAAGGAGCTACCATCCCCATTGGAACCAATGTTAGTGTCAGTATTGTCATACTGCCATCAGTGATCAAAATTTCTCTTTTGCATTTGCATATTAGGAGTCCCATACCATAAATTTTCATCATTCCATTAGGTCATGGATTCATTGATGGTAGTGGTCTTTCAATCAGTTTTCCCTCATGTAATACTTGCTGATTCTCCTCTCTATGGTTTTTAGTCATGGTTCACTTTCACTCCTGATCCATATTTATAGGTCATAGGGTTGGTCTCATTAGGTTATAAGGTCTCATCATGGTCAAATTAATGAGTCAAGTGTCAATAAATGTCAGCAAGATCATGAGGAGGTCAAATAAACTCAAAGTCATAGCATCTGGGGAAATCAAAGAAATGTTCTATTCAGTTTGATGTAATTTTCACCTCAAAACCATGTTTTGAGGTGAAAACATGGTACTTGGTCTTTTATTATCATCTATTATGTAATTTCATGTCATCATATGTAATAAGTTGCACTTCAGAAGCTGCTATCTCTACAAAGCCAACACCCTGCCCTTCAAAGGCGTTTTCCATCAGAAAGAGCCTGGAAAGAGCTTTCCAACGATATTATACTCTCAAAACTGACTCCTGGATTGAAATTTATGCCTATGTGAAAGAAGGTCCCCTATAGCCTAAACCCTACCCCTTTTCCCATTTTTCCCTTAAACTTTATTTCATAAAAGTTTAAAGTTCCTTTATAAACCCCTTTTTCCCCTATCCGATGGAATAATCGCATTGCAAAAGTCCTTTGACCCATAAACTCCGATGTGTTTAAATAAACCCTTTTTCCTCGCTTTCCCTTAAACTTTATAATAAATTTTGAAGTTTTGTATTATAAGTCCCCTCTTCCGATCGCATTACCCCTTCCCCTCCGATCCGATCTTAATCGTGCTATACAAACTATGCATCCCGATTGACCCCTCCCGATTATTCCAATTGTGATTAACTCCGCTCCCCCAATTGCATTTACATCGTCAATCTTCCCATCCAATCGGACGGCCCACAGCCCATCACATCATCGCAATCGCAAAACTTGTTCCCAAGCACTTAAACCTGCTTTCCCTTTTTCCCAATCTTTCGATTGCAATTGCAATTCCCCTTTGGGTCCCACTTAAGCCTTCTGCCCATTTCCCAAACAAATGCAGATTTTTCCTTTGTAAAGGACAAAAAATCATTTTTGTTTGTTTTCGAAGGATTTATGTTATCGAAATTTGTTTTTAATTATCCCTACCTTATTGTATTACCCCATCGCTTATCCCCAATCACAATCGACCAAAATCCCATTGTGTAATACACCCGCCCCGGGCCCCGATTCCGATTGCGCTTTACTCCACGGTCCCACCAAAAGCCCACGCTCTTTTCAAATCAAAAATCGTTTTTTCCTTTGTAAAAACGTAAAAATCAATTTATACAAGTTTTCAAAGGATTTCTCCCATTTCTCATTTCATCGCCCTCTGTTCAATCACATCGCAAGTTTTGTCACCTCGTTCCAAAGCGCCCTTCCGCTCCAATCTTCGATTGCGATTGCGATTTCTCCTCTCCCTCTATACACCATCGCATCATATATATCCAAATCGCTCTATTCCAAAATAATTCTCCTCTTCCAATTGTGATTGCGATTTAGGCCCACATCCCTTTCCCTTCGCTCTTTTTATCCAAAAAGGGGTATTTTCCTCATTTAAGGCATTATTTCATTTTTATGATTTCAAAGGCATTTTCTTCAAAGTTGGTTTTCTTCAAAGTCGGTTTTCTTCAAAGGATAAAGACAAAGAATAAACAGTAAAATGCCGAGAGCTAATTATGAAGCACAGAAAATCATTTCAGTTTGTCTTCTCCTCTGTTTAAAGCAAATGTAACAGCGAAATCTTCATATGGTCAAAAATGTATTGTTGTTCCTCCCTTTCAGGAGCAGATCATTGGTCTCTTTCCTATGTTTGGATTCCAATGAAACAACTCCCTTTTTCTGTGGATCTACTTTCCCCATTCTGGTCTATTTAATGTAATTTAAAATCATTTGTAAGAGTCAGTAAGTAGGGGAATTAAGTGTGGAAAATCATTCGAGGACACTCTGCGCTCCCTTGTAATAGTTTGACAGGGAATTAATAAAGATATGTGGCTCTGATTTGTGGGATCCATGTGGTATGAATTTTAGCATTTGTTCTCTCCTTTGTGTTCATATGTAAATGTGTTATGTTCACCATTCATTCATAAACATTTCTAGTTGAATTCTTTCAAGATAGATGGGTAGAATCCATTATTAATGCTCTGCCTTGGGAAATCATTCAATATTCTATGTTTTCTTCTGTTTGAAAAGGATCCATCTCCCATGCCCTTTTTAGCTCCTCACTAGTCTTACCATCCCATTATTATTTACATTTAATTGTTAAAATTCCTACCTACCTTGCCCCATGAAATACCCTGTATCTCTGATTTAATTCCTCAGACTCAAACTGCCCCATCTTTTCCATACAACCCTGAAAATTCATTAAACATTTCCCATTATTATACCTAACCTAAAATCAGTCTGTAATTACACTTCATTGGATATATTTTCCTGGAGAGAGCCCTCTCCTGACCTTGTAGGGCTAGCTACAAGGCTGAGCGTGGTTTAAAGGTTACCCTGATTTGCCTTCCTTCAGCCTGAGGTCCAAGTCAGGTGCTAACACAGGGCACACAACGAAACTTGAGAGGGGGTGTCTCCATGAAAATCAGGGTCGAATTCACCAAAGGTAGTCATTTTTGAGCTGAAAGGGGTTGTGAGGGGTCTCGAGGGGGCATTTCCTAGCCAAAAAATTGAAAATTTTTTAATGAAAAAAATTACGTTTTTCTCATAGGTTTTTTACTTTAATTTTTTTTTACATTTTACTTTTAATTTTTTAGTGTTTCACTCCTGCCACTGCCTCCTATCATTGCACTGAACACTAAATGTTACCTCCTGTCATCACCCTGAGCACTGAATGTTTCCTCCTGCCATCGCCCTGAATGTTGTCATTGCCCTCTCGCCCAAGACATCCCCATTGCCCTACCTGAACGTTGTCGAGACACTGTCGTCGAAGACAGTGCTGGAAATGTTGCCGAGACAATAAACCCTGAAGTTTGAACGCTACCTGCTGAGACCTCCTCCCATGATGCTTGCCAAGAAATCCTCCTCACATCTTTGAGTCGTGGCTTTAGGATGAGTTGTGGCTGCCGAGCAGCGAGAACTCTTCTGAGTCGTGGGCTCATGGCTGCCGTTAACATTGGTAATTGCAAAGTCATGAGTCATGGCTGAGTCGACCTCTAGCACAATGTAATGTGCACTTAGTCGAATGAGGTCCATCATCCGACAGTCAAAGTGAGCTTCAGAACTCGCTATGCCTATAATTTTTATTTTTTGTAATTTTTTTTTTAAGTCTGTAAAATGCCTATAAATTGCAATGCTGTGTTGTAATACTTTTGTTTTTCAAATTTAAATATTTTTTAAGTGCCTGTAACATAGTAACAATAACGCTCTGTGTTGTGCCTGTAATATTTTTTTTTAAGCCTGTAAGTTACAAGCATGACTTAGTAACTTACAGGCTTAAAAAAAAATGATTTACCATTTAGTTATAAAGAAGGGAGATGTACAATGAGCTTGAATTTTTTGTATTATTTGTGCATGCAAATTCCTTTTTAGGCATAACTTGGCCATCATTGGGCCTTTTTTAGAATGGAGAGTTGTGTTGGAGAGCAGAGGTCGGGGGCTACATGTTAACAATAGCCATGGGTGCCTTCATTCACAGTCAGAATGGAAAAAATGTATGTAAATAGTCTTTTTAAGCATTCCTAATATAACTGATGCCCATTGGAAGAGGACCCGGAGACGTAATCCCAGGAGGGATGAACTTCGTCATCAATGTTTGTTGTGTTTATGTATTTTATTGCTATTGTTCATGCTTATGTTTTCAATTCTCAATTTCATGTTTAAGGCATTTTAATAATTCAATTTATCTCATTCATTCCCATAAAATAAACCTTAGTTAAACTTCGGAAATTTTGCGCAACTAGTCAATATTGTGTGTTTCCAGATCATATTTTGGTATCAGAGCAAGTTGATAATGTATAAGTAGGATATTTTCCAATATGAATGTTGACTAGATCCAAGTGGTGATGTCGAGAAGTGAAACTTGAAGAGACAAATCCAAATATTGGAAAGAGGAAAGTTACTCAAAAGATGCCAGGGTCAAATGAAGGAGAGGCTCCTGAGCCCAAGACCAATGAGCAATTTCAGAAAATGTTCCTTAATATTAAATGGATTATTGCAGAGCTTTATGAAGGAAAGAAGACTAGAGATGCAACGTCATCTTCTAAAGGTGTGAAGAAGAAAAAGGGTAAAGAAAAAGGCGATGGTAATGGATCTCCTTATTCTCCATCTTCATCTTCTTCTTCTTTATTCTCTTACAAGTCTAGTTCAGATTCAGATTCATACTCGAAGAAGAAAAATAAATCTCCTTTATAAAAGCTTGATGTTAAGTTTGAATTTCCGATATATAATGTTGAAATGAATCCTGAAAAGTTAGATAACTGGGTCAAAAAAATTGAAGTATATTGTAGTTTTCAGAATATTGTTGATGATTCTGCGCGAATTCGATTAGCTACACATAGAATGGGGGGAACAACTTTGATTTGATGGGAAAGTAAAACTAAAAAAAAATGAAGCTTAAAGGAAAAATTATCTTTTCATGGACTATTTTGTGACATGCATCTGAGTGTTTTCCTTTAACCATGATTTATACCATGGTTAAAGGAAAACACTCAGATGCATGTCAAAAAATAGTCCATGAAAAGTATGGAGTTTATATGTGAGAAAAACACTCAGATTCATGTCACAAAATAGTCCATGAAAAGTATGGAGTTTTTGATGTTAGGAGTTTATATCATGTATTTCTCATTTTTCGTGTATCAGGGTCCATCAAAAGTATGCAAAATAGGTACACTTTGGATGAGGAATTAATTTTTTCATCCAACGAGTACTCCCAGTCGAAATTTGAGTAAAAAATTTGGGAGATAAGTTGAAAATACGAGTTGAAAAAGTTTTTTTTTTTTTTTTTAATATTTTTACCCTTTTACTTAAAAAATGGTGAATCATCCCCCATGGTTGACATCATCATCTTGAATCTTCTTGGTTCTTATAAAGTTTATTTTTTTTGTACATTTTTCTTAGGAGGCCCATTTTAGACCTCAAAATTCCCCTAATGGAAACAAATACTAAGTACGACAAAGGTTGTGTCATGTGTTCGACAAGCAAACCAAACAATAGAAAGTTAGGTTTGTATATGTCACTTCTAGTTCCTTCTCGGCCATGGGACAATATATCTATGGATTTTGTAGGTGGAATTCCGATGTCTAGAAAAGGGCATGATTATTTGAATGTTGTGGTTGATCGATTTAGCAAAATGTGTATTCTTGTTCCATGTAGAAAGAAATTAAGTGATGAACATACTGCACAATTGTTATTTTCAAATGTATGGGTTCATTTTGGGTTGCCTACTTCTATAATTTTAGATCAGGACTCTCATTTCATGGGGTAGTTTTGTTCCACTTTGTGGGACTCATGGACACTAAATTGAAAAGAGCACAACTTTTCATCCACAAACCGACGGTCAAATAGAGGTGGTGAAAAAAAAAAGTGGTACATCTTAACAGTTATATTGCATAAAACATCCTAATTTGAGGTATGAATCCTTACACAATGTCCAACATGCTTACAACTAGGCCTTGCATTCTTCTACTGCTAGATCTCCTTTTGAGACATGATTTGGGTACCTGCTAAAATCACAAATGGACTTCATGTTTGGTGAATAAGCTCAGGAGGATGGACATGGAGATGTCGACAAAGTAATCAAGTTCATTCAAAGAATCTAGAAGATTCATGAAGCAGTGCAAGATCAATTGGATAAGAGTCAAGCCAAGTACAAAATGTGCCATGATAAGCATCGGGTGGATCATCACTTTCAGGTTGGTGATCAAGTATGCCTACACATCAACAAAGAAAGGATGAAAGGTGAAGGTAAAAAGTTGAAGTTGATTAGGTCATTAGGGGAATTTTGAGGTATAAAATGGGCCTCCTAAGGAAATTATAAAATAATAGTCGAAATAATAAAATAACATTAGATTACATCATAAAATTTTAGAAGGAAAAAATAAAAAACAAACTAATTTTTCAACTCATATTTTTAACTTATCTCCCTATGGGTTTATGCAAATTTGGATAAGGAACACTCGTTGGATGCATAATTTGATTCCCCATCTAAGGATTACCCACGTTGCATACTTTTGATGGAACCTTCTATACGAAAATGAGAAATACATAGAAAATGTGATTGCAATCACATTTTTTCATGTATTTCTCATTTTTAGTGTAGTTGGGTCCATCGAAAGTATGGAACATGGGTACTCCTTGGATGAGGAATTAAATTTTTCATCCAAAGAGAAATCTCGCTCAAAATTTGAGTAAAAAATTAGGGAGATAAGTTGAAAATGTAGTTTTATTATTTTATTATTTTTTAATCTTTTTACTTTTTTACCCCAAAAATGGTGAATTATCCCCCATGGTTGACATCATCATCTTGAATCCTATTGGTTCTTATAAAGTTTATTTTGGTTGTACATTTTTCTTAGGAGGCCCATTTTATACCTCAAAAGTTCTCTAATGGGTCCTTTTATAATTGTTGAAAAGATTGGGCACAATGCATTCCTGTTTAATTTTCCTCCATACATGCACATATATTCAGTTGTAAATGTAAAATTTTTGAAGTTGTATGAACCTCCTAGGATCATGGATCTAAAGGAAAATGTTCAAATTCAAACTGTAGATTATTTTTCACTTGAATGTATGATTGAGTTATAATAAGATACCTTCTTAGACAGGAAGGTTCGCACTTCCATGCGTGGGGATGTTGAATATCCTTGAGTGGGACTCAAAGGCATGAATCCAAGCAAAGAAAGATGGATGGAGATCAGAAGGGTTAGGGAGTTGTACCCTCATATCATGTCTGCTTAAAACCAAAATTTTGGTGGTCGAAAATCTTCTAGTGGAGAGGAATGATCAAGGAGGATCCTCAAAACGCTCAGAATTTCATGGTCTTAGGTGCTCCTAAAACTAGCACCAAGTTTTATTGCTCGTTGGGCTGACTTTGATGGTATATCTAGTTCAAAAAATAGCCTTCGTATGAAGGAGAAAACACCCGCTGAAGTTTAAATCAAACAGGTAAAAAATGTGGGCCTTGCGGGCCAAGTGGCAAGCACATACCATGAGATGTGGAAATTCAACGCAGGTGGTCAAAGGTCACAATCAACAAGTCAAAGGTCAGTTGGATGGGCAAGGTCGAGGTCAAACCCACAACCTCTTCCAGCACAGTACAAAATCTTTATCAATGCACCATGGGTTGGTCTTATTTATTAAGGGCACAAATATTTTATTTAAGTTTTGGTAATGTGACAAATGGGTGTAAGGGTGGGCCCCGCCAACCCAAAGACTATAGTATCGACGCTAAACAAACATACTAAAATGGCAGAGCATAAATGATATGCGGCAACCAAAACTAACCAAAGACTATAGTTATCGGTGTGTGTGTGTATATATATATATATATATATATATATATATATATATATATATATATATATATATATATATATACACACTGCTTTCATATATATATATATATATATATATATATATATATATATATATACGTATTGTGTGTGTGTGTGTAGCGTAGGTCTCATACCATGGCACAAAATGTGATACGTGGCACGAGAGGTGCCATTCAACGACATGGAGCATAACAGATGTGGCAATAGATTTGGTTAAGCCATATTCCATGGTTTATGGAGTTATTCCACCATCGGAGTATTGTTACATTATATACCATATATACACATTTCACCTACCTTATACTTTAATACCATGTGCTATGTAATAAATACTATAGACCCAAAATTAAAACAAAGTTATAACGTATGGTTTTTAAACATATTAAAATGCACCACATTTTATTTGTTACAACTATATGAAACATTTTTCCATGTATAGCCTCAGAGGTCCACAGGTTTGACCCAAGGACCTGCCCGAGGCCCTATAAAATGATTTACCATTGCGCCACCAAGAAGGGAGATGTACAGTGAGTTTGAATGTTGTGTATTATTTGTGCATGAAAATTCCTTTTTGAGCATCTCTTGGCCATCCTTGGGGATTTTCTAGAACAGAGAGTTGCGTTGGAGAGAAGAGGCCGATGCCTACATGTTGACAATATCCATGGGTTCCTGCGTGCACAATTAGAATGTTGAAAATGTATGTAAAGAGAATTTTTAGCATTCCTCATATAACAAACACCCATTAGAAGCAGACTTGGAGACGTAGTCCAGGAGGGATGAACTATGTCATCAATGGTTGTTGTGTTTGCGTATTTTATTGCTTATATTCATGCTTATGTTTTCAATTATCAAGTTCATGTTTAAGGTACTTTAAAAATTAAAATTCTCTCATTCATTCACATAAAATCAACCTTAGTTAAACTTCAAAAAGTTTGTGCAAATAGTCAATCCTGTGAGTTTTCAAATCAAGTATATAGCTGCTCAATTTTTATGCAAAGTTTCGTTGTGTTTTTAAGGTTAATATTTTAATCGAGAAATCATTTAACTTCCTAAAGTGTGTATAAAATTTCATTTTGGCCAAAGGAAAAAATTGTTCTTAATCGAGGTTGCTCAATTTTTTTATGGAGTTTTGTTGTTGTTTTTGATGTTAGGAGTTTAATCATATATGGAAATATAATAACAAATCTCAGTCATAAAGAAAAATCATAACACATTCCTTAATCCTAACAAGCATTATAGGGGCACTAATAATAATAACACTTTGGATTTTAACATTTGTCCCATAATGAAGATAAGATAGATCCAAACAATTATATAAGGTTACGACTTCATCATTAGCATGAATAAACATGAATAGTGGGCTTGATCTGGAACAAATGGTTTGAGACATTTCTAGTGCTACAACACATTTTTATATGGCCACAAATTATTGGATCATAGCTCAAAGACAATTTTTATTTTTTAAATATTGGTTTGGAATTTGTAATTTTGATTTTGTAAATCTTGAATTATAATTTGTAATTAACTATTCTACTTAATTGATTTTATGTGTGTAGAAGGAGTCTTACATATTTTTTTCCGCACACATTCCCCTGTAGACATTTTAATTCCAAAAATTCAAGTGTTATTGTATGCAAAAATAGGTGTTGCATTTAGCTTAGTTTTTCCAGAAGCCTAGCTAGCATTCTAGGGGCACATGTAATAGTTACACTTTGGGTTTTATTATTTGTCTCATCATAAAGATAAGACATATCTTGACAATCATATAAGGTTAATAGTTCACAATTATCGTGAATAAATAGGAACTATGGGCTTGAACTGCAACGAATCGTTTGAGACATTTCTAGTTCTATAACATTTTTTCTATAGCCACAAATGGTAAGATCATAAATCAAGATCAATTTTGATTTTTTAAATATTGGTTTGAAATTTGTAATTTTGATTTTGTAAATATTGTATTAGAAATTGTAATTAACTATTTTATTTAGTTAAATTTTATGTGCATGGAAGGAATCTTACATATTTTTCTCCACACACATTCCTCTCCGCACATTTTCCTTCCACACATTCAAGTGCCACATTTAGTTTATTGTATGAAAAACAAGTGTTGCATTTAGTTGAGTTTTTTATGAATAATTTTGAATATAGAAATGTTTCAATGTATATCAAATATTTGAATGAATGTTAGATGAAACTGGTGTTTATAAATAAAATCATTACATTTAAGTAATGGGTTCTCTTATTTACATCACAATTTATTTTTATATGTGGATATAATAGATGGTTTTTTTGCCAACCACTTTACTTATGATTTCAATATATTGAAAAAAGTAAATGTGAGGAAGATAATCTAGGGCATGAGTTATCCGATCCATTTAGTAATTATTCTCAAAATAAAATAAATCTTACATGTGAATGGAAACAAATTTATCTTTTTTTAATGCCTTTGGAATTTTCGATCTCAATATGTCATTAATGCAAACAATAACACAAGTTGTATATAAAATTCATTCACATGATTAATATACATTGAAACATTTAAATATTCAAATATTTTCATCAAGGATTACCTTGCATTCAATACTTATTCACATATAAAATTAAATTGCAATGTAAAAAAGAGAACCTATTACTTAAATGTAATGATTATATTTATAAGCACTAGCTTCATATAATATTCATTCAAATAATTATTATACATTGAAACATTTGTATACTTAAAATTATTCATCAAAGTCTAATATAAATGCAACATTTGAATGTGTGGAAGGAAAATGTGTGCAGAGAACTTAATGCCACATTTTTGTCAATCCAACCATGTTTCTGAGATTTGGTTATAAACCATGGTGCCTTGACACCAACCATGATTTTGAGATCTAGTTCCCATCCATGTTACCTTAGCGCCACAATATTATTCAACTAGATGATCATGCTAAGATTCAGTGTTGAACATGTAGCATTAGAATTTGCCTAATTTTTAGTGAACCAAACCACCACTCACATTTGAATAAGTGGGAAATCTAGATTATTGGTTTATTTTTAATAAAGGGCTTCTGCCCAAAAATTGAGACCAATTCCTTTAGATTAAAGCATACAATTAGCCATTTATTTTAAGGTGTGATTCTTCCCTTTAGCTACACCATTGTTTTGTGGAGTATATGGAACGGTATGTTGCAATTCAATGCCATGCTCAGTGCAGAAGTTGATAAATTTTTTGTTAACATATTCTCCTCCATTATCTGATCTTAAATAAAGAATTTTATGTCTAGATTGTTTCTCAACAAAGGCCTTAAATGACAAGAACATGTTAAAAACTTCACTCTTCAGTTTTAAGAAGTATACCCAAGTGTGTTTGGAAAAATCATCAATGAAAGTTAAGAAGTACTTGCAACCAGAGAAAGAAACAACAGGAAGTGGACCACATAAATCACTATGCACAAGCTACAAAGGGGTTGAAGCATGCCAAGAGGCATGTTTGTCAAAACTACCCAATGATGTTTTCTGAGTACACATCTAGAGAAAACACCATACCGGCAAGATACCATAGGAAGACTCATCACCATATTCTCCTTACATAGATTTTGAAGAGAGCGATAGTTTAAGTGACCAAATCGTTCATGCCAAAGTTTGCTCACTTCATCATTATGAGCAACAAAAATGAATGGAAGACATGAAGACCCAAATTTGTCAAACTTATACTACCTTTTGGAATCATCAACAATGCCAATAGCTAAAATATGTCTAGGATATTTAAGATCCTTGATTACAACATCATGAGGTGAGAATTATACTATTTTCCCTTCACTTGAATGAGTTATCTGATAAATAGATAGAAGGTTGCATGACAAGGTAGGAACACATAGTACATCATTAAACTGACCATTATCTAGATGAATCGTTCGAGATCCTACAACAGTAAGAGATCTATCATCACCAACATAAATATGTTTGGTGCTACAATCATTTAAAGAAGAAAACATGGCTTTATTTTTGGCCATGTGGTAAGAAGCTCCAGAATAAATGAGCCACTCATGAGAATGAGAAGAAGAAAATATATTTAATGCATAACCAGACCTTGATGGTTGACAACCACAAGCAAAAAGTGCCATTCCTGAGGATAAAGGTGAAAAGTGCTCCAAATTGATGTTGTGCTTCTTCATTGCTGCTTCTAAGGCTTCCATCTTCTTAAAACATTTGGACTCTATATGGTAATCACGATTACAAAAGTTGCAATTTCTATCTGTCTTCTTCCCTTTGTTTTTATTTGTCTTATCATTTTGGTGAGTTAATTTTTTAGTTTGTGGCTGAAATTGCTTAGGACATTTGTTTGGTTTCATACCATGCTTTTTAGGATACTGCTTCTTGGGATTATTTTGATATGGTTGTTGTTGGGCTACTAAGGCTTTCTTAGAAGCATTTCCAGAAGTGATAAGACCAAGGTGTAAGATTTTTTTTTGTTCTCTTATCAAATAATTTCAAAAGGCATCAAAAGAGGGGTTATTGTAGGTGGTTCCTGAAGAAATGATGACTTCTCTATTAGAATGGAAGGTGGAAACAAATACAGAGTATGTAGGGCCAAGCTTAGCAAGAATGTAA
Organism: Pinus albicaulis; assembly: GCA_034641835.2. Classification (NCBI taxonomy): domain Eukaryota; kingdom Viridiplantae; phylum Streptophyta; class Pinopsida; order Pinales; family Pinaceae; genus Pinus; species Pinus albicaulis. The sequence goes on along the minus strand of CM076579.1, from coordinate 1,205,520,232 downwards.
TAGATGAGGCTACCATATTTCTTTTTGACCTTACAACCTTCTAAAATAAGTCTAAAGGTCTTGAATTTGGACAAAAAATCTTCAATAGAGGAGAAATTATTGGGGGTCCAAAGTAAGCAACTTATTTTCAAGCTGGTGGGCCCCGATGTGATTTTGAATGCCAAAGACAATATTTAGCTTTTCTAGGGCTTCATGAGGGGTGTCAATGTCAAGGACATGAAATTGAAGATCTTGAACAATGGACATTCCTATCAACCCTCGTGCTTGATCTTGTTTATTTTCCCATTTAGCGACTTTATCATCATCAGAAGGTTTAGCTTCTTATCCTGTGGCTATTCTATAAAGCCCTTTACTTCTAAGTATATCTACCATGTGAGGTAGCCATTGGAAATAATTGGTGCTGTTAAGAATAACCAGGCATGTAATTTCCATTTTTTTAAACCTGAAGTTGAAAAGAGCTTAAACTAACTAATGCAATGGAAATATCTTGAAAATATAGGCTGATTAAAAAAAAGTCTCAAAAAACAGCTTCCAGATGAAGAAGTTATGCCTTTTTGAAAAACCTGAGTTGTAGATGTCGAATAGTTATAGGAATGGTTTGAAATTTGATGATGAAGTTCAACTTTTGAAAAAAAATCCCGCTCCTTTAACAAATTTTTTTTTACAAAAGAAGCTTCAAAAATATAATTGAACCCAAGACCTCTATTCTCATAAACTAACTTCTCACCAAGTGAGATAGTAAAAGGATTCTGTAATTGTTTAAAAGGAGGAAGCGGATTTTTTTGTTTTTTTTTTTTTTTTTTACGTTCTCGATCGACAGGATCACCTGCAAGAGAACTTGCTGCATCCCGAGTAGAGCGGACCCATATTGGAAGTTGTGGAGTAAAAGGAATAACTTTAAGAGGTGGAAGAGGATTGTCATCCTCGCTGTCATCATCTGAACTAGAAGGAATGCTATTAAAAATAGAAGAGAGAGATAAAGAGGTGACACATATGCCGAATCAGGCACACAGGCCAAAGGTGGCACGCCCGCCGAACAAGGCTTGCAGGCCGATATATTTTCATCAAATTTTACATCTCTTCTAATGATTATATTTTTGGATTTTTGATGAAGAAGTCTATATCCTTTGACATGTTCATAACATCCAACAAAAATTCATTTTTCACTCTTAGGTTCTAAGGCTTTATGTTTTTCATCTAGAATATGGGCCCAAGCATCACTTCCAAAAATACGAAAGTGACTTACATATGGTTTGATTGAGCTCCAGGCTTCTTCTGGAGTTATATTATTTAAAACCTTAGTAGGAGTGTGATTTACTATGTAATTTGTAGAGTTAATGGCTTCTACCCAAAAATTGAGACCAATTCCTTTATATTGAAGCATACAATTAGCCATTTATTTTAAGGTGCGATTATTCCTTTCAGCTACACCATTTATTTGTGGAGTATATGGAATGGTATGTTGAAATTGAATGCCATGCTCAATGCAGAAGTTGATAAATTTGTTTTTAACATATTCTCTTCCATTGTCTGATCTTAACTTAATAATTTGATGTCCAAATTGTTTCTCAACAAAGGCCGTAAAGGCCAAGAACATGTTAAAAACTTCACTCTTGAGTTTTAAGCAGTATACCCAAGTGCATCTAGAAAAATCATCAATGAAATTTAAGAAGTACTTTCAACCATAGAAAGAAAAAACAGGAAGTGGACCACATAAATCACTGTGCAGAAGTTGCGAAGGGGCTGAAGCGTGCCAAGAGGCACGTTTGTAAAAAATATCCCGATGATGTTTTCCGAGTACACATCCGGAGCAAACACCATCTCGGCAAGATACCATAGGAAGGCTCGTCGCCATATTTTCCTTACATAGAGTTTGAAGAGAGTGACCAAATCATTCATGCCAAAGTTTTCTCACTTCATCATTATGAGCAATAAAAATAGAGGGAAGACATGAAGACCCAAAGTTGTCAAACTTATACAACCTTGTGGAATCATCAGCAATGCCAGTAGCTAAAATATGTCTAGGATCTTTGAGGTCCTTGATTACAACATCACGAGGTGAGAATTCTACTATTTTCCCTTCACCTGAATGAGTTATTTGATAAACAGATAGAAGGTTGAATGAAAATGTAGGAACACATAGTACATCATTAAACTGACTATTATCTAGATGAATGGTTCCAGATCCTACAACACTATGAGATCTATCATCACCAACATATATATGTTTGGTGTTACAATCATTTAAAGAATAAAACATGGCTTTATTTTTTGCCATGTGGTAAGAAGCTCCAGAATCAATGAGCCACTCATTAGGGGAATTTTGAGGTCTGAAATGGGCCTCCTAAGGAAATTATAAAATAATAGTGGAAATAATAAAATAATATTTGATTACATCATCAAATTTTAGAGGGAAAAAAAGAAAAAAACTACTTTTTCAACTCATATTTTCAACTTATCTCCCAAAGGTTTTACTCAAATTTCGAGCAAGAGTACTCGTTGGATGAAAAATTTAATTCCCCATCCAATGAGTATCCATGTTGCATACTTTCTATTGATCCTGCTACACGAAAAATGAGAAATACGTGAAAAACGTGATTGCAATCACATTTTTTCATGTATTTGTCATTTTTCGTGTAGTTGGGTTGATCAAAAGTATGCAACATGGGTACTCCTTGGATGAGGAATTAAATTTCGCATCCAACATGTACTCCCGCTCAAAATTTGAGTAAAATTTTTGGGAGATAAGTTGAAAATATGAGCTAAAAAAGTAGTTTTATTATTTTATTATTTTTTAATCTTTTTACCATTTTAATTGAAAAATGGTGAATCATCCCCTGTGGTTGACATTATCATCTTGAATCATATTGGTTCTTATAAAGTTTATTTTTGCAGTAAATTTTTCTGAGGAGGCCCATTTTAGACCTCAAAATTCCCCTAATGAATGAGAATGAGAAGAAGAAGATACATTTAATGCATAACGAAATCTTGATGCTTGACAACCACAAGAAGAAAGTGTCATTCCTAAGGATGAAGGTGAAGAGTGCTCCAAATTGATGTTGTGCCTCTTCATTGCTGCTTCTAAGGCTTCCATATTCTTAGAACATTTGGACTCTATATGGCCATCATGATTAAAAAGTTGCAATGTCTATCTTTCTTCTTCCCTTTTGGTGAGTTGCTTTTTCAGTTTGCGACTGAAATTTCTTAGGACCCTTGTTTGGTTTCGAAACATAATTTTTAGGATACTGATTCTTGGGATTATTTTGATATGGTTGCTGTTGGGTTGCTAAGGATTTCTTAGAAGCGTTTCCAGAAGTGATAAGACCAAGGTGTAAGAGTTTTTCCTGTTCTCTTATCAAGGAATCACAAAAGGCATCAAAAGAGGGGTTCTTGTAGGTGGTTCCTGAAGAAAGATCACTTCTCTAGTGGAATGGAAGGTAGAAACAAATACAGAGTATGCAGGGCCAAGCTTAGCAAGAATGCAATAGATGAGGCTACCATCTTCCTTTTTGACCTTATAACCTTCTAAAAGAAGACTTCTAGGGGTCTTAAATTTGGACAAAAAATCTTCAATAGAGGAGAAATTATTGGGGTCCAAAGTAAGCAACTCATTTTCAAGCTGGTGGGCCCTGATTTGATTTTTAATGCCAAAGACAATATTTAGCTTTTCCAGGGCTTCATGAGGGGTGTCAATGTCAAGGATATGAAATCAAAAATCTTGAGCAATGGACATTCCTATCAACCCTCGTGCTCGATCTTGTTTATTTTCCCATTTAGCGACTTTATCATCATCGAAAGGTTTAGTTTCTTGTCCTGTGGCTATTCTATAAATCCCTTTACTTCTAAGTATATCTACCATGTGAGGTAGTCATTGGAAATAATTGGTGTTGTTAAGAATAACCAAGCATGCAATTTCCATTTTTTTTTTTTGAAAATGAAGCTGAAAAGAGCTGAAACTAACTAATTCAATGGAAATATCTCAAAAAAATAGGCTGATTAAAAAAAAAGGCTTAAAAAAGGCTTCTGAATGAAGAAGTTATGCCTTTTTCAAAAACCTAAGTTGTAGATGCCAAATAGTTACGAGAATGGCTTGAAATTTGATGATGAAGTTCAACTTCAAAAAAAACAATCCCACACCTTTAACAATTTTTTTTACAAAATAATCTTGATAGAGAGACTTGAACCCAAGACCTCTATTCCCATAAACTAACTTCTCACCAAGTGAGATAGTAAAAGGATTCTATAATTGTTTGAAAGGAGGAAGGCTTTTTTTTTTTAATCTTCGGAGTGCGTGCTTTTTTTTGCACAAATAGACAAAAAAATCCAAGCAAAAAAAAAACAAAATGCAAGCCTTACGACAGAACGTTAGGTTTTCAATTACCCTTACCAGAAAATATCTATTTTTTCACTATTTATGATTTCCCTAGATTGCACAAAGACGCAGGGAAAGAGCATACGTAGCAAAAAGAAAATCCCTTTTTCCTATTTATGATTTGCCGAGATTGCACACAGCACAGAGAAAAGAGCATACACAAAGCAGAGAGTATATATTCGGCAAATAAATAAAACATAAAAACCGAAATAAATAGAGGGAACCGAAATAAGAAAAACTATTAACAAATATAACTGCAAAACAGATACTTTATACCTCCAGATCTAAACTAACATAACTTGGGAAACTGGAAACCTTTTCGCATGAAACGAAAGGCATTCCTCACTGTAACAGATGCTTTAGACACAACAGAAAAGTTCTCTAGGCCCGAAAATGTTCAGAAATAGTAGATCTAGAAAACAGTAGTTGCATGCAGTCAAACCGGCTTCAGATTTGGATCAACAACAGATGCGACCCTCAAAATAGATATGATACCATGTAGGAATTTATAGGGTAAAATCTGTAGATAAAAAAACAAAGGTCACCACTCACAAACAGATGAAAAATCAGTACACCAGTATTATCACATGGTTAAAACCCTGGAAGTGGGAAACAGTCCACGGCCTGAGCCAACGCGGCCAATTTAGGCAATTTATTCATATAAAAAGAAAATTTACATATGTTTCTCTCATAAACAGTTACCAGACAAATGAACCTCCATGCTCTTTAAATAGAGGTCATGGACCAATAGAGTGTTTGGCCACAGATCAAGTGTCGTTAATACTTAGGAGAGAGTGAACTGTCGGATCACTACAAATCGTGACTGTCAGATTATAAGTTACAAATGTACACAGTAAATAAACAAAATTTACCTAACTCTACACTAGACTAAGTTATTCTTAACTATTTCCTATGTGTCGAAATATCCTTACACTTGATGGTCTATTTTGAAATGGCGCAAGCAGTGCGGGATTTGATGTACTTTCCAACATCATGTAGAAGGTTTTGCCAATAAAAATATTTCTACAGTACTACCATTGTTTTCTCGACCCCGAAATGTCCAGCGACCCAACTATAGTGTGATTCCCAAATAATATTAGGACGCTCTCTTGAAGGAACACAGAGGTGTCCCAGGTGGAATAACATTTAATCCTAGAGGTGAAAATTTGGAACTTGCTTACCCTCCAAAAGCGTCTAGTATGTGTTGTTGAATTCTAGATCACTTTGGTAGAGACGTGACCAACCCAAAATCTCATGCCCATAACAATCAAGCACAATGGTTATTTCCATGATCGGTAGTTGGATGAGGCAATTTGAAACATTATTGGTGCTGCCCTTCTTGTATTTGATGTTCAAATGGAATTGTTGCATGTATGTGGACCATTTATGATGGAGATCTTCTTCAACTTCCCTTGTGTCCATATGAACTGTAGGGGTCGACGATCTGTGTAGATGACCATTTCCTTCCCCAAAATTTAATGCTTCCATTTTCGGCAGGCCTACTATATGAAATACATTTATTTTTAATAGGTGGGATACTTTCGGACTGTGTATGAAATTGTCTCATTGTGATATGCCACTGGATGCCCCTATTGCTCCAATATCATAGTCAGAGGCATCTGTCTCGATCTCAAATGGTTGCTGCAAGTCTGGTAATGTGAGAACTGGTGTATATCAGAGGTGATGCTTCAACTCTTTGAATTCCTTCTGTTGAGATACAAACCAAAATAATTTTCCTCCTACTCCTCCCTTGGTGATTTGACTCAAATTCCAAATGATATGATAGAACCCCAACACGACCCAAAAATCTATAGAGCTCTGTTAGAGTGGTAGGGGCTAGCCAATCCCAAATGACCTCGATATTGGTTGTGTTTACATGCACCCCCCACTCATTAATAATGTATCCTAGATATTGAACTTAGGTCATGCAAAAAGTGCATTTCTCCAAATTGACACACAACTTGTGTTGTCGCAGTGCTTGGAGGACATGTCGAATGTGGTGGAGGTGTTCTTCCAAACTCTGGCTGAAGATTAGGATGTCATATGAATACACCACAACGAATGAGTTGGTGAATGGTCGAAAGATGTCATCCATCAGCCTCATGAAGGTTGTGGGAGCATTCGTTAACCCAAAAGGCATGACAAACCATTCAAAAAGGCCCTCCTTGGCTTTGAAAGCAGTCTTCCACACATCGAAGGGTTCGATTAGTACCTTGTGATACCTATACTTCAAGTCGATATTTCTGAAATATTTTTCCCCATTGAGTTGGTCCATAAATTCATCAATTAGCGGGATCAGATACCTATTATGAACAATGATCTTTCACAGCACCCGATAGTCAATACAGAGTCTCCAAGTCCCATCATTCTTCTGCACCAACATGATCAGTCTCCCATAGGGCGATGAACTCAGTTGGATGTGACCTTCCTGTAGAAAATCCTAAATTTGCCTCTTGATTTCATCATTCTCTAGAATAGAACATTAATAGATCGGTCCATTGGGTAGTGGCACGCCTGGGGTCAGATCGATGGAGTTCTTTAACTGACAATGTAGAGGTACCCCTATGTGAGGTGAAGATGTCCCTGTACTCCTCCATGACCTTGTCCATTTGTTGTTGTCGTGTAGAGGAGTTTTGTCTGGAGGTCGTGGCTATAATCTTCTTCTTTCCCTAAGAGCAGATCATCAAGAAAACAAATTTCTCATTTTTGGAAATGAGCTTACTGCATTGTTTTGCAGTGATCAAGAGATGGTGGTAGGCGATGCAACCGCTGGTATCCTGTACAACTTATTTCCCAAAGTAACAATAACAACACGAGGCCTAGACTCATACACAACATGTCGCGTCCCCAAGTATGGTTAGCCTAATAATACATCACAAACATCAAGAGGATAAATATCGCATAATACCTCATCCATGAAGGGCTTAATGTTGTAGGGAAGGCGACACTACTGGCTGACATGGAGATTCTGTCCTTGGTGAAACCATCTGATGGTGTATGGATGTGGTTGTGTTGTGGTCCACAGGCCCAGTTTCTTCATGACCTCTATTGAAATGAGGTTATTTTGACTCCCGCTGTTGAAAATGAACTGTAGCAGGGAACCCTTCACCCGCATTTGCGAATGGAAAAGGAGCTCCCCCTCCTCTAGATCTTCTGGTTCCTTCTTCTAAATATTGGTGGTGGAAACAATGGCATTGGGCTCTGCATCATTAATGTTCTTCCCTTTGTCATTCCCCTTGTCAGGTTTTGACTCAGATTTGAAGCATGGATATGATTTGAAAGCCTTCAGCTCGGACACCAGTGAATTCTTGGCCCAACACTCACTTGTGTTGTGAGTGGAGATCTTATGGAACTCACACGACTTTCCCATGTCCTTCTTTGGATTTGCGGTGTTTTTCTTTTCTTGCAGCTTTGGCGGGTTTTCCTTGGTCACCCTACCTTATCTTTGTCCTTTTTTATGCGGTTTGGGGGCACCTTTCCCTTGCTTCTGATTCACAGATTGAAAGTCTCGCTTCTTTTATTTGAATTTCTGCTTAATATTGGCAGCATACCAGTATGTTGCACCAAGCGAGGAGATTTTGAGGAACTCCATTTCCTTGTGAATGTATATGTGTAGACAACTGCGGTACTTCAACAACAAATGTTTCTTTGAATCTTGGATACCCAACTTTGTGCTTAGGGTATGGAATAGATTCATTAGCTCATGCACATATTGATCTTGTTGTTGCCGCAGCGTAGTCCATTGTATGTGCTTATCCTCATAGCTCCCCACAAGATAATATTGTTCCTTGGTGTCGTCTCGGAAATAATTCCAAGTGGGTGCGGCCGAGAACAAGTAGGTTTCCCTCCCTTCCTTTTTCTCACAGTAGGTTTCCCACCAGTCCTTGATGTGGGTGGTAGCTTTGAGGAGTGAAAAAGTAATATTTTCCCGATTGGAAAATTCATGAACCAAGAAATATCCTTCTAATAGATTCAGACATCTATCTATGGCTTCTGCATATATTTGGCCCTCAAATATGGGAATTTCAATGTTTACTTTTACCTTAAAAAGAGTGGTGCCTCCATAGTAGCTTCTAGATGAAGGTGCGCCATCGATGGGTAGTCATTGAAGGATCTAGGAAAATGTATCCATCATCGTGTTCCTTTGTTTCTTGAAGACCTCCTCAAGAAATATTTTGATAGGATCTCCTACTCCCTCGTATTTCTTTTCTTCTGCCATGGGAGGTCATCGAGGTTTGCGAGGCTAATCTTGCAAAGGTTCAACCAAATCAAGCCCTAACTCCTTATACCCCGAATTCATTGGGGACATGCAAAGAAATACTGAGAAAGTGAAGATCAATCTAATACCACTGATCCAGACTTATGCAGAAATGCAATAAAATACAGAAGTAAACATCAACATAGAGATGTAGCAGAAATGAAACTTAGGTAGTCTTGGGTCAAAATGTGATTTACCAAAGTATATAAGTAAGTGTTAATTTAGTATAGGGAAGGTTAATACACAAGTATTAATTTATATAAAATGACCAAGTTATTATATTGTATAGACTTTGACTTTATCATAGAACAAGTGAGGCTGCATGGCAGCAAGTCCCCACCGACTTAGCCTGGGGCCACCTGACAGTGCAAGTTTCATACCCCAATCCTGCGCTATCAAAAGCAAAGAGAGTATTCGAGCCTTCAAAAGCAGGTGCAGTTGAACCAAATATATTTCATATTGATTGAATCTCATGAGCATAAAAGCCAAAAGCTTTGAGAGAAAAAGTAAAGGCACCAATTGATCTTGATCTAGTGGATTACCTTGAATCATAATTAGTTGATCCTACATCTAATAGTACTGGACCCTTACCTTTAGTTATATCTGATAACACTATACCCTTACCTTGGGATAATTTGGGCTATTTGTCTCTATATTTTCCTTTACCATGCCAGCAAGCCCTAAATGATAATATAAGCAATCCACTAAGGCCCACAACCGAAATAGGAGTAAGCCTGCTGGATAGCAATAGACAAATTCATCAATCCATGTATTTATGCCGAAGATCCTGAACCAGATCGACAGCAGAAATTAATTTGATTTTTTTTCTATTTATTATTTGATTTTTTATTGCCTTGAGTATGAGATTTTTTTTTATTTAATTGAATGAGTAAGTAGTATACAGTTTATTTTTATTTTATTTAATGAATAAAAAATACACCAATTTATATAAAGTACATATTAGAAGAATACCTGCAATACTTAACTCAACACTCAGTTGCATGCATTCTATGCCTCTATGCCATCGTTTCTCTAAACGCTACAAATAATTCCCTCAACACTGTGTCCTAACCATGATTCCAAAAAATTACTTTGCCTACAACACTAGACCAGAAGTAGCAGTTACAGGTCCAACAATAGTCGATGATGCAATTGATTAAGTCGAGTGTGTAGATTTAGAAATAGAAGCATTTGATCTAGTAGCTTAATAACCACTAGTTGTTGCAGTCCCACCATAGATCTCTCGCCTAGCATCTCTTCCTGTTTCAGGTTTTTGTACATTTTTAGTTGTTCCAACTTTATGCACATCCCATGAAGCAACAATTCCATCAACAACAGCATTTCTCTAAATTCTACAAATAATTCCCTCAGCACTGGGTCCTGGCCATGATTCCAAAAAATTACTTTGCCTACAACACTAGACCAGAAGTAGTAGTTACAAGTCCAACAACAGTCGATAATGCAATTGATTCAATGGAGTGTGTAGATTCAAAAATAGGTAAATATATCATTAAACCCTCTTCCCATTTCTGTAATTAACTCGAGACCTGACCTGTGTATTTTTTTATCAGTAACAAATGCTTGTAGAAAAATGCAAACAAGCAATTCAAATTGAGATATTTCAATTTCGAGGAAGTCTTACACACGATGTATTTTTGGGCATAGTTATATTCTTCAAAAAAAATTAATGAAAAGGTTGGCGTTGAAGCTCTTACCATTTGAATTTTCTAGTTTAGTTGATGCATTTAATTAAATTTCCATTGCTTTAGGCTAGCTTGCTCCAAATATAGATATAAGCCCCCCAGGGGTGCTTTCTGGTGCGCAACCGAGCATGTAGGTGTTGCAGTGAGCTGGGATCTTGGGTATTTCTCATTCCCCAACCAAGACGTTGCACTAATCCCTTGCTACAGTTCAAGCCCGAGACTTATGCTTAGAAGTGTACACCAAGATCTTTAGACACTTGACCAGAACTTGCTCACCCATCCTTAAATCTCGAATCATCCCACCAATATATTATATATGACTCACCAGTTAGCCAAAAATAAATTGGAATCCAGAAATTCATAATCATCCCATGAATGATAGGTAGTAACATAGGCAGTGGCTATTTTCTCCTGTTAGGCGACTTGCTTCCACTCTGCTCCTGGTTCTTCGGTGGTGGGCAACTTGTATCCTATTCACATGTGTCCCCTGGTAAGAGCCTGAAGGTGAAAATAGAAGAGAGGGGCAGATAGAAGAGAGACTGGTGAGATAGCAGTAAGAACCTGAAGGTGCAGATAGAAGATATACGGGGGAGATAGCAGCGGCTAAAGAAAATTAAAGGTCCTAGTCCCCGTCCATGTAGTTAGTCGAGGATCAAGCGGTCGCATGCAAACCACAAAATTTTGACATGTAAGGCCTCACTTGTCATACCTAAACAAGTGTCGATCTTATTGAAACTCAAGATAACTCTTAAGATAGCGTACATGATAGTGTAACTCACATTTAATGTTTACGATTTAATGTTAGCATTAATTCACATGAATAGATTTGCATGCTATCTTTCTTATTAGATTAAAGTTTTACAACTATGAAAATGATTTGAATTTTCTCTCACCTCGATATGAGGCCAATAAGATGTTAGTTTACTTGATTGGTTAAAGGATAAATCCGATTTATTTTATTGGTCAAAAGGTAAAAACAATTTATTAATACGAAACACACTTTGGTTAAAGACCAAAAAGTTCTCATGAATTAATGTTAAGAACAAAAAATCGATTACTAATAGTCTCTGTCGTCATGGAATGTACTAATAAGATCGATATGAATGGAAAGAAGTATTTTTCAGTGTTTAACTTTGTACATATCACCAATAAAGCATATCAGGGAAACATTTAACTGTATTTGGCAAAGCACAGTTTTGGGTTAGCAGATAACTTGTATAGAAAAAATTGATCATATATAATGGAAAGGTTTTGGGCAAAGTGAAGTTATATTCGACTTTTATGCATACTTTAGACTCCATATGGCATAGTGCCATGTTAAAGAGTATATACAACATGAGACACGTAGATTGTGTTAACACGTTGACTAACCTATGAAGCCACGAGTTTTACTTGGATGTTTGGATAAGCATTATAATATGGTAAGTGGAATAATATTATAAGAAGAGTATGTTGTGTGGAATATGTTGATTCAAGACATAATATATTTATTGTATTACTTGTCATTCCATTGCTCAGTTAAACAAATCATAAAAAATCAATTTGTAGCTTTGTCATTTAAAAGTGATAATTTGTAGAAGGGCATCCTAAATGTATAATTTGTAGAACTGTCAATTCATTATATGGTTTGAGGGTTTATATACTCAATTTTTTTCCAAATTGGAATTTTAAAGAAGCACAAAAATCAACATTTAAAGGAGGATGATGCTTCAAGAGATGCATAGGATCAATTTTGCATACAAATACCACTAGTACCCGTAACATTAAATGTTGAAGAAGTTTTTGAAGAAGTCTGACAGGGTTTCATTATCTCTTCAAATTATTGTTGAGCTAGGAATGAAAGTATATATTGATTTTACTCCCAAATGTTGAAAGAGTGATTTTATTTAGAGCATGTAACAAATGTTGATGGTATGACACTGACATGTGTGACCTGTGATGTGACATGTGATAGTGCTCTATGATACATGTGATTAATGACTATAATCTTGTGCTATAACAGTGGTGCATGGGATGATGATGATATGAAATTGATGTTGTTGTGACACTGTGATAGTGAAGAAGTAATATATGTGACGTAACCTTGATCCATATGGCATTAACCTAAAGAGACCTTTATGTGTGAAATTGATATGTTTAATGCTTAGTTGTTACATTGAAAAATCAGTTTCCTTTACATAGCAACAAAATTTGACATGATAGTAATGACATTGACAGTGACAGTGCTTTGGATATGTCACAATGACATATAAAAATAACCATTGATTTGAAAGTGACTAGTTTTTTGGCAGTATCAGAGGTATTTTGGAAGAATTGATGTTGAGCAGGGAAATAAGTGGATCAATTATTTTGAAAGTTTCGATTGGTTCTTTGAATGTCAGAGAGTTTTATTTGATGATGTGCAGAGAAGTATTTGATGATGCAACTAGGTTTTGATTTGAGGCATATTTGAGTGACAAAGTATTTGATGATGCAACTAGTTGTCGTGTGCTATAGTTTCCTTGTATTTATTTTGACCGTAGGTGGACCCAGTCTGAAAATTGTGAAACATGGTTTTCCAGTTGATCAGGGTGCTAGGGTGGTGCAAGGAAGGAGATTGGAGTCTCATTTAGGTTGGATCCTGATAACACTTTAGGGAATAGGGTGGTGCTAAGGAAGGTTGGAGAATGCACAGGGCGTTGGAGCGTTCGTCCAGTTGCAACTTATACATAGGGTTTTGGAGCACCCTCAGGTTGGAGCCTTTAAACCAAGGTAGAGTGTCCTCCCAATTGTAGTTGGTAAATAGGGCATTAGAGCATCCTACGGGTTGGATCCTATAAACCAAGGGGTTTGAGCCTCCCTCAGTTGGAGTTGAAAATTTTATGTACATTTTATTGAAAGAAAAATATTAAGAAGCATTCGATAGCTTTTGTCCCGGAGGGGTTTCCACCTAAACATATCTATGTCTACTGTCTTTATTAATATGCAATTTTGAATGTTGTTGAAGAATTTTTATATTTATCTTATGCTAATAACACTTAATTCTATGTGAATTTAAAAATATACTAATTGATAAGAAATATTGATTCACCCCCCTCTCAGTATTTTCAATAATTGGTATCAGAGCAAGGTTACTTCAATAACATCTTCACAGTCAGAAGGAAGATCACAGAGTGCAGAGATGGGGAAATCAAAGAAGCAAGCTGCCAAGCATTAAAAGGAATCAAAGGAAGTTACAAGTATTGAAATAGTTTTAGATACTATTACCGCAGTTGAAGAAATAATGGTTATTTCAATTTCTATGTTCAGTGAATTAGGCTTTGTGTTTTGGAAAGGTAGAATGGAAGCTTATTCGCAGGCTCATGGATGTGATGTATGACACTCTATTGTATTTGGAGACATATCTACCACCAAATTTAGAAGGTTCAATTCAAATTCTATGAATCTAATCCTTAATACTCTTTCGAACACTACAAAATCAAAATTTGGTAAATGCTCAACAAACAAACATATTTGGGAGAAAATTCATGATTTCTATGAAAGTAAAAAACATACAGGTCAAGAAAAATATTTTGATAATCTTGTGGATCCTCATATCAAATAATATAACAATGATGATCAAGAAGAAGCAAAAGAGGACATGGAAAAGGAATTAATTAATGCCTTCAAAGAATGGAAGAACGGAGAGAAGGAAGATAACATAAAGAAGTTGCTCTTTTAAAATTCCAAGTGCACGAACTAGAAAGGAAAGAGAAAGACCTGAAAATAAAACTAAAGGAATTTGGTAAAAGGTACGTATCTGATTTTTATAAAAAAAAAGGATCTAGATGCATCTTCTGCATAAATTAGCAGTCTTAGAAAAGAAAATGCAAGGAAGAAGGAACAAATACAATTTCTTAACAAAGAAGAAAAAAATGTCTCTTATAAAGCTACACATATAATAAGTAGAAGGAATAAGGAAAGTATTCAAAATAATATTTGAGGAAGATATTTCTCAAAACAAAAATGAACTTGACACTACCCTAATTGAAATAGACCAGCTCTAGAAAGAGAAAATTTTGGATGACAAAAGGAATAATAAGACATGGATAAATTGAAGATTAATGAAAAGGAAGTAGGTAAATCCCCATGCGACAAAGGTACAAGCTCCAAGTCCCCAAAAAGCAAGATTGATGAGAATACCGGTAGCAAGATCCCTCAAAGACAAAATATAGATGAAGGGCAGAAGAAGGATCAATTTTTATTCCAAGAAATCATCAACAAAAAGCCACACCTCCTCTATAGAAGGATGATTATAGAATATCATCAAGACAAGACATCTAATTCATGTACACTAACATGTTTAACTATAAAAGGCATTATCAAAACCATAGAAGAAGGTTTTTTGGATTGCAAGACAGATTTCAAACAAACTTTGTCTGAAGAAAGTACATGTCACTAGCTTAATCATTTAGGCCCAACATTGAATGCTACAAATTCTATAACAATGGGCACATAGCTCACGATTGCAGGTTCAAGATGGAATCCTTCAGCCCTAACACTATGCACAAGAAGGTTTGTAGAAGAAAAACAGATGCAACAAGACCAAGAAAATTAGAAATTCTCAACATTCATGATTTCAAGTTTTTTAGAAGTGAAAGGTCATGATGAACCTCCAATGAAAGGTGTTGAAGTTTAGGATGATCTAGGCGAAGAGCTAGTTCACACATTATTCTATAGATTCAACATGTTGACTCCCTATTCTGTGAATGTTGAGAAGGGGGGAGTCTATGTAGCAGCAATTGTGCTTTTGAAGATCTATATCTTTTACCGATATGAAAAAGTATTCATTTAGCATTATGAGAATTTTCAGTGGAGTAGTTGTGGAAAGAGAAATTACAAGCAAAATCACAAAATGTTGCATGTCATGGATTTATATTGATAGGTAGAATCAAATATGGAAATCCACATAAAACATCGTATGTTAAGGGTAGACATGTTGTTACAACAAGCATTGGGGAAGGGATTTCAAAGCTAACCGGCATCTTGCGAGAAGACAAAGGAAAGAATTTCTTCACGGAGAGCATAGGTAGGTTACAAGTTTACAAAAGTAGGAATTTTTTTTGGAGAGTCACCCTTTTTCATTGATGTCAAAGGGGGAGAGAAAATAGGAAAAAAGGATCAGAAGCATGAAGTGAGGGGTAGTAGTAATTATAGGGAGATTATGTGTGTTAATGTTTCCATCAATGAAAAAGGGGGAGATTGTTGAATGGTTTTTTCATTGATTCCAACATCAGTGATTGAAGGATCTTAATTTTTATCTTCAATGAGATGCCCCATTGGTAAAATCTCTAGAAAAACCCTAGAATCCCTTGAAGCTCCGAGTAGCCCTGCATTTGTTGAGGTTTTTATGGATGGCGCTCAATAAATTTTGTCTCAATATAATCTTTGTTGAAAATTAGAACTAGACTAATGTGCTTTTAACATGTAACGTAGCACAAGAAAAACACGAAGATGTATGGTTCTTAGACTCGAGTTGTAGTAACCACATGATTGGAAACATAGCAATGTTTGCCAATATAGATGAGAATGTGAAATCTGAAGTGACAATAGGGACTAATATTAAAGTCTTTATCATGGGGAAAGAAAGAGTATCAATACTCACAAGGAAGGTAGAGAAGAATTTTGAGTCAGATGTCTATTATGTACCTGGCCTAAAATGTAACCTTCTAAGCATTGGACAACTCGTGAATAAGGGCTACAATGTATTTTTTAAGAATGATGTGTGTACAATCATGGACATACCTCTAAGTAAAAAGGTCATTGCAGAAGTGCATATGACAAGTAATAGGATGTGTTGTCACTCTAGTAAATTTTCTATCAGAAATGTTTAAAACTTTGTAACTTACTAGAGGTAACCAAGAACCACTTTTAGAATTCAGGATCTAGCCTTCCTGAGTTCCGGAGAGGGATCTCTCCATAGGATTTAGTTTTGTTTAGGTAACATATATTAGGCTAGCTATGATTGTGCAGTTGGGTTTGATTTTTTTTTAAAGTTTGGTGGGAATAAAGGACTACAAGGGAAACCATAGAAATATCTACCTAACCATTGGGAAATGGAGTCAAATTATAGCAAACAAGACTAGAAAACCTAGGCCAAAAGATGAAAATATGCTAAGGGCAAGATAGATGACCTTCCAAGGGTTTTAAAAGGATATTTTGATGAAGTGGGTGAAGTTTGGACTAAGGGAAATTAAGAATCCTTAGATCACAGATAAGAAGATTGAAGGAGGGGATCAAACTGGGACCTAGAGCAGTTAAGAATTATATGGTCCGGTTATCAAGCAGAAAACATTAAAATGCCAACTAGTTTAAAACAGGGAGCTTATTATCACTAATCCTATTTAATTTCTCCTTAGTTGATCATTACATAATAGAAACACAATGTATGAATGAATGTAAAATTTTTAAAGGAAAACACTGAAAACAGGAAAAAGACGAGACTTATCTTATCACCACAAGAATCCTTAGCTATGATGTCTATTCGCTTCAATTTCCAGCCTGCTACTTCAACTTAACTCACATAAAATCCCAATGCTTCAACAAAAATTCTATAGTAATCTTGATTATTTTATTCCACACAAAAATACTTCCAAGAGTGAAGTATTTATACAAATTCTAAACTAAAATATCTTGAAAAAATATCAAGATTAGTTCACAAATCTCTCCAACTGTTTTACATAAATAGAACTTAAGTAAAGGCTTGCGGAAAAAATGGCGGAATGGCGATTAGGGTAAAAAAAAATTCCACACAGGCGGCCGCTCTCCCCTCAACAGCCCTCGCGCTGCAACAGTCTGAGAGGCCATCTCCACTTTCCCCTGCTTCGAACGTTCCCTTCCCTGAGTCTCTTGCTCAGCATTTTCTCTGTCCCGCAGCCCTGAAGTTGCTTTCGCCTCCAGCAAAAAGACGACAGCGTTTTCAGCACTCTAGGAGCCCTTTTCGCTCTCTGGTGGCGCTGCATGATGACTTCCTCAGTAGTTCTCATGATCCAGGACCTTTTTACAGGTGCGAGACGACAGACCCTCTCATTTTTCAGTGCACATGCAGCAGTGCAGGGCTTTGTTTGCAATGGAAGAACTTTCCGCCTTCATACTGCTCTGTTTCCCAGTCCTCCGTTTCGGATCTGATATGGAGTGGCCGTTTCCCTTCGCATGCGAAATGTCCTCCACAACAGCTTCCAGGCAGACTTACTCTCGGAGACGCCACAGGTTCTGTCTCGGTGTCAATCCAGCAGGAATCCAAGAACTACTCTGCCTCCTATCAGATTCAAATTTCACAACCTTCAGGCAAGACCATTTTGCAATGGGTCAGCTCTTCAGATCTAGTGCAGAATCTCAAATTAAATCTGGAACACCAGATTGGGATCCCCTCAGCCCTTCAGAGACTTCTGTTTCAAGGTAAATAACTTGAATATTTTCTTTCTCTCTCTGCTTACAAGATTAATAGAAATGACTCTTTAGTACTGACCCTTCGTTTGAGGGGAGGGGCTACAGGACAGCCATCTTCTGCTCCTCCCTTCTCATATAAAGATGCAGTACACTCTGAGCTCCCCAAGCCCCCTAAAACCCTTAAACCAAAGCATTTTTTGGTTGAAAAGCTCGAGGAGGTTCCCTTGGTTGAGATAACCAATACAGAGATCGCTTATGATCTTCAAAAATTTGCAGAAAGGGCCATCATATGCAGATTTAATGGACTATGGCTGAGCTCTAAGGAACTCTATGATTGGATCCATGCTAAATGGACTCACCATTGCAAAGTCAGCTTCTGTTCAAAATGATATTTCATAGTTCTGTTTGATAATATCAAGCATTATAAAAAGGCTATAGAAGAAGGTCCTTGGTTCATGGGAATTGCAGAGCACTTTTTAACTCCATGGTTTCCATATTTTGACCCAGCAACTGTTGTCATCACTAGGACACCTGTCTGCATTAGGCTTCCCAACTTACCTGCCCATCTATGGCATAGTGTAGTCTATAGAGCCATAGGAAACACCTTGGGCAGTTTTCTGATGGGAGATTATTGGCGGGAAAACAAAGGTCTTTACACATATGCCAGAATATGCATGGAACTAAATTTTAGCAAGGGACTTCTAGACCAAAGCAATCTCAAGATAAATGACTTTGTTTGGACTCAGATACTAGATTATGAGAATACTTCCTTCCGCTGCCGACATTGTCACCAAACAGGGCATCTGCAGAACTCATGCCCAGCTCTACCGGCAAAAAAGAAAAAAGATAACAACTCCAAGCCCAAATCTAAGATATGGGCTCCATACTCTCCGCCTCATGTAGAGGACTCTGATTCCTCCAGCTCCGAAGATGATGGAAGTGATGCAAATTCAGATCTTGCCCTTCAGTCGATGAACCTATCCATGGATGCTCCTGTGCATCCTCCCGACGCAGCCATCGCTCAAAAGTGTGCCAATGTGACTTCCTCATCCGATTCAGATAAGGAGATCCCCCCTTTGGAGAACTCCGGTCTTCAAGTGGTTCTAGCTCATACACCCCAGGATGGATGCGTTAAAGTTAGTAAGAAGAAAGGGAAAAAGCTTCGTGTAGAGACCTCTGCCCACTCTGGGTAGACTTCAGTATTTTTGCCTTCCAGTATTTTTTTGTAGCTCCTTGCTTGTTTCATTCCTTCTTCGGGACCGAGGTTGAAATTTTTATCATTTCTGATTGTTGATTTTTAGTTTCTCTTGATTGTAATATCACCATGTACCATATTTTGCTTAATAGATTTAATCTAATTCAAGAAAAAAAAAAAATAGAACTTAAGTAAAGGAAAATCAAACTAATGCATCTATTTGGCACTATTTTTTATGGATAGGTGATGAAAAAGAGGATAATTTTAATTTGATCCAACTCTTAGTTGATGATGAGGCATCCAAGTCACTAACTGCTTCCTTTCTTTGTGCATTCTGCTCCAACAATTTTGCAAAATTGGGGCCCAATAATATCTTTGTATTTCTCAATCCGTAATAGATATGTAAAAAGTGAAAGCATTTATCGTGGATTAATATGTTGGTGAGATAAAACTCTTTCAGTTTCCTAAAATTCTTCTCCAGCTGTGCACAATAGGCTCTACAAAAAGATGTGAAAAACAAAGTTTTATAGAGTCTGAAAAATAGCCTATAAAGATGTGCATGTATCTCTCATTCTGAAATCACTGTGCAAAAAGTGAGATAGGTTTTTGTATATGGTTCTCTTAGGAACAAAAAAATCCTTCCGTTTTTTATGATGTATTACGGATTGGCCACAATATTCTCTTCAAAATGATGACTTAACTGGAATTTTCTACAAAAAGTTCTTTCCAACATTGTTTAATATCTCCAAAACCATAATAGCTGTTAGAAAAGTGAGAGAGGTTTTTGTAGATGGTCCTCTTAAGAAAATAAACCTCCTTCAGTTTTTCAAAATTCATCATGGATTGATTACAATAGTTTCTACAAGACAATGACTAAAACATGAAATTTCTGCAAAAATGTTCCTTTTTGTTGTGTTTTTCATCTTTTCACTTTTTTGTTCTTTTGACTGTTTTACTTTCACTTTAGACAAAATTCAATGTTGGTGAAAGTATTTTCATTTCTTTTTACCATTTTGCTGCCTCTGTATTTACTTTTAATATTTTATTTTGACGGTCCTGTAACTTTGTTTTGACCTTTCACTCTGACTTTTACCTGATACACTTTATCCACTGATACTCTTTAACTGTTATGATTTTCTTTATCCCTGTGAATTATGATTTCATTTTTATCATTCACTGTGCAAATTTCATCATTCTGATCTCTCCTTGACGTGATTTTACTCTTTCTTTGTATACAAAACTGTTTGTTGAATGAAGCTTTTGAATTAAAATATGAGAAATTGGAGCAAACAATTTTGTCAACTAGTATTGAAACTGTTGGCCCAATTTCTTATTCTAACAATAACCTGCAAAAATAAAACAATTTATTAATGAAACAGAGGTCTGCAAGGAGGTGATTGAAGTCTCTTGAAATACCTCTGGAATGAGATCAATATGTGGAGGTTTAACTCTATTTTTTAAGCATTGTTAGGCTTACTTCTGTAAGTTTAAACAGTTTGCAGGAGTATTTCACTTTAACAGAGGGAATTTTTGAGCAATTCTTGGGTAAAGATAGTCTCAATGGGTATTTTAGTGCTCAATTAGGAATCTGAGAGATGAAAAACTGGGTTAAGATAGGAAACAAGGGTTTCCTGAATGGTTGAGAGTATAAAAGATGACTTGTCAGGAGATCTGTAGGTTCAAAGAACTTTTCAAGCCATGGAAATGTGTTTTTAAGGGTTTATACTGAAGATTGAACTTAAAATAGAGGCTTTTGATGTCAATATGTTGTAGTGGAAAGGTGTCTTTGGCCTTCAAACAGATATTTTGTTGGTCAAAATGGAGCTTTCAAGCGTGAAATGGGTATTTCAGGTAAAAAATAGGCACACAGAGGGTAAAAATCGGATTTGGGAGTCAGAAAAGATTTACCAAAGGTTTACCAGTCGGGTGGAGCTTATAATGTTCACATAAGCCTTATAACAAAGGTTTTAACCTTTATTATAAACCTTATAACATGTAATATTGGTGAGTTACATATCTGGCGGGAAAAATTTATTGTTTGAACTGTGGAAAACCGCTGGTGGTTTTCACGTTGGCTGGAGGCGGTAAGTGAGAATTCACTTTTCCAACTCTATCTAGTTAAATCATGACACGTCAACACAGGGAGGTTTGGGAAAACAACCCATATTGCGCGACTTTTACAAAACTTCGGTCTGATACTTTATTTGCGCGATATAGAATATCGGTCGTCGGATCTGGCTTTCATAAGAGAAGGGTTAAGATTAAAAGAAAAGGTGCAGGGATGGGAATGATAAAGGATCTGGGGGATATCTCATCGCGTTTACGGAAAACCGTTGGATTAAATGAGTTTTGAAGATTGTAGGGTTAGAATTTAATCCGATGGGGTAAAGGGTTTTATCAAGTTTTATATACAAAATGGAATTTTTCATGGGATAAATTGGTCGGGAAAGGTTTAAAAAGGGCTTTACCCATGGTTAATGTTTGTAGTGAAGGGATATGCATCGGGGGAAAGGTTATGTTATATTTTTAACCTTAGGTTAAGAGAGTAGGTAAGGAAAATAAACAAGGGAAAGGGTTATGAAGTTTAGTTTGAACGAAACTTCGGGTTTTCAATATTTTTTGTTTTAAACATATATTTAAACATGTTTAAGGGTTTTTTGCATATTTTTAATATATAGTATTTAAATCAAAGAGATTTTAATTACCATAGGGGTGGGATTATTTATATAATGATATATTTAGCCAAAGGGGGTATAAGGTGGGTTTTTTATTTAAACATGTGGGGATTAATAACTTTGGCTAAAGTTATAATAAATTGGTTTTTTGTGGCTATTATATAAAATGGAATTATATAATATAGGAAAAGGTTATTTCTATAGGGAGTTAATAGATAAGTTAAAATTAATATGAAAAATGGGACAAGGTGTACTCAAAATATATAAACATAACCAAGTAAAGTAGAGTTTTAAAAGACAAATTTTCATCATACTAACCTCATCACTTTAACTTATGATAAAATGTAATTTTGAGGGCTTACTGTTTTCATGTGATGAAGGAAATTAGTCAAATGGGAATTAAAATATATTTAAGTAAAAATGAGGTTTTGCTTAGGATTATTCAGGGAAATGAATGCATGATATGGAGTAATGATGTGATTTTAGGGATTAATATAGACATTTTACATTTTCCACTTATCAGCCATAGAGCCTTGGGTCCGGTCCCAACAGAAGTCAAGGAAATGCCTTGAGCCTTTCTGACTGATAGTTTAGAATGTTTAATGGCTATGGGGAGGGGAAGTTAGTTATTTGGAGTCATGGTGAATGATATTTACATTGATGTTTCTCACCTTCTTATACCTACCCAACTTACCATGCTAACATTTTTTCTTCCATTTTAGTAAGGTGGATTTTATCTAACAACCTTTACAGCATTTATTCTTTCTGAAAGAAAATAAAACTATCTAATTCTACACTCATTTCATCCATGAATCCAGATTAAACTGTTGGATTCACTTATTTCTCTACCTAACTACTGAATTGTCATGATTAAACTATATGACAATTCTTTATTCTCTATCTACAGTAAGTGAAATTGAAAAGTGACAAGTCAAGATTAAATTGTTCAACTCATCGTGGACTATGGCATTTATTGACACTCTGCCATAGTCAAAAGGTAAAAGTAGTGGCATTTATAGTTGCACACTTTTATTTTTTATTCATTTTTCTTTTGGGGTCTTTTTTTTTTCTAAGTCCTTTGATTTTCTTTTAGGAATTTTTACCCTCTTTTTGATTTTTTTGATATTTTTATTTTTTTACAAAATATGAGAATACAACTTGTAGAAGGCAAAGTATGTACATATTTACAAGACTACCATCAGTCAAGTCAAAATTATGAATCCTATATTTATAGGTTGCTAACATCGGCTTCACTTGGGGATGGCATTTCCTGGTGAAATGTCAATAAATCTGAGATCAGCAACCTTCATCTTTGACCTTTGATGATATTAGTAAGTGTTTTTTGTCTTCTGCAAACTGAAATTTGATCTGAAACTAAAACAACACACAACAATTTTCAAACCAACTTATAGATTTTAAACTCTTTAGGACCTCATCCTTGGCTTTAAATATTAATGAAAAAACTAGCTGAAAATTAAAAACTAAAAAAAATTGCTCAAAATTATGAGCTTATTGGCACTCATCTACCTACTCTAATCTACTAAAAATCTTATCGAATCAGGTAATACAAAAATGCCAATGAAGCCAATCAAGTAGCCGTAAAAATAAATGGATAACTTGATTGCTTGTGATCAAAATTGGAAATATATTATGATCATGTGCCTTTATAATAAATGATATGATGTGTAAAGGCCACTTTTGATGTATCTGATCCTTAAAGAGAAAATATGTTTGCATATTTGGGCTAAGAAGATTCTCCATATAATCTAATATAGGATCAATAAAAGCATGATGTATGTTATTTACTTCTAGGCCTTCAATGACCAATTGTTCAGTTGAATTATGAATATTATACCATGAAACTATTTCTTCAGTCTTGTGTTTGAAAGAATAATCATCTTCAATATGCAAGTCAAAAGATATTATAATTTCTTCTTGCTTTGGAGAAGGAAGATTTTCAAAGAATTCTTTAGGATTTTGGAAATTGTATGATTGAATTTGAGAATGCAAAAGTTTGATTCATTTTCATAATTTTCAGAAATTATCTTGAGAACACATATTTTCAGTTTAGAAGAATATTTTCTTGATTTCAAAAGAAGAAAGAAAGCTCTTAGAAAATCCTCATCAAGCTGAAGTTCTAATATCTCATCCCTCAAAATAGCTAGTGATTGTTCTGGGAAATTATCTTGAATTGGGAGAACATAATTATCATCATATTGATCATATTTAGGCAAATCTTCAGAAGAAGGAATGTCATCAGTTATAAACATTGGATCAGCAGATTTCTCTTCCAATAATCCTAATATATCTTGATTAGACTGGTGGCATTCTATTTGAAAATCATTTTTTTGTTCAATAGGCATGATATCAAGCAATGGGCCTTTTTGGGAAGGTAGAATAACATGAGCATCAACTTGTTCTTCTGTCCCTTCATGGATAAAAAATTTTGTACATTCATCAACATTAGAAGAAGTAGAAACAATTTCTTCATTATGTAAATATTTTGAGGATGGTTGCATGTTTAGAAGCAAATTGATTTCTTCTTCGGTGAGGGGGGTGGGAATCTCTGAATTCTTAGATTTGAATAACAATTGTTTTTTCTCTTATCTAAAAATTGATCATGAGGTTGAATATTTTCTTTAACTCCATTCATAACATTAAATGAAACATCATTTGTTAATACAGAGGGGTTTTGTGGATCTTGATTCATCTCCTGATCTATTTCATCTTTGTTTAACTCCTCTTGATTATTATGACATTTAACTTGAGAATGAAAGTTTTGGACTTCTTCTAATAAATATTCAAGAAACCAATTTCCAAAATATTTATCAATATTTTTAAGGTAATGTATAAGTTCTTCAGCTTCATCACAACAATTTTCAGCTAATGATAAAGATGGAAAATCTTCTTTGTAATGCTCATAAAATACCTTATGAAAATATTTTAAAGAAAATAAACTAGCAAGTTTGAGAGCTTCATACCATTGCATTTATTTTCCTTCTAGGGTTACCATGAATATTTTCATGAGGCAATCCTCATGCCAATCACCCTTCAATCTTGATGAGTGCATATGAAATTTAATGAGATGTAGTAAAGGATCATCAATGTTCTCATCTTGAAACTTGGGCAGATTTGTACTCCAATTTACGTTTGGTAGCTTGTGTGGAAATCCAGGTATGTGATCTCTACTCATGGGAGCATATCTTCATTTTATTCTTGGATCATCTTCAAAATCAGCCATAATGAAAGGCCACGGTATCTGTACAACCAAGTTAGATCCTTATATAAAATATAATGCATATTGAAAAACGTTCTTAACGAGAAAGAACATAATGTCTTGGATTAAGATCCAAGTTGAAAGCCTGATATTTCCATATTTTTCTTCCAAGTTCATTCCTCCAGTGGAGTCTTGATTGTGAAATGGATTTGGAGTCGCCAGGTGGATGATTTTAACCTTTGTGTGTTGATCACTGTCCACCATCATAGATCATATCTGAACCTATAAAATATTCTTGAAGAAAAAAGTTAGTCTTCCCCAGTGGAGTCGCCAATATGTTATCACTCTAGTAAATTTTCTATCAAAAATATTTAAAACTTTGTAACTTACTAGAGGTAACCAAGAACCACTTTTAGAATTCAGGATCTAGCCTTCCTGAGTTCGGGAGAGGGATCTCTCCATATGATTTAGCTTTGTTTAGGTAACAG
Organism: Pinus albicaulis; assembly: GCA_034641835.2. Taxonomy (NCBI): domain Eukaryota; kingdom Viridiplantae; phylum Streptophyta; class Pinopsida; order Pinales; family Pinaceae; genus Pinus; species Pinus albicaulis. The sequence continues at coordinate 1,205,494,917 of CM076579.1, read as the reverse complement.
ATATTAGGCTAGCTATGATTGTGCAGTTGGTTTTGATTTAAAAAAAAAAAGGTTGGTGGGAATAAAGGACTACAAGGAAAACCATAGAAATATCTACCTAACCATTGGGCAATGGAGTCAAATTATAGCAAACAAGACTAGAAAACCTAGGCCAAAAGATGCAAATATGCTAAGGGCAAGATAGATGACCTTCCAAGGGTTTTAAAAGGATATTTTGATGAAGTGGGTGAAGTCTGGACTAAGGGCAATTAAGAATCCTTAGATCACAGATAAGAATATTGAAGGAGGGGATCAAACTGGGACCTAAAGCAATTAAGAATTCTATGGTCCGGTTATCAAGCAGAAAACATTAAAATGCCAACTAGTTTAAAACAGGGAGCTTATTATCACTAATCCTGTTTAATTTCTCCTTAGTTGATTATTACAGAATAGAAACACAATTTATGAATGAATGTAAACTTTTTAAAGGAAAACACTGAAAACAGGAAAAAGACGAGACTTATCTTGTCACCACAAGAATCCTTAGCTATGATGTCTATTCGCTTCAGTTTCCAGCCTGCTGCTTCAACTTAACTCACATAAAATCCCAATGTTTCAACAAAAAGTCTATAGTAATCTTGATTATTTTATTCCACACAAAAATACTTCCAAGTGTGAAGAATTTATACAAATTCTAAACTAAAATATCTTGAAAAAATATCAAGATTAGTTCACAAATCTCTCCAACTGTTTTACGTAAATAGAACTTAAGTAAAGGAAACTCAAAATAATGCATATATTTGGCACTATTTTTTATGAATAGGTGATGAAAAAGAGGAGAATTCGAATTTGATCCAACTCTTAGTTGATGATGAGGCATCCAAGTCACTAACTGCTTCCTTTCTTTGTGCATTTTGCTCCAACAATTCTGCAAACTTGGGGTCCAATGATATCTTTGTATTTCTCAATCCGTAATATATATGTAAAAAGTGAAAGTGGTTATTGTGGATTAATATTTTGGTGAGATAAACCTCTTTCAGTTTCCTAAAATTCCTCTCTAGCTGTGCACAATAGGCTCTGTAAAAATATGTGTAAAACAGAGTTTTACAGAGTCTGAAAAATAGCCTATAAAGATGTGCATGTATCTCTCATTCTGAAATCACTGTGCAAAAAGTGAGATAGGTTTTTGTAGATGGGTCTCTTAGGAACAAAAATGTCCTTCCGTTTTTTATGATGTATTTCGGATTGGCCACAATATTCTCTACAAAATGATGACTTAACTGAAATTTTCTGCAAAAAGTGCTTTCCAACATTGTTTAATATTTCCAAAACCATAATAGCTGTTAGAAAAGTGAGAGAGGTTTTTGTAGATGGTCCTCTGAGGAGCATAAACCTCCTTCAGTTTTGAAAAATTCATCTTGGAGTGATCACAATAGTTTCTTCAATACAATGACTAAAACATGGAATTTCTACAAAAACGTTCCTTCTTGTTGTGTTTTTCATCTTTTCACTTTTTTGTTCTTTTGACTGTTTTACTTTCACTTTAGACAAAATTCAATGTTGGTGAAATTATTTTCATTTCCTTTTACCATTTTACTGCCTCTGTATTTACTTTTACTATTTTATTTTGACTGTCATGTAACTTTGTTTTGACCTTTCACTATGACTTTTACCTAATACACTTTATCCACTGATACTCTTTAACTGTTATGATTTTCTTTATCCCTGTGAATTTTGATTTCATTTTTATCATTCACTGTGCAAATTTAATCATTCTGATCTCTCCTTGACTTCATTTTACTCTTTCTTTGTATACAAAACTGTTTGTTGAATGAAGCTTTTGAATTAAAATCTGAGAAATTGGAGCAAACAATTTTGTCAACTAGTATTGCAACTGTTGGCCCAATTTCTTATTATGACAATAACCTGCAAAAATAAAACAATTTATTAATGAAAAAGAGTTCTATAAGGAGGTGATTGAATTCTCTTGAAATACTTGTGGAATGAGATCAATATGTGGAGGTTTAACTCTATTTTTTAGGCATTGTTAGGCTTACTTCTGCAAGTTTAAATAGTTTGCAGGAGTATTTCACTTTAACAGAGGGAATTTTTGAGCGATTCTTGGGCAAAGATAGTCTCAATGGGTATTTTAGTGCTCAATTAGGAATCTAAGAGATGAAAAACTGGGTTAAGACAGGAAACAAGGGTTCCCTTAATGGTTGAGATTATAAAAGATGACTTGTCAGGAGATCTGTAGGTTCAAAGACCTTTTCAAGCCATGGAAATGTTTTTTTAAGGGTTTATACTGAAGATTAAACTTAAAATAGAGGCTTTTGATGTCGATATGTTGCAGTTGAAAGGTGTCTTTGGCCTTCAAACAGAGATTCTGTTGGTCAAAATGGAACTTTCAAGCGTGAAATGGATCTTTCAGGTACAAAATAGGCACACAAAGGGTAAAAATTGGATTTGGGAGTCGGAAAAGATTTACCAGAGGTTTACCAGTCAGGTGGAGCTCATAATGTTCACATAAGCCTTATAACAAAGGTTTTAACCTTTATTATAAACCTTATAACATGTAATATTAGTGAGTTACATATATGGTGGGAAAATTTTATTGTTTGAACTATGGAAAACCGCTGGTGGTTTTCACGTTGGCTGCAGGTGGTAAGCAGGAATTCACTTTTCCAACGCGATCCAGTTAAATCATGACACGTCAACACAGGGAGGTTTGGGAAAACAACCCATATCGCGCGACTTTTACAAAAATTTGGTCGGGTACTTTATTTGCGCGATATAGAATAACGACTATCAGATCTGGCTTTCAAAAGCGAAGGGTTAAGATTAAAAGAAAAGGTGTGAGGATGGGAATGATAAAGGATCTGGGGGATATCTCATCACTTTTACGGAAAACCGTTGGATTAAATGAGTTTTGAAGATTGGAGGGTTAGAATTTAATCTGATGGGGTAAAGGGTTTTATCAAGTTTTATATACAAAATGGACTTTTTCATGGGATAAATTGGTCGGGAAAGGTTTAAAAAGGGCTTTACCCATGGTTAATGTTTGTAGTGAAGGGATATGCATTGGGGGAAAGGTTACGTTATATTTTTAACCTTAGGTTAAGGGAGTAGGGAAGGAAAATAAACAAGGGAAAGGGTTATGAAGTTTAATTTGAACGAAACTTCGGGTTTTCAATATTTTTTGTTTTAAACATATATTTAAACATGTTTAAGGGTTTTTTGCATATTTTTATTACATAGTATTTAAATCAAAGATATTTTAATTACCATAGGGGCGGGATTATTTATATAATGATATATTTAGCCAAAGGGGGTATAAGGTGGGTTTTTTATTTAAACATGTGGGGATTAATAACTTTGGCTAAAGTTATAATAAATTGGTTTTTTGTGGCTATTATATAAAAGGGAATTATATAATATAGGAAAAGGTTATTTATATAGGGAGTTAATAGATAAGTTAAAATTAATATGAAAAATGGGACAAGGTATACTCAAAATACATAAACATAACCAAGTAAAGTGAAGTTTTAAAAGGCAAATTTGCATCATACTAACCTCATCACTTTAACTTATGATAAAATGTAATTTTGAGGGCTTACTGTTTTCATGTGATGAAGGAAATTAGTCAAATGGGAATTATAGTATCTTTAAGTAAAAATGAGGTTTTGCTTAGGATTATTCAGGAAAATGAATGCATGATATGGGGTAATGATGTGATTTTAGGGATTAATATAGAAATTTTACATTTTCCACTTATCAGCCATAGAGCCTTGGGTCCGGTCCCAACAGAAGTCAAGGAAATGCCTTGAGCCTTTCTGACTGATAGTTTAGAATGTTTAATGGCTATGGGGAGGGGAAGTTAGTTATTTGCAGTCATGGTGAATGATATTTACATTGATGTTTCTCACCTTCTTCTACCTACCCAACTTACCATGCTAACATTTTTTATTCCATTTTAGTAAGGTGCATTTGAGCTAGCAACCTTTACAACATTTATTCTTTCTAAAAGAAAATAAAACTATCTAATTGTACACTTATTTCATTCATGAATCCAGATTAAACTGTTGGATTCACTTATTTCTCTACCTAACTACTAAATTGTCATGATTAAACTGTATGACAATTCTTTTTTCTCTATCTACAGCAAGTGAAATTGAAAAGTGACAAGTCAAGATTAAAATTTTCAACTCATCATGGACTATGACATTTATTGACACTCTGCCATAGTCAAAAGGTAAAAGTAGTGGCATTTATAGTTGCACACTTTCATTTTTTATTCATTTTTCTTTTGGGGTCTTTTTTTCTAAGTCCTTTGATTTTTCTTTTAGGAATTTTTACCCTTTTTTTTATTTTTTTGATATATTTTTTTTTACTACAAAATATGAGAATACAACTTGCAGAAGGCAAAGTATGTACATATTTACAAGACTACCATCATTCAAGTCAAAATTATGAATCCTATATTCATAGGTTGCTAACAGGATGTTTCCTCTCAAGATCAGAACAAACATGAAGGAAGGAGGTGTTGTAGCAGCTGTCACACAAGAATTCTTTCAAGAAGAAGTGAAAGACGAAAACTGGTTATGGCATTTGAGATTTGGACATCTCAATTTTGGAGGTTTGAACCTCTTTCATAGAAAAGGGATGGTAAAGGGATTGCCACTCATAGAGAAATGAAACATCCTATGTGAAGGTTGCATCTTGGGCAAACAACACAAAAATTCCTTTCGAGCGGGAAAGAGTATAAGGTCAAAGACACCCTTGGAGATTTTCCACTCAGATTTGTGTGGACTAATGCAAATGCCATCATTAACTAGCAGTCACTATGTATTGACATTTATAGATGATTATACAAGAAAGACATGGTTTTATTTCTCGAAACAGAAGAGTGAAGTGTTTGAACAGTTCTACCACTTCAAAGCTCTTGTACAGAAGCAAAGTGGGCACTAAATAAAAGTGCTGAGAACTGACAGAGGAGGGGAATATATCTCCAAAGACTTCCTACGTTTCTGCAGAGAGCACGACATACACAAGTAGTTTACCACAAGGTACACACCACAACAAAACGGTGTTGCAGAAAAAAAGAATAGGACCATCATGGCATGGTTAGAAGTATGTTGAAGGAAAAGCACTTGCCAAATGAATATTGGGCAAAAACTGTAAATTGTGTAGCTTACATTTTAAATAGATGTCCAACCAAAGCTATTATGAATAGAGTTCTAGAAGAAGCATTGAGTGGAACAAAGCAGTTTGTCACTCACATGAGAGTATTTGGATGTGTGGCATATGCACATGTCCTAGATCATTTAAGGAAGAAGTTAAACAGCAAGGGGGAGAAGTATATATTTTTTGGATATAGTGATGAATCCAAGGCCTACAAACTCTATAATCCATCAACCAAGAAAGTTATAATCAGTAGAGATGTGCAGTTCATTGAAGAAGAAGCTTGGGATGGAAGTTTAGAGAAAAATTTTAATGTAAAGACATGTATTTCATATGAAGATAAAGAGGAATTGATTGTAGAAAATAATTCCTCCATGGTGGCTCCTCCTCCACCTGCACAAGCTCAGCAGAGCACACCACAAGAAAAAAATAGAATAGCCTTGAGAAATCAAGGAAGTGCTTCTCCAAGCACACCACAGGGATCAAAAACTCCCTCGAGTTCAAGTGGAACTCCAAGCACACCAAGAAGGCTAAGATTCAGAAATCTGAGTGAAATTTATGAGCAAGATGAAGCTAATAATAATGCTGGTATAAATTCTTTATTTGCTTTGTTTTGTTATGTTGATGACCTAATCCATTTTGAAGATGCAGTAAAAGAAGAAAAATGGATTGAAGCAATGAATGAAGAGATTTGAGCAATAGAAAAGAATGATACATGGGAGTTAGTAGACCTCCCACAAGGTAAAGAAGTCATTGGAGTAAAATGGGTCTATAAGACCAGAAGCAATGCTGAAGGCAAAATAGAAAGGCATAAAGTAAGACTTGTTGTCAAAGGCTACAAGCAGCAATAAGGAAGAGATTATGAAGAAACCTTTGCGCCTGTTGCAAGGATGGAGACAATGAGGACAGTGTTGTCCATAGCAGCACAACAAAAATGGAAAGTCTACCAAATGGATGTAAAATCAACATTCTTGAATGAAGTGTTGAAAGAGGAGGTATATGTTGAACAACCTCCTGGCTATTAAATAGAGGGCTAAGAGCACAAAGTGTGCAAGTTGAAGAAGGCTCTTTATGGGTTGAAGCAAGCACCAAAAGCATGGTACAATAGGATTGATGCTTACCTGATGGATAATGGGTTTAAAAAATGTGATGGGGAACCCACATTCTATATTAAAGAAAATGACGATAAAATTCTTGTTTTTCTTTTATATGTAGATGATTTAATTTTCACAGGCAATGAAGTTTCTCTCATTGTTGATTTTAAAGCAGTCATGAAGAGTGAATTTGAAATGACTAATTTGGGTTTTTTGAGATATTTTTTGGGAATAGAAGTAAAAAAAAATTAAAAGGGAATTTTTATTTCTCAAGAAAAATATGTTGCAGAAGTTTTAAAGAGGTTCAATATGTAGAGAAACAAAGCAACAGTAACTCCAAATGTCATGGGATTAAATTTAAGCAAAGAAGATTCCAGCAAAAATATCGATCCGACATTGTATAAGAGCATAGTTGGCAGTCTAATGTATTTGACTGCAACTAGGCCTTATATTATGTATGTTGTAAGTTTAATTTCTAGATTCATGGAGACACCAAAGGAGACACATTGGCAAGTAGCCAAGATAATTTTAAGGTATGTGAATGGAACAAAGGAGTATGGTGTTCTATACTCCTCAACTGATATTTTTAAGTTGATTGGTTACACTAAGAGTGATTGGGTTGGAAGTGTAGATGATAGAAAGAGAACATGTGGATATGTGTTTCATTTGGGATCGGGAGCCATTTCATGGGCTTCCAAGAAGCAACCAATAGTTGCATTATCAACAGCAGAAGCTGAATATGTGGCGACAATAGCAATAACAGGCCAAGCAGTATGGATGAGAAGGATGCTGAGAGATTTGTGTCATGAGAAAGACAAATGAACCACAATTTCTTGTGATAATAGTTGAGCAATTGAATTATCAAATAATTTTGTTTTCCACAAGAGAACAAAGCACATAGATGCCAAATATCATTTTATAAGAGAATTGTTTAACAATGGTGAGATTGTTTTGCAGCATTGCAGGATAGAGGAATAGTTTGCTAATATCCTCACAAAGCCATTGGGACAAAGAAGTTTTGTTTATCTCAGACAGTGTATGGGAATGACTAATGGCGGTAGTTGTGATTAAGGGGGAGTGTTGGAATTAACTCCAAACCACGACAATGAATAATCAGTGGCAGCATCCCACACTTCAACAAATTTTTTTGTAGAGAAGGAAAAGCATATATCCATAGAGCCGAAGGTGTTTTCACGCAACCACAGCAAACCGAGTACCGCGGCCATCCTCTGCTTTTTTTTATTTCAACCGCCGCTTTAACTTACCTTTTTCCCGCATCACATTTTTTTTCTTTACCTCTTAATGATTTTTCGCCACAAATTTTAAATCCCCATCGATGCGATATCGGCGGGACATACCGTACATCCAACAACTTTGCAAACCACCAAAACCCTTTGTATTTCCGAAAAACCTTTGTTTCGTGCATTTGGCACTTACCACAACTTACCGCGTCATTGCTCACACTTCGCAAATTTTAAGTCTTAACCTTAAGCTCTCACTACATATTATGTTAAATCCCCAACAATGCAATATCAGTGCGACCCACCTAAACCTTTACCGCATGAACCAAACCTTTATTATTCCACTATTTCCTTTGTATTTTGGTTATCACACTTACCAACCTTTACCGTTTGCAATACCGCAATCGCAACTTTATAACCTTACCTTCCACCGCTGCAAAGTATGTTTTTTTTTTTTGCGATGCGATCGTGATATCGCACATCGCGCCCACAAAGTTTTAAGTTATTCGTTTAATGTTCCGCAGACTATGTTATTTCGGGTGCGTTGCAATATGTGCCACGTCACTATCGCACATCGTAGCCTACAAAGTTTAAAGGATAGCACCAATAGCCAAAGTTTGACATCGCCGATTTGTGCAGATGTGATGAGGCCTCAAAGCCAGAACATATAAAATTTGAGATCCGTCCTTTCGTGTTTTGAATGCGTTTTACGTGTTTTCGTGTACAAGTTGAAATACAGTCTGTGCATCGTTTTAATGAAGAAACGGGTCTTTTGACAGCCCAAGGACGAATGGTTGTTGAACGCTCGTTCAACAATTGAATTCCATTGAATAGATTGGGTTTTTCAGGCTTCGGCCATTTGTATTAAAATTACTGTAATTTCGTTTTGTTAGAGTGAAGGAATAGAACACTGAAGTTTGATCCTCTCTTGTATATTACGTTGTCTGTCTGTGTGTATGAATGTTAGTTTCCGCACTATTTTAGCATTCTCTGTGTTTTTGGGGGAAACACATTTCCTCTGTTTATGTTTATTCTGAAATTCCAACACTCCTATCTCTGTGAATTTTCTGAAGCACAACAAACATCATTTTTCCCCAACGCTAACCATTTATATAGATTTACCACCTGCATATTGATTGATGCATTGGAATGTTAAATGTTCACGTTTGAACTGAATTTGTGGTTTGTAATGACTATTATCAACAGTTTGGATTTCCACAATGACTGATCTATTCACTCCACGTAACTTGGTCAAAACAATTGACAAATGAATGTTTAATGCACTGATGTATTGTTGAAGTGGGTCGAAGTTTGATTTACCAAAGTCAATGTGTAAGTGTTAATTTAGTGCAGGGTAATTTATATACACCAATATTGATTTATTATAAAAAATACCAAGTTATTCTATTGTGTAGACTTTGACTCCAGCATAGAATATGATTGATTTTAATGGACGAAACTATTGTTTAGCATTCAATTCTATAGAGAACACCATTGAAGTATTTCAACAAAACATTCAATTGTAGTTAGCAGAGAAATTGTACAAAAATACTGATCATATATAATGGCGAGGTTTTGGACAGAGTGCAATTATATTTGACATTAACGCATACTTTAGACTTCATATTTATTGTATTACTTTTCATTATGATGAACCTCCAATGGAAGATATTGAGTTTCACGATGATCTAGATGAAGAGTTGGTTCACACATTATTATGTAGATGCAACATGAACAGTTGAGAAGGGGGAGTCTATGTAGCAGAAATTGTGTTTCTGACGATCTATCGTTTTTGTTGATATGAAAAAAGTATTCATTTAGCATTGTGAGCAGTTTCAGTGGAGTAGATATGGAAAACAATGTTGTGGAAAAAATCACAAAACGTTGCATGTCGTGGATTTATATTAACAGGTAGAATAATTGTGGCAATCGATATGAAACATAGTATGTCAATGGGAGATAGGTTGTTACAACAAGCATTTAGGAATGGATTTCAAAGCTAACGAGCATCCTGTAGGAAGACAAAGGAAAGCATTTCATCAAGGGAGCATAGGTAGGTTACAATTCTACAAAAGTAATTAAATTTTTCTGGAGAGTCACCTTTTGTCATTGATGTCAAAGGGGAGAGAAAATAGGAAAAAGGGATGAGAGGCATGAATTCATGGGAGTAGTAATTACAGGGGATTATATGTATTCCCATCAATGATAAAGGGGGATATTGTTGAATGGTGCTTTCATTGATGCCAACATCAATGATTGAAGGATCTTAACTTTTGTCCTCCATTGGTCAAAGCTCTTAGAAAAACCTAGAAGCGCTTGAAGCTCCAAGTAGCCCTGTATTTTTTGAGGTTTTTTACAGATGACGCTCAATGAATTTTGTCTCAAGATAATATTTTTTAGATTCTCCTAGTCTAGCCGATTCCAAAGGTATATGGAACTCTAGGAGGTTCCTATGGTTTGTGGTTTGTGGAGATATGTTTACTCAAGAATCAAGGCGCCCCATTGCATGGTATATTTCTCCCAAGGCCCATAGATTAATATTGATATTGTCAAATGAAACTCACCCAGGGCAATTTTGGCTCTCCCAAGCACCATTTATTTTGTGTTTTTCCAATGCCCGTGATAAGTAAATATGGTTTAAATTATATATATATATATATATATATATATAAAGAGCTTCATGGTCAACCAAATAACATCGTAACCCTGGTTTAAATATAGCAATTCCATAAACAAAATTAATATAAAAAAACGGGGGCTTTATGGTCAAATGAGCATGGTCATAAAGCGTAGCACATATGATATTATATTATTGTTGGCATAAGATATAGTCGACCCCGAAATCATCCTGGAGCCATCGATTTTGGAACCATTCATTTAAAATTTATAACATAAAGTACCCAGATATGCTGGTGTATCTTGTTGGTTTCTCGGTCCATCTGGATCCCTTGATTTATATAAATAACAGGACATCACTCATTCCATGATATGGTACTGATTAGGCGAAAACAAATACATAATAAATGTTCGACAGTCTGAGTTGCAAGTGCAAGAGTGAGTGCATAAAGTTTTTTCTTTATTCTACGATTCGTTTTCGACCAAAAATGAGGTATTCCCATTGGATGATATTATATATATGAAATCGTTTGAGGAGGAGATCGTATGCCAAGAAAGATCACTACTATATCTTACGGTCTTTGCATTTGTCCTTGGGCTATATGTTGTTGATTCTTTTGGGATCTGGGCTCTTCGTTAGATCATTGTGCATATAAATGTTGATTATAAGACATGCAAGATCTGAAAACACGTGCGACCAAGGGTTGACATGTAAATCATAAGTAGAGATCAAATTTCTGAAGTCTTTGGCTCAACTTTTATTTATTTTATCGTATTGCCATTTTCTAAGCTATTCTATTTTGTATTCATTATGGAAAATCATCCCATTTAGGAACCAGAATTTCTGAGTGTAAGATCTATCGTTTATGGAATTTCATATCTATGTTCTTTGGCCCTCCTATCTCTGTGAATTTTATGAAGCACAACAAGCAGCTTGTTGCACCAACGCTAACCATTTAAATCGATTTCCCACCTGCATATTGATTGACGCATTGGGTTGTTAACTCTTCACGTTTGAACTGAATTTGTGGTTTGTAATGACTATTATCAGCTCTTTGGATTGCCACAGAAATTGATCTATTCGCTCCACGTAACTTGGTCAAAAAAATTGACAAATGAATGTTTAATTTATCGATGTATTGTTTAATTTATATACACCAATATTGATTTATTATAAAAATACCGAGTTACTATATTGTATAGACTTTGACTCCAGCATAGAATAAGATAGATCTGAATGGACGAATGTATTGTTTTGCGTTCAATTATGTAGATAACACCGTTGAAGCATTTCAACGAAACATTCGACTGTAGTTAACAAAGAAATTGTACAAAAATATTGATCATATATAATGGTGAGGTTTTGGACAAAGTATCGTTGTATTCGACATTAATGCATACATTATACTCCATATGGTATAGCGCAGGTTCTAAGGAGTATATACAATATGAGACTCGTATATTGTGTTAACACATTCACTAAGCCGTGAATCCACAGGTTTTGCTTGGACTTTTGCCAATAAGCAACATTCTATGGTAAGTGTACTCTTGTTATAAGTGGAATATGTTGGTTCAAGACATAATGTATTTATTGTATTACTTTTCATTTTGTCCCTCGGTTAAACAAATCAGCGCGAATCACTTTGTAGCTTTGTTATTTAAAAGTGAGAATTTGTAGAAGGTCATCTTACATCGATAATTTGTATAATTTTCAATTTACTATATGGTTTGAGGGTTATTGGTCTCGGTCCAAATTGGAATTTGAAAGAAGCACAACAATCGACGTTTGAAGGTGGACGATGCTTTAGGATAGAATCAATTTTGCATACTAACAACCACTAGTACCTATGACATTAAATGTTGAGGAAGCTTTTGAAGATGTCCAGCAAGGTTTCATTATCTCTTCAGATTATTGTTGAGCTAGGAATGCAAGTATACATTGATGTTACTCCCAAATTTTAACACATTACTGGTATTTAGATCATGTGAAAAAATTTGATGGTATGATAGTGGCATGTGTGACTTATGATGGGACAAGTGACAATGCTCTATGATACATGTGGTTGATGACAATAATATTTTTCTATAACCATGGTGCATGGGATGATGATGATATGATGTTGATGTTGTTGTGATAGTATGAAAACGAAGAAGTAATATATGTGACATAGTCTTGATCCATTTGACATTGACCAGAAGTGACCTTGATGTGTGAACTTGATATGGTTAATGCTTGGTTGTTATTGTGAGGAAGTGTTAGCCTTTACATAGCAACCAACTTTGACATGACAATAATGACATTTACATAGCAGAAAACTTTGACATGACAATAATGACATTTACATAGCAGAAAACTTTGACATGACAATAATGACATTGATAGTGACAATGCTTTAGAAATGTGACAGTGACCTATATAAAAATAACCTTTGATTTGATAAAGACTAGGGTTTGGGCAGTAGTAGAGATATTTTGGAAGAATTGTTGTTGAGAAGGGAAACAAGTGGATCAAGTATCTTGACAATATTGATTGGTTTTTTAAATGTGAGAGAGTTAGTTTTGATGATGTGCAGAGAAGTATTTGATTATGCAACTAGGGTTTTATGTGAGGCATATTTGAGTGACAGAGTTTGTGTTGAGGTTCTCTTGTATTGTAGTTTCTTTATATTGATTTTTACCACGTGTGGATCTAATCTGAAAAATGTGAAATGTGGTCACTCAACTTGGTTGCAGGGTGGTGCGGTGCAAGGCAGGAGAGTGGAGTCTCCTTCAAGTTGGAGATTAAGAACACTTCAAGGTGGCAAAGTGGTGCTATGGTAAGTTAGAGCTCACACAAGGTGTTGGAGCATTCATCTAGTTGCAGTTGGTACATAGGGTGTTGGAGCACCTTTAGGTTGGAGCCTGCAACTTGGGCGTTGGAGCCTCCTCCCAGTTGCAATTGATAAACAGGGCATTGGAGCGTCCTACAGGTTGTAGCCTGTAAACTAGGGGGGTCGAAGCCTCCCTCAATTGGAGCTGAAAACTTGATGTACATTTTATTGAAAGACAAATATTAAGAAGTATTCGGTGGTTTTTGTCTCGGAGGGATTTCCACCTAAATTTTTTTTTGTCTAATATCTTTATTATTGGGCATTATTGAATGGTCTTGATATATGTTTCTATTTATTTTATTCTAATAACAATTAATGCTTTATGAATTTAAAAATACATTATTTGATATGAAATATTGATTCATCATCCTCTCAATATTTCCAACATTTGTATGAGTAATGAAGTGTAAATTATGTTTAAAGAGTAATTATTTAAGTATGAATTTATGTTTGTTGTAAAAAAAATTTGGTTTAATATTTTCATTTAACTCTAATTTTAATTTTGATTAGTATTTTATTTTTTATTATTTAAACATTATTTAAAATGTAAATTAAATATTAAGTAAAGTTTTGAGGGAAATTTTAAAAAATATATATAGTTTATTTATATAAATAAGAAAAAATTTGTTGACTAGATATTGTATGTTCGGCTTAATCTTTTTTATAATTCCATTTTTTATTAATAAAAATAAATGATTTTTCTCTTCTTCCATGCAAATGGATTTCAAATTTAAAGGGCTATTGCACAGATAATATAGAGTTCTTATATGAGGCTCATCTTTGATATAGTATTAGTATTAATTTAAATAATTTTTATTTCTTTAAAAATTGATTATATTATATTGTTTTGTGGAGTGAAGCAATAGGAAATATACACATGCTTACAAATAAATCTCTCAAAATTACACTTTATTAACTTTTTTACTTAGTTAAAGTTTATGTGTGTGGAAGGAAGCTTGCATATTTTTTCCAGGCAAATTCCCCTCCACAAATTTTCCTTCCACACATTCAAGTATTACATTTAGCTTATTGTCTACAAAACAAGTGTTGCATTTAGCTTAGATTTTGATGAATAATTTTGAGTATAAATTTTTTTCAATGTAACTATGGGCTTTACTTATTTCTTTTATGCACAAAAAAAATCAATCAATCTTCCAAAGAAGCTTTCGAAAAGATTAAATTTGACACTCTTGTAAACTAATTATGCACAAACATATGTTTTTGATTTACCATAAATAAATAAATAGAGATTACTCAAGCATAAAAACATACCTTTGATTTAGCATGACAATAAAGTACTTTTATAGAAAATAAATGTTTGCAAAAATAATCACAGTAATAATCCAGAATCCGATTTTGGAATACTGACTACAACTACCAAAATTCAACACGACCATCACAAGTCAAATCTTGACCTTTGGCATGTTTAAAAAAGGAACTTGTGTTAGTTTAGATAGTTTAATTAGGGAAAACCTTTCAAATTTTATTCTGAGTTTGGAAAAAACTTGTTGTTGACTTTTCGTGAACCTGACGGAATGCCATGAAACCAAGTTTATTCTTATTGGATCTCCTAGCAACTCGTTTGTTTTCATTCGAAGGTTAAAAGGTACAAAGGAGGCAAACCATAGATTAACTTAACTTTTTTGCAATCACATGTGGATCAACATATTTGCCTCTATTTTGCAACTCACTTTAATTATTCCAAGTGAATCTCCAAAAAAATTGACAACATATTTCATTTGGCCACAATTACATTTTCCCAGAGTTTCTTTTCACCAACACAAGCATTTACTTTTGGCACTGATCTATCTTATATTTAAATTTTTCATTTGATTATCTACTTGTCAATCATATAAATTATATGTTGTTGATCAATTTTCTTTTAAGTAATTGAATTAACTCCTAGAATAATTTCTTATGTTTTCTATGGCTTAATCAACCTTAGTTTTTTTAGGGAATACCCTGCTTGTCTTCACTAGCAATTAGCCTAGACGGAGGAGTTGAGATAGAGTGATAGTAAACTCGACTTGAGATTCGCCCCCGAGACCACACCCAATGAATTGAATATTTCTTCGACGTGACCCGAGGTGTCGATTAGGCAGAAATAACACATTTTGGCATCATTATAAAATGATAAATATTTTTAGACTCAGAATATGATTGTTTTCATTTTTGTTTTTACTTTTTTTTTTTAATGTATGATTAGTTATTAGAACTTGAATCGAATAATTTTGTGACTCCAATATTACAAAATTCTACAAGGTATTCTACAAGAAGGAATTCATAGGGTTTGATTGATTTCATTCTTGTATCTAAAAAGCTTATTCTAAAGAGGTTGAACAAACTTGTTTCTCATAGACTCCTTGGTAATCTCAGAGATGAATCAATCTATGATATCCATTTGCTTTTTGTTTAAATAATTTTCAATTATAAATGGATTATCTTTATGACCCAATTGATTTTTCTTCTATTAATGGTTATACACGTGCTCTACCTAATAAAGCTTTGGATAAATTACCATCCTTTCAGGGAAATAATATAATGAGTTCCAAAACTCATCTAAGAAATTTGAACCTCTATGTTAGTAAGTGGTGTAATGCACATAACCACGAGGAAGTGAAGATGAACTTATTTTTCCTATCTCTAGAGGAAGATGCTTAAGATTTGTTCATAGAACAATATGAAAATATGTTCACAATTGTAAAAAAAATCACATATGCCTTCAATGAGAGATGGGGGGTAAGCAAGAACATCAATACTTGTTTTCTTCACTTAGCACAATAAAGAACAATGAAAATGAGACAATGGAGGAATTTAATAAAATATTCAATGATTTGATTAAAATTATTCACAAAAACATTAAACCTCCTGATGCCTCTATTCTCATTTGTTACATTGAGACCTTAAATGGTGACATGAGATATCAACTAAGAGATAGGTAAATGACAAGCCTGGAGGTTTCCCAAAAAATGGCTATGTAAATAGATAAAAACATGCAATGCTCACGTAAATAAAACCTGCTAGGTTTTAGAAGGGGGACTCCTTCAAAGCATCAGGAGCCAAAGAGTAAAGAGTTCAGCTTAGAAAATAAAGAATCATCTAGTGACCCTTTAAAATGATTGACTCAACAAATAAAGCCCATGGAATCCAACCATGGTTGTAAGATGAGTGCCATGTAGAATAGATTAATTGCCATGGAAAGGTTGAAATAAAATAAGTTTCTTCCAAGGTAAATTGATAGGTGGAAAAATAAAAGGCCTTCCCAAGATCAGATTCCTTCTAACCAATTGGAAACCACAAATTTGGTTGAGCACCAAGCTCCTCCTTTTTGCAGACCTTATAACAAATTTCATGAAGCATCCACGTGTCTTGTTTCTTTCCAAATTGTTGATGAAGACCCTGCAAGAAAAAGTAGCATTAATGAGTATCCAAAGAAGATAAATATGGTGGTTAGAAATCATATTGTTTCTATGAGACATTGGCTAGAAAATATGGAGGGAAGTCAAAATATAAATCATGTGACTATTTCTTATGACGATGTTACTAGCATTTATGGTGAGAATCTCACACTAAAAAAATCCTTGAGATGACAAGGCATAAGTGTTAGTATATTCCGACACATAGGAAATAGTTAAGTATAACTTGGTCTAATGTAAAGTTAGGTAAAACATGTTTATTTAGTATGTACTTTTGTAACTTATAATCTGACAGTCAAAATATGTAGTGATCTGATGGTTCTTTCTCTCCTCGGTATTACCGACACTTGATATGTGGCTTAACACCAGATTGGTCCATGCTCTCTATTTAAATAGCATGGAGGGTCATTTTTCTAGTGACCGTTTATGAGAGAAGTTTATGTAAAAAAAATTTCTTTACATTAATAAATTTCTTGAAGTGACCGTGTAGGCTCAGGTCATGGATTTTTTCCCTCTTTGAGGGTTTTAACCACGTCAAATACCGATGTACTAATCTGTAATCTATTTGTGAGTGGTGACCTTTGGAGTTTGATCTAAGGAACTTACCCTGTAAATTCCTACACGTTATCAGTGTTGTTTTAAGGCCGCATCCATTGTTGATCCAAATCCAAAGTTTGTTTTAACTACATGCTACTGTCGTTTTCTAGATCTATTGTTTCTAACCACTTTTGGGTCAGGAGAACTGCTCTGTTGTGTTTGGAGCCTCTATTCCAGTGAGGAACCCTTTCATTTCATGCGAAAAGTTTTCCGGATGCCCTAGCTATGTCATGTTAGGTCTAGAGGTATAAAGTATTTTTTTGTTGTTATATTTACTTTTTTATCCCTCTGTTTATTTCGGTTTATAGTCATTAATTTTATTACTGGATCTATACCCTCTTCTTTGTGTATATTCTTTTCTCTGTGTTCTGTGTGATATGGAAAACCAAAAACAGAAAGATGATATTTTTCTCCTTCACATGCTCTTTCCCCCGACTTTGTGCGATCTCTAGAAATCAGAAATAGCGAGAAAAATATTTTGTTTACGGGAAAACTAAAAATAAATCTAACATCAAGCCGTAAGCTTTGCATTTTTGTTTTTGTTTTTGTTTACGTGGTTGTTTTTTACAAGAAAAGAACACGAAAAAAAAACTCCCCTTCCTCCTTTCCAACAATTAATAAATATTTTAACCAACTCATTTGGTCTAAAATTACTTTATGAGAATAAAGGTCTTGGGTTCAAGTCTTTTTGTCAATTTACTTTTTCTAAGAAGCATTTTGTCAAGTTACTTTTTCTATAAAGCTTTTGGTCAAGTTATTTTTTTTAAAGCACATGTAACTTATGTTTTAAAGTTACTTTATGTAATAGTGTTTCTCACCCATTATAAAAAGTAAGTCATTTACAGTCTAAAGTCACTTTATCTTTTATTTAAGTTATATTCCACATAGTCATTAGTTCATAAAGCAACATTGTAAAAAGTGACTCACTTATTTATAAAAGTGGGTCACATAAAGTAATTAAAAAAAAAGGTAAGCTTATTATATTAAATTTGGAAAGGGGGGATTTTTTTTTTTTTAAGTACAAATTCATCGTCAACTTTCAACCTATCATGTGACTACTTGGCATCTACTACAACTTTTCTTCAAAAATGCATAACTTCTTCATCCAGAAGCTATTTTCAGAACCTTTTTTTTTTAATCGTCCTAATTTTTCGAGATCTTTCCATTGGAGCAGCTAGTTTTAACCTTTACAAAGTCAATTTTTAAAATGGAAAGTACATCTCCGATTTTTCTTAACAGCACCAATTATTTCCAATGGCTATCCTACATGGTAGACTTACTTAGAAGTAAATGGCTTTATAGAATAGTCTCAGGACTATAATCTAAACCTACCGATCAAGATAAAAAGGATAAATGTGGAAATAAACAAGATCAAGCATGAGGGTTGATAGGAATGTCCATTTCTCAAGATCTTAGATTTCATATCCAAGAAATTGACTCCCTTGATGAAGCTATGAAAAAGCTAAAAAAAATTTTTGGCATTCAAAATGAAATCAAAGCCCACCAGCTTGAAAATGAGTTGTTTACTTTGGACCCCAACAATTTCTCCTCTATTGAATATTTTTTTCCAAATTCAAGACCCTTAGACTTCTCTTAGAAGGTATTAAGGTAAAAAAGGAATATGGTAGTCTTTTCTATTCCATACTTGCTAAGTTAGACCATGCATACTCTATATTTGTTTCCACCTTCCATTCCACTAGAGAAGCCCTCATTTCTCAAGGAACACCCTACAAGTCCCCCTATTTTGATGTCTTTCACATTTCTTTGATAAGAGAACAAGAAAAACTCTTGCACCTTAGTCTTATTAATACTAGAAACTCTTCTAAGAAAGCCTTAGCAGCCCAGAAACAACCAAATCCAAAGAATCCTAAGAAGCAACATCCTAAAAAGAATGGTCCTAAACCAAATAAGGGTCTTAAGCAATCTTAGTCATAAACTGAAAAAGAAACTCAACAAACTGATAAGGCAAATAAAAGTAAAGAGAAGAAAATAGATAGCCATTGCAACTTTTGTAATCATGATGGACACGTAGAGTCAAAATGTTTTAAGAAGATGGAAGCCTTGGAAGCAACAATGAAGAAGCACAACATCCATTTAGAGAACTCTTCAACTTCATCTTCGGGAATGGAATTTTTTGCATGTGGTTGTCAAGCATCAAGATCTAGTTATGCATTGAATGTATCTTCTTCTTCTCATTCTCATGAGTGCCTCATTGATTCTGGAGCCTCTTATCACATGGCCAAAAATAAAGCCATGTTTTCTTCTTTAAATGATTGTAACACCAAAATTATTTATGTGGGTGATGATAGATCTCTTAGTGTTATAGGGTCCAGAAGCATTCATCTAGATAATGGTCGGTTTAATGATGTATTATGTGTTCCTACCTTGTCCTGCAAAATTCTATATGTTTATTAGATAGCTCATTCAGGTGAAGGGAAAATCATAGAATTATCACGTCATGATGTTATAATTAAGGACCTAAGAGATCCTAGATATATTTTAGCTACTGGAATTGTTGATGATTCCATAAGGTTGTACAAGTTTGACAAATTTGGGTCATCAAGTCTTCGCTCCATTTTTTTGCTCATAATGATGAAGTGAGAAAACTTTGGCATGAGCGATTTGGTTACTTAAACTATCTCTCTCTTCAAACTCTATGTAAAGAAAATATGGTGACAGATCTTCCTATGGTATCTTTCCGAGATGGTGTTTTTTCTGATTGTGTACTTGGAAAGCATCATCAGGATAGTTTGACAAACGTTCCTCTTGGCATGCTTCAACCCGTTTGCAGCTTGTGCACAGTGATTTATGTGGTCCACTTCCAGTTGTTTATTTCTCTAGTTACAAGTACTTATTAATTTTCATTTATGATTTTTCCAGACACACTTGGGTATACTTCTTAAAACTCAAGAGTGAATTTTTTAACATGTTCTTGTCCTTTTAGGCCTCAGTGTTGAGAAACAATATGAAAATCAAATTCTTAAGTTAAGATCTGACAATGGAGGAGAATATGTTGACAATAAATTTATCAAATTTTTCACTAAGCATGACATTCAATTGTAACATAGTGTTCCGTACACTCCACAACAAAATGGTGTAGCTGAAAGGAAGTATCGCACTCTAAAAGAATTGGCTAATTATATGCTTCAATCTAAAGGACTTAGTCTTAATTTTTATGAAAAAGAAATTAACTATGAAAATTACATAGTAAATCACACTCCTACTAAGGTTTTAATGAATATCACTCCAGAAGAAGCCTGGAGCTCAATCAAACTAGATGTAAGTCACTTTAATGTTTTCAGAAGTGAAGCTTGGGCCCATATTCCAGATGAGAAACATAAATCCTTAGAACCTAAGAGTGAAAAATGTATTTTTTTGGATGTTTTGAAGATGTCAAAGGATATAGACTTCTTCTGAATCCAAATCCAAAAATGCAATCATTAGAAGAGATGTAAAATTTGATGAAAATATATCAGCCTATGAGCCTAGTTCAGCGGGTGTGCCACCTTTGGCCTTCTTGCCTGATTCAAAATATGTGCCACCTCTCTCTATCTCTTCTACTTCAGATGACGACAACAAGGATGACAATCCTCCTCCACCTCCTCATGATCTTCCTTTAGACCCACATCTTCCAAAAATTTTCTGCTCTACTTAGGATGCAGTAAGTTTTCTTGCGGGTGACCCTGTAGATCAACGTCGTACATGTTCTCAGTTTGACAAAGGCTCTTCTTTGTTAGCTCAAGTTCAAGAAAATTATGATCTAGATACCTTTGAAGAAGCTTCATGTCATCCAGATTGGGATGTGGCTATGAATGAATAATATCGTTCCTTATTAGAAAACGATACTTGGGATCTTGTTCCTCTTCCAAAGGGAAGAAAACTTGTCAGATGCAAATGGGTTTATAGAACAAAGTTTGGACCAAATGGAAAAGTGGATAAACATAAATCTCGTCTTGTTGCTAAAGGATTTTCACAAGTCGAAGGCATTGAATATACTAAAACCTTCTCCCTTGTTTCCAAAATTAATTCTATTTTCCTTGTTATTTCCCTTGCTGCCTCCTTTAAATGGGAATCCCATCATATGGATGTTAAATTTATCTTCTTACATGGGGACTTGCATGAAGAAATATACATGGAACAACCCCTTGGATTTATCCAAAAAGACTCTAGCCTTGTTTTTCTCTTTAAGAAGTCTCTCTATGGTCTCAGACAAGCCCCTCGGGCTTCATATGCCAAAATGGATAGCTTTCTCTTAGATAATGTCCATTCTAGATGTCATTTCGACAACACTATCTACACCAAGAAAGTGGGCAAGTCTTTAATTATCCTTGTTATTTATGTTGATGATATTATCCTCACTGTTAGTGATCCAAACCAGATAAACCATGTGAAGTCTAGCCTCAAAAATAAGTTTGAAATGACAGACTTGGGACAATTTCATTATTTCCTTGGTCTTCAAGTCTTTCAATCCAAATAAGATATTACTTTTTCTCAGTCCAAGTATGCATGTGATCTTCTACGCCACTTTCACATGGAAGACTGTAATCCAACCCCTTCTACCTTTCAGTATGGAGTCAAGATTTTAGTCACTTGTACTTTTCCTGAGGTTTATGCTACCTTATACCATCAACTTGTTCATAAAATTTTGTATTTAACCCATACCCGTCCTGACCTTTCCTTTTTCGTTGGTGTTGTTGCTCATTTTATGTAAAAACCTTATGAAAGTCATTGGAAAGTAGCTAAAAGAATACTTTGATATGTTCGAGGTACAGTTTAGTTCATGATTCATTATAGTGCAGGAGAGTCTCCATTGTTGGTTGGTTTCACTGATTCTGATTGGGTTGGTGACCCTGATGATCGAAATTCTACTGTAGGTTATGTATTCACTGTTGGTTTAGGACCTATTACATGGTATTGTAAGAAACAAAGTGCCATCTCTCTTTCTTTGGAAGAAGCAGAGTATTGTGGTGTTATTGAAGCCATCAAGGAAGCCCTATGGCTTCGTCAAATCCTGTCTGAATTTGGTCTTCATCAGCAGCATCCAACTACACTTTGTTTTGATAATTAGAGTGTCATTCAACTATGCAAAGATCCAATTCAACATCAATGTAGCAAACACATTAAGCTACACATATACTTCATCAAAAACCTCATTCATGATCGTGTTCTTGAAGTGCACTATTGTTCAACCAATGATCAAGTTATTGATGTATTTAATAAGGTTCTCATAGAAGTGAACTTTACCAAACTTCGATCTATTCTTGGAGTTCAGGAAAGTTATCATTAAGGGGGGATAGGCTCTAATGCCTCCTTCCTTCTCCTTTTGTGTCACCTTTTTAAATCCTTCAATCCTATCCCAATTTTTTCTTGGGCGGGATGTTAGGATATTTCGACACATAGGAAATAGTTAAGTATAACTTGGTCTAGTGTAAATTTAGGTAAATTATGTTTCTTTAGTATGTACTTTTGTAACTTATAATCCAACGGTCACGATATGTAGTGATCCAATGGTTCATTCTCTCCTCGGTATTACTGACACTTGATCTATGGCTTAACACTTGGTTGATCCATGATCTCTATTTAAATAATAGGGAGGGTCATTTTTCTGGTGGTCATTAATGAGAGAAGCTTATGTAAATTTTCTTTCTTTAAATTAATTAATTTCCTGAAGTGGTTGTGTTGGCTCAGGTTTTGGATTGTTTCCCTCTATGGGAGTTTTAACCACGTCAAATACTAGTGTACTCATCTGTGATCCATTTGTGAGTGGTGACCTTTGGTGTTTGATCTAAGGAACTTACCCTGTAAATTCCTACAATAAGGGAGTGATTTATCAAAGAAAATGGAGTAAGGATCAAAGTAAACCTCAACTGGATGTTCCCAAAGCTTTCAATCCTCCAACTTCATATTTAAACATTGATTTGGGTGATTGGATAAATAATGCTAAAGTTTTGGTTCCAATAGCAGAGCTCCTTGAGATACCCTCCCAGAAATAAGAGTTGCTAAAGCCATAAAGGTACCTCAAGGAAAAAGTAATGAAAATAATTTAAAGGAGACAAATGAAGATGCACTTGTCATTTCGCAGAGCATGGATTTTGATAAGGGGAATGAAAATCATCAACCGTTCTTCATATTTTTCCTTGTAAATGATTATCTTCTACATAAATATAAGTTAGACTCAAGTTCCTCCTCAAATTTTATGACTAAGAAGGTCATGGAGAAATTGAATTTAAGGATATGAATACCTTACCATAACATTTGTGTCATGGAATCAAAGTACATTGAAGTATATGGATTGATAAAGGATCTTCAAGTGCACCTAAAATTATAACTAGATATTTCAATTTTAGTGGACATTGTAGTCATCAATGTGTCGATTCATGGTGTATGCTTTTGTTTAGAAAATGGGCTACAAAATTGGGTGGTAATATCCAAATGGATATATCACATATTACCATCCCAACCATTGATAACACTTGTTAGACTCAACAAAATGTTGGAAAATAAATATCACGTTGATATTCCTAAGAAACCAAAGAATGAATTGATCTAAGAAACATAGGATCTTCGGAATTATGTTGTTTTATCCAACTTGTTAGCAATGGTTAGAGGATAAAGTTAAGGAAGAGAAGGTTGATAAATTATGGTGTATGAAATTTTATGGGGTCCATTCAAGGTCAAGAAAGGGTGTTGGGATTGTAATCACTTTACCTTTTGGTTAGGTTTTCAACTTTGTTTATATATTAGAATTTGAAGCAACCAATAGCGTAGGAGAGTATGAAGCAGTCTTATTGGGAGTGGAGATTGTTAAAGACATGGGGATCAAACTCTTGAATTATCAAAGGAGACTCTTATTTAGTAATTCTTCAAGTGAAAAAATAAATATGCATACAAATGTGAAAGATTAAGGAGGTATAGAAATGTGATATGGGATTCCATGGAGTTCTTTGATGCATTATACCTAATAGTTGTTAATATTTGGGCTAGATTGTTCTTTGTTTTAGATATTTGAAATTTTACACATTAAATTCACCCCATAAAATCATATCATCATTATAAATTATGTAGAGAGAACAATAACATCAACAAAGAAGCATACCAATACAGAAAAATAGAAGAAAAACATATATAATAGAGACACTAGGATTTAGGTTATAGACGAGGGGAAAACCCCACAAGGGAGAAAACCAAACTAGATTCGTATTCTTAGATATTCATCAAATGTTTAGCTGAGATACAAAGTACAATATCATGAGACATAAGTATTTCATCATAAATCACACTAGGACACCTAGGACCAATCCAACAACATACTAAGAATATTAGAGAGGCATACATAGGCCTCCATATCACACTATTACAAGAGCATAATATACATAACTTCCATTTTCATAGTGCATGAGAAGCAGGAGCTTCTCTTCTTCTTCTATTGTTAGATATGTTGTTGTTCTAGCCACTATTTTTGTTTTTGGATCTTGGAGAATTACCATTTTCCTGACAGTCTCACGCATAATTACCATGCTTATTGCAATTGTAGCATCGAAATTTTGACATATCGCTTCTAAATATTCTATTGGTGTCCTTGGATGTTGGAGCAAAATTTCTTGAATTATGGTCCTCTTTCTTTCATCTTCTTGGCTTGAGCAGTAAATGCAGTGGTTTCTCCTTCTTCATGCTTTTGAATTCTTCCTATAGAGATCATCCTAGTCTCCTCTTGAGTGCACTTTCCCAATAGCTCATCAAATGAAGGACACATGGTTATATGTGAGCCACAAAGATATAAGTGTCATCCATAGGGTTATGTGTGAGCCAAAAATATGTAAGTGTGAGCCACAGGGTTATGTGTGAGCCACAAAGATATGTTATCCATTTTCTTTAGATGAACGAATAGAACTTAGGATATTGTGAGCTTCTTAGCCACCGAGAGAGTTAGATCAGATTTTTTTGAATACAGTTGATGGGAGATAAATCATTCATAAAAATGTAAACTATCAAACAAGAACTGTGAACTCAAAACGAAAACTCTAGCCAAAAAAACCCCCAAAAAACTGAGAAAACAACTCGAAAACGAAAAGTGTTGATGTTGTAATAACGTTTTTTTTTCAGTAATTTTTCAACATTTTTTAAAAAATGGTAGTAAAAACCAATGAAATACTTTTTTTTTTTTTGTAAAAAACACCCTAAAAACAAAAGTGTTGATGCTAGAATAATGTTTTCTTTTGCGAGGTAATTTTTCAACATTTTTTAGCAATGATGTTAAGGACAAAATATCATGACTCTGAAAAACTTTAAAAATTCAATTATTTTTAGGCATGATATTAAAGATAGAGCATCAAGTCTTTGAAAAGCCTTTAAATTTCAATAATTTTCAACCATGGTGTTAAATATAAAATATTTATAATTATTTTCAACCATAGCATTAAAGGTAAAATAGCATGACTCGGAAAAACCTTAAAATTTTGACAATTTTTCAACCATGGAATTAAAACCAAAGATCATGACTACAAAAAACCTTAAGTTTTCAACATATCTCAACCATGATATTATGGAAAAATTTTATGACTAAAAAAACTTTAAAAATGAACACTTGAATGAAAGAGTCATTATACCAAGAGTAATTTCTTTTTTAAATGTTAAAATTATAATGACTTTAAAATCTTAGACTAAGACAACTTGTCACATTGCAACAAAAAAATGAAAATCAACCATCAAATTGACAGGCAGTGTAAGATAACTCAACTAATTGTAATAAAAAATTAAAGACCAACCATGAAATTGACACATTGTGGGGGCATACTCTATAAATTGTAATGAAAACTTTAAAATAAACTATCAAATTGACACATAATGAGATCAGGTTGCTAGTTGAGGATCAACACGAACATCTAGAAAAAAGAAAATAAAGCAAAATAATAAATACAAATACAAATAGATAAAAATTAAAAATACAAAATAAAACAGATATGAAAACATTGAAAAACAAAAACACGAAAAGCATAGAAAAACAATAACAAATAAACACAATTGGAGTTGCCTTTAATGCAACTTTTTGGAATTTCCGATGGATTTTTTGGCGAGAATCTGATGGAAAATTTTATGGTGAAATATTGATTTGTATTGTTTTTACTGCATATTTGGATTCAACACCCAGGAAAGCCCTGGGGCACTTCGATTTTTCATAGTTCACCCATCAGACTTATGATTTCAATGAATCTTTATTGGATTCTAGACAAATTATATCGAAAAAAAAACCAAATTTTTTTTCAAAAATCACACTTAAAGTCAACTCGAATAAAAATATATATTAAAATATAAAAAAAATTAAAAAACATGACCAAAAAAAAAGCAAAGATTGAAACATTGAAATAAAAAAAACACAAAATTTAAAAAAAATAATATCAAGTAAATAAAAAATACATATTGAAACATAAAAAATTTAAAAAACATGACCATATATATATGTATATATATATATAAGACAAAAAAATAAAACATAAAAAATGTATAAAAAAATACAAAATTAACTCATAAAAGATAAAAATTTAAACAAAACAAATATATATTTCCAAAAAAAACATAATTTATGAAAAAAAAAATTAAAAAATAAAACAATATTAGATAATTAAAAAAAAATAAACAACATTAAAATAAATAAAAATACATTAAAATAAAAATAAAAGCATGTGTCCAAAGAAGAAGATTGACCTGTCCAAAATAGAATGCTTCCATTGTCATAAGATGGGGCACTACAAGAATCAATGTCCTGAAAATTCAAAGAGTAAGAAGAGAGAGAGAACATGCTACATGTGCAGATGAAGCTCCACCTCAGAAGAACAAGAATGAAGAATACGAAGTTAAAGACCTATAATACTAAGTATTTTGCATATCCTTTTTCTTTTATATTTTGATTTCTAGAGTTTATAGACCTTAATTTTTCTTGTTAGAAATTCTTGAGTTGCTTTTGATAAGGTATATGCATCCCTCAAAAGGATTGAATTAATGAAATATTAAGAGGGAACCTCCACCATTTTACAAAATATAAGTATCTTGTTATTTATTTTCTCTTTCATGATAGGGTTCCTTTATACGTCTATATGTCTTTGTATTTCATACTTATAATTAATTCTTTATAGTTTCCTTGGTAGGAAAGGTTGCAGAAATATATGAGGATTATAACTAGATGGCAGAGGGAGACATCAAAAATAAAATTTATAAATAAGCTTAATCTACAAGGTTTGTTAAAGTGCAACTCAAGGTATGTTGATTTGTTGCAGATATTCTTATAATAATAAGGTATGATTATTCTTCATTTAAAATTAGCCTTGTATTATTAACTCTCTTATGTCTAGGGTTTTGAATCAAAAAGATTATTTTTAGGGTTTTGAATCACTAGATTGAATCTACCCTTCTTATATTATCTCTTACCATTTGTTCATTTTTTTGAAACCCTAACCTTTATGGTTCACTGTAAAACCCTGGCCTTCTGATGCTTAGAGTAAATTGACGTTAATAATGAAACCATAAGTCTACTTAGGGTTTTTCAATAAAATTCTAGAACATATGATTAAAATCCTTCTCTGTTGATGATTAGGGTTGCTTGATGTTATAAAACCCTAACCTTTTATGTTTTTCCTAATGTCTAGGTTATATGATAAAACCATAGATTTGTAAGGTTTGATGAATTAGGGTTAATGAAAAAAAAATTGTAATAGTTAAAGTAAAGTCCTAGGAATGAAACCCTAGATGTATGTGCTTTTGTATGATTGAACCTGACCCTGATAAAAATTGTTGTATATCTATTTTTGGAGTTTTATGTATGTATATAGGGTTTACAATAAATGCCTTAGTAAGATATCCTCCCTCTTAAATAGTATATCTCTCTATTTAAGAGGGAGCGTATATTGTGAAAACTATAAAACCTTGAAGAAATAATGTGATCATAGATTTACTAAAGAACTACAGATGGCTTTCATGATTAATGAGGTTATAAACAATATTTAGATGTTCTAGAAGAAGTTTTAAGGTTGAGTTTGGTGTTATTGGGAAATTGAAGTAGGAAGCTTCTAGCGAGATATTATGATGATCTAAGCATCATCATAATATTTTAAGACCCCAAAGGTTTATGTTAACTTATATATATTTTAAAGTTTATTAATAATTGGGGTTGTGATTTTACTAGTAGATATCTCTATAAGGAAGTTGAAAATATTGGAAGCATGCTTGGACTGGTGGGTATATATGATTTAGTTGATAGGGAGAGAAGAAGCATCTTAGGGAGACAAGATTCTTGGGAGGAAATTTGACTGGCATGTGATGATGTCTGGATCACGAAGTAGGGAGGGTATTGTTGGTATTGTGGAGCTCTGACCTTGGATATGATACCTAGATCCCTGGGCTGGTGTTAGAACTGAAGCTTGATGGTACCTATAGTGGCAGAACCTTGGAACACATCTTAGTCCCAACCAATTAGATACCTTCATCAAGTATCTAATCTGTAGCAATGTGTGTGTTGTGACTCTTTGTACATAATCTCATTTTGAGTATATCCCTATACCTATGTATTATTGTGAATACCTCCCTAGTTGAGAGGGAGTGTTGAAGAATGTTAGTGTCAATCTTCATAATTATATTTGAGTCACGATGTAATGTATTTTTCAAAAATAAAGAAAATAAATTTTATTATGATTTATTAGAATGGGTTTCATGCTCTTATTAATTTATTTTTAGGTAAAAGCCTCCACTGTATGTTTCTAGGGTTTGTTACTTGAGTCCTGGTCCTTGTCATCATTTAATAGACCCTGATTGGGCTTTGTATATCAAGAAAGAAAATTATTTTGATGTAAATTGAGTCAAATAGGCCTCCTCCACCAAGTCGAATTCAAAGAAGACAAGTCAGCCTCAATAGGAGCATCAAATTACTATATATTGGCAGTTAATCGACCTCATTTGAGATACAACAAAAGAAAGTTTTATAAGCAATTGAAAGAAAATAAAATAAGTGTTAAATACCTAAAGAGGAAATACAAAACCCTAGCTAATAAGAAGGAGATACTTTTCAAGAAAGAAGAAGTTGAAATTATCTCTCATATGCCACACGTGTGAGTTTTTGGTTTGCTGCAGGTGGGCCGAAATCACAGACCTGTAGTAGGGCCGAAATTTTAGAAGTTGGAAGGTCGTAATTCTGAGTTGGATTTGGGTTGTAGTTTTTTAATTATAAGTGACTATTGAAGTTTGTTTAATTCATATTGGAAAGATGACTTGTGGAGAAAGGAAATTATTTTGGCCTAGTCTAAGGTCGTAGGTCATTTCAATTTGATTTGAACCTACTAGTGGAAGTGTACTTTGACTAAGATTTACCCTAAACAGGGGTTGTATTCCTCGATGAGTGCATATATATGATGCCATTAATCTTTATTCTTTTTATTTAAATATTTCTTGATGAGAAAAAATATAAAATAATAACATAAAGAGATTTAATAAGAATACAAGAATTTTACAAGTAATTTTACATAAGAAAATATTTATGCATTTCTTATTTTCTAACAGAAGCTGGCTGAGCTATGTCACATAATCAAAAGTTGTCAAAGTCCCTTTGGTGAGTAGCTACAAATAAAATGGTTTATGTTCAAAACAGGGCTCCTCATCAAGCCTTGGATAACAAATCACCCAAAGAAGTGTTTATAGGTGTGCAGCCCAATATTGGTCATCTAAGGATATTTGGCTTCCCCATGTATTTTCATGTGTCGAAGAATAAAAGGAACAAGTTGTAAGGAACCATAAAGAAAGGTAAATTTTTTGGATATTGTGAAAATTCTAAAGCCTTTAGAGTATATATATTTGATCAGAGGACAATCGATTTTAGTAGGGATGTAACCTTTGATGAAGATGTTTTCCTTGGTAAAGCAAGGGACCTTCCTCTGTCTCCTCCTATTGAGAGGAAAGATGATGACATGAACCTACTAGAAAGTCTTTTTGTGTTAGAATCTGAGAAGGATATTGTTGATGATCTCATGGAGCCTATGGACCCCTTAGATCCCCCTCCATGTGATCCCCTTGCTAGGAAGAGAAATCTTTGGATTCATGATACATTACAAGATGCTAAGAAACATGTTCCTACCAAAGAAACCTTTAGATAAAGCAAGAAGACATGTCAGTACCAGGGATACGATGTAGCTATGAGCTCCATCATACAGGCTAATCCTTCCACTTTTAAGGAAGAAGTTAAAGAGAAGGTTTTGAAGGATTCCATGGCCAAAGAGTATGAGTCTATTATGAATTATGATGTATGGGATGTTGTACCGAGACCTAAAGGAAAATATGTTGTGACATTGAAATTTCTATACAATATCAAACATGGAGCTGATGGAAGCATTGAGAAGTATAAAGAAAGGTTCGTGGCTAGAGGTTTCTCTGAGGAAGAGGGAGAAAACTATGATGACATATTTGCAAAATTTTCTTGATACACTACTATTTGTTCTATTTATTCCCTTGTTTCTATTCAAGGATAGAACCTTCACTAGATGGATGTGAACACTACATTTCTTCATTTCATACTAATGGAAAATTTTTATGTTAAGTAGCCTCAGTGATTTTAAGCGAAGTACAAGAAGACTCATGTTTGCAGGTTGAATAAAGCTATATATGGCTTGAATCGAACTCTCATAGCCTAGTATGCTCACACTGATAGTTACCTGGTTAATATTGGATTTATGAGAATGAATACTGACCCAAACCTCTACTTCAAAGTGGTCCAAGGTATGCCGTTTATTTTTGTTTTATATCTTGACGATTTATTCTTGATATGTAGTGATCCCATGATGCTCGAGTGTAAGAGGGATTTGGCCTCTGAGTTTGAAATGAAGGATTTTGGTTTGATACATTACTTCTTAGGATTAGAAGTGTGGAAAATATTGGGTGAGATTTTCATTTCTGAAGGAAAATAAGTCATGAAAATATTGGAAATATTTGGAATGATAGAATGCAAGTCCCTGACCACAACGCTGGAGATGAATTTCAAGAAGTTATGAGATGTTTCTGGACCTGACCTGGAAAATTCCTATGAGTATCAACAATTGATTGGAGCATAGATGTTCCTAGTCAATGCCCAACTGGACATATTTTTTTCTATCAACACTTTGAGTCAATTCATGACAAAAACTCTTGATGCACACTGGGTTACTGCCAAGCACATGTTGAGATATTTTCATGGGACGATCAATCTTGGTCTAAGATATACTATCGAGGATATGAGGCTACATGGATTCATTGATGCTAACTGGGCCGAAAATTTTATTGGCATGAAGAGAACATCAAGGTTTTGCTTTATTTTGGGTTCTGCCATGATATCTTGGATGAGCAGGAATCAAGAGGCTGTAGCTTTGAGTATGGTAGAGGTAGAGTATATTTCTTCTAGCATGGCTAGTTGTGAGGTAGTTTGGTTGAAGAAGCTCTTTGGAGAGTTGTTTGAGTAGGTCCTAGATATGATAGTGATATATTGCGACAACTACAGTGGGATCCGATCAGTAGAGAATATCGTGTTCCATGACAATTCCAAGAATATTGAGAAAAGGTATCACTATATTCGAGATATGGTGTAGAGAGGATCAAGAGACTCCATCACATTTTGATTGATGAGAAAATAAGGGATATACTCACCAAGGATTTTCTAAAGGGGAATTTCTTGGTCTTTAGAGAGAAGCTTGGATGGATAGATGTGACCCTCCTAGGTAAGTGTCCCGGGTGATAGAGAACATTGTGTTATACTCTTCCCCGTTGTTTGAACTCATAGGGAGAGGAACTGAGCCTAAGAGATCTTGGGTTGAGGGAACCCTAGATAATACGATAGTTTGTGATCCTTAATTTCCATGGTAAGTCGTATATGCCTATTGTCACTCATTGGAATTGATAGAGTATACCCTAGTTGGCATCCTACCCACAAGTTGGGCTTGTTGGGAGTGTTACCCACTGATATGGCCAATGGGTGTTGACTACTTGAGTTAAGTGTGATCCTGACCATTTATGATAAGTAGTGTCTCACTTAAGTCATGGGATGGAGGTGTTCTACCACTAACTCTTGAGGGTCAGGTTGGGAAGATCAGTAGACAATAGGATAACTTGTGATCCTTACCTCATGGTAAGAAGTATCCTACCTATTGTCACAGGTCAATAGGATAGAGTGCAATCCTTACCCTTGTGTTAAGTCGTATCCTGCATGTCCACGTGGTCTTGGATGGGTAGTGATTTGGTGCATTTTTAATTCACTCCTAGATGTTAAGTCACCGGTTTAATTTCCTTACCTATTTGGGTGGTATTCTTGGACATGACCATGATGTAGGCTCACCATTACTAAAATTACAAAAAAAAAGTCATATCCTTCCTGTTGTGCTTGGATAGAGGGTGGTAGCTTGAGCTCCCCTATGATGTAAAATTCTACTTATTTTAGATTTAAGAGTGTTCAAAATATGAGCAGAGATGAGTAGAGATTTGAATTGATGATGACGAGACATTTGAGGTGGGACATATGTTGCAGTCAAAAATTTCTTCCTAGTTGAGAAGGAGTGTTAATTTGGAAGCTTAGGGACAAATTTGCCCCTTTTGAAAATCTTCCTCATGTAGAGAATAACCTATTTTCCCTTAGAATAGTTTAATTTGTTCAAGGACAAATATATATTTAATGCAAAAACCCACATGTGCTCAAAATTTCAAGTTGACCTAAAGACAAAATTGGGTCTCCAAAGTCACATACAAATACAAGTGAAGGTAATCTAATTTGGACATCACATCAACATAGATCTTCTTCTATCTCCTTTCATGATTGGTTCATATAGGTATGAAGTAGGTCAATCAAGTTCACACATGTGAATATTCAAGGGCTAATCTGAAATTTTGTGTTAAATTTTTTGTTTTCGAGATCGTTGACCAAGTTTGACTTGGTATTTTGACCTCCTTTGACTTGTAAAACTTCGATATTTTGAGGGTCAGATTTTCTATGGAGGAGCTGAGTTTTTTGGGAAATTTTAACTATTCTTTACTGATGAATTTTACCTCTGAATATGAAGTTTGACCATAATGATTTTCTCTCTCCTTTGACCAAGTTTGACCAAGTTGTTTGGGACTGTTTTGACTGAGATTTGACCAAATTTGAAGGTCGAATATTTTAACTGTTGAAAAAGATATTTTGGAGGAGTTTGATCATTTACTTGTGGACTGGTTAGGGTTTCTTTGACCTTTGTTGACTATGGAAGAATTGCAGACTTTGACTTGTTGACCAGATTTGACTTTGAAGCTCATCTTGGATATTGGTTGGTAGATCTCTTTGATAGTTAAAGAATTGAATTTGACTCTTTTGTTGATGAATTGAATCATTGTATATTTGTATTAAATTTTTTATGACAATCTAATAAGAAGAATAATTTGAAAGGGTTTTCCCCCTTATGGGGTTTTTGCCTGGTCTTTGACGAAATCTTATGGCTCTTATTGCTCTTGATTGTATTCTATTATACATTGCAATTATTTTTCTATCTAAAACTATTATTTATCATTGGAAGATTAAATTTGATTGCTAATTGAAGAAAATATTTAGCTAAGTTATTGTATTAAAGCATAGAATAGTGGAAAATTAACAATGTTAGATGGTTTTTTCCGTATACAAGCAGGTCATGATAAAGAAAAAAATGCCAACATAAAACGACCTTCACAACACATTGGGGCACATTTTAATATTTAAGAATATATTTTGGCTTATCAAATGTAGTTGCTACCTTCCACAAGGCCATGGACTATGCTTTCAAGGGCTTAATTAGAAAGATAATAGAAATCTATCAGGATGATTTAACAATTTTTTCAAAAAATGTGACAAGTCACATTCTACATTTGAAGAAAATATTTGAAATATACCATGGGTTTAGAATTTCCTTAAACCCAACCAAGTCAGTGTTTGGTGTAGATGAGGAAAAAGCGTTTGGCCACATCATCTCGAAACAAAGGGTAAAGATTGATCCTGTGAGAGTCAAAACCATTGAAAACAATCATTTTCCTCATACCAAGAAAGCCCTCCAATCCTTTCTAGGAAAAATAAATTCCATCAGAGAATTTTTCCCAAATTGTTTCGAGGTAGTAAATCCCATTCTCATAATTTTTAAGAAGGATGAAAAATTTGAGAGGAGTGATCAATAAAGAAAATATTTTAAAGACATCAAGAATTCAATTACAAAGTCTCATGCTTGAATTGGTCCTGATTAGTCCAAATAATTCCAAATATTTTCCTTTGCCTCTAAGGACACTATTGTGGGGGTTTTTCTCCAAAAAAATAATGAAGGGAAAGAGAAACCCATTGAATTTATGAGCAAGGCTTTGCATAATTTCGAGTTAAAATACCACATTATGGAAAATAAATCCTATGTTTTGGTCAAATAGCTTGATAATTTCAATAAATATATTGGGTACTCAAATATAGTGGTATATGTACCTCACTCAATAGTAAAAAAAATATTATCCGAACATGATTTCTTAGGAGTAAGGGAGAGGTGGGTCTCTAAAATACAAGAACATGACTTAGAAATAAAACCCACCAACTTGGTCAAAGGTCAAGGCCTAGTACAGATGCTAAAAAAGGAAAAATAGGAGGTGTTGGTTATAGTATGTCAGAAAAGTTCATCAAAATCAGTGGTTTCTTTAGAACTTCAGAGATTAGAGAAACTTGATTCGTATGTTGATTTTATCATTTTCTTCAGGACCTTACTTGCCAAAACCATCTAGTAAATCATAAAAGAAGAGAATTAAGGTTGAAAGCATATAAGTATTTAATAATTCAAGATGGGCTAGCGTAGAGTAACCCCTAGGTATTAATACTTAGATGTGTTGGTGAACCAAAAGCTAAGAAACTTGTGGTCGAATCCCATGTGGGAATTTGTGGGGGACACTACACAACTAAAATGAAAACCCATAAAATCCTTTGGGTGGGCTATTATTGGCCAACCATTTTCTCATATGTGCATAATGGTGAATGCATCATGATGGGGTTACACTTTTGGGCCAAATTTGGCGATGAAAATTCAATTTTTTCCTCTTTTATCAAATTGCAGCCCTCAAAATTCATATATGCATTGTGAATTTTGATTCGGAGTAGAAAAAACATATGTGGAGAGTTATGGTGTTGTCCTAATGATATGTTTTGCAAAAAAAAATTGTGTTGTATAGTCTCTCAATTTTCCAATAAGTGTAATATATGTCCTTGCAAATTTTCACAAAACTTAAGAGATATGTGTGTGTTCACGTAACATAAATTAGTATAAAATGTGTAATTTAATATATATATATATATATATATATATATATATATATATATATATATATATATATATATAAGCATGATCTACACGAAGAGAAAAAATAAACTATATTAAAAAAATCATATTTTATGCAAAATCATATTTTTTATTAGTTTTCGAAGTTGGGGAAGTAAAATTTCAATTTTATTTTTGACTCACATGTGTTAATGTAGTATTTTTAAAAATATTTACACAAATTGAAACAACAAGAGAGCCCTTTTGAAGAGGATTCGTAAATGAACATAGTGGTATTTTTTGAAATTTTTTTGTTATCTATATTTTATGTTATTTATTTTGTATTCAACCCCTTTGAAAATGTCCAAACGACTTTCAAATGTTATGTTTAAAATAAATTAGATGGAAAATATCATCTTAATTTGAAAGTGTCAAATTCATATGCCCTTGGATAGAGGATTCTTTCATGAATCCAACATGATCAGCTTCGCCACTTAAGGACAAATTATTCCCTAAATCTGTAAAATGGGTGCTATAACCATAATTTTTAGGACCTAATGATATCTATCAAGCTCTTAAATTTAAAATTCAAATTTCTTGATCTATCTTTAAAGAAACCCTCGATCAAGTCATATAAGTTATTAACCAACATCTCAATTGAGCCATTAAAACCCTAACCCGCCAATCCCCTACCAACTTTTATTAATGCTATTAATATTAAAACGATATGGATCAAGGGCTCGATCGAGCCTCTACTGCCAACAAATAAATTAGTGTCTAAATTTGATTGTAGAAAAAAAACATTCATTCATAGAGAAATGTCAGTGTCAAAATTACACAAGGATTCATAACAAACATGGGAAATTGGAGATTTGCATCTAGAAAATGAAAGAAATTACCATCCATAGAGGAAATATGAGAGAAAGATAGAGAAAGGATGATAAAAATACATCAAACATTGATAGAAAAAGAAGATCATGCAATTCAATAAATTCATGCAAATACAGGTAATTCAAATTGTCACACTTCTCATATTACTTGTTCTATATTGTATAAATTAGGAAATATATTTGAAAGCTAAAAAGAAATGGATAATGAAACAATAAAACTAAGATAAATCAACATTGAAAGTAATACCATGTAGTTAAAAAATGAGATGTAATAATAACTAAGTAAAACCACTTGAAACCATGTAAATTATTGAAAATGACTTGAAACCATGCAAATTATTGAAAACTACTTGAAACTATGGTTTATTGGAATTTTTTGAAACCAATTGAATTCATGCAAAATTATGAACCTCCCTTGAATTTTAATGGTTTAAGATAACCCACAAAATCTAAGGATGTGATTTAACCAAAGAAAACCATTAGAACATAATTTCCATATACTATTTACACAAATTACAATTCATGGCAGTTTATTTACAAGAGGGATTAGCAAAAATGGTTGTCACATAGGTGCTCCAAAAACTATAAACATTAGTTTGATTAATTTTTAATATCCTAAGTAGGATTTAAAGGAGATAAAATGTGTCAAGACCTAGAAGGAGCAACAATATCCCTACTTCCAATGTCTGTGAACCGAAAAGACATTCTTTTTAAAAAATATATAACAACACTAAAATTTCATAATATTCATCATTATATGTAACATTTAATGGTTCTTTTAATCCTAAATGATAATCCCTACTTTGGAAAACCTCACAAGTTTCTTGTTTCAATTCTCACATGAAGGTTATGATAATTTTTTAAAAAGAACAACTTTTTTAAAGACATACAAAGTGTAGATTCGTGCTTGCACAAAAAGGAGTGTATTATTGTATATAAATATAATACTTTATGGAAGACACATGTGATTAATCAATATTAAATTCATAAATAATAAATGAAAATAAATAAATTAGCATGCATGTTCTATAAACCAATCTATTGTTTTAGATTAGGCTCAATTTATTGTCAACCAAGGTAGGTAATCTTAGAGGCACGTGTCTAATGTTTATAGACTTAAAATGATCCGTTTGCCTAAGTGAATGTTTATTGTGGTAGGTTCCAGCACTCTTTTTACAAGAGATTGACATGTGGTTCCTCACACGCTTTAAACACTCGTATAATTAAATCTGATCTATTGTTCTAAAAACATAGTGCTACTAATTGTCTAAGTTTTCAATCCTTTTACAAGGTTATAGTTCACAAAAACTCTTTCAAAGTAACACACTAAATCATACTAAAAATTGAATTCATTAAAACAGAGATCATAGAAATGATTTCGAATTCAATACTCAACTAAACCCTCTTACAAGGACTGTTCATTAATTTAGTAATCGAATTCTGCAATTATAACTATGAATCTTGAAATAAAAATGATAAATAAAATCATAACCACTCTTAATAAAAATAAATGAACTTAAAGCATGAAAATTAAACAAAATACTAAATCTGAATCTGAATATTAAATCTAATGAAAATGTAAATAAAAATGTACTGACTTCACATGGGGGCCCTTCCACGCTTTGAAGGCACACTTAGGAAACTTCAAATGATTAAAATGATAACTCAAAACACCATAAATGATAAAATTCTGTCTCTGATTAAAATCTGGGAATGAGTTACATTAAAACATATTTTTGAAGCACGTACATAGTCTCAAGTTTTCTCTTACATCCCCTAATATCACTAGCATCACTAGCTTATTACATGCTTCCATTCACTTATTTATCATAAATTAAAATCAAAAGAGACTATTTTCGTTCCTTCTAATCCTAACTGATCTCCAAAATAGATCGAATTAGTTTGGAATTCCTAATCATAGGCAAAATCTCAAGCTCATTCATTATGACTCAAATTTTTCTGCTAGATTAGCTGGGTTTGACCAACGTTGACCGGATATTTAGGAATTTCAAATCTGATGTTGGATAGATTTTTCATCATTTGTGTATGTTCCAGATCACATCCTTGTCCTTCATTTTTATCTTCTTGCTATGCCACGTGTCAGAACGTAAACCATTTACAGGAAGTTATCACATCCTGTAATTTTCTTGAAAAATTTCAATTTTTAACACAAAAATTCCATAAATTAATTTTAATGTAAAAATAACAATTATAATGCTATATTAATCAATTTCAATAAAATATAAGGGATTTATGGAAAAAAATAGTGGAAAATGATGGGATTTTAGGAGAAAAAGATAGCCATAAAATAATACCAACATTTCCCCCAAACTCAATGATTTAGCATGTCCTCATGCTAACCTGATGTGCTCCCTTTAT
The DNA here is from genome assembly GCA_034641835.2 of Pinus albicaulis. NCBI lineage: Eukaryota > Viridiplantae > Streptophyta > Pinopsida > Pinales > Pinaceae > Pinus > Pinus albicaulis. The sequence continues at coordinate 1,205,456,373 of CM076579.1, read as the reverse complement.
GTTCTTCTTTTGCTTTTGCTACTTGTAGCAATAAATCTACATTCTTCTGGGCTTGAAACTCATGCTTCATATTATTTTATTTTTCTTTGAGAGCCTTTTTCTGCGTGTACCATTTTTTTTCCCAATTACATATTTCAATTTGATCAGTTTTGAGTTCTTTGACTTTCCTTTTCAATTTCTCATTTTTCTGTTGAATCTTCTTGCTCTAGGCTCTTAACACTTCATTTTCTTTCTTTATGACTCTTTCTAACATATTTTCTTCCATAATTTCCTCTTTTAACTCTTCGATTTGTTTCTTTAGCTTTCTCTGTTTCTTGTTTGTAGGTACTGGCTCTTTTCTTTCTCCCTTGTTACATTCAGTTTCCATTTCTGCATCTTGTTCTGGCTACGAATTAGCACTACTTTCAATTTCCATTGGTGTATTTATATCTTTTTCTAGTTGATCATCTTGTATTTTGTTTCTTTTTATCATCCTTGATCTTCTTGTGTAAGTAGTAAACATTTTGTCTTTTGCAATTTTCTTGGCATCTTCTTGCCTCATTCTCCTTGTTTTCACACTACTACTGGGTTGAGAAATAGTGCTTGACCTAAATTCAGGGATTTCCTCATCAACATCAACCATAAATTTTGTGCTTCCTTGTTTCTCTTGTTCATCTTCTTTGGTTTTGATTTGATTGGAAATTAAAAATCCTTCCCATGTTATTCCTCTCTTTTGCAATTCAAAATCAATTAAAATTTTGATCAAACCAAAATGATACAAGCTTCTATCTTCATTACCCTTTTGTTTTTGGATGGTCTTTGACATTTTAGTCAAAATCTGTAAAAGAAAGAAAGGCAAACTGATAGTGCATTGACCCTTTAAGTGCAAAAAGATTTGTATGTGATACAAGTATACTATATTGTATCGCCCTTCACATGTGACAAAATTTTGGAGAATGTATACCATTTCATCCCATGGATGGATTACCCAACTTCTAGGAACACCCTTTTTCCAATTGACAGAAAAAACTCTTGATCTAGACATAAACTAAGTCCATGATTTTTCTCTAAACTTCTTGGTTTTGAAATATTTTTCCCCTTCTAGACTAATGTCTAATGACTGAGCTATTGTATCCTCTGAGATTCTGAAAGAGAAATTTCCTATCAAAGCTTTTTCTCCATTAAATGAAAATGAAAACTGTTTTGTAACTTCTTCATTGTTTCCATTGAATTTATCTAGAAAAGGTAACCATTGTTTTTCCCTCAAATTTTTAACACACTCTTCATGGTATTTTGAGCTATCAAATTTCTCAGGCTCTGCTCTATTTGTCATTTTTAGAAAAATCTTTGTTTTAAACCTTTTTTATTATACTCTATGAAACAAAAATTTAAGCAGGGTTTTTCAACTTGTTACCATTTTTTGTTGAGATCCACTGAGCTGACCTTAAGTTTCTCAACTAAATTCTTCAAATGTCTGAGCTGGTCGTAAATTTCTAAGCTTACTTCAATTTCTGGCCGGAAGTCAAAATTCTGGATAACCCCTAACTCCTATACTTTCTCCTTTTTTTTTCAACAACTATTATCTTGGCCTTTCTATTTTAAAAATCAGAGCCCGAATGTTAGCCGAATTTTATGAACTCATAGTTTCATAAAATGAAAACTCAATGCCCTACCTTGATTTTTCCTGTTATCATGGGATAAGATTGTTATGATGATGGCGCAGAGAATAGGGTTTTATTATGAAGGACTGTAGTCTTATTTATAGAGCCTGAAGATGTGCTACAAAGAGTTCAAGTCATAGATATAGAGGAATGATAGTGGTTTGCAGAAAACACAATCATAGTAACAGAGTATACAAGTCGTGCTGACAGAGAAATGAAATCATTGGCGGATACACTCATAAACATATATGGACCTATTTTATAACTTATCGAATAAAAATTCGATAGTTCATAAACTATATATATGCGCCCTGGCCTTTCAATTAAATCCATATATTTACCCTGACCTTTCAATTAAATCCAAGGTTATCAAACGTTCTCTAGTCATAAACCTTGGGCGTTATATTAAGAATGGGTCCCACCAATTAATGCACCTCTTCAATCGACGAGCCCTAGCTCGTCGCGCTGCAAACCCTGATCGAACAATCACCAATGAATATCACGTTGTTAAAGCCTTTGAGCGTTAACACTCCAAATCTATGCGAAATTAGTGGTATTAAAATACCACTACCTCCTTACGTGTCAACAACAAACATCTATCGCATTTTTTTTTATAAAACTTAAATACAAATTTTCAACTGCGCGATACTGCCAGTTTTCTATTTCAAACCCGCTTTTACTTTATCACTCAAGATTTCGCTCCTTATTCTCATGGTTCTGCACCATTCCACTTCTGCATCACTGATTCTGATTTCGCTTCTCCTTTCACAAAATGTCTTATCCATTCTGAAGGCCCATTAGTATTTTGTTGGCAGAGGTCTATTTGAAATAATGATGAATGTATGAGGGTATGGGTAGGAATGGTTAAAATGGATAATATGGGTAGGAATGGGTATTATGAAAATAGAAGTGTTCGTATAGAAATAGGTAGAGTGGTAATAGATATGAACATATAGAAATAGGCAGAGGGATATGGGCATGAAACCATTAGGCAATAAGATAGCTTATGGTTTCATAGGTTAGAATGCTTAGAATGGATTGATATAGGTTATGAAATTGATAATAAGCAATCATAATTATTTATTTAACACTAAAATAATCTAGGAATTTAAATGCTAAAAACAAAAATCTTTCAATACATTACACTTGTTGGCTGATAAAATCCTGATTTTGCTTTTGCAGGTGTAACTGATTTTCTTGTACAGGTGTGACTGATCTGATTGTCTTTGTAACTAATCCCTATCTTCTAAAACAAGTCCCCTTGAAAATATGAAAATTCATGTTTGTGAAACTTCTATTCATCTTTGGTGTTGATGCAACCTTGTTTAGAATTCTGATAGGAAACCGTTGAAAATTGTTGAAGTAGCCTTGTGTATCTTTGATGCAGTCTTTGAACAAGTCCCTCTGCTGTTTGTAGTATTGACATAGCCTTTGAACAGGTCCCTCTGTATAATCATGTTGAAATAGGTCCCACTGCATATTTTTTTGCTTGAACGGGTCCCTTTACTAATTAGAACAAAACAACTCTTATTGAAACATTGAATTATTGAAACAAATTCCTTGAAAATTTGAGAATTAGGAGATGAGATAGGGAAAAACCACTGTTTCTTCTCCCCCACTAATTCTTTGACTTGTCCTCAAGTCATTATGGAAATTATGAAAAACAGGAAATAACTAGAACAATGAATTCTTACCAGCCAAATGATTGGTTTCCAGTAAGAATTCGGGTTTAGAGTGTGCCAGAGTCTAGTTTTCACATGTAAACCATTATTTTTTTTTATTTGTTATTTTTTATTTTATTTTTTATGTTTTATTATTTTTTTTTTATTTTTTATTTTTTAAGAAATTGAAATGACTAAGGTAGAGATATCACAGCTGAAGGCTGTGATATCTCAACCTTCTTTTGCTGAGATACAGTTTGAATAAAATCTTCTTTGTTGATGGGCTTATGATAGAGTTTCAACCTATGTCCATTGACAATAAAAGTGTTGCCTTCTCCATCAATTGTAGTAAGTTTGACTAATCTGTTTTCAAATACTTGAACTATTTCATATGGGCCCATCCAATGTGTTGTGAACTTGGCTTTATGATCTCTGAATTTGGAGTCAAAGAGTAAAGCCCAGTCACCTTATTTAAACTCTTTCTTCTTTATGTGTGATTCATGCCACTGCTTCCTTTGTTTCTGCATTAGGATTGTTCTCTCCTCTGCTTGCTGCCTCATTTCATCTAACTGGTTCAATTGCATAATTCTCTATTTTTGTGCTTCATTGATATCAATGCCTAAATCTGCATCCATTTTATAAGTATGTATCTGAAATTTAATAGGAAGCATTACCTCTTTTCCATACACCAGCTGATATGGTGTAAATCCTATAGTGTCTTTCCGTGAGATTTTGTAAGCGCAGAGAACATCCTTGAGCTTTTCCTCCCAATTCTTTCTGTTCATTGCCACTGTTTTAGTGATAATTCCTTCCAAAGTTTTATTTTTAGATTCCACTTGGCCATTGGCCTATGGATGGTAAGGTGTAATTTTCCTGTGCTTGATTTTATATTTTTCTGTGATGTCTTGAGCCAACCTTGAAGTAAACTGAGTACCTTGGTCTGTTACTATCTCTCTAGGCACTCCATACCTTACAAAAATTTCTTCAAAAAGGAAAGTTACCACTGTTTGTTCAGTTGCCTAGACAAATGCTTTTGCTTCAGCCCATTTAGTCACATAGTCAGTACATACTAAGATGTACTTTTTACCATTTGAAGGTGGATTGATAGGTCCTACAAAATCTAGAGCCCATTTTTCAAATGGCTCTAAATGTACTTGAGGCTAAAGTGGCATCTCATCTGAAGAAGTTGTTCTACCCATTCGTTGGAAACTGTCACAACTTCTCACATACTTCTTGGAATCCTTAAAAATTGATGGCCAGTAATAGCCAAGACTGAGGATCTTGAATGTTGTCCTTTTAGCTGAAAAATGCCCACCACAAGGTTCATCATGGCAAGATTTTAAAATATCAATTATTTCATCATTTCTTACACATTTTCTAATAATCATATCATAACCAGTGTAAAATAAATCTCCAATAACCCATGAATATCTGGCACTTTTCTTGATGAGTCTTTTCTTCTCCTTTGTAGTAAAATATGGAGGTGTCTTTCCTGTGGAGAGATAATTAGCTAAATCAACATACCATGGATCCACTATTGAAATTGCAAATAAATGTTCATCGGGAAAAGAATCTTCAACTGGAACAACCTCACCTGGATTGTGGAGTCTAGAAAGAAAATCTGCCACTTGGTTCTTTTTACCTGGTCTATCCAACACTGTAATATTAAATTCCTGTAGCAATAAGAACCATCTGGTAACTCTGCCATTAGTTATTGGTTTGTTCATTAAGTACTTAATGGTAGAGTGGTCAGTATGGATAAAAACCTCATAACCAGTTATATAATGTCATAATTTATTCACAACATGTATGATTGCAAGCATTTATTTTTCAGTAACTGTGTAATTAAGTTCTGCAGGTGTCAGATTTTTACTAATAAAATAGATGGCATAATTCAAAGACTCTTATTTTTGGCCTAATGAGGCACCTACTGCAGAATCAGAGGCATCTTTAAAGATGTGAAAGGGTAGGGTCCAATTAGGTCCTTCTAAAAATGGTGTGGTTGATAACTTTTCTTTGAGTGTTTCAAAAGATTTTTGACAATTTTCATTCCAGTTGAAAGGTGCATCGTTTGCAAGAAGTTTAAACAGAAGTAAAGCTATCTTACTAAAATGTTCAATAAACCTTCTATAATATCTTGCATACCCAAGAAAGCTTCTTACCTCTTTTTGAGTCTTCGAAATTGGCAAACTGACAATGATTTGGATTTTTGATGGATCTACTTTAATGCCTTCTGAAGAAATATAATGACCCAATACTATCCCTTCATTTAGCATCATAAAACACTTTTCATTACTCAAGGATAAATTGGCTTCAATACATCTCTTCAAAACTTTCTCAATATTTTCTAATGAATGCTCAAATTAATTACCATACACTAAAAAATCATCCATATAAACTTCAATGCACTCATGAACTAAATCAACAAAAATAGCTAATATAGCTCTCTGAAATTTCGCTCAAGTATTACAAAGTCCAAATGGTAAAACATTGTAGGCATAAGTGCCCCAAGGACAAGTAAAAGTGGTTTTTTCCTAGTCCTCTAAGGCTATCTTGCTCTGGTTATAGCCACTGAAACCATCAAGAAAAGAAAATGATGATTTCCCAGCTAATGTATCCAAAACTTGGTCAATAAATGGTAGTGGAAAATAATCTTTGAGGGTTGCTTTGTTCAATTGTCTGTAGTCAACACAAATATTTCACTTACCATTTTTCTTGGGCACTACTACCAATGGAGATACCCACTGACTGTCAGAGATGGGATAAATAAAATTTACTTTCAGTAGTTTTTGTAATTCATCTCTAACAATATCCTGAAGGATGGGATTCATTCTTCTCTGTGGTTGCCTCACTGGTCTTACATTACTATCTATGTAAATATGGTGAGTGCATGTTTCTGGGTGGATTCCCTGCATATCGGTGTAGTCCCAAGAAAATGTCTTCTGATATTTTCTCAATAATTGAATTAATTTTTCTTCCTGAGATAAGTCTAGGTGTGTGCAAATATTCAATGTTTTTCCTGGACTAATCTCTATAATCTTACTCTGTGTGTTTGTGATAGATTGAATGGGAAAAATGTTTTCAAATAATGTTTGCAAAGAATGAATGGTACATGTTTCTTGAAAAATTTGTGCTAAAAGTTGATCTGCAGCATTGTATTGTTCATTTCTTAATTCTTCAGAAATATCAGGTTGAGAAACGAACAATTCTACCAAATCATCATTATTATGTTCTTGAAAATAATAGATTTGATTGATGCTGAAAACAGATTGAACTTATTATTTATCATTGTATTTTTCATCAAGCCATAAGTTGTTTGCTAATGCTGGTGAATGTGCTGATGGGTATAGAGTGAGTTTTTTTCTTTCAGTTCCTCGTGAAATAATCATATTACCTGATCTACACCCTATGAATGCATCAACAATTGCTAACCATGGTCTACCAAGGATGATAGGGTGTCATCCTAAATTAGATTTTGGTTGAAGGACTAAAAAGTCAACTAGATACTCCCAAGAGTCCAATGAAACAATTATGTCCTCCAAAATCCCTTCAGGAATGAATTTAGACCTATCAGCTAGTTCTAGGACAATTGGTGTGTATTGCAAGTTTGTGAGCTGAAGTGTTTTCATTGTTTCAAGGGTCATCACATTTATTGCAGCCCCAATGTCAATCAAAGTGTTTGGAATAGGTATGTTGTTGATTATTGTAGTGACTCTGGGAATACCAGGATCAACATACTTTTCCATTGAAATGGTGTTTTTCATAAGGCCAGCTAGATGTCCAATAACATGAATAGTTTGTGGGTCAAGTCTTTTCTTTGTAGGCTTATTGAGGCATAGTTCTTTGATTGCTTTAGTATATATCAGAATGTCTTTTATAGCTTGAAGTAGTGGAATTTTTATATAGACATTATTTAACTCATCTAAAACATCAAACTGAGGTAAAGACATGGGGAGTTTTTCTTGGATCAATCTATCCAAAAAAGGTGGTGAATGCATTGGTTGCATTTGTTTATTTTGGATGTCATCATTTTGTCTCTTTTGAATTGGAGTTTCATCTTCATTCTCTTTGTTTTATTTTGGTTTGTCAGCTACTGGAGGTTCTTTTTGAAGTATCCTACCAGACCTAAGCTCAATATTTTGTAAAGGTAGAATGGGGTAAGATGTTCCCTCATCTACACTGTAGGCTGGTCTATCTTCTCTATTATTTGGATTAGGTATAGGTTGAGCAGGTATCTGAGTAGGTCTAGGAGGCTGGTTAGATGGAAGTTGTAATTGAGATGGATTTATTGGTGGAGGAGCAGGAAATGTTTGTTGAGTGTTTTGAGGTTGTTGGACAACTTGCTGCTGAGGATATTGCTGATATGTTTGAGGATACTGTTGATATGGCTAAGGATATTGTTGGTATGGTTGAGGATATGGTTGGTATGGTTGAGGATATTGCTGAAATGGTCTCCATTGTTGCTGTGGGTAAGTTTGTTGTTGCCAAGGCATGGTAAAATTCCAAGAATTCTGAACATACATCTAATCTTGTGCAGGAAATTGCGAATTTTGATTTGGAAACATACCTGGAGGTGGAGGTCATGGTTTCCATGGTCTCTTAGTGCCCATGAAATACAAATTCTCCATATCTACGTTGGATTCCAAATTACAATTCTACAAAATCTTGATTTTAGATCAATGAAAGATATCATGATTTTCAGTGAAAAAGGCACAAATTTGAACATTTTGAACATTTTCTAAAGGGCAGTCTTTCAAGGCATGTTTCTTCTGACACTTTGGACAAAAGACAGCCATTAATTGATCTTCTTCTTCCTGTATTTTCTTTGCTTTTAAAGTGTCTATTTGGTTTCCCAAGGTACTTAATAGGTCTGTTTTGAATTCTTCTAATAAGTTTCTTATTTTAGCCCTTGTGACACAAGCTGAAGCAGATTTAGTGGCTTTGGATGATATGGTTCTTTTTCCGTTCCTAGCTTTGCTCCTAGAATACTTTTCACATAAATCGAAAATCTCATCAAAAGGTAAGGTAGAAATATCACCTTTGCCTATAAAATTAAGATCATCTAAGTATTCTTCTCGGATTCCCTTCAAAAATATTGTTCGAATCAGATCAAGAGACATGGTTCTATGTTTTGATTTTTGTAGATTGTAAACAAATTGTTCCAAATATTCGTCTAAGATCTCATCCTCTTGTTGATTCATTCTAAATATATCATCTTTAGAATATCTTGATCTACAATAAGGTTGGTATTTCTTTAAGAATATATTTCTCATGCCATCAAAATCAGTTATTGCATGTTCACCAAGTCCCATGAACCACCTAAGTGCTGATGCTTTTAGTGTTGTTGGAAAGAGTATAAGCCTATGGGCATCATCTATGTAACCATATGTTCAACATACTATGTCAAATTCAAACAAGAATGAATCTGGGTCTTCTGAAGCCATACCATAAAATTTTGGTAGTACATATGGAGGTATGTTTTTCATTTTTATTTCCTCATCATTGTTTTCTCCTGGTTCTTGAATAGGAAATTTAAAGGTTGAATCTTCCTCTTATCTTGGTGGTGGATTTCGATCTTGATCTTGCCTTTGTTTCTGTTCAGCTTCTCTTTGTCTTCTTCTTTCTTCTTGTTGTCTCTCATATTATCTAAGTTGTTCAGGAGTGGGTCATCTTGCTGATCCTCCTCCTTCCTCAATCATTGTGATAGGTTCTTCTATTGATTTAATGTCTTGCTCAGTGTCACTTGTTTCAAAGAAAGGTTGTTCGGGTGATTTTTCTCCTTCTTGAGATTTTTCAAAATCAGTAGGTTCAAGGAGAGGTTTTTGGGTTGTTTTTCTAGTCTCTCTTGTTATAGAGGATTCAGGGAGATGTTTCTTCTTTGCTTTGTATGCCAATAAAATTTGTCTTTCAATGAGTGTGAGTCTCTGCCCTGATTTTTGTTTGTTCTCTAATTCTTGTATAGTGACTTTCCCGGCTGGAGTTGTGTGTTCAATCCTCTCTAACGGGTCTGTTCCTAGTGGTGGATTAGTTTTTGGATGGGGGGTTTTTATAAATCTACCTTTATCATCTCTAGGTCTAGACATAAGTAACCATGACTTCTAAAATGTAAAATTAAAACTAAATCTGTGTTTTTGTTTGTTTGTTTTTTTTTTTTTTTTAATCCTCTAGTTACGCCTCCCCGGCAACGACACCAAAATGTATAAACCAATCTACTGTTCTATATTAGGCTCAATTTATTTTCAACCAAGGTAGGTAATCTTAGAGGCACGTGTATAATTTTCATAGACCTAAAACGATCTGTTTGCCTAAGTGCATGTTTATTGTGGTAGGTTCCAGTACTCTTTTTACAAGAGATATATATGTGGTTCCTCACAAGCTTTAAACACTCATATAATTAAATCTGATCTATTTTTCTAAAAAACAGAGTGCTACTAATTGTCTGAGTTTTCAATCCTTTTACAAGGTTATAGTTAACAAAAACTCTTTCAAAGTAACGCACTAAAGCATACTAAAAATCGAATTCATTAAAATAGAGATCATATAAATGATTTCGAATTCAATACTCAACTAAACCCTCTTACAAGGACTATTCATTAATTTAGTAATCGAATTCTGCAATTATAACTATGAATCATGAAATAAAAATGATAAATAAAATCATAAGCACTCTTAATCAAAATAAATGAACTTAAAGAATGAAAATTAAACAAAATACTAAATCAGATCTGAATATTCAATCTAATGAAAATGTAAAGAAAAGTGTACCGACTTCACATGGAGGCCCTTCCAAGCTTTGAAGGCACACTTGGGAAACTTCAAATGATGAAAATGCTAACTCAAAACCCCATAAATGATAAAATTCTTTCTTTGATTAAAATTTGGGAATGAGTTACATTAAAACAAAGTTCTGAAGCACATACATAGTCTCAAATTTTCTCTTACATCCCCTAATATCACTAGCATCACTAGCCTATTACATGCTTCCATTCACTTATTTATCATAAATTACAATCAAAAGAGGCTATTTTCGTTCCTTCTAATCCTAACTGATCTCCAAAATAGATCGAATTAGTTTTGAATTCCTAATCATAGGAAAAATATCAAGCTCATTCATTATGACTTAGATTTTTCTACAAGATTAGCTGGGTTTGACTAGCGTTGACTGGATATTTAGGAACTTCAAATCTGATGCTGGATAGATTTTTCATCATCTATGTATGTTCCAGATCACGTCCTTGTCCTTCATTTTGATCTTCCTGCTATGCCACATGTCAGAACATAAACCATTTATAGGAAGTTATCACATCCTGTAATTTTCTTGAAAATTTTCAATTTTTAACACAAAAATTCCATAAATTAATTTTAATGTAAAAATAACAAATATAATGCTATATTAATCAATTTCAATAAACTATAAGGGATTTATGGAAGAAAATAGTGGAAAATGATGGGATTTTAAGAGAAAAAGATAGCCATAAAATAATACCAACACATGTATTGATGATATGCTAGAAATGTTTACAATGTTAATCTTCTTAGACTGTGGCAATCTAATGTCGATTAAATTCATCTAGATATTTCTCAACATGTAATCATGAAATATAATGCAAAATATGGTTCAAAGGTAAAAAGAAGGAGTTCTTTACTTTAAACTTTGTCAAGATTGGATGAAAATAATTGAAAACATAAAATACATTGGATATCCATCTTTGCACATGCATAAAAGGGTTCCTTGTAGCAACATAGAGTTTTTTAAATCCTCTGACTACTCCTTGTGCCCTACTTGATTGTTGTGCTAAAATTTCCATGTACATTCTCCCAAAAATACACGCAAATCATTTGTTCCCATATTCACCACAAATGATAACAATGTACATTCATTGTTGATTAGACCTTGAAGCATCTTCCTTGTTCTCTAAATCCACTAAAACCTTTATCTCTTGATTTATTTTTGTTTCCTTATCAACAATTTCATTGACCTTCTCGTCCCACATATCTTCCGCTTTTTATTTGGAATTGTGAAATTATCTAGTTATGATAATTTCTTCCTTTAAGAAAGTTCTTCTTACTATTGTTTTATGGTAATTTTATTTACACGTTTTAAAAAGTTAAATGGTATGACGCTTCTAATGAAGAAAAAAAAATCCAACTAATCTGATTTTGTATAGTAGGTTTTCAAATATTAACATACTTAAATATTAGTTGAATAGGTTCGTTATTGTATCATGGAGCATGTATTTATGTATTGTATGTTTTTTTAGTCACAATTTTATCTTATAGTTGATTAAATTTGTATAAATTTTTAGATATAGATTTTGTTTTATCTCATGAAGTAAATTTGGCCCTTCAATTTGGTAATCACTAGCTTGATTTTTGAAGAATCTCTCATTCTCTCAAATTCAAAAGATTTGCCACATCATTAATTTCTTTAAGTAATAATTCCCTTTGAAATATGTATTTAAAAGATTCCTATACAAGAATTTAAACTTAATTTATATTAGTCTTTAGGTCAACAACCTTGCAAATTATTATACAAATGAGTAGATTTAAATAATTGACATTGGATTTAAATAATTGAAATGTTTGGTATATGATATATATGAACCAAAACATAATACTTTCCTTGTTACAGTAGGGTCAGTTTTAGTTTTGGATTTATATAATCTTTTGAAGAAAACAAAAATTATTGCTAAGAATAAGTAAACTTGAAAAAGGTCTTGAAATGATTCACTTTGTTGTACAAATCACTTATAGTTTAGGTTTTATATAGTATCTTGAAGAAAAGAAAAACTTTTGCTAAGAAGAAATAATTTTGAAAAAGGTCAAATTATTCACTTAGTAAATGGAGACAATATTCCTATGATATGTCAAATTATTTTTTAAAATTTAATAATATTTTATTTTATTAACCATTTATGGAAATATGTTTAACCACACGATATAACTATATAATACATATTTGACACATGCAATTCAATCACTTTGTATGTGCACTAGATTCACCTTGCACACACAATCACTACTAACCAATTTTCTTTATTAACCATTACAAGTAGAGTAATTGAGGCTTATATTTTACTTTGAAATTTTGCACACAAACATATGCTCACATAGTATAATTAGGAAAGAAGTAAGTGGTCCATCATCCATTCATCATTTCTTTTGTTGAAAGGAACAAACATCACAATGCAATTATGGGAATTGTATTAAAGAATCAAAAGCCACATATTCACATACTTGCAATTCAAACACTTTGTATGTGCACTAGATTAACCTTGCAAACACCATCACTACTAACCAATTTACTTTACTAACCATTACAAGTAGAGTAATTGCTTTTATTTTAATTTGAAATTTTTCACACAAACATATGCTCACATAGTATAATTAGGAAAGAACTAAGTGTTCCATCATCTACACCATTTATTTTCTTTCAATTAAAAAACATCACATAGTTTAATTAAGGGAATTGTAAAGGATCACCATATATCCACATTAATTCACACTTTGTATGCTCACAATTTCACTTGCACACACATTCGCCCCACACACTAAGCTCACTTAGACTTTTTATAAAGGGTATCCTCTTTTCGGAAGCTTTGTACATATTTTATTTGAGCTTATATTTTGTTTCACACCCTAAGTGAAGAAAATCCTTTTTAAAAACAATATTAACCTGAACACACTAAATTCCACATAGGGGCCACAAGAAATTTTTTAGTTCAAGCTAGAACCATGGTGATAGGCAGCACATAAGTTGTCATGGTTGTTTTTCATATTAAAACATAGAAAGTTGTCTTTTAGGGATATTAAAATATTGAATCATCCAGTGAAAAATCTGGTATATGGAGAGAAACCTATAAAGGGGGTATAGTCCTAGGTGGCCGATTATCATGGACCTTCATGTTGTCTTCCAACATGTGGTAGGGGTTTTGGGTCCAAAATTGACAACCAAAAGCTAAGATTCATTCATTCCCACTGGATTCAAGTAACTTGGTGGCCAAATCTTAGGGAATATTTCCGTATAGGTTGAGTTGTGGGAGAACTTGTACCTAAGGTTATCCTGGTCATGCTATTGGAAGTGTCGCCAGTTCTTTCAGAACGTAACCCTAGAACGTTTGGCCACCATAACCCTCTCCATACCTTGGTTGGTTTTTTGTCTACTGGAAGCATAGCCACTGATATTTATGATGTGACCCCAGTACCTTATTCTAAAATATTCACAAGGCCCAGTTACTGCTTGAGCGGAAGGACGTTAGACGTTTTTAGGAATTTTTCTCATACACAAAACCTCAGATAATTTTTCTGTTAATTTTTTCACACATTAGAATTAAAGGTAAGTTAACCATTTAATTTTTGTTTTGTCTTATGTATGTGATTCATTTTTTTTTCCTAAAGAAAATGTATGTGTTCAAGTGTGCTTACAAATGAAATAGTCTCAAGTATTGTTTATTTCTTTACTTTCTTGCCTGCGGATTTCTTTCTTAGAATAGAATGTTTATCATTAGTTACATGTTTCATAGGAATTATATCATCTTGAGGTGCCTCCTACATAGAATTTACAACATCATTAAAATTAATTTACCTTTCATACATGTTGAATGTGTTTACCTTTCATCATATTTTGAATCACCCTTTTTGTTGACACATGTACCGATACTTTTACCAACCTGCTCTCTTCTTCGACCCATCTTTCCCTCAAATCAAAACTATTTTATTTTCATGTTTCAAATTAGAACCCTTGGTCGATGTGACTAGAACCCTAGGGTTTCCAAACTATTTTTTATTGATTGAGGATGAATTTTTTTACCTTTCATCATATCCTGAATCACCCTTTTCGTTGATACAGAGATGGATACCTTTACTGGTGTGTTCTTCTTCGACCCATCTTTCCCTGAGCTCAAAACCCTTTTATTTTCGTGTTTCAACTTAGAACCATTGGTCCATGTCAAATTCTATTACCTAGCTTCCAAGTCTCAACTTGTTTTCCATTTAACATTTCCCTAGGGTTTGTGACTAGAATGCTAGGGTTTCCAAATTGATTTTTTTTTAGTGAGGAGGAATGATATTAGCTTTCATCATATTTTGAATCACCCTTTTTGTTGACATAACTTTCATATTTGACTCATATTTCCTTGAGCTCTAAGCCATTTTATATTCATGTTTCAACTTATAACCCTTAGTCCATGTCAAATTTTTTGACCTACATTCCAAATTTCAACCTTTTTTTTTAATTTAACTTTTCCCTAGGGTTTGTGACTAGAATTGTTGAGCCTCAAGACTTCCTCAATTTTGACATCGATTTCACTACCTTTTCCTCCTTTTTGTCAAACTCCATAAGCTCAAAAAATATTGATTTTCACATTTATGACATGTTAAGGTACCTTAATGATCTCTTTTTAATATTTTAAATGTTTTTTATTATTTGAATAAAACTTGTATTTAGCTACAAAATTCATGCAATTCTGCAGCTAATCTATGTTCCTACAACCACAACCATGGGTTAACAGGTTTTGAAGAATGAATGAAGGAGCGAAGTACATGGGAATTTGGGAAATGATCCATTCATGGATTCTATCCTATCTACCTATTCAGAATCGAAAAGGAAAGCACCTAGGATTGTGTTCAAAGGGTCAGTCAAAGAAAAGAACTGAAACAAGTGAGCGAGAAGATTAAGCTTCACGATTTTCTCTCAACGTAGCAAATCGTGAAAGAAACAAAAATCATATTTTTGTTTAGAGTTTTATGCCTAATTTGATTAGTCTCCAAAGTCGTGATAGCCTCAAAGATTAAATTCGACTCTGTTATAAATATCGGGTTGTGTAAATCTGAAACAAGCTCGATTTTATTGTAAAATTGGCATACATTAAAGCTCGGTTTTTATCAGTCAAAGGAGAACGCATTTATGGAATCATCGATGTTTAGTTAGTTGTGAATAAGTTTAGAACCATTCTGTTGTGGAGGGCCCCTGCACATAAGAGGTTTAGTAGTTTATTTGTTTGTCATTTCATAGTTTAATTTCTTATGCTTTTTGTTGTGTTTTCCGCATAGATATATGCTATGTTTACCTTATTTTCTTATTACAATTGATAGAATAGATACTTTGTTTACAATTCGTAGATTAAACATGCATTTCATTTTCATACAATAGACATATGCTCTGTTTTCATTTTTTATTGCAAATAGTTTCGAATTTCCATAGTATAGATGCTCATATTTGATATTGTTACTTCGTTGTTTGTTATTTCCATTTGAAAAATTTTGTTATGATTAGAATATATGTTTTTGATTAATATTTGAATAGACTTAGAATTCATTCTGATAGATACTCTGCTTTATAGAGATAATTCAGATAGATGTTTTGTTTTGTAAATTATAAATAGTTTAGATATATAGTTTGCTAGACTTAGAAACAAATTGGATTGATGTTTTGTTTGTAATTGAATAGACTTAGAGATGGTTTAAATATATGTTTTGTTATTTGATTAAATATATTTAGAATTAATTTAGATAGATGTTTTGTTATTTGATTGAATAGATTTAGAAGTGATTTAGATATATGTTTTTGAGATAATTTATCATAGTTGTCGGCATAGGTTGATTTGATATAGCTTAAGATTTATAATTTAGATTAATTTCTTTTTATGCAATATAATTTAATCATAGATCAATTTCCTTTCTTAGATAAACATTTCCTTTTCTTCCTTCTTGCAATTTTTATCTTTCAGTCATTAGAATACTTTCTCTAAGAGTTTTTTAGAGATTAATTTTCTTTCTTAGGTAAACATTAAACATTTCATTTTCTTCCTTCTTATTTTTATTTTTCCATCATTAAAATATTTATTTAGGTGTGATTAATTTCTATTGATTTCTTTCTTTTAATTTAATTTACATAAAAAATCCAAAACATACAAAAATATTGAAGTTTCTTCTTGTTTCTAGTTTCGTTGAAGTCAATTGTTCATTTTTAGATAAGCTAAAGTACAATTCTCATGATAAGATTTGATAGTTAAATTTAGATTTCATTTCACAAATAAATTATTAGTCTCTCAATTTCATTTAGACATTCCATATAAACACAAAAACATAAAAACAACATATAAAACCAACACAATGAATTAAGTAGAAAAGGCTTCTAGCATATATAGTGCATCTGCACTTCATAAGATTACTAACTCCAGTCGATAATTTATGATAGAAATTTAAGACATTAAATTGACTAAAAAAGTTTTCACCATTACCGGGGAAGTGTAATTAGGAGCCTTATCTCTTAATATTAAAAAAAAAAAAAACAACAAAAACATTAAAAAAAAATGACATGTGTAGAGAAAGAGATTCTAGGGTTAGATTTGTAGCTAGAGGTAGAAGTTTCATCCCAACAACACCACTCACTCCATCACAACCTTGTAGTGCCACACCATCCACCCAAAATCGTATTCCATTCTTAGCAGTAAGACATAGACTTCCTAAATTCTTAACATCATAAATTCAGCCCAGAGACTCTCCAACTTCATCAACTGAAGCAGTTATATAAGAATAAGACCTTAGATTCCCAACAGAAGGATTAATATTCTTAAACTCTATTGGAGAAAAACTCTTAACCCAAGAGCTAGAAATACCTAGTGGAGAAGAGGAAGAAGTCTTCTTTAATATACCATTGATAGAGGAACTAGAAGAATCAAAGCAGGAAAAAATAATTCCAAATTTAGAAACCTATATTAGTTCTGAGAAATATACAATGGCTGCAGAAGGAGAAGGAGAAGTACACAATCTGAATGATGACCAATTAAGACTAGGAGGAGGTGGACCTAGGATTGGAGGTGGAGGAAAAGGTGGAGAACAAGGTAGAGGAAGAGGAAGGGGAGAAGAAAGAGAACAAAGAAGAGAAGGAGGAGGAAATAGAGAAGAAGTGGATCATGTTGGATTTCTTATATTAGATGAGGATACAATTTCCACAATGAAGAATATCTCACCCTCCATCCTCCCCAATTTTCATGGATTAAGGAGTGAAGATCTTAAAAAAAATCTAATTGAATTCAAAGTTTTATGTAGATCATATGACTACTTACTCGATTCTCAAAAGTTAAAATTGTTTTCTGCAAATCTTAAGGATGCAACATTAAAATGGTTCATGGGATTAATAACACATTCTATTAGGACATGGGAAGAAATGAACAATGCATTATTACAAAAATACAAGAATTATTGCACACCTCTTAATTAGACATATGAAGTTTTTAAGATGATGCAAAGAGAAGATGAAAACTTAGAGGACCTAATTGAAAGATTTAGTTACAATCTAGAAAGGGCTAGGTTGAAAAATTTGGATGAAGATACTTTAAAATATCTCTTGTTGAAAACCATTAGAGATGAATGGATATATATTCTTAATATTATGGGAAAGGGAGACATTTATCAACTATCATTACCTAACATCTATGAATTATTCATACATATTTCAAGAGGGAAGTCAAGAATTGGGAGGATTTCAAGAGATCCTATTCTCTCTAGAGTCAATAAATCTACAGCTGGAATAGTAAGTAAGGCTGAAATAGGAAAAAATTTCAAAACAGATATTTTAGGGAGTCTTGGTGAATAAATAGACCCTAAAATTACAAAATACGCAAAGAGATGAAAGTGATGCCTTATCTATCTTCTATCCTAAATGCAGAAGTAAACATTCCTTAAGAGAATGTCCTCTTGATTTAAAAATCATAAAGACCTGTGTCATATGTACAAAAAATCATGAAACAAAAATTTTCCTTCTATTCCATGTCTTAGAGTTCTTTTCCAAGAGTGTTGCACAAAAAATTTTCATTATCCCTGTACTCCCTATTCCCAAATCCTGTCTATTTTCCATCATGAAAATGTGCCATTATATCCCTTATAGTATACTGAACAAACTCTTTGTTAGGCATTCCTGCAGTAGCTCCTTAAAAACATGCTAATTTGGAGAAACACACCCTTTGCTTTTCTCACTAACACTGATGCCTCATCTTAAGACTGGAGCAGCGCCGATCGGCGCTGGAATGGATTTCATACCTAAGCCAATCTAGTTCTAGAAGGTTTTTAAAAATGGAAACGAAGCTTCGAGATCTAGAAGCGTCATGGGAGGAGAGCTAGTTTTTTTTTCATGGGGATAGGGTCGAGCTTCTCCATTTGGGCTTCTTGTTCCTACAAAAGAGGAACCACCCAAGGAGATAAACCATTTCCCCACTTTAAGTGGATCCATGTTCCCTCTCCCTTCACTATAAAATGGACATCCTCCCATACCTCTGCTAGTTAGAACAAAGATAGAAGAAAAATAGAGAGAGAATTTTTGTTATAGGCATTGAAGGAGAGTTGAGACCTTTGGCCTTTTCATATCAAGTTGAAACAAGCGCTTTGGATACATGCCTGGATCCAGACTCATTGAAGGAGATTTGTGACATTAAGGTGCAGGTTGTAACTCCCCCTCTTATATTAATACGATACAACTGATTCTTACTTTCCACTCTTGTCTATGATGCATGATTTGATTTCTATTATTCCTTGATCAACTAGATAGATTGTTCATGTGAAATACATGTTGTGCTTTCATGTTTTTTGTTGTTTGATTTCTTATGCAGGTAACTAAGTGTTGAAAATAGAAAGGATCTGACTAAGGAGAGAAAATGATCAAAGGACTCGAGCGAGGAGTAGCATTAGATCGATGTAGGTCATCTATACGCGATCTGTGTCCATTTGCAATCTAGCAAAGTAGGCATTAGATTGTTCCTTGTTGTTACTAGACCCATCGTAGGGCTAGAGGGATCGTATCTATCCGCAGAGAGGAATTTCCTGCATAACAAATTGGTGACTCTGCTGGGGAGTATTGCCTTTAGTCTCCTATTTTCAAACTTTGATTTTTCATTTTGTCATCGATCTTTTGTCGAGGGTCCATATCCTTTTATATATAGCTTCTGTAATTGCTTACAGACATTAATCTCTCTTCTGAAGTGATAATCTTGGTTCCATTTTAGTAAACCCTTTCATTTTTAGTCCTTCTCCTCGATTAGCGCTGGTATTGCTCTGGCAAACACGCTAATCAGTGCTGAATGCATTTACATAGTCGTGCTTTTCCTCTTCCAATGTGGGTTGCAGCCTCATGGTCATGTCAATTTCTGTGTGTATCTTTTTTAAGGTTTCTTCCTATTTTTCTTCCAGTGTGTCTTATCCTTCTGTGCTCTTTTGCTTGAATAACTATTGTTTTTTTCTATTCAATGACACTTTTGACTCATGTTCTCCATATTTGGTTTTCTCTTTTTCAAAGCAAGTGCATCCTTATCGTCCGAGGGTTTCTAGTTGTTTTCAGGCCATATGAATGGTTGCATGCCTTGTTGATTTACAAAATTCTTATTGAGTCGAAGCTTATCGTATATTTCAAGATTTTTGTTTGATTGAGTTTGTTTTTCAATTGATTCTCATGACTAGAACTTTAAAGTGTTAACCTTGAGTGCGTTTGAGTCTCTTTTAAGCAACAAGCATAGATCACAATTTCTTTCTTTCAACTGAAGTTTTCTTTGAGTGTTGTTCAGTGTTAAAATGGAGACTGTCTTTTTTTGAGGAAATGAGTTTAGTTATCTCTTTGATTTCAGATCTTCATCTCTTGAATCATTTTGAGAGATTTATTTAGTACTCAAAATGAGTGATTACTTTTGATTTGCATTCTACATTTTTCATTGTGCTTATAAAAGAAAACAAAAAGATTTTTTATTTTCTTTTTTCTTTAAAAATGAAAATTTTCATTTTGATTCGCTTCTAGTGTGTCTATTGAAAGATAAGAAAGTTAAATATTTTTGTTTCGCTTTAGTATTATGAATTTGAAGAAAAAGTGAAATTTCATTCCATGCATTTTTTTTCTTTCTGCGTTGATTATATGAATTCCTTCTTGTTACTCAGGTAAATCCCCTCTGCGGACAAAGGTGATCCCACTAGTCCTAGGGTAGGTCTAGAAACAAGGAATCATGCTAGAGTGTAGGTTCCTAGATATTTGAATGAAAGAGGATGTGATAAGATGGCCTACCTGTGGTTCAAATTTATCGTCGACGCATGTAGTGATGATGAGAGTCGCTCACTCTTGATTTAAGACAAGTCAAAATCCCTCCGCCTATCGCGTTTGAACACCTGCACAAAGATTAGAAAATGATAACCACATACCACATACTAATTCCATCCAAAATCCACTAATCAGTCAGAGAAGACTAGCATATTGCATTCGATAAAGACAAAACACAAGACAGGAACCATACAATAGTCACTTATATTAATAGGTAGGAAGAAGAGATACAACCATGCTCTGAAGTTGTGGTCTCCTCCAGTGGGGCTCGGGCGAAGCACGTCTCAAAGCTTGTCGGGGAATTCAGACGGGATAAGGGACCTCTCGATGGAATTCCTTCTTGATCTACCTTCTCATTTATTCGACTATAACTTAGTTCTCTAATTTTAGCATTTTAGCTGCATAATCCTCTTTGTTCAACTAGCTTTCATGATGGGAGAAAGGTTATTTATATAGGGGGGAAAGGGAGAGGTTAGGATCCCTATAATCATGGAAGGGAGACCTATCTTCTAGGAGTGTCCCATAAGAGGAGGAAACCACTACCTAAAGAGGGAGATCCGTGGCTCATCCAGTTAACCACTTCCTGTGACTCATCCTAGAGGTGGGTGAAGGAAACTTCTGCCTCTAGTTTGTTAAAAAAAATTCCCAAAAAGGCTGGTGCGGGCACAACAAAGAGATAGAGCGCTAGCTGGCGCGTCCTCTAGTGTAAATCCTCCACATTGGCGCGAGGGGTGAACTGGCTACCCGCACCAATGCCAAAACATAGGTTTTTATGGGATTTTTGAGAAAATGTTCTACAGGAGAAATGATTTTCTTGTATATAAGGATGTAAGGAAGGTGCTTGCAGAGGATGACATTGCTCACAGGTCACAGGAAAGACCCTCCGATATGCGAGGCAAGGGATTGTAGGCACGGTGACAAATTGTTGTGTAAAAGATGCCCCCTAAAGCATGAGGTCCGAGAGAGAGGGAGGGGTGAAATGATTTATGAGAACGCGTTCGACCCAAACACTATTGTCGGAAAACCTACAAGTACAAATACAACTGATACATCTGATACATGACATGTGGCATGGGTGCAGCCATCCATAATAGAGTATATAAGCAATGAGATCTGAGGTATGGACATAACCATCCAGCAGTAGGGATCAACAAATAGAATCAGGTATGGTCGTAGCCATCCAATAAGAAGAGTCATATAATAAGTCATAGTAACCCACAAAGAACCTGCAACCTGGATTTCATCAGAAAAAACCTAGGGTCTTGCGCTCCATCTCGACCCGAACAAAGTACAAATTTGAGCATGCAAATGTGTGAGATGAAGTCGAACATGCAAGAACATCGTCTGATTACCAGCCAATGACGAAAGTTGTTAATAGATGTGAGAGAAACCACCAGTAATGAAAATGGCTCTCAAGGTACAAAAGGTACAATCCACGGAATGTGAACAGTGATTTGATGTCGAACACCCACAGAGTCAGTTGATCAAAGGCCAATGATGTGGACCTTGTGTCGAATGCGAAGAACCTGCCATTAAGGCATGCAAGATCCAAGGTACCTGAAGGGAGTCTCTATATCAACTTCCTAGATAACGAGCTGGAGTCGACAGGAAGTGATCTTGATTGAAGGTGGGCCATGATGTTTCCCACATCATCGACAAGATACAGAGGAATATGATTTTTGTGAATCAAGACCAATAGAGAATCGGAGGGAGGTTGAAAACTTCAAAGGAAAAATTCTCTTGAACATATCGGCGGCATGACACTGGATTTGGCAGTATTTGACATTAAGGGATCTGAGGTCATGGTGACATGGAAAAGAGTAGATGAGCAGTCAAAAGAGATTACCCAAACCCACGGAGGCAAACAAATAACGAGATGAGATGTCCCCAAACCGACACGAATGCAGACAAGTGCCATGTTCAAGAGTGACATACTTCCAACACAACTACAATCTGGTTCCATTTTCCCCCACCATTTCTAGTGAGTAACCCAATTATTTTTGAAAGCAAGCTTGAAGGGGATATCATATGCTTGCGATGTAAGTTTTTCCTTCGGACAAATCCAACCTAGTACATTGTACGAGCCCTTGGAAGAATGAACTCGAGTAACGTCATGACGACGGAGTCTGATGTCATCAGGTTTTAACAAGTATAACAAAGGGAGAACTCGACATATTTTCATATTTAGAGAGTTTGAAAAGAAAGTGGAAAAGAAAACTCCATCAATCCCTTTTTGTAAATAGTCTCACAGATCCGAAAAGGTATAAAACTGTGTCTGAGAGAACCTCTTAGCCGCAATCGTCTAAGGTATTCCTTTTTCATAAATAATATATCCCAGTTCAAAATGACAAGCGACTCGAAGATCTTTTTAGTTTTAGGGAGTCAGAAAAGAGCTAAAAGGTGACTCCAGTAGTGAATTTTTTGTGTTTTTACTGAGTCCAAAAAAGTATAAAATACAACTCGTTTATTCATCATAACCACATGAAAACTTGTCCCTGCACAAAAAGACGCGTGTAAAACGTATTCCTCGAAAAATAATATGAAAATATATCGACAAATATGTTTTAAAACCTATTTTATGATTTGGAAAAGTTATAAAAGACCATAAGTGGTAAATAATATTTACTTTTCATTTTTACCTCTTTGTAGAACAACAGTGACCCGTTTCCATCGTGATCTTCAAGCGATGATTGTGAACAATCCAGTGGACCAATCTGGATTCTGTCTGTTTTCAGGTAAGATCCGACACCATTTGCTATCTTTTGAGCTATATTTCATTGCATTCTGTTGTCATTTTGGATCCCTTAGGGGAGGATTTGTAAAATCTAGGGCATCACAGTTGGCGTGGGTTTCGGGCACGGACCCGCGCCAACTACGCAACCCAAAAATCCATTTTAAATGGAATAAAATGCAACAAATTGATTGCAAATTTTAATGCCCAAGGGGACTTACAATGTTCCTATGATCAATTCATGCAAGTACAAAGCAAAGAAAGATGGTAATCGAGTGGAAAGAGAGAGAACACAGTGAGGAGGATGAACAAGCCATGGAAAATTAACAATGTATGCATGCCCTCAGAACTTGTGGGCTCAAGAAGTTCTTCCTAACACTGTGTCTCTAGGCTCAGCCCAAATTGCTGCAGTATCAAATAAGCATTTGGAACAAAGATCAGGAAAATTTTGTGCTTCAGGATCAAGAGCTCAAACTCGAAGTTTCTGATGTGTATTTCATCACTGGATTTTCGCGTAGGGGTGCAGTCCCTATCTTGACTGGTGCCCAGCATTCCAGAGAAAGCATGGCAATGGTAATTGACATGGTGTGCCATGGGGCACGAAAAGGAAAAGGGAGCGGCAAAGTGGATATCCAAACCGTCCCTGATCTGGCACTGAGATTAGTGTTTCACACTATCATGCGAGCTGCAGGATTGCAAGCACTGCATGAGGCCACGAAGACACAACTTCTTCTTGCTTCAGAGTGTATGAATCCGACTCTTTTCAACTGGGCCGTGGCCGTGACCATCAACATCAAACATCATCTCACCAAGTGCAAGAAGACCAACTAAAGCAGTTTGGGTATGGATCCATTCTGGTATCGTTCTTCTTGGAACGATTACCCATATTCTAGCGTCAGGAGGTTATAGTCCTGATGCCACCACCCAACGAGCCATGGATGGCCCGATGGGCGGCATTGATGCCTAGTTTAGGGGGTGGCCAATAGATGTCTTGGAGACCATAGTTTTTTCAATTGGCTTTGACGACAACTGAGGATTGGCCCTACGCCAACACAGACTTCACTGGAGACCCAGACCTCCCACTCCCGGAGGGAGAGGATTGGGACGAAGAACTTGGTAAGACTCATTTTTTATTTTCATTAGTTTATAATTTTTTTTGATATATATGCATGTTCTGACAGTTATTCTTATATTTATGTAGATTTTGGCCCAGAGCGTCCTGCAGGTATGTCGCCGGTAGCGAGGAAAATTCCTCGCGATTTCGATCCTCATGGTGAGGGTGGCAAGGAGGAGATAGTGCAGAACCTAGAGGGGATCTCCCATGGGATACCAAACTATGCTCTCTTGGATGATGTGCCTCAGGCCTATCAGAGGCATAATGTAGGGGTGTTGAGTCATATCCACCGCTTGCTGAGGCGATTTGTATAGGCAGTGACGTGCTATCATGAGCACCACGCCGATTAGGCACTTAGGCTTTATTTCCGCACATTTTTGAGAAACATGTTGTCTCATGATGTAACTGGAACAGACAAATATTATTTTTGGGTTTATAGCCTTTGCGATACCAAACAAACTATATATATATATATATATATATATATATATATATATATATATATATATATATACATCTATTTTCTACATGGTTCTATTTACATATGATGATGTTTTTATAAATTGCGCAAATGTCTATCTAACACAATGTTAGCTATTGCATCTGTTAATGTATTCAATAGTCTTGGTATATGTTGATATGTAATGAAATCAAAATGTCTTGCAAGTAAACAAATACACAAATACAATCTCAAAATGCATGAGTTTCAAACCGAACAATGACCGTTCAGTTGAAGAACAACAAGTTGTGAATCCAAATTCACAAGAAATGTGCATATGCTGAGGTTAACTACCTCGGTTAATAGTTCCAAAACAACACTATATTCAACGACATTGTTTGTAGCTGGTCCTAGACAAATACCTTGTAAGTTAATCAACTCACCAACAGGATCATAAATTACCCAGGCTGCCGAAGACAATTTCCTTGTACTGCGGGAAACACCATCCGCGAAACTGACATAAGGGGAAATAGACATCTGCATAGCAAACAAGACCCAATAAGCAGAAAAAATCTCACAAAGCACATCAAACCAAAACATGCACACAAAATGAAAAAATCACCTAGGTGTATATACCATGCATAAATGACTCAAGCATAATACTTTTCAGATACAACCCATTTCTAGGCTGCGATAAGGGATAACCTTCATAGTTAATAAGCTCATAAGCCCCATTCTATAACACACGTTTGACGATGTAGGGCCCATGCCACATGGGTTGGAATTTTCCTGCCCTTAGCTTGTCATAAGCTTGGTCGTATAGGAGAACGAGATCACCTTCAATAAAAGAATGAGGGGAAACTGTTTGGTCAAAATGGGCTTTGACTTGCTTATTCTGTGCTTCGATGACCAAGGCAGCTAAGCGATGAGTTTCATCCAATCTGTCTAAGTAGAGGAGACGTTCTTCTTTAGGCAAAGTACTAAGCAGTAATTATGCAGCTAATTTAACTGAAGGGATTTCACATTCAATTGGAAGCGTGGCTTCTAGACCATATACCAACTGGAATGGGGTAAATATGGTTGCACTCTTGATCGAAGTTCGGTAAGCGTAAAGAGATGAAAACAACATGAGATGCCAGTTTTCTTTATGGATCCCAATTGTTCGCTGAAGAATTGTAACAAGGACTTTGTTTACCACTTAAACTTGGTCATTAGCTTGAGGATAATAAGGTGTTGAGCTGTCGTGACGTAGACCCAACTTAGATGTCAGCTCCGCCATCATATAATCCCGAAATTAGAACCATGGTTGGTAACGATGGCTTGAGGGACACCAAACTGAGCGATAATGTGATTGAATATGAACTGTGCTGTTGTCTTACCATCCGCAGCCAGTGTAGGCATTGCTTCGGCCCATTTCGTAAAATAATTGACAACGACGATAATATAGGCATGCCGCTCGGCTGAACGAGGGTTACACGTCATAAAATATATGCCCCGTTTGGAAAAAGGGCCAACGGTAATGACAGGGTGTAAAGGAATAGGCGGCACAAGCATCTTGCGTTGATAAATCTGGCACACATGGCATTTGTGTACTGCAATAATGCAATATTTAAAAATGGATGGCCAGAAATAGCTAGCACGAAGGATCTTCAATGCAGTGGCATAACCAAACATGTGACCACCACAAGCGCCACTGTGGTAGTAATTTAAAACTTTCTCAACTTTCTTGAGGGTTAGACATCGGCGGAGTACATAATCGATTCCAACACGATAAAGGGTATCTCCAACAATATGATAAGGTTGTGATTGATGCCGAATGCAGCGTCTGGAATCTTTCATTAACTCAGACCTGAATGTAGAGGTTTGGAGATACATGATGATATCATTGTACCACAGATCGAGGGTGCTAATCAAGAAGAGAGTTTCGTTCGAAATATGATCCTTGGAAGAAGAAGGATTAGAGTCAGCAGGGAGAGAACAAATCAAATCAGTGAAAAAAGTGATTTCTTTGATTTTGCAGTAGTAAACTCCAAAGAAAAATCTTGGAGGATAACAATCCACTTCCAGTATTTCCCCCCCAACAACTACCGAGACATAATATAATTCATGGGGTTACAATCAGAAATCAAGGTCACCGTGTGTAAAAGGATGTAATGACGAAAACACTGGATGACCTGGACCGTGGCCAGTGCTAACTTCTCAACATGTGCATAACAAGTTTCAGGGTCGAGAAGGTTCCGAGACAAGTAGTAAACGACATGCTCGGTACCGTCATCATCATCTTGAACCAAAACCATGGCGATCATACTGAAGGCGGTAGCTAGGTAGAGGGTGAAATCATGATGATAATTCGGAGGATGTAATAGGGGAGCATTGACAAGCAACGTATTAAGCCTATCAAAAGACTGCTAAGAAATCTCATCCCAACCGAAAGGGACGTCCTGCTTTAAAAGTCGCGTAAATCCTTTGGCTACTTCGGCATAGTTTGGGATGAAACAACGTAGGAAATTTTATTTCCCTTGGAGACTCTGGAGCTGATGTAATGAGGATGGGGAGGGGAGATTGACAATAGCCTCAACCTTCAGAGGGTCAAGATGAATTCCATATTTAGATATGATAAACACTAAAAGTCTACCGGAGTCAACGCAGAAGATGCATTTATGCGGATTGAGCCGGATGTTGTAGCGTCTACAACAAAGAAATATCTGATGGAGATGTTCCGTGTGGTATTTCCATGCAGCTGAATGAGTCGGAAGGTCATCCAGGTATGGTTGAACAATATGCCAAAATCGTGAAAGGCATAAGACATCGTGCGCTGGAATGTAGCCCCATCATTTTTCAAGTCAAAAGGGAGTTTATTATACGTGAACGTTCCCCAAGGACAGATAAAATAGGTCTTGTGTTGATCAGACGAGAGAATGTTGATTTGATTATAGCTAGAAAAATCGTCCATAAGGGAGAATATTTCACTCCCCGCACAGTCGTCAATGATCTGATCGATAAATGGGGTGGGATAGTTATCCTTAGGACAGGCTCGATTTATATCGCGATAATCAACACAGACGTTAATTTCTCCCTGCTTCTTATCCACAGGAACAATGTTAGAAACCCACTCTGTCAGAGGAATCGGATAAATGAAACCTGCTTTGCGAAGTTTTTCAACTTCAGCTTTGATAGCGGCAGCTTTCCAAGGATGCACAGGATGAAGACGCTGGAAAACAGGCTTCGCACCTCGGTAGGTGGGAATCTCATGCACCACAATACTAAGGTCGATTCCAGGCATCTCTTCGTAAGACCAGGTGAAAACATCACGGAATTCGCGAAAGAGACTAGTGTACACGTGGATTTCTTTGGAAGAGTAAATGACTCCCACATGGATGTTCTCAACAATCCCCGGTTTCATGAAAATGTCAATAGGCATCGTTTGAGTAATGTTACCCAAGTTGCCTTCAGCGAAGACTTCATGAGTCAAAATAGGTGTTTGAAGTGGCAAAGAAGGAACTTTAGATGCAAAGTGCTCAAGATAGTTAGACATTGCCCCGAGGCAAGGCATAAACGAGGAACGATGATGCCCATCGCTCCACGGTAGATCTTCGAGAGACATGTTTTCCATGATAGCCTCGTCAGATGGAAACACTTCTTTCAAAGGATCAGGCGAATCTGCATTGCCAAACCAGGGGAATTGAGAATACAAGTTGAGAGACATGCTCAAAGGAGCAGCTTCAGGAGGGGGAGAATCAAATGCAGCTGTAATCTCACAATAATTGATTTTGATTGGACTAAGCGGAATTGAACCTCCAAATGCATTAACCTGTTCAAGTAAAGGGACGATCCATGCGTCATCTGACTGAAAGACCATATTGACTTTGTAGGTTTTAACCCTAAACAGAAATTATCTACACACGAATCTTATAATATAAAATAAACAATAACGAGAGCATAAAACATAAAACAGATAAACACAGAGATTTTCCCCTGGATCCCAAATCAGGACAACTATCTTGATCTTTCATTATATTCCTTTTAGTGTTACAACACATATATATACATGCCGAAGCATACAAAAACCCCAATCCATTAACCCTGGATTAGAACATAACCATAGTTCCCTTGACCGGATCTACAAAATACCAAGGGATGAAAACCATCGTACCCCAAAACCATCTGCAAACTCATGCACAAAACATGGGTGGGTCCGCACACCAAAACAATTTTCGCCGGGGCGGTGCCCCGAACCCCAACAGTGGGGGTTGCCTCCCCCCTTGTGACCCTCCTGCTGCGTCTGGTGCAACGTACAGTGCATGGGGCTAGTCGTGGAAAGAATATAACACATGCCCAACATTCTCCCACTTGTTGTTTTCTTTCCACAAGGGGCCACAGGAGAGCTTAGTCATTGGGCCAATTCTTCAACACCCATTGTTTCTCTACACCAAGAGAACTTCTGAGTGCTCACAGACTTCGTTAATTCATCTGCAAAATTCTTCAAAGTGTCCACCTTTACCAGCAACACCCTTTTAGCCTCAACCATATCTCTAACAAAGTGATATTGAACATCAATGTGCTTTGTCTTTGAATGGTAAGCAGGGTTCGTAGCCAAGAAAATTGCACTTTGGCTGCTCCATGATCTTTCCTTATAGCCTTGCCAACCCCATACTTGGAACACAATCTATGACAAAATTCTTCCTTGCTTTTTGTGAGTGAAAACACTATAATCACCGCCTCACCTTAGTTGAAAGAGCCACTACAGACTGTCTTTTACTCATCCAATGGACTGCGCCTCCAAATAGGCTAAACACATACCCACTTGTAGATCTTCTTTGGTCCAGATCTCTAGCCTAGTCTGCATCAACAAAACCATGAATGTCCAACATTCTTTCCAATCTTGGTCTTCCTTGGTAGCACAAGCCATAATCACTAGTGCCACGTAAATATCTGAAAACTCGCTTCACTGTTGTCCAGTGCTCCTTTCCTGGGTTTGACATAAACCTGCTCAATACTCCCACTGAATGTGCAATGTCTGGTCTATTATATACCATTTCATACATCAGGCTACCAACTGCACTTGCATATGGAACACGGGACATATGTTCCTCTTCTTCGTGTGTCTTGGGACACTGTTCAGTAGACAGCTTTACACCTACAAGAATAGGGATATTCACTAGTTTACTATCCTGCATATTGAACCTCTGCAATATAGTTTCAACATACTACCTCTGGTTTAACCAAAGCGTCCTCTTTGCCCGATCTCTCTTAATTTCCATGCCCAAAATATAGTTTGCAGCACCAAGATCCTTCATGTCGAATTTGGAGAACAGTTGGGTCTTCAAATCTTGGAGAATTTCTTTGTCATTTCCAATCAACAACATATCATCCACATACAAGACAAAATAAATAACACGGTCACCAATTAATTTAAAATAAACACAATGATCCTCCTTGCTTCTAGTGAAGCCAAGTCTCTGTATATAGGTATCAAATTTTTGATACACATCCTTGGTGACTGTTTTAACCCATACATAGACTTCTTCAACCTGCATACCAGTTATTTGTTACCCTTCACCATAAAGCCTTTATGTTTCTTCATGTAGATCTCCTCTTCTAGATCCCCATGAAGAAATGTTTTCTTCACATCCATTTGTTCTATCCCAAAATCAAATGCAACAACAACAGATAAAAGTAATCTAATAGAAGTAACCTTGGCAACAGGAGAAAAAATATCACCAAAATCAATTCTCGGCACTTGGGAATAACATTTTTCTACCAACCGAGCTTTGTATTTCTCCACCTTTCATTATACATTAATCTTCTTCTTAAATGTTGAGATTGAAACAAGATGATGAACTTAGTGGAAAGGAGTCGCCTTCACTAAGTTGGCTCGCAGGCTATTTTTGGCGCAAAGTATATTTTTAGACATATGGATCATGTTCTATGAGTTGCAGGATGCTCTTTTTGGATGGTTGGTCAAGTTGGAAAAAATATATGGACTTATATTTTTAAACATATTGGGCGGAATCTATTTTTAGATTTCCAGTCTAAAAATAGATATGTCGAATATTATTAGCTCTTAATAATATTTGGACTCTAAACATTATCTTATTCTCTTGGAGCACTTCAGTTAAGTGCATAGATGTGGCACAGGAGCTGACAGAAGGAATTACGCTATTCCTGAGGGTTATGTGGAGCAATTGCATGGATACTTCAATTAGAACTCATGTGACAGAGTTTGGTGGAGTTGATTGAGGAAGTTGATGGAGTTGTGTTCAGTTTAACTAATCTAAACATAGTTGAGCTATTTGTATTCAGTTTAACTAATTGATACAATTAGTGAGAGTGGTGTGAATTAATTAATTAATTATTAATTAATTCACTAATTATAAACTCATTAATCAACTAAAGAATACATCAATTAACTTCAGTGCATGGACAGTTTCAGTGGAGACCAGTGCAGAAATAGGTGAAAGAGCAGATTAACTATCAGTTGTGACTATACAGTTTCTATTTGCAACACACAAATAGGTGGAGAAGCCCATGAGGATTGTACAGTACAAGCCAGGTGGTTTATATATTTAATGAAGCCATCTCATAACATTGAAAACGCAATAGAGGCTGGCTATCAAGTGGCAAAATATTGGATCATGTGTTTTGCTAGATCTAGCTTGGTAGTGTGTAGAAATTGGAGGTGGTGCTGAGAGCTTGTGAAGAGCTTTGTACTATGATTGTTACATGATCTCCATGACATATAATATACAGATAGTTGGGGTTTTCAGCTTTAAGCTTTCCCATTAAATACTGTGTTCATATGTGTGATTGTTTGTGGTTTTAATGTATGCATGCAATTGATTTTATTTCCGCATGTAATGATCAATGGTAGAAGAGATTATGTACTATGCATGAAGCTAAAATAGTGTGTGATCAGGAGAATCTCGGTGGATAACATATCAGTTATTCAAATTTCTACATTAAACACCCATTTTCTCCCAGTGGGCTTCCTTCCAACCAGCAACTCCACCAGATCCCATGCCTCATTTTTGTGCAAGGATGCCATTTCATCATCCATGGCCTCCTTCCAGAGTTTTCCATCCTCTGAATCTACTGCCTCCCTGACAGTTTTTGGATCATCATCAGTTATAGTTAAGGAAAAAACTGAACAGAAAGCAGATGGACTATACCTTTCTGGTTGCCTTCTTTCTCGAACTGATCTTCTCAAAGCTGGAGTTTGTGGCTCTTCCTCTTCTGAATCTTCTTCTACTGTAGAGTCTGATTCATACTCCTTTAGATAAAACTCTATCTTTTTAGGTTCCTTTGGTATGATTTCATGTTTAACAACATCTTTCACCTCTCTAAACACCACATCTCGACTGTACACAACCTTCCTTGTTTATGGGTTCCAAAGATTGTAACCTTTTAAACCATCCTTATACCCAATAAAGATGCACCTTTCAGATGTATTATCCAACTTGGTCCTTTTCTCCTTTGGAAAATTTACATATGCATCACATCCAAATACCCTTAGATGCGAAAGAGAGGGTTTCTTACCAGTCCATACCTCATGTGGAGTCTTATCCTCCAACACTGATGAAGGTGATCTGTTAACCAGATAGCATACAGTCTCCACTGCCTCTGCCCAGAATTCTTGTCCTAACCCAGTACCACTAAGCATGCTTCTTGCCTTTTCCATCAATGTTCTGTTCATTCTTTCTGAAACTCCATTTTTCTGAGGTGTGTATGGAGTAGTCTTCTGTCGTGCTATACCACACCTCTTAAAGAACTCTTCAAATTCCTTCTTGCAGAACTCCCCACCATTATTTGTCCTCAACGCCTTTATCTTCTTCTCTGTCTGGTTTTCCACCAGAACCTTAAATTCTTTAAATCTGTCAAAAGCTTCAAATTTCTTCCTCAAGAAATATATTTATGTATTCCTTGAGAAGTCATCTATGAATGAAACATAGTACACAGAATTTCCCAGTGATGGACCTGACACAAGTCCAAACACATCACTGTGCACAAGTTCTAATATCTTATTCGTCCTCTTAGCACCAGAAGGAAAAATCACATGATTCTCCTTCCCATATACAAAATGTTCACAGAAATCAAAATCCAAAGAGAAATTATACATACCTTCTACCATACCATTTCTATGCAGTATCCGAATGCCCTTCTCTCCAATATGTCCAAGCCTTTGATGCCATAACATGGTCTTTTCTCCAGAGATAGCTAGGCTTTCCACTCCACTTTCAGGAACCACAGAACTATTACACCCATCAATAACAATGCTACCTTGTAGCTTGTACATATTTCTAGTCCGAACTCCCCGCATTAATACCAGTGCTCCCTGAACCATCTTGCAGGAATATTTCTCGAACATTGTTTTTACACCTGCATCATCCATCTTGCTTACAAAAATCAGATTTCTAGCCAATGCAGGAATATGCAGAACACCAGGAAGTGTTCTAATCCTTCCACCTTGCAGCTTTAGCTTGACCTTTCCACATCTGACGATTGTGGCCTTCCTATCATCCCCTAGGAAGACATCACCTCATATTTTTCATACTCGCAGAACCACTCCCTATGGGGAGTGAAGTGAAAGGATGCACCTGATTCAATCAACCATGATTCATGATCTACATGTGTATTTGAAGAAGAAGCCAAATACACATCCCCACCTTCATCCGAGGTGGTTTTTTCCTCTGTAGAAGGAGAATCATCAAATCCCTTTCCTTTCTCGGGAGCTTTAGATCTGCAGTCCTTTTTGTAGTGCCCTTCCTTTCCACATTTCTAGCATACCTTTACAAACTTTCTAGGAGATTTAGATCTCCCTCTAGATTTGGATCTCCCACTAGAAACCTTATTCTTGTTTCTATTTTGGGACCTTCCTCGTACAGATAAGGCATCTCCATTCTGGCCCTCCATATTTCTCCGTCGCATTTCCTCCGACAGCAAGGCTGAGACAATGTCATCAAAATTCAAGGTAGTTGTATTGCTACCTATTGCAATAACCAGACTATCCCACGAGTTAGGTAGAGAACACAACAAACTGATGCACTTATCTTCATCTGAGATTTTAATATCAACAGATGATAGCTGACTTACCACAGTATTGAGGCGTTTAGATGCTCTGTCACTGAGTCTCCATCCTTCATCCTCAGGTTATACAGCTTTTTCTGCAGGAATAGCTTATTCACCAGATACTTAGATTGGTACAAAGTCCCAAGTTTTTCCCACAAATTCTTCGTCATAGCTTCCCCATATACATTCAACAATACTGAATCTAAGACACACAACCATATTGTGCTCTTAGCCTTCCGATCCAATTTCTTCCAGTATTCATCTGACATTGTCGTTGGTTTAGTACCTGGATCTACCACGATCCACTGATCTTTATCGTCCAGCAGATCCTCCATCTTGAGCTTCCACAACTCAAAACTCTGACCATTAAATTTCTCGATCTTTATCTTTCTGCCGCTCGCCATCCTCTTTCACCACAAGAATCGATCCTGCTCTCCCATTGAACAGGGTCTACCTCAGGCCCGAGCAAAAAACCCTCAGCTGCAAAGGTGTCCCCTTGAAGCCAAAACAACTCTGATACCAAATGTAGGTTTTAACCCCGAACATAAATTATCTACACACAAATCTTATAACATAAAATAAACAATAGCGAGAGCATAAAACATAAAACAAATAAACACAGAGATTTTCCCCTGGATCCCAAATTGGGACGACTAGCTTGATTTTTCATTATAATCATCTTAGTGTTACAACACATATATATACATGCCGAAGCATAAAAAAACCCCAATCCATTAACCCTGGATTAGAACATAACCGTAGTTCCCTTGACCGAATCTACAAAATACCAGGGGCCAAAAACCATCGTACCCCAAAACCATGTGCAAACTCATGCACAAAACATGGGTGGGTCCACCTATGAGTGGGTCCGCACACCAAAAAAAATTTCGTCGGGGCGCTGCCCCAAACCCCAACAGTGGGGGCTACCTCCCGCCTTGTGAACCCCCTGCTGTGCCCAGTGCAATGTACATCGCATGGGGCTAGTCGTGGAAAGAATATAACACATGCCCAACAAACTTGAATGGTATTTGGTGGCGGAAGGGTAAAAATACCCATGAGAGTGGGATCTTTGAAAATACTGGGCCCTATACTATCAGGGGGATTAGGAATCTGATCCACGTATGGCACATTTTTCTCGGAACACGAGGTAAAGAACGACAACTGATCAACAGTAATAATTTTTCCCTCGTGTGGAAATTTTAAAAGTCGAAAGAGGGTGGACAGAACGCACAACATAGCGTGAGTCCAACTGCAACCAAGTAGAATATTATAGTTGAGTTTGGTAACAATGAATTCTACTTCAAAGTTTACCGTCTTTCCCTGCAACGTGATTGATAAGCTAGTGAGAACACCCAAGGGTTTTGATTCCCTTCCATCGAATGCCTTAAGGGCATTGGGTGATGAAGTCAGGGCTGGAGAGCCAATAGCCTTCCAGCAAGCAGATGACATGACACAGGTAGATGCACCTTTTTCCACTATGGCTCTATGGATGTTGGGACCGTTAATACTGACTTGTATAATAATCACAATCTGGTGCGGAAGTCGGGGGACAAAATTCTCTAAGTCGAAAGAGAGAAAGCTCGAATCAACAAGGTCAATCCCGCTGATCATAGATAATAACACTTTCTGTTGAGACGGAAAACTCTAAAGCACTTATAACGCGGACATAATCGAAGGCGCCTGTGCTAAATCCTCAACAATACTATAATGCTGAGCAGCTCTAGCGTTAGGATTATAAGAATATTTCTAGAGAACGCCTTTAGAAGGTGGTCGTACAACGGGTTCAGCACTGGGCCTTTCAATTTCAAGAGGACCAGAGGTAGGTGGGGGAGAAGGACCATCAATGACCTCTTTCCTAGCTACCTAGCATGATCCATCATAATCCTTTGACCGAGTAGCAATGGAAACAGGCGCAAAACCATTCATCATGAAAACTTGAGAACCAAACGACGCAGATGGCAGAGGTTTCTCGACCATCTGGGTCTGCTGAGATGGGAAAGGTTCTTTAAGGACCGTCGGAGTTCCCTTAGCACCTTTTAGTAGTTGAATAACCTTGGATCTTCTAGGACAATCCTTGGTGTAGTGGTCCTCATCACAAATCAGACAGGGATACTTCGACTTTCACTGTGAACCATCATCAGCATGAGGTTTAGACGATTCCGGTTTTGGGGCATCATATTTAGCCTTTCCTTTTCCCTTATTTTTCCCCTTGGAAGTCTTTTACACAGGATTAGCCTGAATGGCGTTGACCTCCGAGGTTTTACTAGAATCTAGGGTAGCCTGAGGAGCAGAATTATTGGAATAATTTTATTTTTGCTTCCCATTGGAAGACTTTCGTGAAATCTGAGACACAGAACCAATAATGTCGTTGATTGATGGGGTAGCCAATGCTTTAGAGGTCCCAGGTCATGGAGCCTCAGTTAAGATGTCATACAAAATGCCAGATTGAGAGTACACGAAATCAAGGTACTGGGCATGAGCGATAGCTTGTTTCTTGGTTACACATGCCCCCATGGCGATGTATTTCGCAATCTGATTGAAAAAATAGGTAGTGAACCAATGATTAAGAAGCTGATTAGGAATTTCAAACTCGATCAGGCGACGACGCTGTCTCCATTCATGAATGTGGTCCGAGATATGGGTAGCCTGGTCCTATTTCAAGGATTTTAGGAGATGCGTCCTGGCTTCATAACGAACTGGAAACTAGAAATGGGTAAGGAATTCCATAGCGAGAGTGTTGAAATATTGAAAGATGCCACGAGGAAATTCAATATACCACTTAGCTGTAGCTCCGGTAAGAGTGCACTAGAAAAGACAGAGTCGAACAGAGTCATCCACCCAAGAATTAGAAGAACACCATAAATGGTATGTCATGACATAATCTTGGGGGTCTTCTCCAGACTTGCCCTCAAATTTGGGAAAATCACCAAGAACCTTCATTGGGACCAGAGGCCAAAAAGGATTATGAAAAATGGGATCATTTGTCAATTTGGACACATCCGGTAACTCCAACGTGGCGAGAAAAGGTAATTGAGGGTTAAAAGGCATAGCAGGTCCCCAATAAGGTCCCGTAC
Organism: Pinus albicaulis; assembly: GCA_034641835.2. Classification (NCBI taxonomy): domain Eukaryota; kingdom Viridiplantae; phylum Streptophyta; class Pinopsida; order Pinales; family Pinaceae; genus Pinus; species Pinus albicaulis. The sequence continues at coordinate 1,205,419,571 of CM076579.1, read as the reverse complement.
CCATACTCCATCCTGGTTGAGTATAAATCTGCCCCTATTGGTTCTTTCCTGAAGGATTCGGACCATAAAGGGTATAAGAAAGATAATTCGATTGATATGGCAGCTGAGGACCAAGATATGGGGGTTGAAAAATAGGATACTGATTCTTAGTATACAAAGGACCCGATAGAGCAGCATAAGGATTTTGTTGTGGAGTATAATTATAGCCTGGCGATTGAGGGTAATAAGCAGGACCTTGAGGCGAGTTTTAAACCGGTCGATATTGACCTTGAGGGAAATAACTGCCTTGGGGTTGAACGGACTATTGATAAGTGGGGCCCTACTGAGCTGAATAGGTCGAGCACACAGGTTGATTCGGCTGTAGCATAGAATAGAGTGGTGGCTGAGCAGGGTTAATAGGTTGTGTAGGTTGTCCTAGTTGAACAGGTTGACCTGAATGATGAGGGCCACCAGGTTGTCCCTACTGAGCAGGTTGGCCTGATGGTTGGGCTGGACCAAGTTGTGCCTGATAACTAGGTTGGCCTGGAGTAGGACCAAAATATGGCCCTGGCTGTGCAACATTTGGAAAATATGGCTATTGAGGTTGCACCAAAGGTTGAGATGGATGGATCTGCCCCCCAGGACTGTATGAAGTTCCGAGTTGATATATCGATTGCCTGGCTGGTCCTTGAGGTTGCCTTGGTTGGACCACAGGCTGAGCTTGTAAAGGTTGACCTTGAGGATTGTAACGCTGCCCTTTTCGGCTATAAAACAATCCCTGCTGGACCGAAGGTTGTCCCTGTAAGGGTTTCCCTTGTGGGTCATATGCATACCCTTGCTGGGCCGAAGGTTTTCCCTGAAAGGGTTGTCCTTGCGGGACGAAAGCATATCCTTGTTAAGCCAAAGGTTGTCCCTGCAAGGGTTGTCCTTGTTGGTTAGAAGGTTGCACAGGCAAGGTAGGTATAAAACCATTAATGAACTGATAATCCTCAGGAGCAGGCAAATAGATAGGGTTGCCTTGCTCATCATATTGAAATGGAAGTGAATAAATCGGGGTACCATCCACTCCATAATGAGAAAAATAAGACCGATAAGGATCCTAGGGGGACTGATAAGTTTGGGAGTTCTGCTGCTAAACAGCCAGCCGATACTCCTCAAAAGAAAGGCCATCAGGGATCGCCATGGAAATTGAGGTTTCTACTGAATTTGAAACTTCTAACGACTGAGTAGTGACAATTGGTACCAAAGCATCCACACAGACAGTAGGCATAGTGGGAACAGATGTAACAAAAGGCATTTACGAAGAGACAGGTGTCGTTGGCGACATCCCTAATGAAAGGAGAACCGGACCCCTTGACAGAGTTGATATTTCCATGGAGGCAATACTGGTTATAGTCTAACCCAAAGATCGATATTCGGTTGGAAGCGACACTGATGGTGAAGATTGTGCAAGCTCTTGATGGATGTCTTCCAGGAAAAGTTGGTATTATTCATCAGAAACTGGAATACCCTCACTGCCATTAGGACTAGACGAGTCCATGTCTGAATCCACCATGAGATCTTGCAAAAGAGTACAAGGGCTAGGAGGTATGATAGCAGCCAAAAACGGTGATCCCGATTTAAGAGGGGGAAAATGTTCCCCAACCCCAAATCCAAACCAAGTGTTTGAAAGAGGCCAATGGAACTCAATCGGTTCTCCAAGGGGGTACTTTGATGGGATGATAGGCTGTTGAAGCTCGGCAGACCTAGAGGTCTTAGAAAGGAATGCTAGTAGATGAAACTGATGGTTCCGCCACTGTGATTGTAGCACACCAGAAAAGGGAAAAAGATCGAAAATGAAGACTCTTGGATCAAAACCAAGGCAAACAAAAATAGGCCAAGTAATCAAACTTTACTGGGCATGTAATCGTAGGTAGTTTATTTTACCACATTGAAACCAAAATTTGTTGTTTCATCTTTTAAGAGTCAAGAAAAAGTCAAATATGACTCTAGTCTCTTTCAGTTTTAAGCAAGAGGAAAAGGACAAGTGCTCGATGATATTTTCAAATTTATAGAGTCAGTAAAGATAGAAAATGACTAATCAGGTAGTCTAGGCAAAAGGGTGTACCAGGTTCCCGTTGTTATCACTCAGGTTTTCCTTGAAGTTGTGGAAAAGGAAAGTATACCAGAGGTAACCACAAACCAACCTTCAGATGCAGAATCTAGCCAATCTACATCCAGAGAGGGCTCTCTCTTTATAATTTATCTTTGTTCTTAGAAAGTTTTAGGCTAGTTATAATTCCAAGAGTTTGTTTGAAAATGGTGGAATTCGCCAACTAAGGGCAAGGTTGAATATTTTTAGGCCATTGGGCTATGGAGTCAAAGGATGGCTTTACTAGATTACTATTCTACACACAAGATGGCTTTGCAGGGCAAGATAGCCAAACATAGAACAATTTTTAGAATTTAAAGTGGATGGAATGGGTTTGAAGGGATGAAAGGCAGTTAAGAATCTTTCAGCATATTCAAAAGAAAGAAATGAAATGATTACAAATAAATAGCAGTGAGGAATTCTTTACTATAGTAATCAAAATGTTTAAATTAGCGAAGCAAGAGCAATTAAGAATTCGTTGCTTATAACCAATTTAGAGGAAAACATTAAGAATAATCACAACTGAAATCAGAGTAGAATTAAGTAAATTCTGATTTATTCTTTTATGTCAATTATTCAGAAATGAACACAATGATATTATAAACAGATATAGAACTTAAGACATAGGATATAAAAACTTATTGAACTGCAATCCGACACATGAATCCTGCAAAAAGTCCTGAGCTTCAAATTGTCATCCAGCAAGCCACAAATATATTTCTCCAAAACACTTTTATTCCAAAAACATCAATGTCACAGCGAAGTAGTAGAATCCACCCTAAATACTTTATTTGAGGGTTTATTTATACAAAAAATGATTTAAAATATCTCACACTGACCTATGAAATAATCTAGGGTGACTAATGAATAAGTTACAATAAAAGAGGAGACAGATGGTCTCGTAGATAGGACAAAAGATAACTGCTGGTGTGTTGTTTCCTCTCTTTGTGGATGTGCTGGAGGCAGGTCCTACAAAAGGGCTCGATGATGTCCTTTCGAGTAATTATTTTTTACTGCTTTGCTTGTCTGATACTCTTTATTTCTACTGATACACTTTCAACTGCCAAACTGATACTCTTTAACCTTTAGTCATCTATTTATCCTTTACACAATAGTAAAAGGCAAAATTTTCTATCTGAAGATGAATTTTATAAAATTTCCAACAGGTCTTCCCACCATTTGTCTTCTACTATTACGGTTCTTTTGAGTTTTCTTAATGTTTCATCGGCCTCTGTGTACCTGAAAAAATTGGGCCGATGTGGGAACAAATACCTTATTTCATGCTCAAGATGAAACAAATTCTTGAACCTGTCGTAGAGATTCCTCCCTGTAGGCAATGTTGATTCTGATGAGCTGGTAGAGGAACATGTGACTTTGTGAGCATGTATGTCCAATTTGTTGACATAATTTTCCAATTCCATTATTTTGTCTTCTGAAAGCATCGGACTGGGCAACCCGCTGGCTAAGAAAACATTAAACCTTTCTTTAAATGCACTGACCTCTTGCTGGATATCTGAGCATTTTCTTTTCAGATTTTGCATAAAAGTTCTCTTGGTAAAAACCCTTTTTATTTCTAAAATAGTACCTGTCCTATCCTCAATTCCAAGCTTTGCAAGCTGTTGCTTGGTCTGGGTTTCAAAAACTGTATAAGTTGATTTGCTTGCTCAGGTCTGTCCCTTAATTCTTCTCTTGTTTTGTCATTTTTTTCCTGAGCTACTTTGACTAAGTCATTTTGTTCAAAGATTACTTGAACAAAGGACCAAATACTCTTTATTGAATTAATAATATTATTCCAAAGAATTTCATTTATTTCTCTTAAAGGCTTTTCTAATGAGAGATCTTTTTCTAAAGCCTTAACCAATTTTTCCAGCCTCTTAATTTCCCTTGTATCATCAGCAACAGTCTTTTTTGACATATTATATTTTTATTCCAAATTCACCAACTGTAATTTTGTAGATTGAAGTTCTGTGACTCTGAGTTTTAAACTTTCCATTTGTTTTGCTAATTCATCAGAACTTAAATTAGAAGTATTTACCTGTGATGGATCTGTTTGTTGATCTGCTGCTGTTGTACCTGTAGTTGTAGTAGCCCCTGTGGTGGATGTCTGCATGATAGCTTCCTTTTCTTTTAATGCCTGCTCCAGTTCTTTCTCGGTCTCACTCAGTTGCTCAGTCATTTTTAGGAGCAATTCCATCATTTCTTCTTGTGAATTTTCCTTCAAAACTTCTTGAGTTTGGGGATGCCTTGAGGCTGGCAATTTCAATTGCTTTCTCAGTGCAGCAATATCATCATCCTTCTTTTTAATCAGTGCCTCAATGCTTTTTATATCTTTGGGATTATGACCCAAACTGATGATTATTTCTTCCAGAGATTTTATTCTGTTATCTTTTGCCTGAGAAGAAGCTTTCTCAATTTGCAACTGGTATTTGTATTATTTAAAGAATCTTGCAATATATAGGTTGCCATTGCCTTATCAGTAAGGGTGGAATATATCATTTCCCCAATTTGTTTATGTAGCTCTATCTGGTCTAATGGATGAATGTCTTTTGCTAGGACCTCAAAATTGGTCCTAATGTAACAGATGCCGTCTTGGGTTTTGGCACTTTGGATTTGAAATGGCTCATCATCATCTTCCCTTGTTGAATGTCAAAAGCTGACATTAATATTTCTTGATTGTGTGGATCCAATATAAGTTACTGATCATATACCTGCATCCTCAATGGGTCATTCTTGGCTTTTATATTAATGAAAGTCTTCTTTATATCACCTGCATCTGTTTTTGGCTGTTTAAAGGAAGATACTTCAGTGCTCAACTGTTTTTGTAATTCCTTTCCTTTGTGACCTGTGTGTATTTCACTAACTGAACCATTTAGTTGACTATCCTCTCTTTCATCATTAATGATTTCATCTATAGATTCCACTTCTAGAAGTGGATTCAGTTTCTGCCTTTTTGTTTGATGTTGTTGTGAGGATCCTTTAGGAGGAGTGGGATCTGCAACCTGTCTTTTCCTGCCTATTTCCACATTAGATGGAGTCTGCAACTCTGAAACTTCAGGGTGATTAACCTGAGTAGGAGAAACCTGTGTTTGATCTAGTGCCTTGGAAGTTTGAGGCTTTTCTGTCATAATGAAATTTTCAATAACTTGTACTTCAGGTTCTTTCCCTTTGCCTTTAGACTCAACTGTAATTGATGGACTGATTTCCTGTAATCCCTGTTGAAGATTTCCTGCTGAAGAAGTGCCAATATGAGGTACATGCACTTGCCCAAAAGATTCTAGGTCAAACTTTTTCTCAAGATCTTTCATAATTTTGTTCATATTGTCTTCTTCACTATCTTTCTCAACTAGTGTTCCTTCCACCCACTCATCTTGATTAGCATATTGTTCTATTTCTGGAATTCTATGGTGAAAGTAGGCTGCTGATTTTTTCTTCATTCTTTTGTCACAGATAAAACTGAATGGATCATAAGGAATCCAACGGAAACTCTTTTGTAACTTGAAATGGTTTTGCAATATATTTTCTGCTTCTTGCTCAGCATCCCTAGAATTGCATATATAGGGACCTAACTGAATTTTGATTCTGAGTTGGGCTTTATTTTTAGCATTAAAAAAATGAATAACATCATAATTATTCATTTGCCTGAAATATTCTAAGGCAAAAAGTCTCATAGGCACATATTTAGGCAATTTGAATGGACAAAGTTCACATCCAGATATTCTGATTTCTGAATAATTTTGGTATAAATACTAGTCCCCAACTTTGTATGTCCTTGAAAGCTGCAAAGTTTTCTTAATCTCGTTGCTGAGTCTTGGAGGAGCAACTCCTGTCAACAATGTAGTTGCAGGATGTATGAAAAGATCAATGAACTCAGCATAAGAATAGGGAGAATTATAGGAACTGTGAGTTATGGCAGACCAAAATATAACAGATCTAGGGTTTCCCTTGGCATCAAGCTTTTGAACAAGAAAAGGGAACTTCTCTGATTGATAATAGATGATGAGATGGTAAATGACTGAGAAATACTTAAACACTTTCTCATTATCTAACCTCATAAACTGGTCATGAATTTTATTGGCAATGAAAGATGCAAAGTCATATTTCACAACAGGAGGTTGTCCAGGAGTGAAGATGGATAATAATAATAGGGTTAATTCATCAACATATTCACTAGTATTAAAACCCAGTACAAAGGATATCATATTCAGGATGAGCTTTCTTAAATTAGTAAAAAAAGAAAAACCATAGGGAGGAGGGCCCTTAGGTTGATGTTCAGGTAACATAAAGGTCTGGCAAATGCATTTCAATTTTTCTTGGGACAATTGGGTAGACTTTTCAAGTAGTTCTTCCATGGACAAAGGAGTAAGATTTTGATCAGGTTCAAAATGGAGCATTGTATTGATAGCTTGAGGAGTAATGGGGAACATGACACTCTGGTCAGGGGACATCACTGCTCTTTGAGTTGGATCATAATTGGAATGACAATAGTGGATAATTTCTGGGAATATACAGACTGAGGGGATGAGATATCTTGGGAAATTGGATTCCCATAACCCAATGACATCTAAACCTTTCGAATAATCATCTCTGCAGTGAAAATAACTTCGAAGGGGATTTTCATCGAACACTAAGTCCTTAATTTGAAAGTCTTTATCCACTAATGGCAAGTATTCCAATTCTCTGTGAGGGGCGTTTAATGGGGCTACACTCAGGGCTACCGGGACTTCCATTTTGGTTCTTGTGTATTCAAAGTGGAAGTTTCAGGGGTTTTTCACGGAACGGGCGCAATTACAGCTTTGGGAGTTTGATTTTAGTTACAGGAACTAAAATAAACCAATATTGACCTTTTTTTTTTTCAGACTGTGGTGTGAATTTAACACAGGAATGTGGATTTTTCAAAGAGTTCCAGCAAGAAATTGAATAAATACCTGTTTGATGGAGAAAGTTGAAATTTACAGGTACTGGTCAATGGCGGATGAATGCTCGGGCACTGGTATAGCAATGGAGTTCAGCAATCTTGGTCGACAATAGTTTAATCAGCGTAATTTTCAAATTCTCAGTGGAAAACGCAGTCACTATCACCAGACAAAATAATGGAAAATACATGGGGTTTTGTTTTATTTACAAAGTCAACGGGATTTTTTTATTATTTCCGGGAGTGACGTCATGATGGTATGGGAGGACACGTCATCGGGGTCTGGTGGTAAGAGGTAATTTCCGCACCGCTTTCGGGAGCAGGCGGTTTTCCACGGGGAGGCAGCGAATCCATTCAATGGTCGACACGTAGCCAACGCACTGTTTGAAAACCATCGCGATTTCACGAGTTAATTTTCGTACAGAAGTCGGCCAACAGAATGGATATGCGTCGTGGATTTTCGATGGGACGATCCAACGGACGACAGGACGAGGAGATGATACGGAAGTTAATGTGCGGGCCCGACGGGTTTAAAAATAATTAACATTTAATTAATCATTTCGGGCGGATTTTGATTGGCGAAAAGGTTTGGTTATTATTTAATCCGACTGATTAATTAATTCCTGTATTATACGGGCGAATGATCGGGGATTTTGTTTTTAAACCAAAGTTTTGAGTTTGGTAACTTGGGAACTTAACTCTGGTTAGGGTGTCGGGACATACTAAGGGAATGAGTTATTTGTTTTTCCGTTGAAAACATATAAATATATGTTTAAAACCCTGTTTCTCTTTTTATTTTATTATATGATAATTAAATTGAAATAATTTAATTAACATAGGGGGCGGGAATAGACTATAAAGATATGTTTTTAGCCAAAGGGTGTATAATATGGGAATTTGACTTTATTACTTGGGTTTAAATACTTTGGCTAAAAATCTATAGTAAGCGGGTTTTGGGGATATTACATAGGAGGAGTTATATACAATAGGATAATGTATTTTCACTAGGGATTTAATAAATAAAATCAGATGTTAATATGACAAGGGAACAAGGAAACTCAAAATACTTAACAAATCTAGGAAAGTGAAGATTTCTGAAGCAAATTTCATTATATCAACTTCAACACTTAGATTTAGAATAGTAAGTAATTTTGAAGGATTATTATGGAAATTTGCATTATTTTCCTAAGTAAAATATAATTTTACTTAGGAAAAGATTAAAAGGAAATGATTATAGTGATAAATAACTACAAGTACTTAGGTCTTTTTGATCATTAGGCCGAGGGTCTGGTCCCTCCAGAAGTCAAGGAAATGCCTTGAGCCCCTCTAATCTTCAAATACCTTAGCACTTTGGGGAAATTAGTAAAACTCTTAGGGAAAAAGTGATGTGGGAAGTTAATGATTTTGACTTTGTTTTCCGTGAATTTTCCAATGTATTTTCTGCTTCAGTACTTATGATGAAAGTAAAGGATTAAACACATTTAGCACCATCATTTATCACATGAAACTTTGCAACACCATCTACCTACCCTATCTACTTTACACTACCATTTTCTCTTCTTTATTAGGGTGCACTTAGACTGGCAAACCCTTATCAATCTTCTTTTCTTTTACAAGGAAAATCTATCTAATTCTACACTTAATGCATCCAAGGGCTCAGATTAAACTGTTGAGCACCTTTTATTAACTCTACCTATCTACTTATCTGCCAAGATTAAACTGTTTGGTCAGATATTTATTCTCTATTCTACAACATGAAATTAAAACATGAATGAGTCAAGTTTAAACAGTTTGACTCTTCATAAATTGTGGCAAAAGTTTGACAAGCTGCACACAATTTTGTTTATTACAAAAAATGAAATAGTAGTGGCATTTGGACTTGCACACTTTCCTTGGTCTATTTTTGTTTGGGGTTCATTTCTTTCACTTTTTTGACCATTTTATTTTTCTTACCCTTTGATTTTTCTTTTAGGGTATACCCTCTTTACATTTTTTAAATTTTTTGATTTTTTGAAAATATGGAAAACCTTTGCAACAAGAAAAGGTATGAACATATTACAGAGTTCATTAAGTCAATCATGAAATATGACACCTATTGGTATAGGAGTCTAACACTGGCTTCACTTGGGGATGGATTTTCCTGGTGAAAAGTCAAGAACAGCAGGTCAGATGCCTCAAAATGTCTTCAAACTGAACCATGTAATCTCCTTCTTCTAGTAGCTTTATTGTATATATGATAGTGAAACTTTTGAAGCTTAGGGCCTTCACTTTGGGCTTCAACTTCAAGAATTCACCATCCAATCAAAACTGATGCATTAGAAAGGATATATTATGTACAAGATAGAAAAAATCAGAACATCCTAGTAAATAGGATCAAAATAGTGCTTTAGCATTCGACCATTGACTAGTCCTTCCTCAGCTTCTGAATTGTCCAAATTTTTCAAAAAGTATGTGTTGTTTCCCTATAAAGCATGAATGATGTAAGGGCCTTTCCATAAGAAATCAAATTTCCCATGTTTCCCTTTATCTTCCCTTCTTGAATCCCATCTTAGAACTTTGTCTCCTAGTTGAAAATCTTCTGCTTTAGTTCTTTTGTCAAACATTTTCTTTAACTTTTCCTGCAAGACTTGGGATCTTTGATACACTTCTTCTATGGCTTGCTACAAGTGAATTGTTTGGTTAATTCTTCTTTGAATATCATTTGGTTCCACTTGAGCCTCCTGAAGTAACTTCATAACAGGAATTCCTAAGGATGATGGAAACCTTGCCTCAATACCATAAACTAATTCATATGGACTGGTCCCAATTGATTTCTTAGTTGTAAGTCTGTCTGCCCACAATGCATTGGTCAGTTTCTTATGCCAGTTCTTTTTATTTTCTTCCAATAATTTTTTAATGATATTAATAAGGCTTTTATTAGAAGACTCTGCCAGTCCATTACCCTGGGGGTAATAGGTTGTTGAATGGCCTAAAGTGATGTGATATTTATTGCAGAAACTAATCATTTTCTTAGATTTAAATGCAGCAGCATTATCTGTTATAATTTTCTCTGGACAGCCAAATCTTGAAAGTATATTGGTTTCTAAAAACCCTATAATTACAGAATCATTGGCTTGTCTGCATGGGATAGCTTCAATCCATTTATTAAAGTAATCTGTGGCAGTAAGAATCCATCTGTATTTCCCTGAAGAAGGGGGATGGATTTCTCCAATAAAATCCAGTCCCCATTGTTGAAAGGGTTTCTCTGTGGAAATTGGTTTTAATGGTAAATGTAACAACTTTCTTTTGCCCTCAAAGATCTGACACTTATGACAAAAAGTTACAAATTTCTTAACATCTGAAAACAAGGTTGGCCAGTAAAAGCCAGCCCTTAAGATTTTATCTGCAGTTGACTTCCAGTAGAGATGTCCACCACAATCCCCTGCATGAAATTCATTAAGTGCCTTGTCAGCTTCATCTTTCAATAAACAATTTAATAAGATTCCATCATAATTCTTCCAAAAAAGAGCATTATCTAAAATACAATATTTTAAAGATGTCATTTTCAAAAATCTTTGTTTCATTCTGGAAAACCCTGGAGGAGTTTGCAGGTTTAGCAAAACATAAATAATATCAGTGTACCAGGGTGAATCTAAAAAGGCTTGACTGATGTGTGGAGTCGCCATCTCCTGTTCGTCATCCAGCTCGTTGATGTCCAAGGCTTGGCAATTAGTTTCAGTCATGAGTTGAGCCAAACCTTGACCTTTTATGAGTTTTGTTGGTTTAATCTCAATATCATATTCTAATATGGTAGCTATCCACTTACCTCTTTTGTCTTCAATACCATCTTGAGTCAAGATGTCTTTAATGACAGCATTAGGTACATAAGCTATCACATGAGAATATAATATGTAAATTCTGAAATCTTTAATTGCTTTCACAAGTGCAAAAACCTGTTTTTCCATGATATTGTATTTCAAAGATGCATCTCTAAGTGCTTTACTAAAAAATGCAATTGGTTTTTCACATCCATGATCATATTTTTGTAGTAAAACAACTGCAACTGTATGTTCAGAAGCAAATGAAAAAATAATGAAATCTCTATCAAATTTTGGACTGGTAAGAACTAGTGTTCTTGTTAAAGCCATTTTGATTTCTTCAAATGATTGCTTAGCTTCTACAGTCCAGTCAATACTTGAATCCTTTTTAAGCATGTTATTAAGCAATCTAAGTAATTCAGCTAAACTAGAAATGAATCTTCTCAAAAAGTTAATCTTTCCTGTGAAAGCTTGAAGTTCTTTAATGTTTATGGGATGAGGTATCTGCAAAATTGCTTGTATTATTTCAGGATCAATTCTAATGCCATCTTTAGAAATGATGTGACCTAGGAGCTTTCCTTCTTCCAAACCAAACAATGAATTTTTAGGATTTAAAGAAATACCATACTTTCTGCACTTTATAAACACTTGCCTTAGATGATCTAAATGTTGCTGATTTGTTTTGGAAAAAATTGTTAAATCATCTAGATAAATTACCATAAAATCATGTATTTCTTTAGCAAAAGCAATGTCCATTGCTCTTTGAAATGTAGTTCCTGTATTCTTGAGTCCAAATGGCATCTTGACATATTTAAAAGTACCCCATGGTGTTGTGAATGTTGTTTTATCTTGATCATCAGGATGAACCAGTATCTGGTTATACCCTGAAAATCCATCCAGAAGGGTTATCCTAGAAGATCCCACTACCCTTTGTAGGATATGATCCATTTTAGGCAAAGGATAGTTATCTTTTAAAGAAAAATTATTCAAATTTCTCAAATCGACACACAGTCTAATTTCTCCAGTCTCTTTTTGTGTTGGTACTAGATTAGAAACCCATTCAGAGAACCTAATAGGAGCTATAATTCCTGCTTCATACATTCTTTTAATTTCCTTTTCAATTGAAGGTAGTAAAACAGGATTGTTCCTTCTCAGTTTCTGTTTAAAAGGTTTCTGATCTGGTTTCAAAAGTATTGTATGTTGAATGATTGATGTATCATATGATTTAAGATCTTCATAACTCCAGGCAAAAACGTCCTGGAATTCTGTTAAAAGTTCAGCATATTTAACCTTTTGATCTTCTGGCAGAGATTTGGATAGCTTAACCATTTTGGGATTTTCTGGTGTTCCTAAGTTGCATTCTTCAATATCAGCCTTAACAGGTTCCATTTTGGGTTTAAAGGGAATGTCATTTGAGTCAAAAAGATCTTCAAAAGGAGTTAATCCTTTGGGTAAATGATTATCTTTCAGATTAATGATTTCAGTTTCATCTTCTATGATCTCATCGAATTCCATTTGTATCAAATCTTGCATATCTTTTTCAGTGAATTTGGTTGGGTGAAGCATATGAATTGCAGTCTCTTTTGAAATATTCGTTTCTTGTTCATCTACTTGATCAGATTCATTGGTTGTTATGTATTCATCTATATTACTGTTAGAAAACTCATTTTCTAGTGTCAAAAAACTATTGATCTGATTATTATTTACAAATACTTGCCAATTCATTAGATTGTCCAGTATAGCAGGTCTATGTCTAATCTCAGCTGTGAACTGATGATTAGGTCCAAAAGGCAATTTACATGTGCTAGCGAACATTGCAAGACTGTGAGCATGAAAATTTTGTTTCCTGGGAATCTTGGCAAGTTGAGCTTGTAGAAAAGTGTTGAGAATTTCCACAACTGTTTCTCTGTATTGTTTCAATCTGGGATCTTTTGTTGAAAATTCACCATTAATCTGTTGGATAATTAATTCAGAGTCTCCTATGATTGATACCCTAATTGCTCCTAACTTTTTGACATGTTTAAGCCCTAGCAAAAGAGCTTCGTACTCAGCCATGTTGTTAGTGCATTTAAAATTCAATCTATAAGAATGACCTTCAACATGATCATTTTCAACATTATGTAACCAAATTCCAGCCCCTGCTCCTAACTTGTTTACTGAGCCATCAAATTCTAAATGCCACAGAATTTCATGTTCATAATCTTCATCAACTGTTTTAACATGTTTCTTAACAGGAGCTAGTTGTTTAGCTTTTTCTGGAATTTCTTGTTTTTCTGGTGTTTCTTTGTTTTCAGAAATCTCTTCGATCTGAACAGTGGATTTATTTGTAGTTTCCTTTTCAGGTGCTTCTAGCTCAGTTGGAAGGTCCATTTCAGCATTATAAAGGATGAAAGAGTCCATATCAGAATGTACTAAATAGATAGGGAATTTTTCAGGCTTCTCATGGCTACTGACTAGATATTTCATCAAGGTCTCTCTATATAATCTTTTAGGTTGACCAAATACTGAAATAATGGCATATGACATGTCTAATTGAATAGATCCTCCAAGTTTAGCACCCCAGGATCTAGACAACAACATACCATATTTAGGAGGAATATCAGCCACTACTATATCCATCAAAACAGACTTCGCAGGGTATTGCACCAAAGTAACACACAAATCTTTAATCAAACCTAAACATCTTGCCTGACTAGAATCAAAAGAAAACAAATCTTTATACGGTCTGGTAATGTCTAGATTTAATCTTTCCATCACAGCTTTTGGCATCAAATTATGGGATGCTCCAGAATCAAGCATAGCATTATGGAGTATTTTTTCATGAACGTTCAAGCTCACATAAAATGGAGGAGTTCCTCCACTTTCTGGTTTGCCATTTACCTCGGGGCCAAAAAGGAGTTTGGGTTGATCATCAAGAATATTCACTGAATCATCCATTCCAATAATGTTAATGTTAAGGGATTTGCTGATTTGACTTCTATAGACATCATGTCTAGCCAATTCTGATAAAGGAACAGCTATCTTTAGTTTGCCTATTTCAACCTGTAGATTGAAAGGTTTTTCTGTTTGAGCTCTAGTGTTCTGGACAGTTGGATTTTCTCTATTTTTTGGATCTTCAACATTTTTCTCTTTTTCATGAGTGGGATTATGATTTGAAGGTGTTTATGAACTAGCTTCTACTGTTTCTTCTACATTTCCTGTAGGAGGAAAAGTATCAGATAGTTGTTTATTATTTGGTTGGTTGTCAGACACATCTTCAATTATTGGATTTGAGGGGTTAGGAGTTGTCCTAGACAGAATTTGTACAGGATGAATGTTTTGTACAGGAGGGGATTTACCTTTTAAATTTTGTTTTACAACTTTCTGTTTGCTATTCTCTGGCACATCAATCCATCTTCTTCTTAAATTGTACTGTTTATGAACCTCATAAATTGTTGTGTCATAACCTTCTTTAAAATCAAAAGTTTCTCCTGAATGAGTTTGAAATGTTTCAAGAATATGATTTTCTTGATCATCTTGAGATAGGAAAACTTCTGGTTCATTTTTGTTTTCAGTCACGTTATTTATTTCAATATCCTCGGTAGGCTCTTCAGAAGTTGAACCTTCAACAAAATTTTCTTGGAATGGTGGCCTGATGTTTTGGTCAGGGACATTTTTCCCAATATTTTGATTATGATTTCTTCTAAAGTTTGGGTTTCTCACAACATTTTGATTATCACTAGAAGAATTTCTTTCGATTGTCTCTACTCTGTCTCCCAGTCTTTCCATACCTTTGATGATTGCATCCAGATTTCTTTCAAAAGCTGAAGGTTCTTCATTCATAGGCATTCTTCTTTCGGCCCTAGCTCTAGCTCGTTTTTCTATGAGGTTTGCTTCCACACTAACCACTATGCTTTGCATTTCCTCTAGGGTTTGGGGGGCTCTTTCCCTAAGTGAATATGCTATGTCAGAGTCAAAACCATCAGGGAATTTAACCAATACTGAGTCAGGAGGGGGTCTAAGGTTTTGGGGAACAACGTTATATGCTTCGTTGAATCTTATGATGTAATCTTGCACTGTTTCATTAGGTCTTCTTCTCAATTTTTCAAATTCTGATAGGATCTGAAGAGGGTCTTTCTTCTTCTCCCATCTATTCAAAAATTCCCTATACAAAGCTGGTAAATCAGCAATACTGTTTGGAGCAAGGGCCCTAAACCATGTTCTAACTTCCCCAGTAAGACTCTGAACAAAAATTCTCATTCGGACATCATCAGTGTCAATTTCATAGAATTCAAAGTAATCAGTCATCCTTTTGGTATGTTGTTGAGCTGTGTAAGTACCTGAGCCATCAAAAGGTGTGATCTTACTTTGATAATCTTGGGGCAAAGCCACAAGGTTGGCTGGCAACTGTAACGGAGCATATCTATTGGCCATGGGAAGATGTAATGGAATAACAGGTGGTGATGGTCTGGAGGGAGTGAGTGGAGGGATAGAAGGAGTAGTTGGGTTTTGAGGAGTTTGAGAAAAGGTAACTGAATTTGGAGAAGCTTCAGTAATTACAGATATGTTTGAACTTTCTTCAAAGGTCTCTTCAGATTGAATGGAGTTTTGTAAATGTTTGTCAAGGTGATATGAAACAAATCTGAATTGCAAATCTTCAAAAAACAATGGATCTGGAACTAATCTTGATAATTCAGTTTCAGAAAAGTTTACAAATAAGGATGTTTCAAATCGCTCATCAAAAGGGATTTCATCAACATATATAATCTTCACAGGACAGGATGCAGATCTGGAAAGAGGTTGAGAACTTCCAGTTTTTTCTTGACTTTCTCTCTCAGAACTTTCTTGACTTCCTTGTCTTCTAAGAATTCTCGGAATTAGATTTGGATTTTCAAATATCGGTGGTGGATTAGGGTCAGGATTTGACCTAGTATGACGAATCCTTTCTGAAGCCAATTTTCCTAGATGATATATGTTTTTGGATTTTTGGTTTTAATTGATATGAAAGTACAACTTCTACAAATTCTTCAAGAAATAATGATTTGTGATTAAAATTTTCTCAAATATTTATTGAACTAGAGAGTCTGATTAAACATTTGAAACTAAGGTTAAATGTATAAGCTAAATCAGAGATAGACTGAAGCATCATTTATTTACTATGCAGTTGCAGAGAAAAAGCATTTCAAAGGCTACCTGGCTGATCTTCAGACTCTGTCTATAGCTTATAAGTGAACAATATTAACAATAAAAATGATTCAGGCTCCCCAGTATGGTCGCCACTATGTTATCACTCAGGTTTTCCTTGAAGTTGTGGAAAAGGAAAGTATACCCGAGGTAACCACAAACCAACCTTCAGATACAGAATCTAGCCAATCTGTATCCAGAGAGGGCTCTCTCTTTAAAATTTAGTTTTGTTCTTAGAAAGTTTTAGGCTAGTTATAAGTTCAAGAATTTTGATTTGAATTTGAATGGTGGAATCCGCCAACTAAGGGCAAGATTGAATATTTTCAGGCCATTGGGCTATGGAGTCAAAGGATGGCTTTACTGGATTACTATTCTACACACAAGATGGCTTTGCAGGGCAAGATAGCCAAACAAAGAACAATTTTTAGAATTTAAAGTGGATGGAATGGGTTTGAAGGGATGAAAGGCAGTTAAGAATCTTTCAGCATGTTCAAAAGAAAGAAATGAAATGATTACAAATAAAGAGTACTGAAGAATTCTTTACTATAGTAATCAAAATGTTTAAATTAGCGAAGCAAGAGAAATTAAGAATTCGTTGCTTATAACCAATTTAGAGGAAAACATTAAGAATAATCACAACTGAAATCAGAGTACAATTAAGTAAATTCTGATTTATTCTTTTATGTCAATTATTCAGAAATGGACACAATGATATTATAAACAGATATAGAACTTAAGACATAGGATAGAAAGACTTATTGAACTGCAATCCGACACATGAATCCTGCAAAAAGTCTTTAGCTTCAAATTGTCATCCAGCAAGCCACAAATATATTTCTCCAAAACACTTTTATTCCAAAAACATCAATGTCACAGTGAAGTAGTAGAATCCACCCTCAATTCTTTATTCGAGGGTTTATTTATACAAAAAATGATTTAAAATATCTCACACTAACCTAGGAAATAATCTAGGGTGACTAATGAATAAGTTACAATAAAAGAGGAGACATGGTCTCGTATATAGGACAAAAGATAACTGCTGGTGTGCTGTTTCCTTCCTTTGTGGATGTGCTGGAGGCAAGTCCTACAAAAGGGCTCGATGTTGTCCTTTCGCGTAATTCTTTTTGACTGCTTTGCTTGTCTGATACTCTTTATTTCTACTGATACACTTTCAACTACCAAACTGATACTCTTTAACCTTTATTCATCTATTTATCCTTTACACAATAGTAAAAGGCAAAATTTTCTATCTGAAGATGAATTTTACAAAATTTCCAACAGGTCTTCCCACCATTTGTCTTCTGCTATTACGGTTCTTTTGGGTTTTCTTAATGTTTCATCGGCCTCTGTGTATCTGAAAAAATTGGGCCGATGTGGGAACAAATACCTTATTTCATGCTCAAGATGAAACAAATTCTCTAATCTATCGTAGAGAATCCTCCCTGCAGGCAATGTTGATTCTGATGAGCTGGTAGAGGAACATGTGATGTTGTGAGCATGTATGTCCAATTTGTTGACATAAGTTTCCAATTCCATTATTTTGTCTTCTGAAAGCATCGGACTGGGCAACCCGCTGGCTAATAAAACATTAAACCTTTCTTTAAATGCACTGACCTCTTGCTGGATATCTGAGCATTTTCTTTCCAGATTTTGCATAAAAGTTTTATTGGTAAAAACCCTTTTTATTTCTAAAATAGTACCTGTCCTGTCCTCAATTCCAAGCTTTGCAAGCTGCTGCTTGGTCTAGGTGTTCAAAAACTGTATAAGTTGATTTGCTTGCTCAGGTCTGTCCCTTAATTCTTCTCTTGTTTTGTCAATTTCTTCCTGAGCTACTTTGACCAAGTCATTTTGTTCAAAGATTATTTGAACAAAGGACCAAATACTCTTTATTGAATCAATAATATTATTCCAAAGAATTTCATTTATTTCTCTTAAAGGCTTTTCTAATGAGAGATATTTTTCTAAAGCCTTAACCAATTTTTCCAGCCTCTTAATTTCCCTTGTATTATCAGCAACAATATTTTTTGACATATCATATTTTTGTTCCAAATTCACCAGCTGTAATTTTGTAGATTGAAGTTCTGTGACTCTGAGTTTTAAACTTTCCATTTGTTTTGCTAATTCATCAGAACTTAAATTGGAAGTATTTACCTGTGATGGATCTGTTTTTTGATCTGCTGCTGTTGTACCTGTAGTTGTAGTAGCCCCTGTGGTGGATGTATGCATGATAGCTTCCTTTTCTTTTAATGCCTGCTCCAGTTCTTTCTCGGTTTCACTCAGTTGCTTAGTCATTTTCAGGAGCAATTCCATCATTTCTTCTTGTGAATTTTCCTTCAAAACTTCTTGAGTTTGGGGATGCCTTGAGGCTGGCAATTTCAATTGCTTTCTCAGTGCAGCAATATCATCATCATTCTTTTTAATCAGTGCCTCAATGCTTTTTATATCTTTGGGATTGTGACCCAAACTGATGATTATTTCTTCTAGAGATTTTATTCTGTTATCTTTTGCCTGAGAAGAAGCTTTCTCAATTTGCAACTGGGTATTTGTATTATTTAAAAAATCTTGCAATCTATAGGCTGCCATTGCCTTATCAGTAAGGGTTGAATATATCATTTCCCCAGTTTTTTATGTAGCTCTATCTGGTCTAATGGATGAATGTATTTTGCCAGAACCTCAAAATTGGTCCTAATGTAATCAGATGCTGTCTTGGGTTTTGGCACTTTGGATTTGAAATGGCTCATCATCATCTTCCCTTGCTGAATGTCAAAAGCTGACATTAATCTTTCTTGATTGTGTGGATCCAATCTAAGATACTGATCATATACCTACATCCTCAATGGGTCATTCTTGGCTTTTATATTAATGAAAGTCTTCTTTATATCACCTGCATATTTTTTTTGCTGTTTAAAGGAAGATACTTCAGTGCTCAACTGTTTTTGTAATTCCTTTCCTTTGTGACCTGTGTGTATTTCACTAATTGAACCAGTTATTTGACTATCCTCTCTTTCATCATTAATGATTTCATCTATAGATTCCACTTCTGGAAGTGGATTCAGTTTCTGCCTTTTATTTTGATGTTGTTGTGAGGATCCTTTGGGAGGAGTGGGATCTGCAACCTGTCTTTTCCTGCCTATTTCCACATTAGATGGATTCTGCAACCCTGAAACTTCAGGGTGATTAACCCGAGTAGGAGAAACCTGTGTTTAATCTGGTGCCTTGGATGTTTGAGGCTTTTCTGTCATAATGAAATTTTCAATAACTTGTACTTCAGGTTCTTTCCCTTTGCCTTTAGACTCAACTGTATTTGATGGACTGATTTCCTATAATCCCTGTTGAATATTTCCTGCTGAAGAAGTGTCAATATGAGGTACCTGCACTTGCCCAAAAGATTCTAGGTCAAACTTTTTCTCAAGATCTTTCATAATTTTGTTCATATTGTCTTCTTCACTATCTTGCTCAACTAGTGTTCCTTCCACCCACTCATCTTGATTAGCATATTATTCTATTTCTGGAATTCTGTGGTGAAAGTAGGGTGCTAATTTTTTCTTCATTCTTTTGTCACAGATAAAATTGAATGGATCATAAGGAATCCAACGGAAACTCTTTTGTAACTTGAAATGGTTTTGCAATATATTTTCCGCTTCTTGTTCAACATCCCTAGAATTGCATATATAGGGACCTAACTGACTTTTGATTCTGAGTTGGGCTTTCTTTTTAGCATTAAAAAAATGAATAACATCAGAATTATTAATTTGCCTGAAATATTCTAAGGCAAAAAGTCTCATAGGCACATATTTAGGCAATTTGAATGGACAAAGTTCACATCCATATATTCTGATTTCTGAATAATTTTGGTATAAATACCAGTCCCCAACTTTGTATGTCCTTGAAAGTTGCAAAGTTTTCTTAATCTCGTTGCTGAGTCTTGGAGGAGCAACTCCTATCAACAATGTAGTTGCAGGATGTATGAAAAGATCAATGAACTCAGCATAATAATAGGGAGAATTATAGGAACTGTGAGCTATGGCAGACCAAAATATAACAGATCTAGGGTTTCCCCTGGCATCAAGCTTTTGAACAAGAAAAGGTAACTTCTCTGATTTATAATAGATGATGAGATGGTAAATGACTGAAGAATACTTAAACACTTTCTCATTATCTAACCTCATAAACTGGTCATGAATTTAATTGGCAATGAAAGATGCAAAGTCATATTTCACAGCAGGAGGCTGTCCAGGAGTGAAGATGGATAATAATACTAGGGTTAATTCATCAACATATTCATTAGTATTAAAACCCAGTAAAAAGGATATCATATTCAGGATGAGCTTGCCTAAATTAGTAAAAAAATCAAAACCATAGGGAGGAGGGCCCTTAGGTTGATGTTCAGGTAACATAAAGGTCTGGCAAATGCATTTCAATTTTTCTTGGGACAATTGGGTAGACTTTTCAAGTAGTTCTTCCATGGACAAAGGAGTAAGATTTTGATCAGGTTCAAAATGGAGCATTGTATCGATAGCTTGAGGAGTAATGGGGAACAGGACACTCTGGTCAGGGGACATCACTGCTCTTTGAGTTGGATCATAATTGGAATGACAGTAGTGGATAATTTCTGGGAATATACGGACTGAGGGGATGAGATATCTTGGGAAATTGGATTCCCATAACCCAATGACATCCAAACCTTTCGAATAATCATCTCTGCAGTGACAATAACTTCGAAGGGGATTTTCATCGAACACTAAGTCTTTAATTTGAAAGTCTTTATCCACTAATGGCAAGTATTCCAATTCTCTGTGAGGGGCATTTAATGGGGCTACACTCAGGGCTACCGAGACTTCCATTTTGGTTCTTGTGTATTCAAAGTGGAAGTTTCGGGGGTTTTTCACGGAACGGGCACAATTACAGTTTTGGGAGTTTGATTTTAGTTACAGGAACTAAAATAGACCAATATTGACCTTTTTTTTTCAGACTGTGGTGTGAATTTAACACAGGAATGCGGATTTTTCAAAGAGTTCCAGCAAGAAATCGAATAAATACCTGTTTGATGGAGAAAGTTGAAATTTACAGGTACTGGTCAATGGAGGATGAATGCTCGGGCACTGGTATAGCAATGGAGTTCAGCAATCTTGGTCGACAATAGTTTAATCAGCGGAATTTTCAAATTCGCAGTGGAAAACGCAGTCACTATCACCAGACAAAATAATGGAAAATACGCAGGGTTTTGATTTATTTACAAAGTCAATGGGATTTTTTATTATTTTCGGGAGTGACGTCATGATGGTACGGGAGGACACGTCATCAGGGTCTGGCGGTAAGTGGTAATTTTCGCACCGCTTTCAGGAGCAGGCGGTTTTCCGCGGGGAGGCAGCGAATCCATTCAATGGTCGACACGTAGCCAACGCACTGTTTGAAAACCATCGCTATTTTGTGAGTTAATTTTCGTACAGAAGTCAGCCAGCGGAATGGATATGCGTTGTGGATTTTCGATGGGATGATCCAACGGACGACGGGACGAGGAGATGATACGGATGTTAATGTGCGGGCCCGACGGGTTTAAAAATAATTAACATTTAATTAATCATTCTGGGCGGCTTTTGATTGGCGAAAAGGTTTGGTTATTAATTAATCCGAATGATTAATTAATTCCTGTATTATACGGGCGAATGATCGGGGATTTGGTTTTTAAACCAGAGTTTAGAGTTTGGTAACTTGGGAACTTAACTCTGGTTAGGGTGTCGGGACATACCAAGGGAATGGGTTATTTGTTTTTCCGTTGAAAACATATAAATATATGTTTAAAACCCTGTTTCTCTTTTTATTTTATTATATGATAATTAAATTGAAATAATTTAATTAACATAGGGGGCGGGAATAGACTATAAAGATATGTTTTTAGCCAAAGGGTGTATAATATGGGAATTTGACTTTATTACATGGGTTTAAATACTTTGGCTAAAAATCTATAGTAAGAGGGTTTTGGGGATATTACATAGGAGGAGTTATATACAATAGGATAATGTATTTTCACTAGGGATTTAATAAATAAAATCAGATGTTAATATGACAAGGGAACAAGGAAACTCAAAATACTTAACAAATCTAGAAAAGTGAAGATTTCTGAAGCAAATTTCATTATATCAACTTCAACACTTAGATTTATAATAGTAAGTAATTTTGAGGGATTATTATTGAAATTTGCATTATTTTCCTAAGTAAAATAGAATTTTACTTAGGAAAATATTAAAAGGGAATGATTATAATGATAAATAACTACAAGTACTTAGGTCTTTTTGATCATTAGGCCGAGGGTCCGGTCCCTCCAGAAGTCAAGGAAATGCCTTGAGCCCCTCTAATCTTCAAATACCTTAGCGCTTTGGGGAAATTAGTAAAAATCTTAGGGAAAAAGTGATGTGGGAAGTTAATGATTTTGACTTTGTTTTCTGTGAATTTTCCAATGTATTTTCTGCTTCAGTACTTATGATGAAAGTAAAGGATTAAACACATTTAGCACCATCATTCATCACATGAAACTTTGCAACACTATCTACCTACACTTTCTACTTTACACTACCATTTTCTCTTCTTTATTAGGGTGCACTTAGATTGGAAAACCCTTATCAATATTCTTTTCTTTTACAAGGCAAATTTATCTAATTCTACACTTATTGCATCCAAGGGCTCAGATTAAAATGTTGAGCACCTTTTATTAACTCTACCTATCTACTTATCTACCAAGATTAAACTGTTTGGTCAGATATTTATTCTCTATTCTACAACATGAAATTAAAACATGAATGAGTCAAGTTTAAACAGTTTGACAAGCTGCACACAATTTTGTTTATTACAAAAAATGAAATAGTAGTGGCATTTGGACTTGCACACTTTCTTTGGTCTATTTTTGTTTGGGGTTCATTTCTTTCACTTTTTTTACCATTTTATTTTTCTTACCCTTTGATTTTTCTTTTAGGGTATACCCTCTTTACATTTTTTAAATTTTTTGATTTTTTGAAAATATGGAAAACCTTTGCAACAAGAAAAGGTATAAACATATTACAGAGTTCATTAAGTCAATCATGAAATATGACACCTATTGGTGTAGGAGTCTAACACCCGTGAACTGCCATATACACCTTGGTTATAAAATGAAAGAAGAATCAACCAAGGACTTGACGTACGTGCAGGTAGTCTCCCCAAATGCTGTGTTCGATGTATCACGGTTACAAGATGGCAAACTAGGCTTCCTACGGATAAAAGGATTGAAACCTAGAGGGGTGTCCCTTTATATACTCAACAATATGGGGAGCACAAGTCCGTACTAGCGTTGTCTGAAGCCAAGTGGTGAGCGACAACTGCTAGGTTTTAAGACGTCGGAACATGTCTCTAACTTAGACCACTAAATGTTTCATTAAGTTTCAATATTTCCTTAGGTTAATTGAATAAATTTTAAGTTGATCTTGTACTGATGTTTCAATTCCAAGGTCCTACCGAATGTTGGATCTCACAAATCCCTGAATGAAAACTACATGCCATAAAATACCATTTCGTTCAATGAAAAGCTATCTACGAGAAAGTTAGGATTTTTCGAGCAATACAAAATAATGAGAACACACAGAAGCATTCACTACAGAACCTGATGAAACTAATGAGAACAAGAAATCTTTCCTAGAATACCCAATGCTAGTTATGTGAAAGATTTTCCAATTCTACAATGCAAACAAGAATGCAAGCACAAAATATATTTTTTGATTTTTTCAATGTAATAGAGAAAATAGTGCACTAAATAACATGAAAAACAAATCTCCACACTAGTTCGAGAATGCCAATGCAAGATTTGAAGCGAAAAAATTCAATCAACTCACAAGAAAATAAAACAAACACTCAAAGCAATGCCCCAATCTCTCAAATCGAAGAAAGATGTCGAAACAGACCCATACAAGCAACGTGAGCTATGCTTGGAGTGACAAGAAGAAAAATTGAATGAAAGAGGCAAGAATCACTCAAGACTCATTCCAACAAAATAAATCACTCAAAATGGATCCGGGGAGCTAAATGCAATCAAGCAAATAATGAAGGTGACCACGAAAAAAATACCCAAACACCTACAAGAGGCTCAGCATACCAAAGCACTAGAAAGACCTAATGCCATGATGCTGAAAGAAATGGACAAAAAACTAAAGGAAGAAGGTTGATCATAGTCACAAACAATCCCAAAGCATTCAAATCAAGTCAAGAAAACACCCAGAGACACTAATATGGACCAAAAACTCAAAAACAGGGACAACCCTAGCACCTACAGGAAATGGCGCGACTGTCTAGCTGTAATCCATGCCAGACAGGGGATGGCGCGGGTGATGAACTGGCAAAAAGTGCCAGATGGCACGACTGTCAGACTGGAAACCACACCAATCAAGCCAACCCTAGAAAAATGAAAACTTTGGAAAACAGAGGTTAGATCTGATCCTCTGGGGCTGAATAGGGGTCTAAGACTCAACAAAACAACCAGAAAAGGCAAGCTAAGCAAGTAAAGACCAAGAAGAAGATATAATAGATGAAAGGTAAACTTGCACTGATCCCCAGCGGAGTCACCAACTTGTTACTCAGGTAAATCCCCTTTGCAGATAGAGGCAATCCCACTAGCCCTAGGGTGGGTCTAGAAACAAGGAATCATGCTAGAGTGTAGGTTCCTAGATATTTGAATGAAAGAGGATGCGATAAGATGGCCTACCTGTGGTCCAAATTTATTGTCGACGCCTGTAGTGATGATGAGATTCGCTCGCTCCTGATCAAAGACAAGTCACAATCCCTCTACCTATCGCATTTGAACACCTGCACAGAGATCAGAAAACGATAACCACATACCACATACTAATTCCATCCAAAATCCACTAATTAATCAGAGAAGACTAGCATATTGCATTCGATAAAGACAAAACACAAGACGGGAACCAGACAATAGTCACTTATATTAATAGGTAGAAAGAAGAGATACAACCATGCTCTGACGTTGCATTCTCCTCTAGCGGGGATCGGGAGAAGAAAAACTCAAAGTTAGTCGGGGAATTAGGATGGGATAAGGGACCTCTCGATGGAATTCCTTCTTGATCTACCTTCTCAGTTATTCGACTATAGCTTAGTTCTCCAAGTTCAGCATTTCAGCTGCATAATCCTCTTTGTTCAGCTAGCTTTCATGATAGGAGAAAGCTCATTTATATAGGGGGAAGAGGGAGAGGTTAGGATCCCTATAATCATGGAAGGGAGACCTATCTTCTAGGAGTGTCCCATAAGAGGAGGAAACCACTACCTAAAGAGGGAGATCCATGGCTCATCCAGTTAACCACTTCCTGTGACTCATCCCAGAGGTGGTTGAAGGAAACTTCTGCCTCTAGTTTGTTAAAAAACATTCCCAAAAAGGTTGGCGCTGGCACAACAAAGAGACAGAGTGCCAGCTGGCATGACCTATAGTGTACATCCTCCACATTGGTGCGAGGGGTGAACTAGCTACCCATGCCAATGCCAAAACATAGGTTTTATGGGATTTTTGAGAAAATGTTCTACAGGAGAAATGATGTTATTGTATAGAAGGATGTAAGGAAGGTGCTTGCAGAGGATGACACTGCTCTCAACTCACGGGAAAGACCCTCCAATATGCGGGGCTAGGGATTGCAAGGACGGTGACAAATTTCTGTGTAACACTTCTCCCCAATTAACATAGTTTTCATCGAAAATGAATGATTGCATCTCTCATTTCGCTGCATCTTATGGATTCAAGTGACATTGGTAGGACTTTGAAATCGAGACATAATTCAATATCAACTCTATAATTTATTCACTCAACCTAAGGAGCATTTTGAACCTTAAAAATCGTATTTAGAGGTCTAGGCTAGATACGTGTTCCAGTGTCGTAAAACGTAGGAGATGTTGGTAACAGTCTACGTTATAGCCCGGGGGTGATATCCCGTCCCACATATGGAAGTATATTGACGTATGATAAGTATATTTTGGGACGCTCTCACTGAACGGTTACACATCAGACAATACTACTACAGACTTGGACTCCCACATACCATTGAGTATATTTTGGGATACACCATTAGGCTGCAAACCTGCCATAGGTAACTGAGTCATCTGCCTTGTAGACATGATACACCGAACACAACATTCAGGGATACTTGCTTTCGTACGTTAATTCCTTGGTAATTTCGCTTTCGTTTGATCACCAAGGTGTATATTGCAGTTCACAGATACCTAATAATACTTTATGCCTAGTTCACCCCTTTTTTTTTTTTTTTTTTTTGAGTTCTAAAATTAATTTCCCATGATCACATGGCTTCCCTATTAAAATATTTTTGGGTTGCATCATGAGTAACTCCTTATAAAGATATTGTTTAAAGCCTTGAATTGATAATATTTTTCTCTCTTTAGCTTTTTGAGATCAGATCATCGTGGTTGAACCATCCAGTTCAGCTTCCTCTTCATCGTTATCTTCCAAAGAGACATCATCACCAATCTCTTCTGATTCTTTGCCTTTAACTGGAACTCAAACTGATGAGTTTTCCCTCATTTCAGTATCCAACCTCTTGCTACTCGATCTCCTCCTGATGTGCCTATAGGCTATGTTTCCTTTCCTCTGAATCCATTATTTGATTTCATTCATATCTCCCCTAAATGACCATATAGTTTGTTTGATACACCTGATGTACCATTGGTGCATTCACCGTGTCCGTCTCAGACTGCGGCTCGTCATTTATTTCTGATGGATTATGAAGGAGAGGTTTCATATCCCCTGGAGGTTTCAAGCATCATCAGTGGTGTGGATGAATCTTTATTCGAGGGACATCAATTCCCTCCTGAGGGCTTTCCCCATGGGGGGAAAACCTCTCAACCTTCCACCCAGTCGTACATTCTGTAAGGTTACACCTCGTTGGGACACTTGGTTTCAAGTATTTCGAGTGCCACACCTTTGTATTATAATACTATTTGGCAAAATACTGCAGTATCTACCCCTGGTCTACTTGTATCTAACGATTCTATTTCCATCCCTACTCAAGCAATAGTTATGCCTATTCCCACGTAGCCAACTATTTGCGTTGGTGTTTCAACAACTCCCATCAGTGTTCCCATGACGATCCCATCGACTACGATTTCTGGTGGGGGGCCTTCCTTGTCAAATGTTTCTCAATCCTCTGTTGGCCCATCTGTGAGTGGATTACAAACTCACATCTCGCGCTCTTCCCAAGTTGTTGGTAGTATCCCTATGCCTGCTGGATCATCTGGTCCAAAAGGGTTAACATATGATCAGTATTGGCAATTTCCACAGAACCTTAACCAACAACCTTATGTCTCATTTGATTCCGAGTAGTTGTAGACCCCGTTAGAAAATACGTAAGGATTCTAAGGGCAATCTGGCATTCATTCAGGGGCTTATGTATTTCAACAGGGTCCTATTTTTGGTCAACAATGACCTTATGGGCCACAAGTTCAACCTTATGTGCAACATGCAATGACTTATGTACAATCTAGTCAACCTTTTTCCCATCAAGGTCAATTTTCCTATTATCAATAGGGACAACCTTCTGGTCAACAAGGCCAACCTCACTTTTAGCAGGGTCAGCCTTTTTTCCAGCAAGGACAACCCTCCTCTCAACAAAGCCAGGTATTTTTTCAATCGGGTCAACCTGGTCCTTAGGGGAAACCTAGCCAACCTTAGCAACCACTTGGTATCATGTCGTCAAACCCTTAGGGTACCATCCATCAACCCCAAGATCAACCTTTGGGTTCACAAGGTGAACTATTGAGTTCCCAAGGTTACCTTTTGGGTTCACAAGATCAACTGCAGGGAACTTCATTCCAAAACTTTCAGTAGTAGCAAAATCCATATGCTACAAATTATGCTCAAGCTGGACCTCAATGGTCTGCTAAAGGTCAGAACCCATTTTTTGGTCAGCAACCAGGATATGGTCACAATCCACAAGGTTTCAAACCTTATGGATAGAATCCATTTGGGAAAAATACTTTTGGACAGAACCCATGGGGGAACAATTTCTCCCAACCTGGTTGGAATCCACAAATGGGCATGTATCAAAGACCGAACACCATGCATTTCAATCCACAATTTCCTTTTCTTGCGATGTTGGAACTTCCCGATCTATCAAGATTGACCAATGATCCAATTCTCCATAATCCATATTGGCTTCCAGTTCCAACCAATATTCCAAGTGATTTCCCCAAGTTTGAAGGAAAATATGGATAAAACCCCCATGCACATGTTATGAAATACCATCTTTGGTGTTCTTCCAATTCCTAGGTTGACAATTTCATCCACCTCCATCTTTTTCGAAGGATGTTGACTGGTGTCACTACAAAGTGGTACATTGAACTTGCATGAGAAACTTTTTCAGGAATTCAATTCTTTATCTATGGCTTTTATTACACATTTTCAAATCCATGTTCATTATGAAACATTAACTCACCTCCTTACATCCTTGAAACAATATACTTCTACGCATATCTCCAATCATATCCATGAATGGAGACGACATCGGCGTTTGATCAAGTTTCAGATTCTTGATCAACTTTTGGCCAAATGGTTCACCAAATCATTCGTCAATAATATCGCCAAGGATATTGCTATGGGGGCAGTTGTCACAAAAGACCAAGCCATTGCTCATTCTCAATATCTTGATTTGGTTTATTTCCAACCCGGGACATTATATGATCTTTTACCTGATGCTCTGTGCCTGGACTCCAAGTTTGCAACTTCAAAAGCTTCGGTGACACCACCGGTTGATGACGTCATTGGTTCTATTCCCCAGATTTCTCAGAAGTGTTCCTCTTCTTCTAAGTAGAAATCTTCCTCTTCGTCGGATTTTGTTCCTTAGAATCCTTTGAATCCTGGAAAAACTACAGAGGTTAACGTCATTCAATATATCGCAGCCGACAAATCCTCTAAAGGTTAGAAGAAGGGAAAATGAAAATACAAATATGATGCCTCAAAATAGGATTCCCCTAAACCTCACGCTGACGATGGAACTAAGCACAAGCCGAAATACCCTTGCCTGATAGGTGATGACGAACACTACACTAAGGATTGTTCACGACAGGTTGAAGTGAGTCATTTACTAAAGGGTACTCAAGGAACTCTAGTTTTTCTCAAAGAACCGTTTCCATCTTAGCAGACTCAAATAGTGAAACAACCCCAATATTCCACCTCTTTTGGTCCTCAGGTATTCATGATGAATGGTGTTGCACCTATTTCTGTAGTTACCAGATCTAAAGATTATTTGAATTTGCGTCAGTCAGCGGGGAAAGAAATCATCGATGCTCCTATGCCTTCTCCCCTGCTCGCTTACGACCCTCTTCATATTGAAAGGCCTAGTCTCGATCCTGTTGTCTGACCACCTTTTAAAGGTGTGCTCTGAAAATCCTCATATAATCCAAATGCCCATGTTTCTCAACATTAAAATATTTTTGAGTATTTGGCTTAGGCACTTTCCACTTTGTCTACGTTAGAGGTTCTTCAGAGTTGTCCGTCGCAGCAGAAATCGTTACTATCCTCTATTGGAGGAATCAATCTATGTGATTTGGGCCTCATTACTTTTGATCTGGAAAATTTTATTTCACGTCTCCAACATCAAATTTCTTTCCTTATTTAGGTTGTTATCAATGGAAATAATATCCATCGGTCAGTGGTGGATGAAGGTTCATCCACTTCCATCATGTCTGTCTCTTGTTGGAAATCCATCAGCTCTCCAACTCTTAGCTAGTCTCCAAACACTTTGGAGGCTTTTGATGGAAGGGACTCTCGTCCTTTTGGTATCCTCCCCAAATTGCCTACCACATTGAAGGAAAAATGGTCAATGTTGAAGTAGAAGTCATTGATGCCAAACTCAATTATAATCTTCTACTTATTCGTAGTTGGACTCACGCTACACTTTGTGTGTCATCCACTCTTTTTTGTGTTCTTCGTTTCCCACATGAAGGGAATATTATCACTGTCGACCAGTTGTCCTTTTTCACTTCCACTTCTTCTGAAGGCAATGTTCCATATGTGGAGCATACCACCACACCCTATGAGAGTGTGGGGGCAGGACTTTTCAAAGGTTTTGCCTTAATGGTTCTCTTTTCTCTTCTGTTGTCGAACACTGTTGAGGTCAATATGATCTCCACTTCATATGATCCTTGGATCATCCCTCCCCCTGATCAGGTTGATTATTTCGGTGACATCATCTCGTTAAGCCCTGTGGAAGTCAATTATTGTGAAATCGTTTCGGCTTCGGCTCCTGATTCTGAACATGCCACTTCTAGTGTGCATTTCGATGTGTACTCCCGGTCTCCTTAGCTTGGTTCTTCAGATTATTCAGATCCCTTGAACGAGACGTTTTCCTCTGAATAAATTATCGTGGAAACCATGTCTTTTGATGAAACACCCAGAATGATACCCATCATCGTTCTTCGTTTCTCCTGAGCCCTAGAGTAATTCAGTCGTGTCTTGAAAATTTTTCTCCCCATGATATGGATTGTCCACTTCCAACACCTATGTCGACATGTGAGGTCTTTTTTGAGGGGAACATGGGCAGCATCACTGCAACAATTCCTATCGACATTTCTATGAAACCAAGAATTGTCGAGAACATTCACATTGAGATAACTTGTTCTCCAAATGAGATCAATATTTACACGAGTCTCTTTCAAGAATTTCAAGATGTTTTTACATGGTCCTATGAGGAAATGCCTGACGTCGATCCAAGTATAGTGATGCATGAAATACCAACTTGCCCTAATGTGAAGCCTATTCGTCAGCGACTTTGTCTTGTGCATCCTAGAAAGGCAGCTGCCATAAAGGGAGAAGTTGAAAAAATACTTAAATTTGGATTCATATATCCAATTCCTTTGATAGATTGGGTGTCCAATATCATCTCTGTCAATAAAATTTAGGGTCATATTTGCATCTGTGTCTATTACCAAGACATAACTCATGCATTCCTGAAAGATAACTATCCCACTCCCTTAATTGACCAGATTATTGATGAATGCGTTGGGAGTGAGATATTTTATTTTATGAATGGTTTTTCTACCTATAACCAGATTAACATCCTGTCGGCTGATCAACACAAGACTACCTTCATCTTTCCATAGGGAACTTTTGCCTACAAGAAGCTCCCTTTTGGTCTAAAAAATGTCGATGCTACCTTTCAGCGCACGATGTCATATGATTTCCATGACATTAAGCACATCATTTAGCCTTACCTAGATGACCTTCCCACTCATTCAACTAAGCACCGATACCATCTTGCGCACATTTGAGAGATTTTTCTATGCTGCCGACACTATAATATTCGCTTGAATCCGCATAAATGTTCCTTTTGCGTTGAATCCAACAGACTCCTTGGGTTTTTCGTCTCTAAAGAAGGCATCCATCTTGATCCTTTGAAATTCGAGGTTGTCTTTAATTTACCCCCTCCCTCCTCTTTATCTCAATTGCAGAGCCTACAAGGGAAATCTAATTTTTTTCGTTTCATTTCCAACTATGTGGAGCTCACTAAGGGCTTTACACGATTTATTAAACAATGGATCTCTTTCATGTGGGATGAATTTGCTCAAAAATCCTCTGATGCTTTAAAGAACATTCTTATCAATGCTCCTTTACTGCATCCCCAAAATTATCATCATGACTATTTCCTTTACTTAGGAGCTTCTTCTGGTACTATTTCTATGGTGCTGTTCCAGGACGACGACGATGGTATTGAACATGTCATTTATTACCTCAGCCATAACCTAATGGATACAGAGACTCGATATGCCCATGTCGAGAAACCAGCTTTAGCTATGGTACATGTTTTTCAGTGCTTTCGACATTAAATTCTCCTTCACATGACTACTGTGATCTTTGATTGCAATCCCATGACTTATATTTTGACCCGTCAGTTACTGGGGGGGAAATATTCTAAATGGATTTTCATTTTACAGGAGTTTTATTTGGAATTCACTGCTATCAAATCCATAAAATCATTGGTTTTCACTGAATTGATATGCTCCCTTCCCTATGCTTCTGCTTCATCTGATCTTGATGAGCACATTCCATATGACACTCTCTTCATGATCAGCACTATCGATCCATGGTACGGTGATATCATCGTGTATCTCCAAACCTAAACCTTCCGATCTGAGTTGAATAAAGTTTATCGTCGATGTATTCAACATCACTCTCAAACATATCATATCATTGGGGATAATTTATACCACGTCAGCATAGATTTGATTCTTCGTCGTTGTTTTACTTTCGAAGAGGTTGAGAGAGTACTTAATGACTGCCACTCTGGGGCATGTGGCGATCATATGTCTGGCTATGCCACAGCTCAGAAAATCCTTCGTGCTGGTTATTTCTGGACTTCTTTTTCAAGGATTTCATTCTTGCCACCCGTAAATGTTGTGCTTGCCAGATTTACCAATGGAAGATGCACGCCCTGCCCACACCCCTACACCCAGTTTTTACCGTCAGCCCTTTCGCTAAATGGGGCATTGATTTCATGACATGTAACCCTCACTCGTTTGGGGATCATTCTTATATTATCGTCGTTGTCGACTATTTTACAAAATAGGCCAAGGCGATGCCTACATATGTTGCTGACGGTAAAATTGAGGCTTAATTTCTCTTCAATCATGTTATCACTGGGCTTGGATTCCATTAAGCCATTGTCACCCACCATGGATCTCACTTTCACCATTACATGATGGTTGAGCTAACCTCTCAGTTGGGCCTGTGTCACAACAGCTCAACTCCATATTACCCTCAGGTCAATGGCCAAGTTGAAGTAGTCAACAAAGTCTTAGTTACTATGCTTCAGCGCACTATTGGGATGCACAAGTTGAACTGGCATCTCATGTTTTTTCAGCTCTTTGGGCTTACCGAACCTCGGCTAAAAATGCTACTAGATCCACTCCTTTTTAGTTATTACGTGGCCTTGAAGCAACATTGTCGATTGAATGTGAAATTCCTTCACTTAAATTAGTTTTTGAATTACTTCTGAATACCTCAACAGAAGAGGAATGTCTCCTATATCTGAAAAGGCTTGATGAAACTCATTGCTTTGCAACTTTAGTTACTGAAGCTCAGAAGAAACGGGTCAAAGCCCGTTTTAATTAGATTGTTTCTCCATGTGCCTTCTCTAAAGGAGACTTGGTCCTTCTCTATGACCAAGCACACGAAAAACTGGGGGCAGGAAAATTTGAACCAATGTGGCATGGGCCATACATCGTAAAACGTATTTTTCAAAATGGGGCCTATGAGCTAATTGATTATGAAAGTAACTCTTTGGATAAGCACCAAAACAGGCTTTATCTGAAGATGTATTATGAGTGATTTTCTTGTGTAATTACTTTTGTACATTAGTGTGCTTTTATTTTTTGTACAGTTTTTGTTTGATGTGCATTTGCAAGCGGTTTTCCTGCTTATCTTGTTTTATTTGATTTGCAGATATCTTTAACTCCTTATTTTAGTTTCGC
This sequence comes from Pinus albicaulis, assembly GCA_034641835.2. NCBI lineage: Eukaryota > Viridiplantae > Streptophyta > Pinopsida > Pinales > Pinaceae > Pinus > Pinus albicaulis. The sequence continues at coordinate 1,205,386,084 of CM076579.1, read as the reverse complement.
TGATGGTGGATGTCATAGCACTTTGTAATGTTCCAAAATTTTTATACAGCAAATTGGAATATTAATTTTTGCTTATATCATCTAGGAGGTGAATAAAATGGGTAAAGAGACCCATAAGTAGGAATAAATCCCTCATAGTGTGAAAGGGATCAATGGAGTAGCTTTATTTTGCACCTTCTAGTGTGAAAAGGGGAAAATGCATGAGGACAAGGTCAAGTTTGACCAAGTCAACAATGCCGCCTCAGAGGTGTAGCTTGCTTGGGAAGATAGTGTAGTTTGAGAGGGAGAAAGATTCTTTCTGGAAGAAACTCTAATGTGTGGGGTCCAGGGAAAAGAGACATTCACTTGCATAAAAGGAGGAAGAGGCAGCCATAGTGAGACATCTTTGAGCATTTGATTATTTGTCTGATTAGACTATTTGCAGTCTCTGGTTATTCAGCTGAGTTACAGTGCCGTTTAGCACGAGGGATTCCTATTTAGGATTTCCTCTCCTTCTTGAGAGGCCTCTTGGAGGATTGCACTTCATTTTATCCACATCTTGGCTCAAGGCCAAAACCACTCTTTCAGTCACTGCGTTATTTCTGCTGAAGTATAACACAGTATTGCAAGCTGTTCCAGTGGAGGGTTCCACAATTTCATTCCTTGGCTCATCTTTCATAGGAGGGAGATTATATTCCTCCAGGAGATCAGTTAGAAAGATTCAGAGCTGATTTGCACATCTTTGGAACCAGGCCAAGCATCTTCTATCTCCTGCAGCGTAGTCCAGCTCCTTGACTGCGTTATTTTAAAGTGCACCTGCAGTGGGGGATTGTACCACTAGTTTGGAGGGTGAGATCTTTAGGGATTGGACCAGCCTTTCACCTGAGAGATCCATTGGGTGAGATCTATTCATCATTTTCAGCATCATCAGCCATTTCATCCATTTCCATTTTCTGAGTTGCAGCTGCTACCCGGCAACTCCGACATTTCTGCAGATTTTCCATTTGTACATGTATTGCAGCCAATCCTTCCAAGGATTATTTTATTATTGTTATATTAGTGTTTTCAAGGGTTGATATCTTTCTCCCCCATATTTCCTTGAGTTGATATTGATATATCATCATATTATCATTTTGTGTGTTGCAGTGTCTCCTATAAAGTGCGTTGTTATAGCCATGGCTTCCTTCATGTAGTAGTATTTTCCATTTAACATCGAGAGAGGCATTGCCTTACTTGAGTGATTGTTTCCTCAAGCATTTGTATAAATTATTACTGCAATAACCTAATATGATGGCCATTTAGATCTTCACATGTTCATGGCTATAGAATAACATTGTTGTTCCATGGTATTGTTCATACATTATTGTAGTCCCTCATCGGGCACTTTTCTAAGGACAACTAGGTGTGGAAGATTTGTTTAACCCACCTAGAAGGATATCTTTGGAGCCTCCTCTTGGATTTAGCACTTAGACTCATTTTTCTAAGGGATCCAGGTCTTGATTTGAATTCCTATAGTAGCCATTACTGGAAAATGTGTTTTCCAGTCATGCCTTGCTAGCTGTTCCATATTTGGAATATTACAGTGGTATCAAAGATGCTTTCTTGGCTCAGCCTGTGAGTCTAAGCCCAAGAAGATCAGAATATTGAAGAGGATGGGTTTTATCTCATCATATTTCAGATCCATGAAGAACCTCCCCAAGGAGGATAAGTAGAAAGAAGAGGAAGAACCCTGCACTTCCTATTCTCATCAAGGAGACAAAGAGATAAGTAGGAAAAAGACTCCATATTTTGGAGAAATAAAAGGGGATAAGATTACAAAGCTTCTTCCTAAATCTATGCATAACATTCATGGAGATTTCAAGAAGATCTGGAAAGAGATGCATGAATAATCTCCAAGAGAGTTTGAATCTAAAGCAAACTCTAGATTGATATATGAGGAGTGTGAGCATGCAACCACACCCTATGGTACACAACACAGTTACATGCCCAGGATTGCCAGAAGAGTGATGGAAAGAGGAGAAGAGGTTTCTAGGAGGGAAACCCTTAGTAATTTCTTGAAATATTATGAGTTTCAAACTCATAAATTCCGAGATCATCTCAGTTTTTCAGAGTTTTGCGAGATGAAGGTGAAAGGAAGAGAGCAGCAGGATAGATTTCATCTATCTACCTTTGAAGGTTCACCTATATGTTCAGCCAAAGCTTGGGTGGAGGAGTTAGATACCTTCTTGCAACAACACCACATTCTTGAAGATGAAGCCATCAAAGTTGCAGCGCTGCATTTGAGAGGTAAGGCTTATGCCTCATGGATCTTTGAATCCTTTTCTTTGAAAAATGTAAACATTGCATCTTATTCAAGTTTCACTAAGGCATTAGTAAAAATATTTGATAGAGGGATTCATGAGACACACATGGTGGGAATAAACAAGAAAACTCAAACAAAACTGTTGCATGAGAACGCAATACCATTTTAGAAAACCATGGGAGAGTCTGAAAAATTGCACCATACTTTGCTGGAAGAAGGACTTCCATCTCACATCTTTGAGAAAGGAAGCATGGTGATCTCTTTTCCAAAGAGGGATCCAATCATTGGAGGGTTTCCCATACATGTTGCAGAGATAGAGGGAAACAATGTTGTTCTATCTAGAGATTAACTAGTGCCTCATGTAGAGTAAGGAGGAGCTCTTACTCCAAATAGAGGGATGCTTGCATCTTTGCAAGGAAGTCCCCATGATCTCATGTGTGGAGATCAAGGCACAAATCATGTTTTACATGTTCCATTGTTGAAGAGGTGTGGAACCATGGAGACATAAGGAGGAGGTAGGGAGGAGACCCAACATCATGAGATGAGGAGTATACATCCCTATTCATTTATGGAGGTTGATGCACCTAAGAAGGTGATTGGATTGCGAAGTGGAAGCATGAAGAGTTATTTCGATTCATTTATTCAGTCATCTCTTGATGATGATGTCTCATTTGATGGAGACATTTTGCCGTGGAGACCACTAGATCAGTAGAGGAGGATGGATGCTTCACCAGTTGAGGCACAACTCAGTGATTTCAGAAGAGTGGGAACCTTGGGAGAGCTTGATACAGTGTTGGGAGTCTGGGGTAGACTCAAGGAGAGAGAGAGCATTCTCTCAACATCAGCATCAGCCACTTCCATTTTAGATTATGCGTTGTGGCAGAAGCAACAGGGGAAGGATATCAGCCTTCCAACTTGCACCTTTGTCATGAGAGATGTCAAAGAAGATAGTGACCATATGACAGGTGCTCTTCATGAGAGATCATCAGCTCTGTCACTATGGAGGATAGATCCATATTGGAACTCCTAGTTGTTGGTGGAGTACTCCAAGTATATTCATATTTGCAGGATATTGGATGGCTAGTTGCACTTCGAGGAGTATTCAGTCAGAGATGGGGTCATCTTCTATCAGGGTAGGATCTTCTTATCTGGAGCTTCCAAGCTCAAGGAGAAGTTGCTACAAGTAGCTCATGAGGATTTCCTTTTCAGCCCCACTTGTTCTATGAGAGCATACCACACCATCATGTAGGGGTATTTTTGGGAGGGCTTTGAGGAGGAGATATATCAGCATATGAGTAGATGCATGGATTACATAGAGATGGAGGAGTTAGCACAATCATATCTATTCTCTTTGAGGATGAGGGGGGACTCATTTATGAGCCACTCCATTTGTATGAGCAGAAAATATGGTAAGGGTATTCATTGTTGTTTACATGATTATTTGTACAATGTATATATGCATCCATTAACCATACATGTGCAGGATGATGCTCCAAGGAGGAGCATTCTTTTTTCTAGAATACATGGTTTAGATGAGGCCATAAGCATGATTGATGGCCATTCCCTAGGAGGACTTGGGGAAGAGATATATTATGGAGGACATGCTCACTGTACACCTTACATCATTCACTTCCTCCATACTTATGAGGATATTGGAGCAGTAGGAAAGTGGTTTAGAAGCCACTCATTTTATCAGTCTCTATTGTAGTTAAGGGTCAAGCTGTGTTGGTTTCACTTGAGGGACCATTTTCCTTGACATTTGTTGCATATGGCAGCAAGCATGATTCTAATCTTTTCTCCCTATGGTTCTATTGTCTCTGTCTTTATGAGGAGCATACTTGAGAGAGAGACACATTGGGAAAATGTGTCCTTTGAGGGAGAATCCTCCCACACTTTTTTCACTACATGTTCTAAAGGGAGCATGGGATATGGTATGGTTACCTTGACAACACATTTGTTTCCTTATGAGGTGAGCCATATGATGGAGATGATGCCATATGATGATGATTTCCAACTCATCATATATGAGGACATTTGGGCCAGCATGATTTGCAGCATTGGAGAATAGGTCTTTAGAGGTCTAGTCCTCACCTTGCCACTTGAGGGAAACCTTATTGCAGCCTAGGATCAGCAGACACTCTACACCTATCTTAAGTGGAGAGATGGACAACGTGGGGTAGGCTACATTGTCTACCATGTGTAGATTTTCATCCCACCTACTTTTCCAGAGCCAAAGGTGGAGGATAGTTTTCAAAAGTTTCCTAGTTGGGAGGTAGCTCATTTTGCATGGCTAATAGCTTGGGGATGGAGGATCCATATGGGAAAGATATCTCCCATCATATTTCATATCCCATTCCTCAAAAGGACCTCTAGACATCACTTTGCTATCCTTTTGAGTATTTCACCTTTACATGATGATGGCTTGATAGTTGACTTGCATGCTGAGGAGGAGCAATGTGGAGGCTTGATTAATGAGATAGCATCACTTTCCTTGGAGGACATCATCATACATATATGCTACAGGGAGAGGAGGAGAAAATAACTTAGTCTATCCTTGCACTTGCTTGAGGACAAGCAATCTTTGAGAGGGGAGGACTGTGATATTCCAAAATTTGCATACGGCAAATTGGAATATTAATTTTTGCTTATATCATCTAGGAGGCGAATAAAATGGGTAAAGAGACCCATAAGTAGGAATAAATCCCTCATAGTGTGAAAGGGATCAATGGAGCAGCTTTATTTTTCACCTTCCAGTGTGAAAAGGGGCAAATGCATGAGGACAAGGTCAAGTTTGACCAAGTCAACAGCGCTGCCTAAGAGGTGTAGCTTGCTTGGGAAGACAACACAGTTTGAGAGGGAGAAAGATTCTTTGTGGACGAAACCATAATGTGTGGGGTCCAAGGCAAAGAGACATTCACTTTCATAAAGGAGGAAGAGGCAGCCATAGTGAGACATCTTTGAGCATTTGATTATTTGTCTTATTAGACTATTTGCAATCTCTGACTTTTTAGCTGAGTTGCAATGCTATCTAGCACAAGGGATTCCTATTTAGGATTTCACTTCATTTTTTCCGCATCTTGGCTCAAGGCGAAAGCCACTCTTTCAGTCACTGTGTTATTTCTACTGAAGTATAACGCAATATTGCAAGGTGTTGCAGTGGAGGGTTCCACAATTTCATTCCTTGGCTCATCTTTCAGAGGAGGGAGCTTCTATTCCTCCGGGAGATCAATTAGGAAGATTCAGAGCTGATTTTCACATCTTTGGCACTAGGCCAAGCATCTTCTGTCTCCTACAGTGCATTCCAACTCCTTGACTACATTATTTTAAAGTGCACCTGCAGTGGGGGATTGTACCACTAGTTTGGAGGGTGAGATCCTCAGGGATTGGACCAGCCTTTCACCTGAGAGATCCATTGGGTGATATCTATTCATAATTTGTAGCATCATCAGCCATTTCATCCATTCCCATTTTTTGAGTTGCAGCTGCTACCTAGCAACTCTAACATTTTTGAAAATTTTCCATTTGTACATATATTGTAGCCAATCCTTCCAAGGATTGTTGTATTATTGTTGTATTAGTGTTTTTAGGGGTTGAGAGCTTGCTCCCCCATCTTTCCTTGAGCTAATATTGGTATATCATCATATTATCATTTTGTGTGTTGCAGTGTCTCCTATAAATTGTGTTGTTATAGCCATGGCTTCCTTCATGTAGTAGTATTTTCCATTTATCATCGAAAGAGGCATTGCCTTACTTGATTGATTGTTTCCTCAAGAATTTGTATAAATTATTATTGCTATAACCTAATATGATGGCTATTTTTATCTTCACACGTTCATGGCTATAGAATAACACTGTTGTTCCATTGTATTTTTCATACATTCTTGCAGTCCCTCATCGGGCACTTTTCTGAGGACAACTAGGTGTGGGAGATCTGTTTAACCCACTTAGACGGATTTATTTGAAGCCTCCTCTTGGATTTAGCACTTAGACACATTTTTCTAAGGGATCCAGGTCCTACTTTCAATTCCTATAGTAGCCATTACTGGAAAATGCGTTTTCCATCCATGCCTTGCTAGCTATTCCAAATTTGGAATATTACATACTCAAAATTTATCTTCTGCAGCATGGGTTATCTATGACCCTAATTATGAGTTGGTAGATCTGAAAGGTATATGTTTAGGCCATACAACCAACAATATTGCTGAGTACAATGTAGTAATCAAACTTTTGTCAAAAGCAATCACTCTTGGCATTAGAGAATTGGTTTTAAACCTAGATTCACAGCTTGTTGTCCTACAACTCAATGGGAAATATTCCGTCAGACACCCTCAAATTTTGATAATGTATCTGTGTGTTCATATTTTAGAAAGGAATTTTGATTACATTACATATCAGCACATTCCACGAGACGTGAATACATTAACAAATGCATTGGCTAATTATGTTCTAGATAGACATTTGTGAAATTTGTAAAACTATGATCATCATTAAACCATGTATAAAAACAGGAAAATATAGTATATATATATATATGTCAATTTGGTTTGCAAATAGTTTTCAATTACATCATAACCCCAACATATATATGGTCTGGTACATAACGAGACTCGTAGGTCTCAACATCACCACAACTGCAGAAATCAAAACTAGACTAATTAGCATGGTGGTCGCGGTAGCAGGCCACTACTAGAATGAGTCGAGTTAGTAGTCGGTGAATACGATCAAACACCCCTACGGCATGCCTCTAGTAATGGCATGGAATATCCTGAACACAAGCGTACTCCGGAATCCCGGTAGTCAAAGCATCCATATTTCGGGAAATCTCTTCTTCAGCATCTTCTCCCTCCTCGTATGGAGCAGCCTCGAACTCCCTCACCACTCTTCTGGCGATAGAGGGCATCCCAGCTAGTCTCTCTTGTCCAACATCTACGGCACATAAGTTTCAATATTAGAAGAATATATATATATATATATATATATATATATATATATATATATATATATATATATATATATATATGTATATGTATATGTATATGTATATGTATATGTATATGTATATGTATATGTATATGTATATGTATATGTATATGTATATGTATATGTATATGTTATATAAACATGCAAAAGATAACAAAAAAAAAACATGTTTTACCTCTTTCATCCCACTACTCGCCCTCTGGAAGCGGTAGATCTGGATCACCCTAGAAATGAGTCTCTGAGTACAACTAATCCTCCATGACAATAAGATGATGCCTCAACCATATAAAGAAGGTAGGTTTGTATGAAATATGTTTCCCAGCTCCTGAACGAGGCATCATCTCAGCCCATCTCATTATACATGGCTCTCTAGGTGTCGGCGCAACTACTTCCGCCCATTGGAATTGGAAAAATGGTACTCATTCCAAGAATATTGTTGTCAAGATTGATCCATACCCAAACTGCTTCAGTCGATCATTCTTACACTTTGTGAGTTGTTTCTTCATGTTTTCCAGCATATCTTTTGCCCGGTTAAAAATGGTGGGAGACATAAAATCCATGACAGTTTGTAACTGAGACTTGGTAGCCTCATACAGTGCTTGTGCCCCGGTGGCACGTGTAATGGTGTAAAAGATTACTTTGAGTGGAAAAATGTTCACACTGCTTATCTCTGTCTTCCCACTGGAAGATTTTGTCACCTCTGAACATTCCCTCCCTATGAGCATGTCCATACTTTTTCCCATGATTCGGGCCCCAGTTAGACGTGCTCGTGCTCCTCTATGTGATAGGTCGGTGATAAAGTAAATATCGGCCACTTCAATTTCGAGCTCTTGTTCACCAAGGATGAATCGCTCCCATCCTGTATCCCAAATTCTTATCAAGTACTACAATAATTCTGGATGTGCTCTTAAGCCATAGGTCATAAAGAATTTGAGGAGCCTGCAGTTCCTCAAGGCGGCAAGACAATCTCAATTTTCCATAGCTTCTTTGTCTACTTCTTCGTGATCTCTCTCTTTCCACTCAATCACCATGATTTCTTGGTATTTTCCTTCCTATAATAACATTTACATAGCTTCTTTTCATGATCCATACTTGAAACTTAGTTTTGCATGAATATTTTTGGAGAAAATTTAGACTTTTTTTGCGCTCTGTGATTGGTGCAGCCATTTTAAAAACAGTTGGGTTGATGGAAGCATTGAAAAGTATAAAGAAAGGTTCATGGCTAGAGTTTTCTCTGAGGAAGAGGGAGAAAAATATGATGACATATTTGCAGCAGTTTCTTGATACACTACTATCTGTTCTATTTAATCCCTTATTGCTATTCATGGATAGACCCTTCACCAGATGGATGTGAAAACTATTTTTCTTCATTTCATACTAATGGAAAATTTTTATTTTAAGTAGCCTCATGGATTTTAGGCGAAGGACAAGAAGACTCATGTTTGCAGGTTGAATAAAGATATATGTGGCTTGAAGCGATCTCTCATAGCCTGGTATGCCCACACTGATAGTTACCTGGTGAATATTAGATTCATGAGAAGGAATGTTGACCCAAACCTCTACTTCAAAGTGGTCCAAGGTATGCCTTTGATTTTTGTTTTATATGTTGACGATTTATTCTTGATAGGTAGTGATCCCATGATGCTCGAGTGTAAGAGGGAGTTGGCCTTTGAGTTTGAAATGAAGGATTTTGGTTTGATACATTACTTCTTTGGATTAGAAGTGTGGAAAAGACCTGGTGAGATTTTCACTTCTGAAGGAAAATATGTCATGAAACTATTGGAAAGATTTGGAATGGTAGAATGAAAGTCCCTGACCACAACGATGGAGATGAATTTCAAGAAGTTATGTGGAGATGTTTTTGGACCTGACCTGGAAAATTCCTATCAGTATCAACAATTGATTGGAGCATTGATGTTCCTAGTTAACACCCAACTGGACATATGCTTTGCAATCAACACTTTGAGTCAATTCATGACAAAACCTCTTCATGCACACTGGGTTGCTGCCAAGCACATGCTGAGATATTCTCATGGGACGATCAACCTTGGTTTGAGATATATTGTCGAAGACATGAGGCTACATGGATTCATTGATGCTAACTGGGCTGAAAATTTTATTGACAACAAGAGAACATAAAGTTTTTTCTTTAATTTGGGTTCTGCCATGATATCTTGGATGAGCAGGAAGCAGGAGTCTATAGCTTTGAGTATGGTAGACGCAGAGTATATTTCTTCTAGAATGGCTATCTGTGAGGTATATTGGTTGAGGAAGCTCTTTCGAGAGTTTTTTGAGTAGGTCTTGGATATGATAGTGATATATTGCGGCAACTACAGTGGGATTCTATTTGTAGAGAATCTCGTGTTCCATGACAAGTCCAAGCATATTGAGATAAGGTATCACTATATTTGAGATATGGTGCAAAGATGATCAATGAGACTCCATCACATTTTGATTGATGAGAAAATAAGGGATATACTCACCAAGGATTTTCTGAAGGGGAATTTCTTGGTCTTTAGAGAGAAGCTTGGACGGATGGATGAGACCCTCCTAGGTAAGGGTCTTGGCTAATATAGAACATTGTGTTATACTCTTCCCCGTTTTTTGAACCCATAGGGAGAGGAATTGAGCCTAAGAGCTCTTGGGTTGAGGGAACCCTAGATAATACGATAGTTTGTGATCCTTAATTTCCATGGTAAGTTGTATATTCCTGTTACACAACATTTTTTCACTGTCCATACAATCCCCATCCCACACATTGGAGGCTCATTTCTATGACCAAAATAAATTTTCATGCCTTGCAAAGACCATCATTGCATCCCTTGCCATGATAACAACACTCCTTTTGTTGACCATCAAAAACACATGTTTTTGCCTTGGCACTAGTAGACTGTTATGCCCTTGCGCCGATGAGGAAATTAACACTGGGCCCCATGCCCATTGTCGCTCTTTCCCAATGAGCTACCTGTGCCAACCTATTTATGGATTTTTTTTTAAAAATAGAGGTGAATTTTCCATCATAAAAACTTCGTGGGCGAGTCATCTGGAGTGGTTCGACTAAATAACCATGGCCTCCCTCCTTTGGCCTCTTGTTTCCATCTTTTGGGGAAACCTCTCAAGGGATGAGGCCTCCCTTCCACCATTGTGGGGATCCCAACATCCTCCTCTCCCTCTATAAATATAGCCATCTTCCATTGATGTGCTAGCTGAACTGAACATATTATAGCTCAAACACTGAAGAGATTTCTCTACATTTTTGTTAGAAAGATAGAATGGAAGAGACCCTTATTGAGAGAGCTTAGGCTTGTGTCTTCATTCCATCTGAATTCCCTGATGATTCATTGAGACAAGCTTTGAATAAACTCCACTGGAAGAGGCTTAAAATTCAATGCTTTGGTTTTAACTCTTTATTCTATTAATACATATACGTGACTATTTTCTAGTTCCCATATTGCGTTAATGTGTTTAATTTTATGCAATATTCTTAGCCCTCCTTGACTGGTTAGTTGATTATGAATGAAATCATTTTTCTATATGCTGCTCTTGTTTGTTAATCTTCGTGCAGCTAACGGAGCATTGTTGCTGAAGGATTGTGACCTGTCGGAGCAAAGATCAAGGGGCCACCACCACTACAGCGATGACAAGGTTGGAGTTGTTTTGACTGCTTTAGGCTTGCTCTTCTAAGATGTTTGTCTATTTTCCTATTGGTGCAGTTCATAGCCCTAAGGTTCTAAGTGCCTTTTGCTCGTTGAGCCTTCTGGTTGAAGGTCGATTCTTTTGGTTTCTTGTCAGTTCGATTCCCTGATCAGTTTCTTGATTATTTCTTGATCCTTTGAGTTTTGGTTTGTTGAACAATTTCTTTTTTGTTTGTTTGAATCTCCATCTCTTCGTTTTTGAGCATAGATCACATTACTCATTTGGGTCATTTTAAAAGCTTTTTGTTTGTTTGAAAGAGTGCATCATTAGTTTGAGTACATTTGTGTTTGTATTTCTTTGAATCATTCATTTTGAGATCTCTATATTCATAGTGCTCTAAGCTAGTGTTTGATTTGATTTTTTATGTAGTTAGGGCATTGTGTGCTTCGTTCATTCAAAAAATAAAAAATTTCATCCTTTCGTTTACCTTGGAAATGAAAAAGTATTTTTCATAACTAGCACTTGCATCTACGAAAGATTTTTTTGTTTCTCTGTTTTATTGTATTGGATGCATTAGGGGACTTCTTCATCTGATTTAATTGTTTGTTTCTTTCTGAAAGATCTCTATCCTTCTCCTAGTTAGCATTCATCGAATGGAAAATTCTATTCTATTGCATGTAGCTTGCATTTAGGAAATTTGAGATAAAATTCGGTAGGGCCTTGAAATTGAAACATTAATTCAAGATCAACTATAAAAAAATTTCAATTAACCTAAGGAAGCATTGGAACTTAACGCAAACATTTTTAGAGGTCTAGGCTAGTGACGTGTTCCATTGTCGTTAAACCTAGTAGCTTTCATTCGCCACCTAGCTTTAGACAACACTAGTACAGACTTGTGCTCCTCGTACCATCGTGTATATAAAGGGAGACCCTCATAGGTTCATATCCTTTTATCCATAGGAAGTTGAGTCTGCCACCCTGTAATCATGATACACCGAATGCAGCATTCGGGGAGACTACCTACATGTACATTAAGTCCTTGGTCATTTCTCTTTCATTTGATCACCAAGGTGTATATGGCAGTTCACGGAAATTTGGTACACCCTCTTTCTTAGATTACCTGAGTAGTCATTTTGGTCTTTTCGCGACTCTCTAAAAAGTGAAAATATCATCAAGCGCTTGTCCTTTCATGCTCGTTTCAACCTGAAAGTGATAGAGTCACCTTTTTCCTGTTTCTCGACTCTTAAAATATGAAACGATGGAGTTTTGTTTCAGTGTCTTAAAATATTAACTACCCACGAAATATTCCTGGTTAAAGTTATCTTCCTTAGTGTTTTTTTTTATGGTTGTTTCCAATGGCAACGTTTCCGGAGTTTACCAACTAAGGAATCCCCTCCGGAGGGAATCCTAGTCCTTTTCATGCTTTTGGGAATGTTGGTGCCCCTGATATGGCAACATTGTCCCTTCTGGGGTTAAATGTTGGTTTTCCTGTGTGGTTATTCTCCACCTCTGTGGTCTCGAGTATTTCGCCCTCTGTACAACCATCTCCTCCACCTGAACAACATCACGTTGATTCTAAGGTGGACCTCTCCCCTTCTTCGCCTATTTCTTTGTCCTACTCTTCTACTTCACCTGGTGAAAGTTTGGATTCTAGTAACCAGGTGGCTAAGAAGAAGAAGAAGACGAAAAAGAAGAAGTCAGTTAAGAGAGAGGCTAACTCTGCGGCTATCGCGCATAAGAAACCTTCTCTTGATAAGTCATCCAACCTTCCACTAAAAGTCAAATTCCCTTGCATGTTGTGCAAAGGTTACCAATTTCTTCGAGACTGCCCTGGCATTCCCAAGGTACTTGAAGTATGGTCCGATGGCCTTCTGTTGTTGCCTTTGGCTTCTAGAAGTCATATTGGTGGCACATATTCAACTAGCAATGATAAGAATCATAAGAGATAGGGTAAGATCACGAATCCCTATAGGTTGTGTGAAGGGCATCATCCCATTCACCTTTTTCCGTACATGGATGAAGCCATGAAAGTGTTGGACAACCCTAATGTTTTTGCACCCTGCCTTCTGGTTGGTTACCAAAAAATTTCTTTGAGTCCTCTGCTAGTTGATTCAATGATCGGTCAAGAGTCATCCTTGGTCAATCATGTTCCCTCAGAAATTCAAATTCACAAATCCATTCCAAACCAACCATTGGTCGAGGAATCGTTCAACCTGATCCTGCCTACAATTCATTAGGTCTTTTCCGTCGAGAGTGGACCCCATCCCCCTCATGTTCTTCTTGTTTCTTTAGATTCCTCAGACTTGGAGAAATATCCTCCCATCCCTGTGACTCAATAAGTTTCTCTTCTTGCTCCCATGTCTGAGGTCCAGGAGGATTCTCCTCTTGCTCCCGTAACACCAGGGGATGACCATATCATTTCTATGGTGCCCCCTCCAAGTAGTTTGGTCACTTCCTTCGATTGGAGTCGATTTGCGAGATACTGCCTTCCTTCTTATGTGCCTTTTGATATCATGGTACAGACCTTAGATGTGGCTATACCTAGAAAAATTATAGATGAATGCGTGTCTGTTAGTTTTCTATCTTCAACTACTTGGCAATATTTTGGTTCTCAACCGCTTCTGCCTGTTACACAGAATCTGTTGGCTTTTAACAAAGGAACCAATCAACCGTTAGGGATCCTTCCAAAGTTTCCTATTAATTTGGGAGGGAAAACCATCTATATATACGTGATGGTGGTCCAAGGTCCCTTGGATTTTAATTTACTCTTGGGGTGTGACTATGCTTATGCCATGGGAGCGCTTGTCTCCTCCCTCTTTTGTGTGATCTGTTTTCCAAACAAAGGTCAGATCGTGACCATTGATCAGCTTTCATTATTTGGTCTTGATATGGCAGTTGGCCCACCATCATCTCTATCGAATCCTTACCCATTGGTTGTACCTTCCCTGCCACAGGTTAATTATGTGGCTATCTGCCCCATGCCCGCATTCAGTGATAGTGATTTTGTGCATTGTGTGTTGGGGGCATTGGGTCCTCATTTTCGAGATACTATTCTCCCATCAGATGAGAACCTCTAGGAAGCCATGAATTCTTATTCAACATGATGAGCTCATCGGAGCATGGTTCATTTTCTTGTGTCAAGCTCCTTTAAAAATGAAACAAGGTCGTCGAAGCACAATTCATTTTCTTGTGTCAAGCTCCTTAAAAAATGAAACAAGTTGATTGGAGCATAGTTCCTTATCTTATGTCAAACTCCTTAAAAAATGAAACAATCTCGTCGAAGCACAGTTCCTTTTCTTGTGTCAAGCTCCTTAAAAAATGAAACAATCTCGTTAGAGCAGAGTTTGTTTTCTTGTGTCAAGCTCCTTAAAAAATGAAACAAGCTCGTCATGAGAAGAGTTCATTTTATTGTGTCAAGCTTGTTAAGAAATGAAACAAGGTGTTACAAGGATAGTTCGTCTTCTATGTCAACCTCGTTAAAAAATGAATTAGGTCACGAGGATAGTTCTTTTAATGTGTAAACCTCGCTACAACAATGAAAAACATTCCCGTTCAATTCGATTCTTTGATTAGATCTCATAAGATCCCAGTTGAGTCTTTCCCTGATCTCGTCATTTGAACCTTCACTCCATCCGTTTTTCCTTTATTGCAGCTGGACTAAAGCTTGGGGGGCATGTACCTCGAATTGAGTCACCATGTTGGGGGCATGCCTTTTTTTCAAGCATAGTTTACTGTTGTTTCAAGCTTGCGTAAAAATGAAACCAACTTCAAGAAGAGTTTCTTGATTTCAAGCTTGTGTAAAAATGAAACCATTTTACCTCTCATGATTGCCATTTTATCAGCCTTTTTGCCAGATGAACCTTGGTTTTCTCATTCCACTGTCACCATCTGCTTGGCTGGTCATATTCCTTCACTTGATTGTTTTACCCATTCCTAAGAAAACGCTGCGATGAGCAGTCTTGTTAGCCATCCTATTAACCTTCACTTGTTCAGAGAAGTTCCACCATCACCGCAACCAGTTGTTATCCTTTATACCACTCGTTCCTCTAGGAAGAGTCATCTTTCAGCTCTTTTCTGACTCTCTAAAATTGAAAGGGTTCCCGAGAATCTTTTCATTTTGAACTCATTAAATGGTTGCAAAATGATATCTACCCAGTATACATTTACCCCTTTTTCAGGCTAGGATGGAATATTTATGAAAAAGGAATACCTTAGCCTATCACGCCTAAGAGGTTCTCTCAGACATAGTTTTCTACCTTTTCAGATCTGAGGAAATATTTAAAAAAGGGAACTACTGGATTTTTCTTTTCTGCCTCTTTTCAAACTCTCTAAACATTAAAAGATGTTGAGTTGTTCCTTTGTCAGACTCGTTAAACCCTGATGACATCAGACATCGTCACCATGACATTCACTAAGTTCCTCCTTCCTAAGGCTCGTAAAATGTACTAGGATGGATTTGTCCGAAGGAAAAAACTACATTAAAATCATATGCTATCCCCTTCAAGCTTGTTTTCCAAAAATAATTGGGGTACTCGCCAGAAATGGTGGGGGAAAATGGAACCAGTTTTAAGTCATGTCGCCAGTATGTCGCTCTTGAACATGACACTCGTCTACATTCATGTCAGGTTGGGGAAATCTCATTTCGCCATTTTTTGCCTCCATGGGTTTATGTAATCGTTTTTGACCTCTCATCTGCTCTTTGCCACATCATCATGACCTCAGATACCTTGATGTCAAATACTACCAAATCCAAAGTTGTGTCACTAATATGTTCAAGAGAAGTTTTCCTCTGCATTTTCCAACCTCCCTCTGATCCTTTGTTCGGTCGTGATTCACTATCATCATGTTCCTCTGTCTCATTTCGATGATGTGGGAAACATTATGGCCCTCCTTCGACTGGGTTTCTTCCTGTCGACTTCAGCTCATTATCCAGGAAGTTGATCTAGAGACTCCCTTTCGATACCTTGAAGATTGCATGCCTCAATGGCAAGTTCTTTGCATTCGACGATAGGTCCACATCATTGGCCTTCGATCGAGTGATTTTATGGGTGTTTGATGCCAAATCATTTTTCACATTTCGTGGATTGTACCTGTTGTACCTTGAGATCCATTGTCATTATTGGTGGTTTCTCTCATGCTTGTTAACAACTTTCATCATTGGTTGGTAATCAGGTGACTTTCTTTCATGTTTGACTTCATCTCAAGTATTTGCATGCTTGAATTTATACTTGTTCGGGTCGAGATGGAGCACAAGACCCTGGGTTTTGTCTGATAAGATCTAGGCTACAGGATATTATGGTTTATCATGACTTTATTGCATGACTCCTTTTTATTGGATGGCTTCGACCATACTTGAGTCTATTTGTTGATCCTTACTATTGTATGGTTGCATCCATACCTCGGATCTCAGTTTATATAGGTGCTCTATTATGGATGGCTGCGCCCATACCACATGTTCATGTATCAGAGATATCATTTGTATTTGTAATTGTAGGTCTTCCGACAACGGTGTTTGGTTCGAACGCGTTCTCGTAAAGCATTTCACCCCTTCCTCTCTCTCAGACCTCATGCTTTAGGGGGCATCTATTACAGAAAAAATTTTCAATGTCCCTGCAATCCCCATGCCGCACATTGGAGGCTCATTTATGTGACCAAAATAAAGTGTCATGCCTTGCAAAGACCATCATTGCATCCCTTTCCATGAGAAAAACACTCCTTATGTTGACCATTTGTTGAGCAAACCATCAGAAATACATGTTTTTTCCTTGGCACTAGTAGACCATTATGCCCTCGCGCTGATGAGTAAATTAACACTGGGCCCCATGCCCATTGGCGCTCTGTCCTAGTGAGCTACCTGCGCCAACCTATTTATGTAATGTTTTTTAAAAATAGAGGCGAAGTTTCCATCATAACAACTTCGTGGGCGAGTCATCTAGAGTGGTTCGACTCAATAACCATGGCCTCCCTCCTTTGGCCTCTTGTTTCCACCTTTTGGGGAAACATCTCAAGGGATGAGGCCTCCCTTCCAACATTGTAGGGATCCCAACCTCCTCCTCTCCCTCTATAAATATAGCCATCTTCCATTGATGTGCTAGCTAAATTGAACATATTATAACTGAAACGCTGAAGAGATTCCTATACATTTTTGCTAGAAAGATAGAATGGAAGAGACCCTTATTGAGAGAGCTTAGGCTTGTGTCTTCATCCTATCTAAATTCCTCGATGAATCATCAAGACAAGCTTCGATTGAACCCCGTTGGAAGAAGCTAAGACATCAAGGCTTCGATTGTAACTCTTTCTTCTATTAATACATATACATGACTATTTTCTGGTTCCCATCTTGCGTTAATGTGTTTTATTTTATGCAATATGCTTAGTCCTCCTTGACTGGTTAGTTGATTATGAATTAAATAATTTTTTTGTATGCTGCTCTTGTTTGTTGATCTTCGTTCAGGTATCCGAGCATTGTTGTGGAAGGATTGTGACACGTCGGAGCAGAGATCAAGAATCCACCACCACTATAATGACGACAACGTTGGAATTTAGGTAGGCCACTCTACTTTTTCCTTTTCATTCATTAATTAAGGAACCTACACTTTAGCTTGTCCCTTTGTTGCTAGACCCACTCTAGGGCTAGAGGGATCGTCTATGTCCGCAGAGAGAATTTACCTTCCCAACAATGCCTATTATCACTCATTGGAATTGATAGAGAATACCCTAGTTGGCTTCCTACCCACAAGTTGGGCTTGTTGGGAGTGTTACCCACCCATATGGCTAATGGGTGTTGACTACTGGAGTTAAGTGTGATCCTTACCATTTATGATAAGTAGTATCTCTCTTAAGTCATGGGATGGAGGTATTTTACCACTGACTCTTGGGGGTCAGGTTGGGAAGATAAACAGACAATAGGATAGCTTGTGATCCTTACCTCACGGTAAGAAATATCCTACCTATTGTCATAGGTCAATAGGATAGAGTGTGATCCTTACCCTTGTGTTAAGTCGTATCCTTCATGTCCATGTGATATTGGATGGATAGTGATTTGGTGCATTTTTAATCCACTCTTAGATTTTAAGTCACTGGTTTAATTTCCTCACCTATCTAAGTGTTATTCTTGGACATGACCATGATGTAGGCTCACCGTTACTAAAATTACAAAAAAAAATTCACATCCTTCCTATTGTCCTTGGATAGAGGGTGGTAGCTTGAGCTCCCCTATGATGTCAAATTCTACTTCTTTTAGGTTTAAGAGTGTTCAACATATGAGGAGAGATGAGTAGACATTTGACTTGATGATGACGAGACATATGAGGTGGGACATATGTTGCAGTCAAAATTTTCTTCCTAGTTGAGAGGGAGTGTTAATTTGGAAGCTTATGGACAAATTTCCCCCTTTTGAAAACCTTCCTCATCTAGATAATAACCTCTTTTCCCTTAGAATAATTTAATTTGGTCGAGGAAAAATATATATTTAACGCGAAAACACCCATGTGCACAAAATTTTAGGTTAACCTAAAGACAAAATTGGGTCTCCAAAGTCGCATACAAATACATGTTAAGGAATCTAATTTGGACATCACATCAACACATATCTTCTTCTCTCTCCTCTCATGATTGGTTCGTATAGGTATGAATTAGGTCAAAAAAGTTCACAAATTTGAATATTCAAGGGCTAATCTGAAATTTTGTGTTAAATTTTTTGTTTTCGTGATTATTGACAAAGTTTGACTTGGTATTTTGACCTCCTTTGACTTGTAAAAATTTGATATTTTGAGGGTGAGTTTTTCTATGGAGGAGCTAAATTTTTTGGGGAACTTTTGACCACTTTTAACTGATGAATTTTACCTCTAAATATGAAGTTTGACCATAGGGATTTTCTCTCTCCTTTGACCAAGTTTGATCGAGTTGTTTGGGACTGTTTTGACTGAGATTTGACCAGATTCGAAGGCCAAATATTTTAACTCTTGGACAAGATATTTTGGAGGAGTTTAAGCATTGAATTGTGGACTAGTTAGGGTTTCTTTGACTATTGTTTACTATGGAATAATTGCAGACTTTAACTTGTTGACCAGATTTGACTTTGAAGCTCATCTATTGGATATTGGTTGGTAGATCTCTTGGATAGTTAAATAATTGAATTTGACTTTTTTTTTTATGAATTGAATCATTGTATCTTTGTATTAAAAATTTCATGACAATCTAATAAGAAGAATAATTTGAAAGAGTTTTCCCCCTTGTGGGGTTTTTACCTGGTCTTTGACGAAATCTTATGTCTCTTATTGCTCTTGACTGTATTCTATTATACATTGCAATTATTTTTCTATCTAAAACTATTATTTATCATTGGAAGATTAAATTTGATTTCTAATTAAAAAAAATGTTTAGCTAAGTTACTGTATTAAAGCATAGAATAGTGGAAAATTAACAATGTTAGATGGTTTTTTCCGTATACAAGCAAGTCATGATAAAGAAAAAAATGCCAACATAAATCCATATTCACAACACCTTGGGGCACATTTGAATATTTAAGAATATCTTTTGGCTTATCAAATGTAGTTGTTGCCTTCCACAAGGCCATGGACTATGCTTTCATGGGCTTAATTGGAAAGATAATAGAAATCTATCAAAACGATTTAACAGTTTTTTCAAAAAATGTGACAAGTCACATTGGCCATATGAAGAAAATATTTGAAATATACCATGGGTTTAGCATTTCATTAAACCCAACCAAGTCATTTTTTGGTGTAGATGAGGAAATATTGTTTGGCCACATCATCTCGAAACACAGGGTAAAGATTGATCCTGAGAGAATCGAAACCATTGAAAAAAAACATTTTCCTCATACCAAGAAAGCCCTCCAATCCTTTCTAGGAAAAATAAATTCCAACAGAGAATATATCCCAAATTTTTTCGAGGTAGTAAATCCCATTCTCGCAATTTTTTAGAAGGATGAAAATTTTGAGTGGAGTGATCGATAAAGAAAATATTTTAAAGATATCAAGAATTCAATTACAAATTTTCATCTTTAATCAGTCCTGATTACTCCAAATATTCCAAATATTTTCCTTCGCCTCTATGGACACTGTTGTGGGGGTTTTTCTCCAAAAAAATAATGAAGGGAAAGAGAAACCCATTGAATTTATAAGCAAGGCTTTGCATAATTCAGAAATAAATACCACATTATGGAAAATAAATCCTATGCCTTCGTCAAATTGCTTGATCATTTCAAGAAATATATTGGGTACTCAAATATAGTGGTATATGTACCTCACTCAATAGTAAAAGAAATATTATCTGAACATGATTGCTTAGGAGTAAAGGAGAGGTGGGTCTCTAAAATACAAGAACATGACTTAGAAACAAAACCCACCAAGTTGATCAAAGGTCAAGTCCTAGTACAGATGCTATCAAAGGGAAAAGAGGAGGTGTTTGTTATAGTATGTCAGAACAGTTCATCAAAATCAGTGGTTTCTTTATAACTTCAGAGATTAGAGAAACTTGATTCGTATGTTGATTTTATCATTTTCTTCAAGACCCTACTTTCCAAAACCATCTAGTAAATCATAAAAGAAGATAATTAAGGTTGAAAGCATATAATTATTTAATAATTCAAGATGGGCTAGGGTGGAGGAACCCTTAGGGATTAATACTTAGATGTGTTGGTGAACCAAAAGCTAAGAAACTTGTGGTTGAATCCCGTGCGGAAATTTGTGGGGGACACTACACAAATCAAACAAAAACCCATAAAATCCTTAGTGTGGGCTATTATTGGCCAACCGTTTTCTCATATGTGTACAATGGTGAATGCATGATGATGGGGTTATGCTTTTGGGCCAAATGTGGCAATTAAATTTCAATTTTTTCCTCTTTTATCAAATTGCAGCGCTCAAAATTCATATATGCATTGTGAATTTTGATTCAGAGTAGAAAAAACATATGTGGAGAGTTATGGTGTTTCCCTAATGATATGTTTTGCAAAACAAATCAGTATTGTATAGTCTCCAAATTTTCCAATAAGTGCAATATATGTCCTTGCAAATTTTCACAAAACTTAAGAGATATGTGTGTGTTCACGTAGCATCAATTAGTATAAAATGTGTGTGTGTGTGTATATATATCTTTGTGTGTGTGTGTGTGTGTGTGTGTGTGTGTGTGTGTGTGCATGATCTACATGAAGAGAAAAAACAAATTATATTAAAGAAATATGATTTTCTGCAAAATCATATTTTTTATTAGTTTTCAAAGTTGGGGAAGTAATATTTAAATTTTATTTTGGACTCACATTTGTTAACATAGTATTTTTTCAACTCTTTACATAAATTGAAAAAACAATATAACCCTTTTGAAGAGGATTCGTAAATGAAGATAGTGGTATTTTTTGAATTTTTTTTTAATCTATATTTTATGTTATTGATTTTGTATTCAGCCCCTTTGAAAATGTCCAAACACGTTTCAAGTGTTATGTTTAAAAGAAATTAGATGAAAAATATCATATGAATTTGAAAGTGTCAAATTCATATGCCATTGGATAGAGGATTCTTTCATGAATCCAACATGATCAATTTCGCCACTTAAGGACAAATTATTCTGTAAATCTGCAAAATGGGTGCTATAACTATAATTTTTAGGACCTAATGATATCTATCGAGCTCTTAAATTCAAAATTCAAATTTCTTGATCTAGATTTAAATCAACCCTCGATCAAGTCATATAAGTTATTAACCAACATCTCAATTGACCCATTAAAACCCTAACATGACAATCCCCTACCAAATTTTATTAATGCTATTAATATTAAAATGATATGGCTCAAGGGCTAAATCGAGCCTCTATTGTCAAAAAATAAATTAGTGTCTAAATTTGATTGTAGAAAGAAAAAAAGCATTCATTCATAGAGAAATATCAGTGTCAAATTTACACAAGGATTCACAACAAACAAGGGAAATTGGAGATGTGGATCTAGAAAATGAAATAAATTACCATCCATAGAGGAAATATGAGAGAAATATAGAGAAAGGATGATAAAAATACATCAAACATTGATAGAAAAAGAAGGTCATGCAATTCAATAAATTCATGAAAATACAGGTAATTCAAATTGTCAAACTTCTCATATTACTTGTTCTATATTGTATATACATTAGGAAATATATTTGAAAACTAAAAATAAATGGATAATGAAACATTAAAACTAAGATAAATCAGCATTGAAAGTAATACCTTGTAGTTAAAAAATGAGATGTAATAATAACTAAATAAAACCACTTAAAACCATCCAAATTATTGAAAATGAATTGAAACCATGAAAATTATTGAAAACTACTTGAAACCATGGTTTATTGGAATTTTTTGAAACCAATTGAATTCATGAAAATTATGAACCTCCCTTGAATTTTAATGGTTTAAGATAACCCGCAGAAACTAAGGATATGATTTAACTAAAGAAAACCATTGGAACATAATTTCCATATACTATTTACACAAATTATAATTCATGGAAATTTATTTACAAGAGGGATTAGAAAAAATGGTTGTCACATAGGTGCTCCAAAACCTATAAACATTATTTTGATTAATTTTTTATATCCTAAGTAGGATTTAAATGAGATAAAACATGTCAAGACCTAGAAGGAGAAATAATATCCCTACTTCCAATGTCTATGAACCGAAAATACATTCTTTTTTAAACATATATAACAACACTAAAATTTCAAAATATTCATCATCATATAAAACATTTAATGGTTTTTTTAATCCTAAATGATAATCCCTACTTTGGAAAACCTCACAAGTTTCTTCTTTCAATTCTCACAAGAAGGTTATGAGAATTTTTTTAAAAGAACAAGTTTTTTAAAGACATACAAAGTGTAGATTCATGCTTGCACAAAAAGGAGTGTATTCTTGCATATAACTATAATACTCCATGGAAGACTCATGTGATTAATCAATATTAAATGTTGAGATTCAACAAGATGATGAGCTTAGTGAAAAGTAAGCACCTTCACTAAGTGGGGCCCACAGGCTATTTTTAGGTGTATGTCTATTTTTAGACATGGTGAGCATATCCAATAAGTTGCATGATGATATTTGTAGATGGTTGATCAAATGTGAAAAATAGATGAAATTATATTTTTATAATATTGGTCGAAGTCTATTTATAGATCGTCAATCTAAAAATAGATGCATGTCGATTATTATTAGCCCTTAATAATAATCCGACAATAAATATCAACTTATTCTCTTGGAGCACTTTATTTCAGTGAATAGATTTGACAAATTAGTGGGCTAAAGGAATTACACAATTCCTAGGGTTATTGGTGACTCATGCATGGAGGACTCAGTTAGAACTGAAGTGGCAAAGTTATGACAGAGTTGGAAGAGTAGTTACAGGAGTTGTTATTTAGTTTAACTCAATTAAGTGATTTAAACTCAGTTGAGCTAGTTGTATCTAGTATATCTAAAAGATACACTAGTGAGAGTTTAGTGAATTAATTATTTAATTAATTCATAACTAGAGACTCACTTGCAACTAAACAAATACAATAGTTAACTACTTGCATGTCAGTTCTAGTGGAGAGATAGGTGAAAGAGTGAGATGGACTATCTACTGTGACTATAGTGATGCATTCAATGCATATGACACACATTGGAGATGCTAATGAGGATTGCACAGTCAAGGTAAGGCCAATTTGAATTTGTTTAGGGGTCTTCTTCAACAGGGATTTCACAATGGAGGCAAGCTGTCAGGAGGAAAGAAATTGGTGCATAGATATGAAAATTTTTGCATGACAGTGTGTCATGATTGTTGATTTTACTGAGAAATTAATGTACTAATCTTTGTATGAGATTATTACATGATTAAATTGATATACATAATATATTATAGTTGGGATTTTTAGATTTAAGCTTTCCCATTAAACATTTTTGTTTATGTGCGATTGATTTTCTTCATGAGTTTTGCAATTGGCAATTTAATTTCCGCAAAGAATTAAGTGGAAGGATTTTGTATTTAACATAATATTAATTTGTTATATCAGGAGGATCCGGTAATACTATTAGTATTAATAAATTTCTACATGGTATCGAAGCAGTGTTAATCACTGGAGATTGCAATAGTGAAGAGGTGTTGAGTTTTGTGCTGGCGGACAATTCGAATTTGCTGCAGAAATTTCTTGGTGCGACAGTTGAGTATTCATTGAAATGTCTTTCAATGGGTTGCGATTAGAGTATTCCCTTGAGGGTAGCTCAAATTACATATCCTGGAAGGACAAGATGGAGGCAGTGCTTAAAGATAATGGACTGAAGGAGTTCATCGATAGCAATGTTCCTAAACCTACTTCTAGTGATGTTGTATTACTTGATGCATGGCAAAAGAAGGTAGCAAAGACAAGAAGGATTATGTTGGAAGGTGGGAAAGACCATATTGTGTCAAACCTTCATGAGAAAGCCACTCTATTTTCAATGTGGAAGGCTTTGATAGATATTTTCCAAAGAAGCAGTGACCATAGGAAGTTGGCGCTGAAAGATAAGCTCAGAAAAATCAAAATGGAGAAGGGCGACAGTATTCCAAAATATCTCACGAATTTTTTCCAATGTAGGGATGAGCTGGGGAGTGTGGGAATTATAGTTGCAAATGATGACTTGGTGAGCTTAGCTCTCCTTGGGCTTCCAAAGACTTGGTATAGCTACGAAGACTCTATTAATGGACGGGAGAAACTGCTGGATTTTGAGCGACTTTGGTTGGATCTTTTGTAGGAGGAGATAAGGCGGAATACCAGGGATGGATCCTCATCGAAGAATGATGATGAAGAGAATTTCACTTTGGCTTCCAAGGCAAGGAGACAGAAGGGGAATAAATCCCATCCAAAATCTGAGGCTAAAGGCAAGAAGCTAGATTTGTCCAAAGTGAATTGTTTGCACTGTCACGAATATGGGAATCTCACCACTAATTGCCCACAGAAAAAGAGGAAAAAGAAGGCTACTGGAGCTACAATAGGTGAGGCCTTAGCCTCACAATTTGAACTTGATTTCTCTTTGATCGCATGCTTGGTTTCAAGTGCAATGGGATCGGTGTGGTATCATGATAGTGGTGCTTCCTTCCATATGATGGGAGACAAGGAGTTGTTTAGTGACTTGGAGGAGAAGGATCTCCAAATTCATATAGAGATGGGCGAAAATGGTAGATATAGTGCGACCGGCATTGGAACCATTACCTTTGAGAAGGAGTCAGGTAAACCATTTATGTTGAATGATGTTATGCATGTTCTAGGTCTGAAGAAGAACTTGGTATCAGTCGCTATGTTGGAGGACAGAGGTTATGACGTTGTTTCAGCGAGGAAAAAGCTTTCTCGCGACATAAAACAATGGGTCAAACCAAGAGGATAAGGATTCAAGTTAAGAATATCTACAAGCTAGAGGTAGATGGCTACGTTGCAATGATGGGCAAAGCAGAAGAAGTGGTGAGCTGGGATGAGGTGAATTATGGCACAGGAGATTAGTCCATCTTCACCATGGCGCCTTGAAGATTTTGTAGCAGATTTATACTGGACTTCCCAAGGGTACTCTTGCGCAGTAAGATCATTGTAATGGATTTACTATAGGTAAGTTTGTGAAGACCACCTTTCATGAGAAGGAGAATCGTGCTTCAGTGATCCTAGAGAGAATTCACACAGACGTGTGTGGACCTTTCTCGGTTGCTTCAACAGCAAAACACAGGTACTATGTTATATTTGTTGATGAATATTCTTGTAGATGCTGGATCTTCTTCATGCAGAAGAAGAGTGAAACGTTCTCAAATTTCTGTGATTTTAAAGCATTGGTGGAGTAGGAGTCATGGAAGTAAGTGAAGGTTCTGCGAAGCGATAATGATGGTGAATATATCTCGAATGAATTAAAAGACTTCTGTAGCAAAGAAGGAATTCAAAGAGAATGCATAGTGCCTCATAACCCACAACAGAATGGGGTCATGGAGAAGAAGAACAGAATGATCGTGGGTGTTGCAAAAGATATGCTACACGACCAGGGCCTACCGATGAACTTGTGGGCAGAAGCATGCAACACTGTGGTTTATGTGCAAAATAGTTGTCCTCATAGAGTACATGGCATGAGTACACCTAAAGAAGCTTTTACTGGTAAGAAGCCTGATATTTATCATTTGAAGATTTATGGCTCATATGTTTACATTCATGTGACAAAGGATGCCAGGAAGAAGCTAGAGTCGATTGCAGAAGTTGGGATATTTGTGGGGTACACAGAAACACCCCATAATTATCATGTGTATTTTCCAAACATTCAAATGACTGTGGTATGATGGGATATAAAATTCAATGAGGTGAAAGCCATGAAGTTGTCACTTAAGAGGGAGCTACACTTGCATGCAGAGGAGGAGCTACTTGTTCCCAAAGATGAGCCTCTAGATGTGGATTAGCCACAAGAGGATATTTATGGAGTGGAGGAGTCCCCTCATGCATAACTAAACATTAGAACTAGCAGAAAGCGTACCACAAAAGCTGAGAGACTGAAGCTTGATGCGGCACAGAATGTAGGAATCCCTACATCACAACGCAGACAGAGACAGTCACCTGACCGACTTACTAGATACATGGTACTTATGAGCAAGTGTATCATGATAGAGACATAGGTAGATGCCATGAGAAGTATGACTCCATTGTCAGAAATACTTCTTAGGAGATTGTTCCAAGGCCAGTGGGTAATTCAGTTGTAGGATCAAGATGGATCTACAAGTTAAAGAAAGCTGCTAATGAGAGCGTCGAGAAGTATAAAGCAGGATTTGTTGCCCAAGGCTTCTCACAGATCGAGGGGATTGATTATGAATAAACCTTTGCACCTATGGCACGGTATTCTTCCATAAGGACCATCCTTGCTCTCTCACCATAGATGGGTTGGCACATTCATCAAATGGATCTGAAGACTATGTTTCTTAATGGGATCATTGAGGAAGAAGTGTACATTGAGTAGCTTGAAGTATTTGAGATCTTCAGTAGCGAGTTGCATGTGTGCAGAATCAAAAGAGTGTTGTATGGGTTGAAGAAAGCACCACGTGCGTGGTACACTCGGATCGATAGCTATTTCACTAGACTTGGCTTCACCAAGAGTGAGGCGGATGCAAACCTGTACCAAATTGTGGTGAAGGGTAAGCTTTTAATCATTGTTATTTATGTTGACAATTTAATACTAACAGGTGATGAGTAGTTGATACACTCATGTAAGGAATATCTTGCAAAGAAGTTTGAGATGAAGGATTTGGGCCTCGTTCATTATTTCCTTGGATTGGAAATATGGTAGCGAGAAGGTGAACTATTTGTGTCCCAAGTAGAGTATGCTCGGGAGATACTTGGTAAGTTTCACATGGAGGACTGCAAGCCCATGGATACTCTTCTTCTAGAATGTAATATTCCCTTTCTTGATCCAGTCAAAGTGGACAAAATCGATCCATGGTACTTATCGTGGTATTTTCCCATGGTATTGTCCCATGGTATTTATTTTCGGTTTCTGAGAAAAATAATAAAATAAGGTCTCTAGAAAGTCCATCAAGCCTATAAAAAGGGAGAGAAGCTAGGAATTATCTATCTTATTGTGTTTAGGTTGAGAACTTGGCCTGGCCAATTATAGTATTGATCCCGGGATGAAAAACCTGTGGTGAATTTGTCTGGTTCAACCACCCAGGGTCCATGATTGTGTTTCAGTGTTTGTTTTATGTTTTAAGGAGCAGTCAAGCATGCCATATGCAGGAGCTCAGATTTATTGTATGGGCATGTATTTTATTTTCAACTAATAATATAATAAAGAGTTGCAGTTTCAGATCTCGTTGTGTTCTGTTTTTTTATCGCAATTATTTTTAGTTGGGACACTTAGATCTGACTAAATTATTAAGGTTTGGGATCTTACAGTGGTATCAGAGTTGTACATCTTGCCAGCCTTAGGGTTTTATGCAGGAAACTTTGGTAGGATTTATTCTCACCCTAGTAGACATTATAATCTTCGGTGGTATTGAGTATCACCCTAGTTGGTTTTATTTTTCAGTTGATTGAAAGAAGAATTTGTGCATTGCAAAAGCAGCAGAAATTGATTTAACCTGATCTGATCTTCTGGACAGTCAAGGAGGAGGATTGGTTCAGCTGGCAACATTGAGAATGAAGTTGAATTTTACTTAATCAAGAGATGTATTTGGAGCTTGAAAGTGGGTAAATGGACTTGACTCACAATTTTAAGCCATGTTTATAGTTTTGAAAATTATGACGAGGGTTGATATTTTTTTGGGGGGTTTGATTTATAAAGAAAAGGGAAGGAACAAAAAGTTGAGTTTAGTTTGGGAGCTGTAAGGATTTTAAAAGAAAAGAAAAAAGAAAAAAAGAAAAAAAAAGAGGTTGTATCATTTTAGTGAAAATTCAACAATTATCTGTGGATACAATGTTTTTGAACTTAAATTGTTTTTGAAAGGCATAGTGTATTTTTTTTCATATTTTCATGGGCCGCCTTAAAGAGATCTTAGAAAACAACCAGAAAATCCTTGGTGAACTAGTGAGGATATATGGTCCTTTAAGTAGCCATACCTCCATAAACCAAAATGATAGTCAAAGCAGGAGACCATTCTCAAAAAAGGTCCATGTCATTTTACAAAAAAAGCAACCATGGGAGGTGAAGAAAGGACAAAGAAGAGGATCTGAGCTCTTCACACTTGGCTCTGAATTGCAACAAACAAAATCAATCATAGACCTTCATAAGTTGGAGGAATTAGACACATGTCTATCTAAGGTGGGACAACCAGAATGGAAGAAACTCAGCTGGGCTCTCAATCCATCCATGCTTTCATTAATACAACCCAAACTTTGGGAACATCCTGATGAAGAATTCAAGCTCATAGTTGCTTCTTGTCTCAGCAAAATCATGGATTTAACATCTCCACTACTACCTTACAATAATGATATCATGGAGGAGGTATTGCAGTTGATAGTAGAATCCCTTCAAGGGTTGATCAACATCATGTGTCCTACTTATCAAAAGCGGTGCATAATTTTAAAACTCATGGCAGAGTTCAGCTTTGGCACATTCATGCTGAATATGGAATTTGACGAGTTAATCTTTCAGTTGCTCCAAAAATTTTAT
The DNA here is from genome assembly GCA_034641835.2 of Pinus albicaulis. Taxonomy (NCBI): domain Eukaryota; kingdom Viridiplantae; phylum Streptophyta; class Pinopsida; order Pinales; family Pinaceae; genus Pinus; species Pinus albicaulis. The sequence goes on along the minus strand of CM076579.1, from coordinate 1,205,357,061 downwards.
ACCAGTATTACATCAGCTCACTCAGACCATGTTAAAGCATGCATGAAAAATATTGTGTCTTTGTTCTTAAAAGGAGATGCTGACATATGCAAGATACTAAGATCGAAATTGCTAACCATTTGGAGAAAGGAACCAAAGGTATCACCAGCTGCCTATGATCTAGTCGAGAAATTGGTCAAGAAAAACATAAAACGACTCAGAAAGGTGTTGACTAGGAAGGAGTTGAGAAGGATTGATGGGGAAAACAAGAACAAAATTTGCAACAAGAATGAACTAAGGAGGAGAGGACTATGCTTTATCTGCAAGGGACCTTGGGCCATTAGCCATTCCTGTCTAGGTGATAAGAAGAAGGAAACAAAGACAGAACAAGAGCATATTACTTCAAATCATGGGGAGTCTTTTGTAGCTAGGTCTATTGATCTTCAAGATGGTGGGCAACATCTTGACATTATTCAGGGAGCCTTGTAGGATGACAAGCATTTGGAAGTGCATGAGGAAATTCTACCTAATGGCATTGATGAGGTAAACTCCTATACAACTGAGTTCGTAGATCCCCAAGGGAATATCCATAAATAATATGAACAATCAAGTATAGATAAAAGTCCACCAATGCATCTATGTTCGATAGTTGAAAGGGATGAACATATTATCTCCACAAATGGAGGAGACTAGGGAGATTTGAGTGAGGATCCAGCCATAGTGAACCAGCATGATGAGTATTATCATGAGGAGCAACATGACAAACATAATGTGTGAAATGAACCATTCCTAGAGAGTTGGTCAAAGGCTCAAGTTGAAGCTGTGGTCGTGGGGCATCTGGTGCAGCCAAATACAGAGACATTCAACAAGGCACTAGAATTTCCAGTAAAATACTTTCGAGAAAGGATCATGCATTTCAAGAAATATCTTATGTTGTTGAAGAAAAGAGTCAGGACAGTCCGAGACACTATCTTACAGGAGAACAGAAAAATTGAGGAACTCATAGGGGTATGTGTCAAATCATTGACCAAGCTGTCTAGTATTGAGGAACAACTCAAGTCCCTCACAAGACCGCATGAGGAGTAGAATTGGGAGTTCCCTAGCAGTGCTCTACAGGAATACATAGATAAGGCTTGCAATGCCAACAACCCACCTTTATACATTGAGAAGAGCAGGGCATAGTTCTTCAAATACATCATGTTGGGTAACCAAGTAGAGCAGCATGAATAGAGCATTGAACAACATCAACATAGTAGATTTGCAGATATTCATTCTTTCCCAATTATGGATTGGAGAGATATTATGAGTTGGTATTCTATTGATGGGTTGATTATTTGGAGGATAAACATAGCCAAGGGAAAATTACATCTTAGACCATTTGGTGTAGGCAGCGATGGAGAGTTGAAATGGTACCATAACCCATAGGTCGCAGGATTTAGGTGGTATTGGGACCCAGGTATCGAAGGATCCATTCAGGACCATTCAACATGGAGGGTACATCAGATTGTATCGGATCCTGGTATCAATGTACAAATGCTTCTGTTGTGGATAAAAGTGGATTTATTTGGGAAAAGAAATCTTTGTGCGGGAGGATTTGTAATATTCCCTTTCTTGATCCAATCAAAGTGGACAAAATCAATCCATGGTACTTGTTAGACTCCTATACCAATAGGTGTAATTTTTCATGATTGACTTATTGAACTATGCAATATGTTTAAACCTTTTTCTTGTTCAAAGGTGTTCCATATTTTTAAAAAATCAAAAAATAAAAAAATTTAAAAAATGTAAAGAGGGTATACCCTAAAAGAAAAATCAAAGGGTGAAAAAATAAAATTGGCCAAAAAAGTGAAAGAAAATGAACCCCACCAAAAGAAAGGCCAAGGAAAGTGTGCAAGTCTAAATGCCACTACTTTTTGCTCTGGTGTAATAAACAAAATTTTGTGCAACTTGTCAAACTTTTTCCACAATTTATGAGGAGTCAAACTATTTAAACTTGACTCATTCATTTTTCAATTTCATGTTTTAGAGATAGAGAATAAAATCTGACCAAACTGTTTAATCTTGGCAGATAAGTAGATAGGTAGAGTAAATAAAAGGAGCTCAATAGTTTAATCTGAGCCCTTGGATGTAATAAGGTTAGAACTAGATAGATTTTCATGTAAAAGAAAAAGAAAATTGATAAGGGTTTGCCAGTCTAAGTGCACCCTAATAAAGAAGAAAAAATGGTAGAGTAAAGTGGGTAGTGTAGGTAAATGATGTTGCAGAGTTACATGTGATGGATGATGGCTTTAGATGTGTTAAGTCTTTTACTTTCATCACAAGTGCAGATGCAGATACTCCACTGGAACAAGTTAAAGCAAAGCAAAGTCAAAATCATTAACTTCCCATCTCAGTTTTCCCTAAAACATTTCACTAGTTTCTCCTAAGTACTAAGGTATTTGAAAATTAGAGGGGCTCATGGCATTTCCTTGACTTTTGGAGGGACCAGACCCTCAGCCCAATAATTGGAAAACCTAAGTACTTAAAATCATTCACCATTCCTCATTCATTTCTAATAATCTTCTTCCTAAGTAAAATCCCATTTTACTTAGGAAAATCATGCAACAAGTCATAAAAACCCATCTCATACAAGCATAAGTTAAAATGCATTACTCTGATGTTTTATACTTAGCGCTTTGACTCATTTGTCATATTAATTTCTAACTTAATATTTAAATCCTTGTTGAAATAACATTTTCCTATTATATATAAATCCCTTTTATAAATAACCCAAAAACCCACTTATATAATTTTAGCCAAAGTTAAAAATCCCACGTGTTCAAATAAAAACCCACATTATATACCCTTTGGCTAGATATATCTTTATATTATTATCCCCGCCCCCTATGGTAAATGAATCATGTTGGTTTAAATACCATATAATAAAAATATATGAAAAAATGTTTAAACGTATGTTATATATGTTTAAAAATATAAAATAAAACTCAAAGTTTAATTAAAACCAAACTTTGAATTAACCAATCCCCGTACATTTTTCCCGACCTTCATTGTACAGAGGAATTAATTAATCCCCACGATTAATTAAATAGTCTAATTCCTCCAATCAAAACATTCCCGAAGCAATTAATTGATAAATAAACACGCCAGGCCCGCGCCATTAAAACCCTATCAACTCCCTGTCCCGTCCACCGTGCGATCGCCTGCTCCAAGATCAATGGCTCTTGTCAATTCCGCTGGCCGTCTCCTATCTGAACATTAACACACAAAATGACAGTGGTTTTCAAACAGTACTATTGCCACGCGTCATCTTTTCTATGGATTCGCTGCCCATCCGCTTAATACTGCCTTCCCTCAAAAGTGGTGCGGAAAAAACCGCTTACCGCCTATGCTCTGTGACGCTTCCATCGTACCAGCTGACGTCATCAATCAAAACCCGCCACCCCTTTGAATTTGCAAATAAAACAAAAAGAACCCGCGTCTTTTTCATTATATTGTGCACAGTGAATGACCAAACTCCCATGCAGTAAAACCCTTTGCAACCCAGCTGCGCCACCTGAAGCCTCTGTTAACCAATTCGAGCATAGTTTACCTCCCAAAAATCATTCTAGATTCACTCCACGGACCTCTCAAAATCAAATGAAACCTTTTCGACCTCCCATGCAAACCAATGCTTTCTTAACAATTTGTTTTATTTTACAGGTGATTAGAAGACCACATCCTTGGATAAACAGTCTTAATACTATTCATAAGACTTGTTTACTCCAAGAGTGTTATCAAATCTATTCAAACAGAGATGGAAGATGAAACATACAGTTGAAAGACAAGCAAAGGAAACATGATATTAAACGATTTACTGTTGAAACATATAGTAAAAACCTAAAATACACATTGAAGGTAAAAGGACACAGTAAAGAATAGTTAAAGAGTATCAGAGGTTAAAGTGTATCAGGTAAAAGTTAGAGTGAAAGTTAAAATGAAGTTACAGAGCGATCAAAGGTAAACAATAAAAGTAATTACAGAGGCAGTAAAATGGTAAAAAGAAATGAAAATACTGTCACCAACATTGAATTTTGTTTAAAAGTGAAAGTAAAATAGTCAAAAGAACAAAAAAGTGAAAAGATGAAAAATACAACAAGAAGGAACATTTTTGCAGAAATTGCATATTTTAGTCATTGTTTTACAGAAACTATTGTGATCAATCCAAGATTAATTTTGTAAAACTGAAGGAGGTTTATGTTCTTAAGAGGACCATCTACAAAAACCTCTCTCACGTTTCTAACAACTATTATGGTTTTGGAAATATTAAACAATGTTGGAAAGAACTTTTTGCAGAAAATACCAGTTAAGTCATCATTGTGCAGAGAATATTTTGGTAAATAAAAAATACATCATAAACAAATGAATGAGGTTTTTGTTCCTAAGAGACCAATATACAAAAACCTATCTCACTTTCTTCACAGTGATTTCAGAATGAGAGATACATGCACATCTTTACAGGCTATGTTTCAGACTTTGTAAAACTCTGTTTTACACATATGTTTTCAGAGCCTATTGTGCACAACTAGACAGGAATTGTAGGAAAATGAAAGAGGTTTATCTGACCAACATATTTATCTAAAATAACATTTTTCACTTTTTACATATCTATTACGGATTGAGAAATACAAATATATCATTGGACCCCAAGTTTGCAGAATTGTTGGAGCAGAATTCACAAAAAAAGGAAGCAGTTAGTGACTTGGATGCCTCATCATCAACTAAGAGTTGGATCAAATTTGAATTATCCTCTTTGTCATCACCTATCCATAAAAAATAGTGCCAAATAGATGTATTAGTTTGAGTGTCCTTTACTTAAGTTCTATTTATGTAAAATAGTTGGAGAGATTTGTGAACTAATCTTGATATTTTTTCAAGATATTTTAGTTTAGAATTTGTATAAATACTTCACTCTTGGAAGTATTTTGGGTGGATTCTTCTACTTTGCTGTAACATTGACTTTTTGGAATAAAATTGTTTTGGAGAAACTTCTTTGTGGCTTGCTGGATGATGATTTGAAGCTCAAGACTTTTTGCAGGATTCATGTGTCAAACTACAGTTCAATAAGTCTTTTCTATCCTATGTTTTAAGTTTTATATCTGTTTATAATATCACTATGTTCCATTTCTGAATAATTGACATAAAAGAATAAATCAGAACTTACTTAAGTGTACTCTGATTTCAATTGTGATTATTCTAAATGTTTTCTTCTAAACTGGTTATAAGCAACGAATTCTTAATTGCTCTTGTTTCGCTGGTTTAAACATTTTTGATTACTATAGTAAAGAATTCTTAACTGCTCTTTATTTGTAATCATTCACTTTCTTTCTTTGAACATGTTGAAAGATTCTTAATTTCCTTTCATCCCTTCAAAATCCATTCCATTCACTTTAATTTCTAAAAATTGTTCTCTGTTTGGCTATCTTGCCCTGCAAAGCCATCTTGTGTGTAGAATAGTAATCCAGTAAAGCCATCCTTTCGACTCCATAGCCCAATGGCCTGAAATACTCAATTGTACCCTTAGTTGGCGGATTCCACCATTCAAATTCAAACAAAACTCTTGGACTTATAACTAGCCTAATATTTTCAAAGAACAAAAGCTAAATTTTAAAGAGAGAGCCCTCTCTGGATACAGATTGGCTAGATTCTATATCTGAAGGTTGGTTTGTGGTTACCGCGGATTTACTTTCCTTTTCCACAACTTCAAGGAAAATCTGAGTGATAACATAGTGGCGACCATACTGGGGATCTGAATATCTTTATTGTTACTATTGTTTGCTTAGAAGCTATAGACAGAGTTTGAAGATCGGCCAAGTAGCCTTTGAAATGCTTTTGCTCTGCAATTGCATAGTAAATAAATGTTGCTTTAGTCTATCTCTGTTTTAGCTTAATAACTGAACTTTGGTTTCAAACATTTCATCAGTTTCTCTAGTTTAATAAGTCTTTAAGAATTTTTAAATCTCATATCTAAAGCCTCTTAAAGAAATCATAGAAGTTGTTTTGAAAATTCACAAAAAAACAAAATAATCATAAAATACTCAAAATTGGGTTTCCTGAAGAACTAAATTTTTCTTCAGAATTGTTTTACAGGTTTAGATCTGATCTATTATGGTGGACAGTGATCAGACACACAAAGGTTAAAATCATCCACCTGGCAACTCCAAAATCAATTTCACTACTAAGACTCCACTGGAGGAATGAACCTGGAAGAACAATATGGAAAGATCAGGTTTCAACTTGGATTGTTATCCAAGACATTATGTTCTTTCTAAATTGATAGAGTTTTCCAATGTATATTGCATTTTAGAGAAGATCTTAGAGTAGTTTTTAATTTATCTCTTTTGAAAATTGTAAATATAAAATCGCCATGCACATTTGAGCATCATTCTTCTGACTCTTTTGATATCATTTTCCAATCAAGACACTGTTGATCAGAGATCCAGAGCTTCAAGTTTCAGAGCAATTCCACAACCAAATAATCCATATTTCGAAGCATTAATAGTGATACTGGATGACAGGGTTTGTGGAAAATCTTTCATTTGATGAAATTTTAAATGAATTCAGGGATGAGTTATCAAAACTTCAGTTTGATGAGGATTTTCTAAGAGCTTTCTTTCTTCTTTTTAAATCAAGAAAATGTTCTCCTCAAGTTAAAAAATGGCTTCTTGATATAATTTGCGAAAATTATGAAAATGAAATCAAACTTTTGCATTCTCAAATTCAGTCATACAATTTCCGAAATCCTAAAGAATTCTTTTAAAATCTTCCTTCTCCTAAGCAAGAGGAAATTGTACTATCTTTTGACCTGCATATTGAGGATGATTATTCTTTCAAACACAAGACTGAAGAAATAGTTTCAAGGATTAATATTCAGAATACAACTGAGCAACTAGTCATTGAAGGCCTAGAAACACAAATCATACATTATGCTTTTAATGATCCTATAGGAAATTATATGGAGAATATTTTTACCTCAAATCTGCAAACATGTTTTATCTATGAGGATCAAATATATCAACAATTGCCATTTCACATCTTATCATTGATTATAAAGGCACATGATCATAATATACTTCCAATTTTGATCATAAGCAATCAAGTTAACCATTTATTGTTACATCTACTTGATTGGCTTCATTGGCATTTTTGTATTACCTGATTCAATAAGATTTTTAGTAGATTAGAGTAGGTAAATGAGTGCTAATAAGCTTAGAATTTTGAGCATTTTTTTTAGTTTTCAATTTTCAGCTATTTTTTCATTAAGTTGGTTTGAAAATTTTTGTGTGTTGTTTTAGTTTCAGATCAGATTTCAGGTTGCAGAAAAATGACTATATTCAATTCAAGATTTTCAACCACAGCAAATGCATGTTTGGGATTGGAACAAGGCAGAAAATTCCTAACTGGGCAACAAAGTTTTAAGTTTTGAGTGGATAGTAACTTACTGGAGTTGAAGCCCGAAGTGAAGGCCCTAAGCTTCAGAAGTTTTACTATCATATATACAATAAAGCCACCAGAAAAAGAAGATTACATGGTTCAGTTAAAGGCATTTTGAGGCATCTGACCTGCTGTTCTTGACTTTTCACCAGGAAAAGCCATCCCCAAGTGGAGCCAGTGTTAGACTCCTATACCAATAGGTGTCATTTTTCATGATTGACTTGTTGAACTATGCAATATGTTCAAACCTTTTTCTTGCTGCAAAGGTGTTCCATATTCTTAAAAAATCAAAAAATCAAAAAAATTAAAAATGTAAAGAGGGTATACCCTAAAAGAAAAATCAAAGGGTGAAAAAATAAAATTGGCCAAAAAAGTGAAAGAAAATGAACCCCACCAAAAGAAAGGCCAAGGAAAGTGTGCAAGTCTAAATGCCACTACTTTTTGCTCTGATGTAATAAACAAAATTGTATGAAGCTTGTCAAACTTTTGCCACAATTTATGAGGAGTCAAACTGTTTAAACTTGACTCATTCATTTTTCAATTTCATGTTTTAGAGATAGAGAATAAAATCTGACCAAACTGTTTAATCTTGGCAGATAAGTAGATAGGTGGAGTAAATAAAAGGAGCTCAACAGTTTAATTTGAGCCCTTGGATGTAATAAGGTTAGAACTAGATAGATTTTCATATAAAAGAAAAAGAAAATTGATAAGGGTTTTCCAGTCTAAGTGCACCCTAATAAAGAAGAAAAAATGGTAGAGTAAAGTGGGTAGGGTAGGTAAATGATGTTGCAGAGTTACATGTGATGGATGATGGCTTTAGATGTGTTAAGTCTTTTACTTTCATCACAAGTGCAGATGCAGATACTCCACTGGAACAAGTTAAATCATAGCAAAGTCAAAATCATTAACTTCCCATCTCATTTTTCCCTAAAACATTTCACTAATTTCCCCTAAGTACTAAGGTATTTGAAAATTGGAGGGGCTCAAGGCATTTCCTTGACTTTTGGAGGGACCGGACCCTCGGCCCAATAATTGGAAAACCTAAGTACTTAAAATCATTCACCATTCCTCATTCATTTCTAATAATCTTTTTCCTAAGTAAAATCTCATTTTACTTAGGAAAATCATGCAACAAGTCATAAAAACCCATCTCATACAAGCATAAGTTAAAATACATTACTCTGATGTTTTATACTTAGCACTTTGACTCATTTGTCATATTAATTTCTAACTTAATATTTAAATCCTTGTTGAAATAACATTTTCCTATTATATATAAATCCCTTTTATAAATAACCCAAAAACCCACTTATATAATTTTAGCCAAAGTTAAAAATCCCACGTGTTCAAATAAAAACCCACATTATATACCCTTTAGCTAGATATATCTTTATATTATTATCCCCGCCCCCTATGGTAAATGAATCATGTTGGTTTAAATACCATATAATAAAAATATATGAAAAAATGTTTAAACGTATGTTATATATGTTTAAAAATATAAAATAAAACTCAAAGTTTAATTAAAACCAAACTTTGAATTAACCCATCCCCGTACATTTTTCCCGACCTTCATCGTACAGAGGAATTAATTAATCCCCACAATTAATTAAATAGCCTAATTCCGCCAATCAAAACATTCCTGAAGCAATTAATTGGTAAATAAACACGTCAGGCCCGCGCCATTAAAACCCTATCAACTCCTTGTCCCGTCCACCGTGCGATCGCCTGCTCCAAGATCAACGGCTCTTATCAATTCCGTTGGCCGTCTCCTATCCGAACATTAACGCGCGAAATGACAGTGTTTTTCAAACAATACTATTGCCATGCATCATCTGTTCTATGGATTCGTTGCCCATCCGCTTAATACCGCATTCCCTCAAAAGTAGTGCAGAAAAAATCGCTTACCGCCTATCCTCTGTGACGCGTCCATCGTACCTGCTGACGTCATCAATCAAAACCCGCCACCCCTTTGACTTTGCAAATAAAACAAAAATAACCCGCGTCTTTTTCATTATATTGTGCACAGTGAACGACCAAACTCCCATGCAGTAAAACCCTTTGGAACCCAGCTGCGCCACCTGAAGCCTCTGTTAACCAATTCGAGCATGGTTTACCTCCCAAAAATCATTTTAGATTCACTCCACAGACCTCTTAAAATCAAATGAAACCTTTTTGACCTCCCATGCAAACCAATTCTTTCTTAACAATTTGTTTTATTTTACAGGTGATTAGAAGACCACATCCTTAGATAAACAGTCTTAATACTAGTCATAAGACTTGTTTACTCCAAGAGTGTTATCAAATCTATTCAAACAGAGATGGAAGATAAAACATACAGTTGAAAGACAAGCAAAGGAAATAGGATATTAAACGATTTACTGTTGAAACAGACAGTAAAAACCTAAACTACACATTGAAGGTAAAAGGACACAGTAAAGAACAGTTAAAGAGTATCAGTGGTTAAAGTGTATCAGGTAAAAGTCAGAATGAAAGTTAAAATGAAGTTACAGAGCGGTCAAAGGTAAACAGTAAAAGTAATTACAGAGGCAGTAAAATGGTAAAAATAAATGAAAATACTTTCACCAACATTGAATTTTGTTTAAAAGTGAAAGTAAAATAGTCAAAAGAACAAAAAAGTGAAAAGATGAAAAATACAACAAGAAGGAACATTTTTGCAGAAATTGCATGTTTTAGTCATTTTTTTGCAGTAACTATTGTGATCAATCCAAGATTAATTTTGTAAAATGGAAGGATGTTTATGTTCTTAAGAGGACCATCTACAAAAACCTCTCTCACTTTTATAACAGATATTATGGTTTTGGAAATATTAAACAATGTTGGAAAACACTTTTTGCAGAAAATACCAGTTAAGTCATCATTGTGCAGAGAATATTGTGGTAAGTAAAAAATACATCATACAAAAATGAAGGAGGTTTTTGTTCCTAAGAGACCCATCTACAAAAACCTATCTCACTTTTTGCACAGTGATTTCAGAATGAGAGATACATGCACATATTTACAGGCTATTTTTCAGACTTTGTAAAACTCTGTTTTACACATATGTTTGCAGAGCCTATTGTGCACAAATGGAGAGGAATTTTAGGAAAATGAAAGAGGTTTATCTCACCAACATATTTATCTACAATAAACTCGTTCAATTTTTACATATCTATTACGGATTGAGAAATAAAAATATATCATGGGACCCCAAGTTTGCAGAATTGTTGGAGCAGAATTCACAAAAAAAGGAAGCAATTAGTGACTTGGATGCCTCATCATCAACTAAGAGTTGGATAAAATTCGAATTCTCCTATTTTTCATCACCTATCCATACAAAATAGTGCCAAATAGATGCATTACTTTTAGTGTCATTTACTTAAGTTCTATTTATGTAAAATAGTTGGAGAGATTTGTGAACCAATTTTGATATTTTTTCAAGATATTTTAGTTTAGAATTTGTATAAATACTTCACTCTTGGAAGTATTTTGGGTGGATTCTACTACTTTGCTGTAACATTGAATTTTTGGAATAAAAGTGCTTTGGATAAATTTCTTTGTGGCTTGCTAGATGATGATTTGAAGCTCAAGACTTTTTGCAGGATTCATGTGTCCGACTACAGTTCAATAAGTCCTTTCTATCCTATGTTTTAAGTTTTATATCTGTTTATAATTTCACTGTGTTCCATTTCTGAATAATTGACATAAAAGAATAAATCAGAACTTACTTAAGTGTACTCTGATTTCAATTGTGATTATTCTAAATGTTTTCTTCTAAACTGGTTATAAGCAACGAATTCTTAATTGCTCTTGTTTCGTTGGTTTAAACATTTTGATTACTATAGTAAAGAATTATTAACTGCTCTTTGTTTGTAATCATTCACTTTCTTTCTTTGAACATGTTGAAATATTCTTAATTGCCTTTCATCCCTTCAAAAATCCATTCCATTCACTTTAATTTCTAAAAATTGTTCTCTGTTTGGCTATCTTGCCCTGCAAAGCCATCTTGTGTGTAGAATAGTAATCCAGTAAAGCCATCCTTTCGACTCCATAGCCCAATAGCCTGAAATACTCAATCGTACCCTTAGTTGGCGGATTCCACCATTCAAATTCAAACAAAACTCTTGGACTTATAACTAGCCTAATATTTTCAAAGAACAAAAGCTAAATTTTAAAGAGAGAGCCCTCTCTGGATACAGATTGGCTAGATTCTGTATCTGAAGGTTGGTTTGTGGTTACCTCGGATTTACTTTTCTTTTCCACAGCTTCAAGGAAAATCTGAGTGATAACAGTCTTATCGTGGTATTTTTCCATGGTATTGGCCCATGATATTTGTTGTTGGTTTTCAAGAAAAATAATAAAATAAGGTCTCTAGAAAGTCCATCAAGCTTATTAAAGGGGAGAGAAGCTAGGAATTCAGATTCATTCTGGCATTATCTATCTTATTGTGTTTGGGTTGAGAACTTTGCCAGGCTAGTTCTAGTATTGATCCCGGGACGAAAACCCCGTGGTGAATTTGTCTGGTGGATCCACCCAGGGTCTACGATTGTGCTTCAGTGTTTGTTTTATGTTTTAAGGAGCAGTCAAGCATGCAATATACAAGAGCTTAGATTTATTGTATGGGCATGTATTTTATTTTCAACTAATAATATAATAAAGAGATGCAGTTTCAGAACTCGTTGTGTTCAGTGTTTTTATCACAATTATTTTTAGTTGGAACACTTAGATCTGACTAAATTATTAAGGTTTGGGATCTTACATAGGAAATTGGAGGAAAGAGGATGCTACATCGGCAGAGGTAGTGGATGCCATTGTTTATCGACAGTTGGTGGGTTCGCTCATGTATTTAGTTAATACAAGACTGGACATATGCTATGCGGTGAACTAAATTAGTCAAGTGATGGTTAAGCCTACCAACATGGAAAATTTTAAGGATGGGAAATTATCTTGAAGTTTAAAAATTTGGTGAATCTCACTAGTCCCTGATATGAAAACTATAAAAATTTTATGGATGTATTTGTAAAATTATTCAAATTTATAATGATATTATATATATTGCCTATATAATTTTGGCGATTTTTAAGGTAAAATATTTTTTTATTGTAAAATTTGGGCGAATCATTTTTATAAAAAAATGGAAATTGGAAAATCTTTTTTTTGGAAAAACCATGGAAAATTAGCCCACCTGCGAATATTAGCCCCTAAAATTCTCTATGCCTACCAAGCTGATCCAGGTGGATATTGGTGGTCACCCGCCTATTCCACTTGGGGCTCCACCATTGTCTATTTCCGTTTTTCAGTTTCGGCACAGTTTACTATTTTTAGCAGTTTTTCGGGTTCTAAACTTCCGGAGCCGTGTTGAGGCCCTAAACGACGTTTTTTGGGAAAACGGAGGGCAACATGGATCCATGGACCGATGTTTCCCATTCCAAATTTGTAGTCCTCAGATAGATCTTTCTAACGAGGTATGGTACGCGTCAAACGGAGATCGTATGCCAAAGTTACACCCCTGGGAAGTTGAAACACCAATTTACCCAAACGGGGCCCATAGTTTTGGCACTTCATCTCCTAGGGTTAGGGTTTTGGCTGTTTAGGATTTCCCATTGTTTCTAAATGATAAATAGGCCCTCGAGCCTCATTGTAACTCAGTTCAGAGGCCTGTAGCCGCCACATCTCTTCTGAGAGATAGCTACCAGTGCCCTAGCTAGTTTTATTTCCATTCTGTCTGTAAGCAAATTTCAGTTCTTTGATATTAATGAAATGAAGTGTTATTTCCGCTGCATCTCTGTATTTATGGTTATGTGTTTATTCTGTTGCGTTCCTGCATAAATCTGGATCAGTGGTATCAGAGGGGTCTGCTTTTTCTCTATCCTTCTTTGCATGTCCCCAACGAGGTCGGGGTATAAGGAGCTAGGGCTTGATCTGGTGGAACCTTTGCAAGATCAGCCTCGCAAACCTTGACGGACGCCCATGGGGGACGAAAAGAAAGATGAGGGAGCAGGAGATCCTATCAAAATGTTGCTCGAGGAGGCCCTCGAAAAACAAAGGAACGCGATGATGGATAGCTTTGCTCAGATCCTTCAACGGCTGCCCACCGGCGGCGCATCTGCATCCAGTAGCCACTCTGGAGTTGCGACTCCCTTTAAGGTACAAGTAAATTTTGACATTCCCATATTTGAGGGTCAAATAGGCGCAGATGCCGTAGATAGATGGTTGAATCTATTAGAAGGATATTTCTCTGTTCATGACTTTTCAGACCGGGAGAAGATTATTTTTGCACTCCTCAAAGCTACCCCCCATGTTAAGGACTGGTGGGAAACCTACTGTGAGAACAAGGACCAGATAGAACCCTCTCTGTTCTTGGTCGTACCAACTTGGAATTCTTTCCGAGACGCCGTCAAGGAACAGTACTATCCCGTGGGGAGCTATGAGGACAAGTACATACAATGGACCACGTTGCGACAACAAAGGGATCAAGATGTGCACGAGCTGACGAATCTGTTCCATACCCTGCGCACAAGTTGGGTATCAAAGATTCAAAGAAACATTTGGTGCTAAAGTATCGCAGCTGCCTGCACAGATACATTCAGGAGGAAATGGAGTTCCTCGACATCTCCTCGCTTGGTACGGCATACCGGTATGCTGCCAAGATTGAGCAGAAATTCAAACAGAAGAAGCGAGACTTTGGATCTGCGAATAAAAAGCAAGGAAAAGGTGCTTCCAAACCGCAGAACAAAGGACAGAGCCAAGGCATGGCGGCTAAAGACAACCCGTCAAAGCCACAAGAAAAGAACAACACCGTAAAGCCAAAGAAGGACACGGGAAAGTGGTGTGAGTTCCATAAGAGCTCCACTCACAACACAAGTGAGTGTCGGGCCAAGCAATCGCTAGTGGCCGAGATGAGGGCTTCTGAGTCAGATGCATGCTCCGAATCTGAATCAGAACCTGAAAAGGGGAATGAAAAAGGGAAACAGATTATTGATGCGGAGCCCAACGCCACTGTTGCCACTACAAAGGTCCAGAAGGAGGAACCGGAAGATCCAGAGGAGGAGGAACGTCTCTTCCTCTCCCAGATGTGGGTAAAGGGCTCCCCTGTACAGTTCATTGTCGACAATGGGAGCCAAAAGAACCTCATTTCAGCAGACGCCGTGAAGCGGTTGGGCTTGCGGACCACAGCTCACCCACATCCATACACCATCGGGTGGCTTCACCAAGGACGAGATCTCCGCGTCAGCCAGCAGTGCCGCCTTCCCTATAGCATCAAGCCCTTCACGGATGAGGTATTATGTGACGTTGCTCCTATTGATGTTTCTGATGTATTATTAGGACAACCATACTTGTGGAAGCGTCATGTTGTATATGAGTCTCGACCTCGTGCTGTTATTATTACTTTGGGAAATAAGTTGTACAGGATACCAGAGGTACCACCTCCTACGACTATCTCTTTGGTTACTGCAAAACAATGTAGTAAGCTCATTTCCCAAACCAGGAAATTCGTTTTCTTGATGATCCGCCCCCAGGGCAAGAAGAAGACTGTGGCCACGACCTCCAGACAGGGCTCCTCTGCACAACAACAACAAATGGATAAGGTTGTGGAGGAGTACGAGGACATATTCACCTCACCCACAGGGGTTCCTCTGCACTGTCAGGTCAAGCACCCAATTGATCTGACCCCCGGTGCGCCGCTACCTAATGGACCGATCTATCGGCGCTCTGTTCTGGAGAATGATGAAATCAAGAGGCAGATTCAGGAGCTGTTGCAGAAAGGTCACATCAGACCAAGTTCATCGCCCTGGGGGAGCCCGATCGTGTTGGTACAGAAGAAGGATGGGACGTGGAGACTCTGTATTGACTATCGGGCGCTGAACAAGATCACTGTCCGGAATAGGTACCCAATCCCACGGATTGATGACCTCCTGGACCAACTCAAAGGTGCAAAATATTTCAGCAAGATCGACCTGAAGTCTGGGTATCACCAGGTACCAATTGAACCCTCCGATGTGTGGAAGACTGCCTTCAAAGCCAAGGAAGGCCTTTTCGAATGGCTGGTCATGCCTTTCGGGTTGACGAATGCTCCTGCCACCTTCATGAGGATGATGGATGACATCTTACGGCCATTCACCAACTCATTTGTAGTGGTGTACTTGGATGATATTCTGATCTTCAGCCAGACTTGGGAAGAGCACCTTCACCACATTCGACAAGTCCTCCAAACACTGCGGCAACACAAGTTGTGTGCCAATTTGGAGAAGTGCACTTTTGGCATGACCCAGGTTCAATATCTGGGATAAATTATTGATGAAAGGGGGTGCATGTGGATCCAACCAAGATCCAAGTCATTCGGGATTGGCCAGCCCCAACCACTATAACAGAGCTTCACAGCTTTCTAGGTCTTGCTAATTTCTACCGGAGGTTCGTGTTGGGATTCTCTCATATCACTTGGCCTTGAGTCAAGTCACCAAGGGAGGAGCGAGAGCAAAATTTTTTTGGTCGGAACCTCAACAGAAGGCGTTCACAGAACTGAAAAACCGCCTCTGTTCTGCCCCAGTGCTCACTTTACCAGACTTGCAACAGCCATTTGAGATCGAGATAGATGCCTCTGACTATGCTATTGGGGCAGTTCTTACTCAACAGGGACATCCAGTGGCATTTCACAGTGAGACATTGTCTGACACAGTTCGCAAGTACCCCACATATGAAAAAGAAATGTACTCCATTGTGCAAGCTTGTCGACAATGGAAGCATTACATTTTGGGGAAGGAAACAATCATCCATACAGACCACAGGCCCCTGCAGTTCATACGGACACAAGGGAAGTTGCAGAATGATCGCCATCAGAAGTGGTCTACATATCTGCAACAGTTTCATTTGAACATCAAGTATAAGAAGGGTAGCACCAATCATGTTGCAGACTGCCTCAGCCGACCACCAATCGTGGCGCTCACCATTGTACTCAACGCTTGTGGGCACGAGACTTCTGATTGGCCGCTTCTCTATGAGAGTGACCCAGAATTCGGCCAAACTTACAAGGCACTCCTGGGGGGTACGCAAGTTCCAAATTTTCACCTCCAAGATGCACTTTTATGTCACATGGGACACCTTTGTGTTCCTTCAAGCGAGCATGCAAAGATGATATGGGAAGCACACTACAGTCGAGTCGCTGGGCATTTCGGGGTCGAGAAAACAGTAGCAATCCTGCAGAAGTATTTCTATTGGCCGAACCTTCGAAAGGATGTCGAGAAGCACATCAGATCCTGCACTGCTTGTGCCATTGCCAAACCGACCATAAAGAAGCAAGGCCTATATACTCCTCTACCTACCCCTAGTCGACCTTGGGAATCCATCTCCATGGATTACATGTCGGGCCTGCCTTCTACTAAGCAGGGAAATGACTGTGTTTTTGTGGTCGTCGACAGATTCTCGAAGATGGCCATTATGGCGGCCTGCAAGAAGAATATCACAGCAGAAGCCACTGCTAAACTCTTCTTTGAACGAGTGTGGGTGCACTTTGGGATCCCACAGTCTATCATATCGGATCGGGATCGCAGGTTCCTCAGCACATTTTGGTCCAGCCTCTGGTCGATGTTGGATACCAAGCTCACCAAGTCCACAGCTTTCCATCCCCAAACAGATGGCCAGACAGAGGTCGTCAACAGAATGATTGTACACATTCTGCGCATGTACAATTCAAAGCATCCACACACATGGGATGAGAGCCTCCCTTATGTACAACATAGTTATAACCGGGCTCTCCACAGTTCAATTGGCCATAGCCCCTTTCAGGTGGGCTTGGGATTCCGGCCACTATGTCCCATTGACGTAGCCATGCCATTTGCAGCTGCTCAGGCCGATTCAGCGCACGTCCAGTCTGAAGTTGACAAAGCAAGTAGCTTCATCGAGCGCATTCAACACATCCGCCAACAGGTTCATGATATATTGGACAGAGCCAATGCCAAGTACAAGCAACTCCATGATCAACACCGGGTGCCACACAACTTCCAGGTGGGCGACAAAGTATGGCTACATTTGCAGAAGGAGCGCCTCACTGGACCCCACCGCAAGCTTCGCCCGCTCCGATACGGGCCGTACACCATCACCAAGGCTGTAGGGAACAATGCATTCCGAGCTCAGTATTCCACCATTCCTTGGTCTGCACCCAGTCTTCAATGTGGATCGCCTTCGCCCTTACTTCCCACCTCTACTGGACACCTCGGACATTGCAGAACAACTCACACCAACAGAGTTAAACCCAGACTGCATGGAACAGGCCACCACAGATTGTATCATGGACATGCAAATCAAGAACACTCGCCAACATAAGATCCAACTATATCGGGTTGTCAAAGCTGGCCAACTCCTGCACCAAGGAAAGTGGTTCACCAGGGACCAAGTTCAGCAGAAATTTCCTCATCTCATGGAGGAACTTAACGCAATGGGGACCATTGCTTCCTAAGGGGGAGGAATGATCCAGGTGGATATTGGTGGTCACCCGCCTATTCCACTTGGGGCTCCACCATTGTCTATTTCAGTTTTTCAGTTTCGGCACAGTTTACTATTTTTAGCAGTTTTTCGGGTCCTAAACTTCTGGAGCCGTTTTGAGGCCCTAAACGACGTTTTTTGGGAAAACGGAGGGCAACATGGGTACATGGACCGATGTTGCCCGTTCCAAATTTGTAGTCCTCGGATAGATCTTTCTAACGAGGTATGGTACGCGTCAAACGGAGATCGTATGCCAAAGTTACACCCCTGGGAAGTTGAAACACCAATTTACCCAAACGGGGCCCATAGTTTTGGCGCTTCATCTCCTAGGGTTAGGGTTTTGGCTGTTTAGGATTTCCCATTGTTTCTAAATGATAAATAGGCCCTCGAGCCTCATTGTAACATAGTTCAAAGGCCTGTAGCCGCCACATCTCTTCTCAGAGATAGCTACCAGCGCCCTAGCTAGTTTTATTTCCATTATGTCTGTAAGCAAAATTCAGTTCGTTGATATTAATGAAATGAAGTGTTATTTCCGCTGCATCTCTGTATTTATGTTTATATGTTTATTCTGTTGCGTCAAGCAAGCATGTCCTGAGGTATCTAAGGGGCACATTTGAGTATGGCTTATGGTACAAAGAGACGGATGAGGTGAAGTTGCATGGCTTCACAGATGCAGATTGGGAAGGAAATCCAATGGACAGAAAGAGCACATCAGGAGGGGTTTTCAGTATCGTATCTACAACAGTTTCTTGGTACAGCAGGAAACAAAGATCCATGGCACTCAGTTCAGTGGAAGCAGAATACATGGCAACAAGACAAGCTGCATGTGAGGCTATCTGGATGAGGAATATCCTTGTTGGTTTGTTTGGTTCTCATTTAGATCCTACAGTGATACATTGTGATAATTAGAGTTGCATTAAACTCTTTATTAATCATGTGTTTCATGATATATCTAATCATATTGATATCTAGTATCATCATATCATAGATTGTGTGCAGCGAAAGATCATGTTGCTTCAGTATATTCCTACGGAAGATCAGGATGCAGATATTCTGATGAAGGCGCTCAGCATGAGCAAATTCAAATACCATAGATGCAGGATCGGGGTGAAGGATAATCCCTATCTTGTTGAGAGGGAGTGTTGAGATTCAACAAGATGATGAGCTTAGTGAAAAGTAAGCACCTTCACTAAGTGGAGCCCATAGGTTATTTTTAGGTGTATGTCTATTTTTAGACATGGTGAGCATATTCAATAAGTTTTAGGATGTTATTTGTATATGGTTGATCAAATTTGAAAAATAGATGAAATCTCGTTTTTAGAATATTGGGCAAAATCTATTTATAGATCATCAATCTAAAAATAGATGCATGTCGATTATTATTATCCCTTAATAATAATACGACAATAAATATCAACTTATTCTCTTGGAGCACTTTATTTTAGTGAATAGATTTGGAAAATCAGTGGGCTGAAGGAATTATGCAATTCCTAGGGTTATTGGTGACTCATGCATGGAGGACTCAGTTAGAACTGAAGTGGAAAAGTTATGACAAAGTTGGAAGAGTAGTTACATGAGTTGTTATTTAGTTTAACTCAATTAAGTGAGTTAAAGTCGGTTGAGCTAGTTGTATCTAGTCTAACTGAAAGATACACTAGTGAGAGTTTATTGAATTAATTATTTAATTAATTCATAACTAGAGACTCACTTGCAACTGAACAAATACAACAGTTAACTACTTGCATGTCAGTTCTAGTGGAGACCAAATGGAGAGATAGGTGAAAGGGTGAGATGGACTGTCTGTTGTGACTATAGTGATGCATTCAATGCATCTGACACACATTGGAGATGCCAATGAGGATTGCACAATCAAGGCAAGGCCAATTCAAATTCATTCAGGGGTCTTCTTCAGCAGCGATTACGTAGTGGAGGCAGGCTGTCAAGGGGCAAGAAATTGGTGCATAGATATGAAAATTTTTGCATGACAGTGTGTAATTATTGTTGATTGTACTGAGAGCTTGATTTACTAAGCTTTGTATGAGATTATTACATGATTCCATTGATATACATAATATATGATATTTGGGGTTTTTAGATTTAAGATTTTCCATTAAACAACTGTGTTTATGTGCGATTGATTTTCTTCATGAGTTTTGCAATTGGAAATTTAATTTCCGCAAAGAATTAAGTGGAAGGATTTTTCATTTAACATAAGATTAATTTGTTAGATCAGGAGGATCCAGTAATACTATAAGTATTAATAAATTTCTACATTAAATTCATAAATAATAAATGAAAATAAATAAATTAGCATGCATGTATTGTAGATATGCTAGAAATGTTTACAATGTTAATCTTCTTAGACTATGGCAATCTAATGTCGATTAAATTCATCTAGATATTTCTCAACATGTAATTCTGAAATATATTGCAAAATATGGTTCAAAGGTAAAATGGAGGATTTCTTTACTTTAAAATTTGTCAATATTGGATGAAAGGGTTCCTTGTAGAAACATAGAGTTTTTTAAATCCTCTGACCCCTCCTTGTGCCCTACTTGATTATTGTGCTAAAATTTCCATGTACATTCTCCCAAAAATACACGCAAATCATTTGTTCCCCTATTCACCACAAATGATAATGATGTACGGGGACATCATCAGCAATATCGATCCATGGTACGTTGATATCATCATGTATCTCCAAACTAAAACCTTCAGATCTGAGTTGAAGAAAGTTGATCGTCGACATATTCGACATCACTCTCAACCATATCATATCTCTTGGGATACTTTATACCGCGTTAGCATAGATTCGATTCTTCTTCCTTGTTTGACTTTCAAAGAGGCTGAGAGAGTGCTCAATGACTACCACTCTAGGGGATGTGGTCGTTATATGTCTGGCTATGCCACAGCTCATAAAATAGTTCGTGCTGGTTATTTCTAGCCTTCTATTTTCAAGGATTTCATTCTTGCCATATGTAAATTTCATGCTTTCCAGATTTACCAGAGGAATATGCGCGCCCCGCTCACACCCCTACACCTAGTTGTTACCGTCGGCCCTTTCGCTAAATGGGACATTGATTTCATGACATGTAACCCTCACTCAGTTGGGGGGCATTCTTATATTATCGTCATTGTCAACTATTTTACCAAATGGGCCAAGGAGATGCCTACATATGTTGCTGATGATAAAATTGCAGCTTAATTTCTCTTCAATCATGTTATCGCTCGGTTTGGAGTCCCTCAAGCTATTTTAACCAACCATGGCTCTCACTTTCACCATTACATGATGGTTGAGCTGACCACTCTGTTGGGCTTGTATCACAACAACTCAACTCCATATTACTCTCAGGTCAATGGCCAAGTTGAAGTAGTCAAAAAAATCTTAGTTACTATGCTTCAACGCACTATTGGGATGCACAAGTCGAACTAGCATCTCATGCTTTTTTTAGCTCTTTGGGCTTACTGAACCTCAGCTAAAAATGCTATTGGATTCACTCCTTTTCATTTAGTATATGGACTTGAAGCAACATTGTCGATTGAATGCGAAATTACTTCACTTAAATTAGTTGTTGAATTTCTTCTGAATACCTCACTAGAAGAGGAACGTCTTCTGTATATGGAAAGGCTTGATGAAAGTCGTCACTTCACCTCTTTAGTTACTAAAGCTCAGAAGAAACGGGTCAAAGCCCATTTTAATCAGAATGTTTCTCCACGTGCCTTCTCTAAAGGAGACTTGGTCCTTCTCTATGACCAAGCACACGATAAACTGGGGGCAAGAAAATTCGAACCAATGTGGCATGGGCCATACATCATAAAACATATTTTGCAAAAAGGGGCCTATGAGCTAATTGACTATAAAGGTAACCCTTTGGATAAGCCCCAAAACAGGCTTTATCTGAAGAAGTATTATGCGTGATTTTCTGGTGTAATTACTTTTGTACATTATTGTGCTTTTCTTTTTTGTACATTTTTTGTTTGGTGTGCGTTTGTAAGCGGTTTTCCCACGTATCTTGTTTTACTTGATTTGCAGATGTTTTTAAGTCCTTATGTCAGATTTGCTAATGGTGCATGTCGTAATACTCGAAATTTATCTTCTGCGGCATGGGTTATCTATGACCCTAATTGTGAGTTAGTAGATCTGCAAGGTATATTTTTAGGTCGTACAACCAACAATACTATCGAGTACAATGCAATAATTGAAATTCTGTCAAAATAAATCACTATTGGCATTAGAGAATTGGTTGTAAACCTAGATTCACAGCTTGTTTTCCTACAGCTCAATGGGAAATATTTCGTAAGAAACCCTCAAATTTTGAGAATGTATCGGCATGTTTGTCTTTTATAAAGGAATTTTGATTACATTACATATCAATACATTCCACACACATGAATACATTAACAGATGCATTGGCTAATTATGTTCTAGATAGAAATTTGTGAAATTTAGCATATATATATGTGTGTGCGTGTGTGTGTGTGTGTGTGTGTGTATGTCGATTTGGTTTTCAAATAGTTTTCAATTACATCATAACCCCAAAAAATATATGTTCTGGTACATAACGAGACTCGCAGGTCTCAACAAGACCACAACTGCAGAAATCAAAACTAGACTAATCATCATGGTGGTCGTGGTAGCAGGCCACTTCTCGAATGAGTCGAGTCAGTAGTCGGTGAATATGATCAAACACCCCTACAACATGCCTCTGGTAATGGCATAGAATATCCTGAACACGAGCGTATTCCAAAATCCGGGTAGTCAAAGCATCCATATTTCGGGAAATCTCTTCTTCAACATCTTCTCCCTCCTCGTATGGAGCAGCCTCAAACTCCCTCGCCACTCTTCTGGCGATAGGGGACCTCCCAGCTGGTCTCTCTGGGCCAACATTTGCGGCACATAAGTTTCAATATTAGAACACACACACACACACACACACATACACACACACATATATAAACATGCAAAAGATAACAATAAAAAACATGTTTTACCTTTGTCATCCCACTGCTTGCCCTCTGGAAGCGGTAGATCTAGATCACCCCAGAAATGAGTCTCAGAGTACGGCTAATTCTCCATGACAATAAGCTGATGCCTCATCCATATAAAGAAGGTAGGTTTGTATGACATATGCTTCCCACCTCCTGAATGAGGCATTAGCTCAACCTATCTCATCAGATGTAGCTGTCATGGTACCGACGTAGCTACTTCTGCCCACTGGAATTGGAACAACGGTACACGTTCCAAGAATATTGTTGTCAAGATTGATCCATACCCAAACTGCTTCAGTCGACCATTCTTACACTTTGTGAGTTGTTTCTTCATTTTTTCTAGCACATCTTTTTCCCAGTTAAAAATGGTTAGTGACATACAATCCACGGTAGTTTACAACTGAGACTTGGTAACCTCATCCAGTGCTTGTGCCCTGATGGAACGTGTAATGGTGTATAACATTACTTTGAGTGGAAAAATTTTCACGCTACTTATCTCTATCTTCCCACTGGAAGATTTCATCGCCTCTGAACATGCCCTCCCTATGAGCATATCCATACTTTCGCCCATTATTCGGGCCCTAGTCAGACGTGCCCATGCTCCTCTATGTGATAGGTCGATGATGAAGTAAATATCGGCCACTTCAATTTCGAGCTCTTGGTCACTAAGGATGAATCGCTCCCATCTTGTATCCCAAATTCTTATCAAGTACTGCAATAATTACGGCTGTGCTCTTAAGCTGTAGGTCATAAAGAAATGGAGGAGCCCGCAGTTCCTTAAGGCGGCAAGACAATCTCGGTTTTCCATAGCTTCTTTGTCTACTTCGTCATGATCTCTCTATTTCCACTCAATCACCATGATTTCTTGGTCTTTTTCTTCCTATCATAACATTTACACAACTTCTTTTTAGTATCCATACATGAAACTCCGTTTTACATGGAGATTTTTGGAGAAAATTTAGACTTTTTTTACGCTCTGTGATCAGTGTAGCCATTTTAAAAATAGTTGTACTCTGCCCATTTTTAAAATAGCATACAGACATGATCCCGATATGGGTTCCCCGCGTCGATCCACCGCGAATCCATGATTAAATCTCTTCTCCAAAAAATTGATATGCTATGTAAAAAATATTAAAACTGGTATGAAAATGTAGAGAATGAGTGCAGCTATTACCTAGTGTTGACAACTCTTCGATTAGCCTCCTGGATCTCCCACGATCTGCTCCTGAAGAACTGAGGTAAATAAGGGTAAAAACCTCTTCCAAAACTTGTGAAGGTAAAAAGTAACAATGTTTTTACTTTCCTCATTTTTTATAAGTGTTCAAAGTCACTTTTAGTGTTTTTATCATATTTTAATATATTTTAAATTACTTTTACCTCGAAAACAGATAATGGGTTTGTTCTTGTGCAACGATAGAATTAATTTCTTCATGGATGACATGTACACGAGTTCCAGTTTATTACTTTTTTAGACTCGGTAAAAAAATAAATGAAAAATTCACCCCTTGGAGTCATCTTTCATCTCTTTTCTAACTCTCTAATTGTGAAAATATTGTTGAGTTCTTGTCGTTTTGAACTTGTTAAAGTGCATGAAACGTCATTTACCCAATATACGTTTACCCATTTTTTGGGATGGGATAAATTATTTAGGAAAAACGAATACCTTAGTCAAGTGTGGCTAAGAGTTTCTCTCAGACTTTATTTTCTACCTTTTCGAGTTTGAGGGACTATTTACGAAAAGGGCCATCTAGAGTTTTCTTTTCAAACTCTCTAAACATGAAAAGGTGATGAGTTCCACCTTTTTAGGACTCATTAAAATTAAACGGAATTGGACTCGTCACCATGACAACATCAAGTTCCTCCTTCCTAGGGCTCATAAAATTTAATAGGATGGATTTGTCCGAAGGAAAAATTTATATGACGAGCATATGCTATCCCTTTCAAGATTGTATTAAAAAATAATTGGGGTACTTGCCTGAAATGGTGGGGGAAAATAAAATTATTTATTAGCTGCGTCAGTATTTTGTCGCTCTTGAAGATGACACATCCTCTGTTTCATGTCGGTTTGGGGATATCATTCATCACTTTTACTCCATGGGTTTTGGAAATTTGTTTGCCTCTCATTCAATTACCAATTTCTTCAACATGACCTCAGATTACATTTGAGTCAAATAATTCCAAGCTCTGGAGTCGTGTCACTGATATGTTCAAGAGAATTTCCTTCTGCGTCTTATTCATTGCCTAGTTCTATGTTCACTTTCGTCATTATCTTATTTCCTTTTTCTCGTGTCAATGATGTGGGACACAATATGACCCTCCTTTGGCAGATCACTTCCTGTCGATTTCAACTCATTATCCAGGAAGTTGATCTAGAGATCCCTTTTCAGTACCTTAGAGCCTGCATGCCCTAATCGCAGGTTGTTCATGATTGACGACAGGTTCACATCACTGGCCTTCGATCGGATGATTTCACGAGTGTTCGATGTCAAATCTGTGTTCGCATCTTGTGGATTGTACTACTAGCACCTTGAGGGCCATTTTCATTATTGGTGGTCTCTCTCGTGCATGTTAACAATTTACATAATTGACTTGTAATCAAGCGACTTTCTTGCATGTTCAGCATCAACTCACTCATTCACATGCCTAAATTTGTACTTGGTTGAGTTGTGATGGAGCTCAAGACCCTGGGCTTTGTCGAATAAAATCCAGGCTGCGAGGCAATATGTATTATTCATGATTGTACACATGACTCTTTTATCTGGATGGCTACGACCATACCTGAGTCCATATTTGTGGCCCTCTTTATTGATGGATGGATGTGACCATACCACAGACCATGTTTCATGATCTCTTTCACAGATGGCTGCATCCATACCTCATGTCATGTTTTTATCTCAGAGATCTCAGTTATGTGTATATTTTCTTTATTTTGCATTTTTTTCTCATAGATCTTAGTTATGTATATATGTGCTTGATTTCGCATGTTTTCCAACGAAAATGTCTTGGTCCTAGCACGTACTCATAAAGCATTTCACCCCCCACTCTCATTCAGCCTTCATGATTTAGGGGGAATCTATTACACAACAATTTGTCACTGTCCCTATACTCCATGTTCCCAAATCCTAGATGACCTTCAACAGTGAACCCTGCGTCTATTTTCCATCATGAAAATGTGCCATTATATCCCTTACATTATACTGAACAAAATCTCTATTAATCATTCCTGGAGTATCTCCTTATAAACATACTAATTTGGAGTAGCGTGCCCTTTGCTTTTATCACTCACGTTGATGCCTCATCTTAAGACTGGAGCAACACTGATTGGCACTGGAATGGAGGTCATACACACGCTGATCCACTTCTAGAAGTTTTTTAAAAATGGAAACGAATCTTCGAGCTATAGAAGCCTTGTGGGCAGAGAGCTGGTTTTTTGTTCATGGGGATAGGGTCGAGCTTCTCCTTTTGGGCTTCTTGTTCCTACAAAAGAGGAACCACCCAAGGATATAAACCATTTCCCCACTTTAAGTGGATCCATGTTCCCTCTTCCTTCACTATAAAATGGGCATCCTCCCATACCTCTGCTAGTTAGAACAGAGATAGAAGAACAACAGAGAAATAATTGTTTCTACAGGTATTGAAGGAGATTTGAGACCTTTGGCCTTTTTCCTATCAAGTTGAAACGAGCACTTTGGAGAAGTGCTTGGATCCAGACCCGTTGAAGGAGAGCTGCGACATCAAGGTGTAGGTTGTAACTCCCCCTGCAATATTAATATGATACAACTGATTTTTACTTCCCACTCTTGTCTATGATGCATGATTTTATTTCTAGTATTCCTTGATCAACTAGATAGATTGTTTATTTGAAATACATGTTGTGCTTTCACATTTTGTGTTGTTTGATCTCTTGTGCAGGTAACTAAGCGTTGTTGACAACGAAGATCTAACTAAGGAGAGTAAAGGATCAAAGGACTCGAGCAAGTAGTAGCATCAGATCGAGGTAGGTCATCTATATATGATCCATGTCCATTTTCACTCTAGGAAATTACGAATTAGATTGTTCCCTGTTGTTACTAGACCCATCCTAGGGCTAGAGGGATCATCTTTGTTCGCATAGATGATTTTACTACATAACAAAGAGGAAATATCCCCACATATATCCTCTTTGTTTTGTTTCTAGAAGACCATGGCAAGGACCACAAAATCAAGGTTTTAACACTCAGATGTATACTCAGCCCCCACAGAATAACTGGAATTCATCAATTCCATGGAAAAAACCTTGGTATCAATCTCAACCTTGGACACAAGGAATGAAAAATCCTTATGGTAGATATTCTCAATATCACCAATATGGCACAATGTTATCTGAAATATCCACCACAACATTTTCCTCAAACCAGTCAACAACCTCAATTTCCAAATCATAATCCACAACTTTCATTACCATTTCCACAAAGGAAAAACCAACTACCTTCTTAGCCACTTCCAAACCCAGACAATAAAAATACACAACATATTTATAACATGTAGGGGAAAAATTTCCAGACTTATATGATAACTCCTCTAGATATTAATAACATTCAACTTAGATCTAGTAGGATATTAGAGAAGAAGTTTCCTTATGTTGTTATTCAGGAAAAAATTGATCACTCTGAAGAGGAGATTCCTCTTCATCAAGATAAAAATATCAAAAATAAGAATAATCATTATGAAGAAAATACATCTCTTCATCATGATCAAAATTTTCAAAATCAAACACAATATAATCCAATAAATTCAACTCCTATCATAGAGAAACCTTCGACATCTATACCAAAACCTCATTTCCCTGAAAGATTAAAAATTGATAAAGGGATAGAAAAACAAATCATGTTGCCTAACTATGATCTATTTGATTAATTGAAGAATGTTTGTATCAAAACCCTTTGTTACAAGCCATTAAATAAATTCCAATCCTTGCAAAAACAATAAGAGAGTTGAGTATAAATAAATCTGGAATAAAAACAAAGGAAGTAAAAAGAATACAATTAGTGGGAAAAATTGCAGATATCATGATGGGAAAAACAGCCATATAGAAATTGGATCCAGGAAGTCCCATTGTGAAAACACACATCAATGGTATTGAGATCCCAAACACATTGACTGACTTAAAACCATCCATAAACATCATGAGTAAACAAACGTTGGAACTACTAAAACTTCCAAATCTTCAATATACACCAACATTACTACAACTAGAAGATAGATCAGTAATCGAACCCGATGGTGTATTAGAATACATTTATGTATCATTAGATTCTTGGGAATATCCAATTGAATTTATGATCTTAACTCCCAAGAATAACTTAGGAGGACATCCATTGATATTAGGAAGACCTTGGTTAGCTACAGCTAATGCTTTCATAAGTTGTAGATCTGGTGATATGTTTATCTCTGATGGAAATTCAACAAATAAATTCACTTTATATCCTCTAGAAAAAACAATGATAGAAGTATAAAATGAAGAATTGATGGATGATGAAAATTGCATACAACACATTTTTACTATCTTACACATTAGTTAAGAAAATCAAATTCTAAATTCAATAGAAAATCATGAATCATCTTCACAATGTGAGAATAGTCAAAATTTTCAAAAACAATGTAATATTGAATTCTTATCATCTAGACAAATGTCTTTATATTCTATGGAATATTTTGGTAATTATACAATTAAAATATTTCCAGGTAAAACTTTAAACATGAACAAAAACCTAGAAGAATTTCAAAAAAATGAGTTAATAAAAACATTGCAAAAACATTCTTTTGCATATGCATGGGAATACACTGACATGACAGGAATCAACCCTGAAACTTGCATACATCATAACTATATTTTGGAAAATTATAGACCAATCAGACAACCTCAAATAAGAACGAATCCAAATATTAGGGAGATTGTAAAGAAATAACTACAAAAATTGTTGAATGTATATTTTTATTTATCCAATATCATACAGTCAGTGGGTTTCACCTTTAGTAATTGTCCCTAAAAATTATGTAAAATGGATAGTGTGTATTTATTATAGGGAGTTGACTAAAGATACTTTAAAATATCACTTTCCATTACCTTTCATAGATCAAGTTTTAGATACACTAGTAGGAAAGAAATATTTTTCATTTTTGGACGGTTTTAGTGGGTATAATCAAATTCAAGTAGCACCCAAAGATCAAGACAAAACCACCTTTACCTGTCCATGGGAAACTTATGATTATCGAGTACTTACTTTTAGATTATGCAATGCACTTGCAACATTCCATAAAGCAGTATTAGGTATTTTCTCTGATTTAATTCATGACTGTGTGGAAGTGTATATGGATAGTTTTACAGTCTATGGAAATTTTTTTGAAGAAGCGCTTGAAAATTTGGAAAAATTTCTCATGAGATGTAAAGAAGAAAATCTCTCATTGAGTCATGAAAAATGTTTTATGATGTTTACTGAAGGAATTTTTTTAGGACACCATATTTCAGGAAATAGAATTAAGGTGGACTCATCCAAAGTTGAAGTTATTTCCAAATTAGCAATCTCAAATTGCCAAAAATATGTTAGGAGTTTTCTTGGTTTTATAAGATACTACAAAATATTTATAGAAAACTTTACAAAAATTGCATCTCCACTCTTCAAATTCTCACGAAGGATTTTGAATTTAGTGGGAACCCTAAGTGCCAAAAGGCATTTGAAACTTTGAAAGAAAATATTTCTTAAGCACCCATCTTAAGAGGACCAAATTGGAAATTACCTTTTCATATCTCAACTGATGCTTCAGATATAGCTCTGGGAGTTGTATTATGACAGAAATACTTGACCCCTTATGTCATCTACTATACAAGTAATAATTTTACTTCGACTCAGTTCAATTATACTGTTACTGAAAAAGAGTTTCTATTTGTTGTCCATGTTATTAATAAGTTCATAAATTACATCACTATCTATGAAACTTTCATTCACACAGATCTTTCTGCAATTAGATATCTAATTAATAAATCTGTCACTAATGGCAGAATCATGATATAGTTACTATTATTGCAAGAATTTAATATCACCATTTTAGATCAACCTGGAAAACAAAACATAGTTTCTGATTTTTTGTCTAGAATTCAATATGATAATAATGATACACCAGTAGAAGATAGTTTTACTAAAGAATATATTTTTTCAATATCTACTAAATCTCCATGGCTTGCAGACATTGCTAATTATTTAGCCACAAGAAAACTACTATCATATTTGTTTCCTAGAGAAAAGAGAAAGATAATTCAAATGAGTGCATCTTATTCATGGGTAAATGAGGAATTGTAAAAGACAGGTCCAGATCTCATCATTAGAAGATGTGTACAAGAGAATGAAATACCTAATATACTGAAGGCATGCCATAATGATCCATGTGGAGGAAACTTTGCTGACAAGAGGACTGCCTACAAAATCCTTCTCTTAGGATATTATTGGCCTTCCCTATTCAAGGATGCCAAGGAATATGTTAAAAGATGTGACAGTTGTCAGAGAATGGGGAAACATGTTCCTTCAGATGCAATGCCCTTACGACCACAAGTACTCATCGAACCCTTTGAAAAATGGGCTTTGGATTTTGTTAGACCAATCAACCCACCATCAAGACAAAAGAGGTATATTCTTGTGTGCATTTATTATGTCACTAAATGGGTAGAAGCTAAGACATTTTCCTTTGCTGATGAGAATGTTGTAGTTTCATTTATTTTTTAGGATATTTTTACTTGTTTTGGTGTCCCAAGGGAAATTGTGACATATCAAGGAACTCAGTTTACATCCATAATGGTGCAAACGATCGTGGAAGAGTACAAAATCAAGCATAGTAAGTCCACTCCATACCATCCATAAGAAAATGGATAAGTGGAGTCTACTAATAAAGTGATTGAAGAAATCCTCACAAATATTGTACATTTGCATAGAAGGGATTGAGCAGAAAAGCTTCCTGAAGATTTATTGGCCTACCATACTACATGGAGAAGCACAACAAGACATACTCCCTATGAAATTGTATATGGGAAGAAAATCTTGTTTCCAATAGAGTTCCAAATAAAAACCTTCAAACAACAGCCAAATTGGGACTTGACTTGTTAGAAGCACAAAGGCATAGAATGGAACAAATCAATAAAATTGATGAAATAAGACAAGATGCAATTCAAAATACCAGCCTAATTCAACAACGGAGATCCAGATGGCATGACAAATACATTAAAGAGAGAAAATTCCAAGCAGGATATTGAGCACTTATTTTTGACTCGAAGTTCAAATATTTCCAAGGGAAATTTCAAACTCATTGGCTTGGGCCTTATGATATTGAGAGAGTCTTTGATAATGGAGCAGTCAGGATTAGAACTATTGATGAAGAAAAGATTCATCTCCTTGTAAATGGACATCTATTAAAGGTTTTTCATAAGCCATTGACTTAAGAGGAATTTGTCAAGATTTTTCAAGATAATGCTGATATGAAGTTGGTTAAGAAGAATATTTCTTCTTCCCCAACTTAGAAGTCTTCTTTTTATTTTCATATATATATATATATATATATATTTCAAAACATAAAAAATAAGAAAAAAATAAAAATAATAAAAAAAATTATAAGTATGAAAACCAATCATTGATTGGCATTCTTAAACAGAAAATATAAGGTGAAAATCAAAATTTGTTCTGACATCTTACATTTTCTTCATTTCAATTATAAAATCCCAAATTATTTGCATTTCCCTTTCTTTTTCAAATAATAAAGTATAGCTATAGAATTTTTGAATTTCTGCAGCTCTTATACATTTCTGCAGCTCAGATACAATAGGGACTTTTGACAAAATTAGCTGAAGACTATACTGAATATCATACTGAAGAATGTACTGGAGAATACTCGAAGAACCAAGATGAAGAAGAAACAATTAAGTCTATCTATATCCAAGGTATGAATATACGAAATTTTATTTAAACAATAAGGTTGCAAACATTGATATATGGATTAGATGATCATATACCGCCAGCTCAAATGACATCATTAAAAATACCAATTATGCCAAATCAAGATCTAATCTCATGATTCGCCACTAAAACCTCATCATGATCTCCCCAACGATCAAATTTGATTTCATTGAATAATGATCTAAACGGTCATTTCTCATTCCAAAACCCCAATTATGCTCTTAATAACCCTGAAACCTCGTTCATTCACTCGTTTACTTGCATGTCTCTACCATTCCACAGCATACTTATGAACATTTCCAAATTGACATCGAAACCCTCAATTCACCGACTCAAAAGATGCAATCTTAAAGGTGAAACTCTTGGCAAGCTATGGGTCTGATTATGAGAACAGAGCATGTGGGAAAGAAGTTTGTGGAAGGATATCCGCAAATGAATGAAATGTTACAAAAATTTCAGTGGCTTAACTTCGAGGAGAAATTTGATGGATTTCATAAAGAAGTCACTAAATATTTTTCTAGGGCATTTGATGGAGTAGATTTGAAATCGGTGACATCACGTTTATAATCACAGAATCCTTCATGGCAGAAGCTACTGGACTACCGAAGATGGGAGAAATATGGTTTAAAAATAGATAGATCAATGGAGAAGAATGGAAAAGCTTCTTAAAGAACCTAGGTATGGACACTAGCTTTGTCAAAAAGGGAATTCCTAGCACAACTATTAAAGGAAAATGGAGAAATATGTTGTTTATAATTCATAAATGTGTTACCTCTGAAGTAAGGTTTGGATGTATTTTCTTTTATCATGCTAGTTTATTAATGAATTTTCTTGAATATAAGGAGATAAATATTCCATAATTTTTACTAAATACCTTAAGAAAGATGGCAGGAATTGTTCAGAAGAGAATTCAATTCATACATAATACAATGTATCGTCATGATTGATAAAATTTCTTATTGAATTTCATTTAAAAATCCTAGGAGATACTTGGGAAAATTTCTTAATCAGAAATCATTTCCAAGAAAAAGAACAGGAAAAAACTAGTGATAATAAAGGAAAAAGAGGCAGAAATATAAAAGGTGGAAGCTTTGTTGAGGATGAACAATCATCCCAAGGATAGTCATAAGATGAAATTCCTATTGCAAAGTTTTTTGGAAAAGTCAAGAAACAAATTAATAAAAATAAAGAAGGAAATATTAAAGCAAAAGAAAATTTCATAAACACGGAGAAGTCAAAAACTCAAAATCCTCCGCAGCCAGTAAGAAAAAGTTCCAGACTTAGCAAAGCAGCCAAAAAGCCACCTCCAGAAGTAACAGAACTTGTTGATTTAGAAGAAGATCCTAAGGTACCATCACATATTATTGCTTCACCCATATAGGATCCAAGTCGAAGAACTCCATAAATTGATCCAGTTCAGCAAGAAATTTATGATTACATTGAGTCTTTAGAAATACGAAATGTAGGGAAGACATCAAGTTTTGAAGAAGAGCCTTATAGTCCACAAGAACCTCTATTAAATACTCTAAAACAAGAAAATTTTGAACTAGATACACTAAACAAACATATCAAACAGGAACATGAAGCTCTGAAGATACATAATCAAATTGAGAAGACCATCAATGATAATACTCTCATACATTGGGATTGTGGTTAAAGAAGAACAAAAAGTTGAAAAAGAAGAATAGACATCTGAGCAAATGAGTGATAAACTTGAAGTATAAAATTCTAATGAGGAAGCCAAGGGTAGCAGTGACCTCAAAGAAGGGAAAGAAGATGAAGTTAGATGTCCTGGCATAAGTATTAGAGCAGATGCAGTGATAAGATGAAGACTCGCAATTTTGTATTTGCATGAGGACATGTAATGGTCTCTTAGTGCGGGTATGTTGAGCCTCAATGCTGCCTCAATTTTGACATCCATTTCACTGCCTTTTCCTCCTTTTTGTCAAACTCCATAAGCTCAATCAGTATTGATTTGCACATTTTCAGCTTGGTAAGGTACCTTAATGATCTCTTTTTCATATTTTAAATGTTTCTTATTATTTGAATAAAACTTGTATTTAGCTACAGAATTCATGCAATTATGTAGCTAATCTTCGTTTCTGCAGCCACCACCATGGTTTAACAGGTTCCGAAGAATGAATGAAGGAGCGAAGTACATGGGTAGTTGGGAAATTATCCATTCATGGATTCTATCCTATCTACCTATCCAGAATCAAGAACGAAAGCACCTAGGATTGTGGTCAAAGGGCCAGTCAAAGAAAAGAACCAAAACAAGCAAGCGAGAAGATTAAGCTTCATGATTTACTCTCCACGTAGAAAATCGTGAAATCAACAAAAATCGCATTTCTGTTTATAGTTGTATTCTTATTTTTATTAGTCTCCAAAGGCGTGATAACCTCAACATTTAATTTGACCCTGCTATAAATATCAGGTTGTGTAAACCTGAAACAAGCTCGATTTTATTGTAAAGATGTCATACATTAAAACTCTATTTTTATCAATCAAAGGAGAAGGCATTTATGGAATCATCGATGCATAGTTAGTTGCGAATAAGTTCAGAACCAAAGGGGTTTAGTAGTTTAGTTTTCTATAATTTCATAGTTTAATTTCTTATGCTTTTTGTTGTGTTTTCTACATAGATAGACACTCGATTTACCTTGTTTTCTTATTACAATTGATAGCATGGATAATATCTTAACATTTCATAGATTAAGCATGCATTTCATTTTCGTACAGTAGACATATGCTCTGTTTTCATTTTTTATTACAAATATTTTTGTAAATTTCCATAGTATAGATGCTTAGATTTGATATTGTTACTTCATTGTTTTTTATTTCCATTTGCAGGATTTCATTATGATTAGAATAGATGCTTTTACTTCATATTTGAATAGGCTTGTATTTAATTCAAATAGATACTCTTCTTTATAGATATAATTCAGATAGATGTTTTTTTTTGTAAATTATAGATAATTTAGATATATACTTTGTTAGACTTAGAAACAATTTGGATTGATGTTTTGTTTGTAATTGAATAGACTTAGAGATGGTTTAAATAGATGTTTTGTTATTTGATTAAATAGATTTAGAAGTGATTTAGATAGATGTTTTGTTATTTGATTGAATAGATTTAGAAGTGATTTAGATAGATGTTTTTGAGATACTTTATCATAGTTTCCAGCATAGGTTGATTTGATATAGCTTAAGATTTATCATTTAAATTAATTTATTTTTATGCAATATAATTTTATCATAGTTCAATTTTCTTTCATAGATAAACATTTATTTTTCTTCCTTCTTGCAAGTTTTATCTTTCATTCATTATAATACTTTCTTTAAGAGTGATTCATAGAATAATTTTCTTTCTTAGGTAAACATTAAGCATTTCATTTTCTTCCTTCTTCATTTTATTTTTCAATCATTAAAATATTTCTTTAGGTGTGATTCCTTTCTAGTGATTTATTTCTTTTAATTTCATTTACATAAAAACTCCAAAACACACAAAAATATTGAAGTTTAGTCTTGTTTCTAGTTTCCTTCAAAGTCAAATGTTCATTTTTAGATAAGTTAAAGTAGAATTCTCATCATAAGCTTTCTTATCATAAGATTTAATTTCACAAATCACTTCTTAGTCTCTCAATTTCATTTAGGCATTCCAGATAAACACAAAATCCTAAAAACAACATATAAAACCAACACAATGAATTAAGTAAGAAAAGGCTTCTAGCATATATAGTGCACCTGCACTTCATAAGATTACTAACTTCGGTCGATAATTTATGATAGAAATTTAAGACATTAAATTGACTAAAAAAGAACCCTAGGGTTTCCAAATTGAATTTTATTGATTGAGTAATGCTTTTACCATTCATCATATTTTGACTCACCCTTTTTGTTGACATAGGGACCAATACTTTTACTGACATGCACTCTTCTTTGATCCATCTTTCCCTAAGCTCAAAACCCTTTTCTTTCCATGTTTCAACTAAGAAATTTTGATCCATGTCAACTTCTGCTACCAAGCCTCAACTTGTTTTTCATTTAACTTTTCTATAGGGTTAGTGACTAGAACCCTAGGGTTTCCAAATTGATTTTTATTAATTGAGGAGGAATTTTTTTACCTTTCATCATACATATTCTGAATCACCCTTTTTGTTGATACATGGAATAATACTTTTACGGGTGTGCTCTTTTTCGACCCATATTTCCTTAAGCTTGAAACCCTTTTCTTTTTATGTTTCAACTTAGAACCCTTTGTCCATGTCAACTTCTGCTACCTAGTTTCCTACTATCAAATCATATCATGACCTTCCACCTATGGTGATTTTTTAAATAAATGTGTAGATTTATTATTCACTTGTCTTATGATGATGATTCACTTGACTTACAAGTATATTTTGTATTCCACTATGCAGGGATGGAAATTAAACAACCACATGAGGGATAAGATGTATCCCATCGAGCTAATCAACCATATGATGATTAAGATGTTCCATATGGACCTGATCAACCACTAGAGGAACATGTGCCCTATCAAATTGATCAATTGTCACTAGGGAAATAACATGTGCCATGTCAATCTAATAAACCACTGGAGGAAGAATATTTTCCCTATCAAACTAATAAACCGCTAGAATAACAAATTGTTTCCTCTCAAGTTAATAGGATAATAGAGAATTGCAATGGTTTGGAAAGGGGTGGACCGTTTGCAGAAAATTTGGATGCAAGCATAGTAGAG
Source organism: Pinus albicaulis (assembly GCA_034641835.2). NCBI lineage: Eukaryota > Viridiplantae > Streptophyta > Pinopsida > Pinales > Pinaceae > Pinus > Pinus albicaulis. The sequence continues at coordinate 1,205,320,425 of CM076579.1, read as the reverse complement.
GGCCTTACGGAGCCTATCCCTGCTGACACTATTAGAGACCATGTCAATAACATCATTCAACAACATTTGGTTGTTGCACAAGTTTAGATACTACATGAGTTGATCAAACATAAAAAACTAAAACATGCCACAAAGCTTTTGGGTGTCCAAGATGCTAAAAGAAAGAAGACACATATGAATGTCACTATAAATATATCAAAACCCGATGTTTGAATTGCATGTAGGGAAATTACAACTTCTACAGTTGCACCAAGTATATCAAGACAAAAAAATTTGGCAACAATGTCAAAATTTCTCCATGTCTCGAGAAAAACATTGCACAAGCATACCAAATTTGGGGTTCGAGTGAATGAAAATAATGAATTTGCTTATTGTGCTCTTGTCACTATGAAACCCTACCAAGATAGACTTACAACATGAATTAGAGAATTTAAGGTAGATTTTTGGGAGAGTCATTCATTTGCTATTATAGATAGAAAACATGTCGTACGACATTTCATAGCTAAAGGTGAGTATGTGGAACATGATAAGCATAATCTAGAAATGACAAAAGTTGCAATGTTCGAGGAATTTCAAGAAAGCAATCACCATGTGAAGACATCCATAAGGATTTTTCAAAAATTGAAGCCATGGTTTATTAGGCCTAATGCAATCTATGACATATGTTGTTGCCAATAACATGTTGCATTTCAGCTTCATTATGACACTTTCTGGGAATTTTAAAAGAAGAATTGTCATGATGACCCTCCTCCTCCTACATTACGTGATTTTTTTCATAAATATTGTGCAAGAGGGAGCCAGAAGAGTTGAAATACAAGAAAATATGTATATATGGGAGAAGATGCACTAAATGTGATGATTTGGCATTGTTCCATAAGAACTTTCTTATTGATCCAAACCAGTCTAGGATGTCATTTGTCACCATCTCATGGAATAATTATGAATATGACGTGGGAAATCAACCATATTCTTCAACTCTGGCACTTAATAGGATCAACTATGTTGAGGATGAGATTCTTATTTCACAATTCAGGGGGGTGTTCTAAAACCAAATCTATAAATATATAAAACACTTGCACATATCCAGGTGACAAGCATTTTCATTTAAGCATTCTCATGAAATATTTCAGCCATACACAATCTTATCAGTGATTGACTTTGCTGAGAATTACACATTTTCTCCTCAAAATGAGATAAAGAGTGAGTATTATCACTCATACCAAGTGTCCATATTCGTACATGTTCAATATAGACATGCACAATTGAAGCTTGATGGCAGGGATAGAACCGATGAGTCAAATGACATGATTAAGGAGTATCACTTTTACATCAATGATGATCGTGAGCATGGCACATTGTTCATGCAATATTTCTTTGACCCGATTTATTGTTATGAAACCAGCTCCAAAAATAGAAAAAAAGAGAGATCGTTGCCTTAGAAATCAGCCACTTCGAGGGGGAAACCGCCAATACATTACATAAATGAACAATTCTTGGATGATACAAATGAAAAAACCTCCTTCTATATATAGAAGTCCATGGGGTCACAATATAATCCTAGCCTACCTAGCAATAATAATGTAAGGGCACAATAATAACAATATTGGGGTTACAAGGGTACACCAATAAAAATAAGGGGGTTACACTAACGACAATAAGGGACTATACTAGTAATATAGGGACCTTACAAGCCCCTCCCCTTCAAAAAAATTGTTTTCCTCAACGCTTGAGTAGCTCCGGATGCTTCTGCATAAAATTCTCATCCTCCCATGTAGAATCTTCAGTGGGTAAGTTCTTCCATTTGATGAGATACTCTGAAATTGATCGATTTCGTAGTTGTCGAGTTCTTGTTTCCATGACTGCTTCAGGTTCCAATATGATTTTTCCTTCCTCATCAAGTTCAGGTAATATTGTTTGAACTAGAATTTTGTCCCCTATAACCTTCTTTAAGCATGAAACATGGAAAACTAGATGCACTCGCGAAGAAGTAGGAAGCTCCAATTTGTATGCCATAGTACCAATATTTTGCAACACCTTGTAAGGACCATATTACTTTGGCGATAATTTATTATCCTTGTTATCTTACTTGAGGGACATTTGTTTGTATGGTTCTAGCCGTAAAAATACCTAGTCTCCTACATCAAACTTCTCTCGTTGCGATGTTGATCTGCCTGTTGTTTCATTCGATTTTGTGCCAAATATAGGTTATCCTTTAAGAGTTGGATAACTTCTTATTGATGCTCGATGTGATCTTCCACTACTTGAACCTTAGAATTTTCTCTTAAAGAAGATGTGATGGATGGTGGATGATATCCATAAAGTGCCATAAATGGGGTCATTTTTGTTGCAGTATGGAAGGAAGTGTTATACCACCATTCAGCGAGAGGTAACCACTGGACCCATTGTGTTTTCTTATCAGATACAAAACAATGAAGATATCCTTCCAAATGTTTATTCACTATCTTGGTTTGACCATAAAATTGAGGATGATAAGATGAGCTATGAGCTAGTTGAGTACCAAAACAAGAAAATAATTTCGTCCAAACATTTCCAGTAAAAATGGGGTCGTTGTACTTACAATAATCTTTGGGTTTCCATGCATCTTTTGAATTGTTTCCATAAATGCAGTAGCAACTATACTTGCTTTAAAAGGATGAGATAATGCACAAAAGTGTGCATAATTGGTAAGTTTGTCAACTACCACCATGATGACACTCTTTCCTTCGGACTTAAGTGAACCTGTGATAAAATCCATTGAAATATCCTCCCAACGTTGAGTTGAAATGGATAAATTTTGTAGAAGATCAGGGTCTTAATTGTCTCAAATTTATTTTGCTGGAAAACCAAACATTCCGCCACAAAATTTTGAATATCAGATTTAAGGCCATCCCAAAAAAATTCTTTCTTCACCCCGTGGTAAGTTTTTAAAAATCCTGAGTGTCCTCCTAAAGGATAAGTGTGCAATTCCAAAAGAATATTCTGTTTTAGTTGGGAATTATTGCAAATATATAAGAAATATTTGTACCATAAGTAATCATTTTTCCAAATAAATGTATTAGATGTACTAGGATCTTGCTACAATTTTTGAATGAGTGTCCACACTTATTCATCCTTCTTCCATTCATCCCTTGCTTCGGTTATCCAATCTGGTTGGATAATAGAAATGGCATAAAGAAATGCTTCCACCTCTTCATCCTTTCCTGAGAGTGCATCTACAACAACATTTATTTTCCCCTTTTTGTAGATGATTTCAAATTCATAACCCAACATCTTTGTGACCCATTTTTTATGCTCTTTTAAAGATAATCTTTGTTCCAAAAAGTGTTTAAGACTATCATGATCAGTTTTTACCTTGAAGTGTCTTCCCATTAGGTAAGGTCACCATTTCTTTAGTGCATGTAGTATTACCAACATTTCCTTCTCATAAATAGCTTTATGTAAATACTTTCCTTTGATTGGAAGACTTTCAAAAGCAATGGGTCTTCCTTCTTGCATTAAAACAACACCAATTCCATTTCATGAGGCATCACATTCCACAATAAAGGTTTTTGTGAAGTCTAGCATAGCTAATATTGGTGATAGGCACATTTCCTCTTTAAGATGTTCAAAGGCCTTAGTTGCTTCAGAAGTCCATGAAAATGCATCTTTCTTCAATAATGTTGTTATCTAGGTGTTTCTATTCTCCCATAATTCTTAACAAACTTGTGATAATACCCTGTTAACCTAAGAAATCCTCGTAATTACTTTATGGTTGTGGGGAATTTTCATTCCTTAATGGCTTTAATTTTGTTAGGGTATACCTTAACACCCTCATCAAATACAATATGACCCATATATTCCACCTCTTGTACTCAAAATAAACATTTGGATGTTTTTGCATATAATTTTTTCTCCTCCAATAGTTTGACCACCCTGTCAACATGTTGAACATGATCCTTCCAAGACCTATTGTAGATTAGTATGTCATCAAAAAATACTAGCACAAATTTTCTAAAGAAGGGCTTGAAAATGGAATTCATCAACCCTTGAAATGTAGAAGGTGCATTGGTAAGGCCAACAGGCATGACCAAAAATTCATAATGACCCTCATGAGTTCGAAATGTTGTTTTCGGAATATCTTTAGTCTTCATTATAATTTGATGATATCCTGAACGAAGATCCAACTTGGTAAAATAAATTGCTCCATGTAATTCATCCAATAATTCATCAATCATAGGAATGGGAAATTTATCTTTAGTAGTGAGTTTATTGAGCTCCCTATAATCCGGACACATGCGCCATGATCCATCCTTCTTATGCACCAATACTATTGGAGCAAAGAAAAAACTTTGACTATGTTTAATTATACCAGCCTCTAACATTTTTGTAATCATACATTCAATTTCGCTCTCTTAGACATAAGGATATCTGTAAGGCCTAATGTTTGAAGGAAAACTTCCTGGAATCAAATGAATAGCATGATCATGATCACGAATAGGTGGGAGTCCTTTGGGATTTTCAAACACCTTGGAATGATTGTCCAAGACTTTTTGGAGATCTGGAGAAATAGATGATTTTGATGTTGGAACTTCTAGTGAACATAATTGTGCAATTACGCCTCATTGTTCTTTCTTCAAAAGCTTCGTCATGACATTAGAGCTTATTATCTTTCTTGGCTTCCCTGCAATACCCTGTAATTAAATTTCCTTTCCTTCCGAAAAAAAAATTCAAGAAAAGTTATTGAAAATTAAAAGCTACCATCCCCAAAGATTGTAACCATTGTACTCCTAGTGTACTCCTAGTACAACATTATCACCTCCCATTGGAATGGAAAGAATTGGACTATTAAATACATATTACCCCATGTTTAGCTTGATATTATGGCATTTTCCAAAGCAATTTATAGTTCCTCCATTTGCAACCATCACTTGACATTCTGGTGTTAGGTATAGGAAATAATTCAATTACTTGGCTACCTTACAATGAATAAAATTATGGGTACTACCTGAATCAATCAACACTATTACCTTTTTCTTCTTGATATGTCCTTCTATCTTGAGAGTTTGAGGAGTGGTAATTCTTGCCAATGCATTACACGATATGGTCAGACTCATTTCTTCTTCTTCTAGGGTTGGTTCCTGGTGTATATCCTCTTCTTTTGAAGTTTCTTGTTTATTTTCTTCTTCCTCGTAACAATCTATGTAAAATAATTTCTTCTCAACACATTTATGACCTTTAGTGTATTTTTTATCACAACTGTAGCAAAGCCCTTTTGTTATTTTTTCTTCCAATTGTTGTGGTGTCAACCTTGTAGGTTGTGGAAGTCTAGGAGTAGCAACACTTCCATCTTTATAGATGTGAGTGGTAGGATTCCTTGTCGCCATAATTTTACATTCAATTTTTCTTGCCAACCTGAATGCCTTCTCTAATGAATCAAGTTCCCAAACACAAACTTCATGTTGGATGTTATCCTTTAAAGTCCCTATGAATAAATTAATCATGTGTTCCTATGGAATATCAGTTACCCTTATATTCAATTTTTTGAAGTCCTAAATGTGCTCCACCACTGAAATTTTTTGTTTGAGATTTATCAATTGGCTAAAGAAGGTGTTGCTCTTTGTATCCTCATAATTTGTTATCATTTCCTCCATAAAAATTGACCAAGTGACAATTTTTTTACGAGATCCTTGCCATCAAACTTCCTCATATCCATATTTTGAATATGGTGGTTCTTCAATCCAACATTAGAGTTTATGAAATCATGATTAATATTTATTTTGTTCTCATGATGAGTTTCCTCTACTATCTTTTCGCCATTAGGAATCATTTCTTGTATCAACTTTGACAAACCTCTTTCAAACCTTCAATGTCTTCCTTCAAAACTTCCATTTTTTCTTCCATAACATTCTTCAAACCATCCATCGTAGCTTCCACTCCTTTCTTTAAACCATCCATCCTAGCTTCCACGCTTTTCTTAAAAACATCCATTTCATTTGTTGTTACTCTTTGCGAGAGAGGAATTTGGTGCACTTGCTCTTGTAGTTTTGATATGTCATGTTGCATTTCTTCATCTTCATGAGCCATAGTAGAGCCTTATGAAGGCTTAATGGGTGTTGAATTCTTTTTAGGGGGAATTTTAGAACCCAATACTAATATCTATTCTACAATATGCCCTTGGAATCAATTCAAATTGATTCTTCAAACAAGACTTATGCAAATCGGAAAAAAAAATACACACATTTTCCTTGCTTTTGAGGAGCTCAATATTGAAATTGAATTATCTTTGTGATTTCGAATCTTCAATATCTGAAATTTGGCCCTGTAGTAGCACTTTGAATCTTCTTTCGAATGCCACAGGTCTGCCCTGATTTGGATTCTTCAAGGAAACGTTATGCCCAATATCCCACAATGACCTAATTATGGACTGGTTCATTAGAGAAAAATTGTAAGGTGTGCCACGTGTAACTGTTTCTTTCTTTGGCTCTGCAATTGATACACAAGAAACTACAATCCTTGTACTTCCAGCCACTTTTTATAGAATTCCAATCTGACACTCTGAGATAGATTTATGCCTATTTTCCCACTGTCGCCTCTTTGAGATGAAATTCGGGAGCCTAAAAAAACACTAACTTCCACAGATCATATCTCCGAAAATATTTCGAACCAAGATCTGAAATTTGTACAGGAAGTTCCTTAGGATTTTGGCTTTGCTCTGTAAAAATTTCAGCTTCTGAACCTTCGTAGAAAAAACTTTATAGTGTATAAATTTGAATAACTGATATGTTATCCACCGAGATTCTCTTGATCACACACTATTTTATCTTCATGCACAATACAGAATCTCTTCTACCATTGATCATTAATTGCGGAAATAAAAAACAATCGCATGCGTACATTAAAACCATAAACAATCACACATATGAACAAAATATTTCATTGGAAAGCTTAAAGATGAAAACCCCAACTATCTGTATATTATATGTCATAGAGATCATGTAATAATCATCATACAAAGCTCCTCACAAGCTCTCAGTACAATGTCCAATTGCTACACACTAATCAAGCTAGATCTAGCAAAACACATGCTCCTATCTCTGCCACCTAATTGTCAGCCTCTATTGCGTAATAAATGTTGTAGAATGGCTCATTAAATAACTTGAACCACCTAGCTTGTACTGCACAATCCTCATGGGCTCCTCCTGTTGATCATAATCAGCTTCCCTTAAAATTTTCACAGGCAATCTGGCTTAAAGCTCTCAAATTCCCCCTTTCAGCCTTGGAAAATCATTCTTACACCTATCGTTACCATTTCCCGCCTCCAAAACACATTATAAAAGGCTGAAAATCCATATTTGAAATATTTAAGGCGTAGCTCCTTCGGCCCTAGCCCCTCTGTCTTTTCCTCCATGTACCCTGGAAGCTAGACCAGGCGCTAGCCCGGAAAGCGCTTATCAAATGTATATCGGGCTCATTTTGAACCGTAGATCTGTAACAGATCAGACGGCGACTGTTCATCCCCATCACGCCTGTATTTCACCTGTCCACCGTCCGATCAAACCTTAAAATCAATGGTCCGCAGCTCGCCTGTCCTGGTGGTCCCCACGCCTGCTCCCATTGCAAAACCGGGTGGTATGTATCGCACCGCCTTTCGGCGGTAGGTGGTAATTCTCCTTGGGCCAGTAATTCCATACAATGTCTGCCACGCGTCCCAGCGTATGGTTCCAAAACCGCCGTTCATCGCATGCTATTTTTCGGCAAAAGACACACATCGATATCACTATCATCCGTTGGATCTGGTGATCTTCATCTAACGGCTATCGCGCTCTGAAGATGCACGGGATTTAACGCAAGGAAATCACACCCCGGGCCCACTATCCATCACCTCCGATGCTCTTTCGATCGTCGATCTCCCCCTGAGATCAGACAACCCACATCTAGTCACATGCATGCCTAGGACCCAGTCTCCCACCACGTCATCATTCCACGTGTTTTCTGTCGTACATTCATCCACCCCTCGTAATATATGCATTCAAAGGTCATATTCGAAGGTTTTTTCACGAAATTTTTGCTGTGCACGCATTCATTAGCTCATCCACCATCGTTACGTTTCATTTTACACCACCCTACATTTTTCCACCATTTCCATTGACACCACCACATCCACCAATCCCCGTGTCTGGTTTTCCTAACATGTTTGCAGATTTTTGCAGGGTTACAGCGGCCGAAAGTCGCCATAATTCACAACTTCCATTAAATAAGTAGGAGTAAAAATCTGTCAAACCCCCCTAGGGACATTCAAGGCGCCGATTTCATAGATGGAGATATCAATGGGGTAGATAAATAATATCAGTGATCAGTAGAGAATTAAAGACAGGTAGCTGAAGATTTTGGGGGCCTTGTTCTAACCTTTTGAAGTAGAGTACCAAATTGAAGATCCTACACACCATTCGAAAGATCTATACACAGAGAACAATGCCCTCAAGGCTTTATTTCAACAGAGTTTTTTTTCCAGGAAAGGACGGATGTTTATGTGATTTTACTGCTTTGCCGTGTCCCTGGAGAGTTTTCTACCCAGTGCATTTATTTCAGTTAGCAAGCCACAGAGTATATTCAGCACTACAACACCGTCAAGCAATATGGGCAGGCACTTTTTCACCATTTTGTTTTAATGATACAATTAAATGTTCATCACCTACTCCCTTATCGAGCTTTATTGTTCTCCTATAAAGCTCCCAAAGAACAGACAGTCGAGGATTCTAGATTTTATCAGAAAATTATGCAGTGAAAGGCTTTTTTCATACATTTTGTGAAATTCTTGTATGAAGGGTTAGAGCCCATAGGGTCTCAGTGAGGAGGAGTTCCATCTGTTAAAGAGGATTCTGGTCTTTGGTATTTCATAGTCTGTAACTTTCTCTTATGTGTTAATTTAATAGATCATTTCATTTCATCCATCTTTCTTGTATCATGTTTTGGAATGCGAGTGGCTCACTGATTTTTGGTATGGATTCATCCTAGTTGATGCCCATGCTCGGATCAGTAAAGTGCTTTAAATATGGCTCATGCATGATATTCTCTTCCATTATTCAGCTAACCATACTTCTGCTATATTAGTTTCTTTGGGAGGGTGCTTTTAAAATGCTATTATCATGTATGGATTCTTATATTGGTAAGCCCCCCATGCATGGTGGTATTGTATATCTGGGTATCAGCTCAATGTTAACTAATATCTTCTCAATATTTCTTTCACTACATACACCTTCTGATAATTTATGTCTATGAAGTATTTCTGAATCGGCCCGCTTTGCAGTAAACTGTCTCTGAATTGTCTGTTGCTTTTGTATTAGAGTTCTGCATCTTGCCTCTGCAGTATCTCTTCTCCTGTGTCAGTTTCTGAGAGTTTGGTCCCATTCTATTTTATTTCCCTGTTTACAGGAGATAGCATGTGAGCTGAAGTTGACAACTTCATAAATTTTATTATACACTCCTTGCTATGCTAAGATGTTCTAGGCACTCGTCTATAGCAACTCTAGGTTGTCTCTAGGAGCGACAACACCTCCAATCACTGGTTGTTGCAAATATGCAACTGTATAGTCACAACTGATAGTTAACCTGCTCTTTCACCTATCTCTGCACTGGTCTCCACTGAAACTGTCCATGCACTGAAGTTAACTGATGTATTCTTTAGTTGATTAATAAGTTTATAATTAGTGAATTAATTAATAATTAATTCACACCACTCTTCACTAGTGTATTAATCAGTTAGACTAAATACAACTAGCTCAACTATGTTTAGATTAGTTAAACTAAACACAACTCCATTAAATCCTCAATCAACTCCACCAAACTCTGTCACATGAGTTCTAACTGAAGTATCCATGCAATAGCTCCACATAACCTTCAGGAATAGCGTAATTCCTTTTGTCAGCTCCTGTGCCACATCTGTGCACTTAACTGAAGTGCTCCAAGAGAATAAGATAATGTTTATAGTCCAAATATTATTAAGAGCTAATAATATTCGACATATCTATTTTTATACTGGCAATATAAAAATAGATTCCACTCGATATGTCTAAAAATAGAAGTCCATCTATTTTTTCCAACTTGACCAACCATCCACAAATAGCATCCTACAACTCATAGAACATGATCCATATGTCTAAAAATAGACATAGTCTAAAAATAGCCTGCGGGCCCACTTAGTGAAGGCGAATTATTTCCGCTAAGCTCATCATCTTGCTGCAATCTCAACAAGATAAGGATTATCTGCCACCCCTATCCTGCCTCTGTGGTATTCGAATTTTCTCTTGGTTAGCGCCTTCGTCAAGATATCAACATCCTGATCCTCCGTGGGAATATATGAAAGTAACATGATCTTCTGCTGCACACAATCTCTGATATGATGATACCGATCCATGAAGCAATGCCACCTCAACTCATCCTCCTGTTTGTACCATGATCCATATCCCGATGTGCCTCTAAGATATCTCAATACATGCTTACCTGCCTTCCAGTAGAGCCTGGTAGGCTTAACCATAGCTTGTGAAAGCTGGATAACAGCATAGCATATGTCAGTTCGTGTATTGACCAGATACATAAGCGACCCCACCAACTGTCGATAAACAGTGGCATCCACTACCTCCGCCGAAGTAGCATCCTCCTTCCTCCATCCACAAGGAAGAGGAGTATCAATAGGCTTGCAGCCATGCATGTTGAACTTCTCCAGTATCTCCCAGGCATACTTGACTTGAGAAACAAACAGTCCATCACTGTACTACCAAATTTCCAATCCCAGGAAATAATGAAGGAGGCCCAAGTCCTTCATCTCAAACTCCTTTGCAAGATCAGTGTTGCATGAGTGTATCAATAGTTCACCACCTGTCAAAATCAAATCATCTACATAAAGTACAATTATTAGCAACTTACCCTCCACCACTATCTGGTATAGGTTCGGATCCACCTCACTCTTGGAGAATCCAAGTCCGGTGAAATAACTGTCTATCCGTGTGTACCAAGCACGAGGTGCTTGTTTAAACCCATACAGCGCTCTCTTGAGACTGCACACATGCGACTCGCTGCTAAAGATCTCGAAACCTTCGGGCTGCTCTATGTACACTTCCTCCTCAATCACCTCATTGAGGAATGCAGTCTTCACATCCATCTGATGAATGTGCCACCCCATCTACGCTGAGAGAGCAAGAATCATCCGTATGGAAGAATACCTTGCGACAGGTGCAAAGGTCTCCTCATAATCGATCCCCTCAATCTATGAGAAGCCTCAGGCAACAAATATTGCCTTGTACTTCTCCACACTCCCGTCAACTACCTGCTTCACTTTGTAGATCCATCTCGAACCCACCACTGATTTCCCTCTCGACCTTGGAACAATCTCCCATGCACTGTTTCTGACAATAGAATCATACTCTTCCACCATGGCATCTACCCATGTGGGATCCTCCACAGCGTCCTCGAAAGAGGATGGCTCTGTCACGATACACTTTCTCATAAGAGCCATGTATCCAGTATACCGGTCAGGTGACTGTCTCTGTCGTTTAAGAATGCACTTGCTCCCACAACTCTTTCTCGCATTTTGATCCGCCAAGCCACCTTCGTAGTGCGTTCCGCCCTCGATGGTTGGCGCCGCATGAGTGGTCTCTTCCACTCCATGAACCTCCTCTCGTGGCCGATCCACATCCCAGGCTCATCTAGAACTAATAGCTCCTCATCTACATGCAAGTGTGGCCCCCTCAAGTGAACACTTCATGGCTTTCCTATGAAATTTGATATCCCATCGCACAACAGAGCACACAGCATCACCGAAAACACACGATAGTTGGGGTGTATCAAGCAGTACCCCCACAAATATCCCAACCTCTGTAGTCGGCTCCAGCTTCTTCCTGGCATCCTTCGTCACATGAATGTAAACAGGTGAACCAAAAATCCTCAAATGGGAAATATTAGGCTTCTTACCAGAAAACGCCTCCTTGGGTGTACTCATGCCAATTATCCTGTGAGGACAATGGCTCTGCACATATACTGCAATATTGCATGCCTCAGCCCACAAGTGTATGGGAAGGCCCTAATCATGCAACATCGCCCGTGCAGCACCCACGATCGTTTTCTTCTTTCGCTCAGCAACCCCATTCTGTTGTGGGTTATGAGGTGCTATGAGCTCTCTTCGAATTCCTTCTGCGCTGCAAAAGTCCTTGAACTCGCCAGAGATGAATTCCCCACCATTTTCGCTCCTAAGAGCCTTCACCTGCTTCCCCGATTCTTTCTCAACCAGTGCCTTGAACTCACAGAACTTTGAGTATGTCTCACTCTTCTTCTACATGAAGAAGATCTAGCACTTCTAAGAAAAATCATCAAAAAATATCACATAGTACCTGTGCTTTGTTGTCGAAGCTATTGAGAAAGGTCCACACACGTCTGTGTGAATTATCTCAAGGATCGTCGTGGCGCTACTATCCTTCTCGTGAAAGGTGGCTTTCAAAAATTTTCCCAAGGTACATCCCTTGCACTGATCTGACTGCGCAAGAGTGCCCTTAGGAAGCCTAGTAGAAATCTACTGTGGTATCTTCAAAGCTCCATGGTGAAGGTGGCCCAATCTTCGGTGCCACAACTCGCCATAATCCCGGCTCACCACTCCTTCTGCCTTGCCTACCATTGTTGCGCAGCCATCTACCTACAATTGATAAAGGTTCTTAACTCGAACCCCTATCCTCCGGGTCTCACCAGTTGCCTTACTGCGCAGGAAAGCCTTTCACTCGCTAAAGAAAACATCATATCCCTTGTCTTCTAACATAACCACATATATAAGATTCTTCTTCAATCCTGGAACATGCATCACTTCCTTCAATACGAAGGGTTTACCAGACTCCCTCTCAAAAGAAATGGTACCGATACCGGTCGCACTGTATCTACCATCATCGCCCATCTCGATGTGCACTGCAAGATCTTTCTCATCCAGATCAGTAAACAAATCCTTATCTCTTGTCATGTGAAAAGACGCAACACTTTCAAGAAACCACACTAAACCCATAAAACTTGAGACCAAGCATGTGATCAGCAAAAAATCTAGCTCAAACTGTGAGGCTAAGGCCTCTCCAGCTGCAAATCCAACAACCTGCTTATTTTTCTTCTTCTGTGGACAACTAGTGGCGTAATGTCTGTGTTGGTGACAGTGAAACCACTTCACCTTGGACATGTCCTGCTTCTTTCCTTTCGCACCAGATTTAGAAGCATGATTCTTGCTCTTCCCCTTCTTTTCTTTGGCAGCCAAATCACAATTTTCTTCATCAGAGTTATTTGATGAAGATCCATCCCTGGTACTTTTCCTTATCTACTCTTGCACAAGATCCGACCAAAGTCGCTCCCATCCTAGAAATTTCTCCCGACCATTGACAGAGTCCTGATAGGAATGCCAACTCTTCGGAAGCCCAAGGAGAGCCAAGGTCACCAAGTCCTCATCATCAACAGTAACCCCCACACTTCCCATCTCATCCCTACATTGGACAAACTTCGTGAGGAACTTGGGCATACTGTCGCCTTTCTCCATTTTTATGTTTCTAGGTTTATCCTTGAGCGCCAACTTCCTCTAGTCGCTCTTGCTTTGAAATAAATCTATCAAAGCTTTCCAAATCAAGAATGGAGAAGCCTTACCATGAAGAATGTATACTATGTGATCCTTCACACCTTCCAACAGAACTCTTAGACACTTTGCTATCTTCTTTTTCCATGCGTCAAGTACGACATCATAACTAGAAGTAGGTTTTGGAATTTCTGCATCTATGAACTCCTTCAACCCATTGTCATCCAACATCACCTCCATCCTGTCCTTCCATGCAATATAATTCAAGTTGCCCTCAAGGGCATACTCCAATCACAATCCTTTGAAAGACATCTCAACTTCGACCAAGAAAACACTACTACAAATTCGAATTCCACCAGCACAAAACTCAACTGCTTCAATGTTTTACAATTTCTCCAATGATCAATATCGCTCTGATACCATGTAGAAATTTGAATAACTGATATTTTATCCACCGAGATTCTCCTGATCACACACTATTTTATCTTCATGCACAATACAGGATCTCTTCTACCATTGATCATTAATTGTGGAAATAAAAAACAATCGCATGCGCACATTAAAACCATAAACAATCACACATATGAACACAGTATTTCATGGGAAAGCTTAAATCTGAAAACCACAACTATCTATATATTATATGTCATAGAGATCATGTAACAATCATCATACAAATCTCCTCACAAGCTCTCAGTACAATCTCCAATTGCTACACACTAATCAAGCTAGATCTAGCAAAACACATGCTCCAATCTCTGCCACCTGATAGCCAGCCTCTATTGCATAATCAATGTTGTAGAATGGACCATTAAATAACTTGAACCACCTCGCTTGTACTGCGCAATCCTCATGGGCTCCTCCAATCACTAGTTGTTGCAAATATGCAATTGTATAGTCACAACTGATAGTTAACATACTCTTTCACCTATCTCTGCACTGGTCTCCACTGAAACTGTCCATGCACTGAAGATAACTGATGTATTCTTTAGTTGATTAATGAATTTATAATTAGTGAATTAATTAATAATTAATTCACACCACTCTTCACTAGTGTATTAATCAGTTAGACTAAATACAACTAGCTCAACTATGTTTAGATTAGTTAAACTGAACACAACTCCATTAACTCCTCAATCAACTCCACCAAACTCTATCACATGAGTTCTACCTGAAGTATCCATGCAATAGCTCCACATAACCCTCATGAATAGCATAATTCCTTCTGTCAGCTCCTGTGCCACATCTGTGCACTTAACTGAAGTGCTCCAAGAGAATAAGATAATGTTTATAGTCCAAATATTATTAAGAGCTAATAATATTCGACATATCTATTTTTAGACTAGTAATCTAAAAATAGATTCCACCCAATATGTCTAAAATAGAAGTCCATCTATTTTTTCCAACTTGACCAACCATCCACAAATAGCATCCTGCAACTCATAGAACATGATCCATATGTCTAAAAATAGACATAGTTTAAAAATAGACTTTGCACCAAAAATAGCCTGCAGGCCCACTTAGTGAAGGCGACTTCTTTCCACTAAGCTCATCATCTTGTTGCAATCTCAACATATAGCGCAAGTTCTATGACGAACTATTTTAGGTGAAATTCAGGAGCCTAAAAAAACCTAACTTCCATAGATCATATCTCCGAAAATATTGCGAACCAAGATCTGAAATTTTTACACGACGTTCCTTAGGATTTCGGTTTTTCTCTATAAAAATTTCAGCTTTTGAACCTTTTTATAAAACGTGATATAGAGAAAATTCCATGATGACTTGTTTGGAGCAGTGAAACCCTAGAATCCAAAGCTATGATACCAAATGTTATGAAACCAGCTCCAAAAATAGAAGAAAAGAGAGATCAACGCCTTAGAAATCAACCACTTCGAGGGGAAAACCTCCAATATATTACATAAATGAAAAATTATTGGATGATACATGTTAGTCATCCATAATTTTTACTATCTATAGATGACTATAGATTGGTTCTAGATTTCTAAAAAAAAGATTCCTAAATATTGTGAGTTTTAGAAATCTCACTGTCTTCATATTCCTTAGGATAAATGTTTCACTATTTCATTATCCCATCCTATCAAGGTTAGCTCACTACTCCCAAAATACCCATCATGGGCTCATGCCACTAAATTTCACTATGTTTGGCCACCTCTGACCTTACCACTCTATTTTGACTTGTCTAAACCCCTCTACTTCCACCTTGGATTTCCAAGTAGCCTAACCTTTTCCCCTATTCACCAAGTGCCTCAAGCATGGGTGGTCTCAAGCTACCTTTTTAGGCTCCTTATATAAATCAAAATCATTATTTTTTAGGTCTGCAATGCATAAGGTTTGTCAAAAGCCCCTTTTTACACCTAAAAACCCCAAGCCAAGTTTTTAGTCAAAGGCCAAGTCCAAAGAGCCTCCCACTAGGTCACCTAGGGTTTCATAAGTCATAGGATTGTTTTGTTGTTCTAAATATTTGTTTTTCCTATGCCAAAAGGTTGCAATCAAAGAGGAAAAAGGACAACACATGATTGTCCAAATGGATCAGAAAACCCTTCAAGGAAGGCCTCCCTGGTCAAAGCACAACTTCTGCAAAATACAGTTGCCCATATTACAAATTTATGTTGGAATGATTGAGATGGCTATCAACAGAAAAAGAGGTAAGGTAAGAGGCTAAATAATCACTAAGGACATCAACAGCAAGGGAGAGGCAGCAGACCTATGTTCAAAGAGAATTAGGGTTTTGAGGATTGATTGGAAAAACGGTATTGTCAAGCAAGGAGGCATAGGAGCAAAGAATCCATATGAGGTTTTTTCCATCATAGGTCTTAGAAGAAAAACCTCCTTCTATTTTTACATAGGTATTATGGTTTGGGAGAAATGTCAAAAATACAAGTGTCATAGGAGAATTTTTGCACTTCTTGAGTGACCTTGGATAAAATTGTTTTTATCATAGCTGGATTGTCTAAATGACTCGCTCAATGGGTCCAACGATAACTAGACTAGAAGAGCTTTCCAATGAGCTATAATGAGCTCAATTTGGAGTTTAGGAAGGCATCCAAAAGTTGTCTGCACTAGCACTCTGCATTTTTGTGCCATCATTCAACACTTTTTGACCAGTCTTGGGAGAATCAACTTTTGGCAATGGAAATCAAATCCCATCAAGGAAAAAATGGTATATTTGGAAAGTAGACAGGTTAATATTTCCAACGAGCTATCACAAGCCCAAATCTGACATCGGAAGTGGTCAAAAACTTGATTGCAAGTGGACCCTTTTTTGGCACTACGCAAATAAGTGGTGATGAGCTAATGCAAAGGCTCCTCAAACAAGGAAATAAATTGCCCTAAGGCTAAAATTCATCCTCCAAGTTGCATTCAAAGGGCTACATAAGAGTTAAATCTAGTAGGTGGCCTCTCCTCCTTGTCCTCCCAGTAATTTTCATAATTTGGTGTCTATGAAATTATCAAACCCTAATTGTGCAAACCCTAGGTCTTAAATGTAAAGTGAGCCTCTGTTTTGACCTCCTTGAACAAACTAAGTTTCTTTTGAGAGATATTGAGTTAGGGTGCTTGCAAATTCATTTTCAAGAGAAGCCACCTTGAACTCTAAAAACAGTCATATACTTGCCTCCATATCACTCATTTGTAAAGGTTGCCATCATCACCATATTTTTTTTGCTCCTCCAAACCCTAGTTGGTCTACAAACATCTCCTAGCACCATGTCAGGGATAGATGATAGTGAGAAAAATAGTGACCAAAAGGAATAGGATGACAAGATAGTCAAGACAGTGACACTGATAATGAAACAAAGGGCAGCATGGATATAGGTGAAACAAATGACCAAAGTGCAGAAGGTAATAAGGGAAGTGTGAGTGAGGAAGAAAACATTCATGACAGTCATGACAGTCATGAAAACATTGAATACAGTGCCCACCATAGTGACCATGATGATGAGCTAAGTGAAGAAAATATTGAAGGCAATCATGACAATCATGGTGACAATGAGCAAAGTGATGAGGCCAATGATAAAAATGAGGATCATAGCAGTGAAAAGGCAAGAAGCCCAAATGAAGACCAAGGTGATAGTGAATAAAGAAGCAGAGAAGGTAAAAGTGATGATGGTGTTGAGGACTAAGAGGGTAGTGATGAAACAGATAATGTGGTGACTGATGAGGCTAAATGGTGAAGAGGAAGAAGCTGATGAAATGAAGCAAGGATTTCAAACTCCCTCCTCCAAGAAAAAAAGGCACAACTCAAAGAATAAGAGACCAAGAACCATAGGGTTGAGGAAGGCATTGGAAAAACAAAGGGAAGAGGGGAAAAAATACACCTAGAGGCCAAATTTGAGAAGGAAAACAAGGGCTTAGATCTACAGAGAAGAATGACTAAGCATTATGCCCAAAGAAATCAGGCTGCAAGTGCCAAACTCAAAGAGGCCCTCCTTGAAATCCAAACCTTAAAAAGAAGAAAAAGGTCATGAATGCCTTGGATTTTTGGCACAATCTTCTCAATAGGTCTCTCAAACCCCATGAGGCACACCTCCACCAATTTTGAGGAAAATTAGACAAATTTTGGTTTTTTGAGAATTGCAGGCCTGGTGCTGCGCTAAGCCCTGGAGCATCCTTAGAAGGAAAACTCAGTATTTTTTTATTTCTCATCACTATTACACTATTCTCACAAAATTTCAAAGCAATTGGAGCATTTTTGACCCCTCAAAAGGTCAAAAAACACCTATATTTTCACCATTCTGCCTCCTTTTCAGGCATGGCGCTGTGTCAATAGCAGTGTTGGGATTTTTACCTTTTGAACAGGTTACAGAGGCTGGATTAAAAAACCAAGAGTATTTTTGGAACTTTTACTCATCAAGCTTTCCAACGGGCCATCACAGAGAAAAATCTGACATCGGGAAGTGGTCTAAAACTTGGTTGCAACAGAGCCTATTTTCTGATGCAGGTGGCATTGCGCTAATAATAGTCTTGGAAAAATAACTTTTTGAATAGGGTATAGGGGCCCAATCAGAAAAAAAATGCATATTAGGAAAGAGGACTTAACAAGCTTTCCAACAAGACATCACAGAGAAAAATCTGACATTGGGAAGGGGTCCAAAATTTGGTTGCAAAAGTACTTATTTTTGGCGCTGCGCAAATGCACTGTGTAGTGTGTTTTGGACCAAAAGTCAACAAAACACACTCATTTATTGCAAAATCATATTTTAGAGTTTTTTAAGGCAAATCACTCTAGAATTAGGTACTAGAAGTTATTTTGGCATTTATTTCATGGGATATTTTGTGCCTTGGGCCTTGCATGGTCTCTTGGGCATTTATGACATTTATAAGTAATTTTGACATTTTCCAACCCTATCTAGGGTTTTTTCCCTCCTTTGTTGAGTTAAATAGAGCATGAGGGGTTCATTGTAAATGTTGGAATTTGATGAGCTTTGAGAGAAATACATGGTTTTTATGAGCTTAAAGAAGAAATTGGCGTTGTGGAGTTTATGACTGGCTTGCCTGGATTGATGATGGAGAAGCTTGTTTGCAAGATCCCTAAGCTTGGTTAATGGTGATGTATTCTTAATTTTTTCATGTTTTCTTGTTATCATTATGTTTAATCCTTCTTTTTTGTATTAGAACAGAAAAGTATAGGTTGAGAAATGCTCTTTGAAGCAGCTTAGTCCTCCTGCCTTCTATTGCCTTGACGTTTTCCTCTGTTGGGTCAGCTTAAGGAATTCTTAACTGCTCCTTAGGCCCAGCTAAACTTGTTTGTTTCATTAATGGATTAGTATGATAGTTTAAAAATATGTTTCGTGTTAATAACTTCTTATTTTATGCTATCTAAACTCTATCTTGAAACCTCTCTTTGAAGTACTGCTTGTTAGGTTAAGCCAAAGAGGTCTTGTTTTGATCTTGCCCTTTTTCCATGCCTATCAATTTGCCTCAAAGTTCTTTATACTTTAATTTATGATGTTTAGGAGTTCCCTTTTCATGAATTAAAGTTATTTGTGATCTTAAATTTTTTCTAAATCTTGAAGGTGAAATCACTAGAAGTTACATGAGTTTCTCGCCTTCTATATTTCATTGAAATTGTTTGTCTTGAATGGTTATTGGTTTAAGTATTTTCATTGAGCTTAATGGTTTCCCCTACCTCATGAGTTATATCTTTTTCTTATCAGTATTTAAGACCTCCTTGTTATAGGTATTTGACAAATGATTCTTGATTTCCCTTTTCCATACCTTATTCACCAACTTGATGTCCATCCCACTTCACACATAACCTTAAGGATCCATTAACCTTGCTAGATTGGCCCTGTAATGCACTCTAATTCATTATTGAGATACCCATGACTTTCATTGACTCCATTTCCCAATGATTTAAATACCTCTCACTCCACCTATTCTACCTGTTCATATTACCCAACCAAAATAAACAACAAACCCTACACTTAACAACTAGCCTAAAAATAAAAACCCTAAAAGCAAACAAGTTCACATCCTTTGCAAGCAATAGAGAGAGCCCTCTCTGAGTCCAGGAAGGCTAGGTCCTGGGAATCTAAATACTGGTTTCAAGTTACCCTATGCATTTGGTCTACCAATCTGCTAAATCACGAGACCCTAACATTATGGTGATCATGGTGGGACCTTCTGAGTAAATAACATCTTAGACATCCTTAAGACTTCAGAAAACCCTCAAACATCCTTAGATTGGTATTCAGTTGTTGATGGTGGACAACAAGTACATCCTTAAAACAGTAAGCATCCTCCACCTGGTGACTCCACTGGTCTTCAGTAGCCCTGTTGATCCCACTAGTTCTTATAAACTCCCCTAAGAATGCATTGAATAATCATAATATTGTTGATGGTGGACAACAAATTTGAAACCTTCCACCTAGCGACTCCACAACTCTTAATAGACATAAAGACTCCACTGGTAGAGAAATCTAGACTGGTTGAAAAGAGTCAGTGACCCTTTATGATTTACAAACATGGATCCAAGGATACAAAGGTGATATGCTCCAATGAACAGAGGTCACATCCCTGTATTTCCACATAAAATGCCTCAGATAAATTGGTTAAAAAACCTGCCTACATTTCAAGATGAAAAATGTGATGACCCCTTATTACATCTCATCAAATTTCATATACATGTATTGAGGTTAAAGGTTCAATGGCACGAAGACAGCCTCATGAAAATTTTTATGGCAACATTAGAGGGTAAGGCAAGAGAATGGTATGAATGGTTGAAGCCTAGTAGTTTGTTTTCCTTAAAAGATCTCCACAAGATATTTTGTGAGAATTACAAAGAAAATTATCCATCTCTATCATTAGTTGAAAATTGTTATCATCAATCCGAAGACCTCATACAATACCTTGTAAACATTGATGAAGATTTAGCAAATTGACATCCTGAGGATCTATTAGAAGCCATTCATCAATTTCATTCTCAAGATAGCTATCATGACAACCTAAAGGAGTTAGTTGAGGAAGAACCCAATCAAGAAATAGAACAAAACCCACAATATCTCCCTAGAGGCACAAGTGATGATTCACCATCTCTTCTAGGTGAGGCTAAAGAAAAAATTCAGCCCCAAAATCAACCTTCACAAGATAAAGAGAATTGTTGTACTTCTATCCAAAAAAAGAGAAAAATGCCTCCTCTTTTTACAGAAGAGGAAATAAATCAGATCATAAACATGTAGCCAAGCTCTAAACCTTCATGTGAACAAAACATTTATGTTCTTTCTCCTACTAATCCCATCTACCATAAATCATAAATTGAACTTGTAGATCAATTCAAAGAAAAACAATCTGATAATCCAATTTGCTTGATTCGTAACACTACTTATTTTGATAAATTTCCAAAGTTTGATCAGTATGATGATAGTCATGTGCTCCAAACATAAGCTAACCTTGCAGAGCCATCAACAGTTGATTTGTGGGATGAAGTTCACTATCATCAGCTTGAAAAAATTAATCAGCCAATACAAGTCACCTATGACACTGATGAGTAAAGCCTTGAAAGTTTAGAAGTAAGTGAGGAGTCTCTAACTCTTTGCTCTACTTCACTTCAGTCCATCAGAAATAACTTTCATGTAATTGGAAATCAACAGTCTTTTAGTTTTGATGTTGAGGTTGAAGAGGATGATGAACTTCTTGAGCAATTTTTCAATAAGAAGCCTTCTTCTGAAATGGTTGAGGAAATCATTTGGGACATGGAATCCTCCTTAACTCCATATTGTCAGCCACCAAGTTTCATTGAATTAGAAATTGAAAATGAAGGCTTAGAAGTTGATAATCACATGAGAGTTTTTGCAATGCCTTCTCAAGAAGATTTATTCCCAAAAAGTGCTCCTACTCATCAAAATGATGGCCTTCACGCAGAATTCAGCTCACTCTATCAAAGCACATTAGGTTTCTTAGAGGTCAACATTGCAATATATGATGAGTCTAATAGTGCAGATGATCATGAGGAAGAGGTGGAGTTTCTTTCCCAAGAGAATCTCAAGCTTAGCCAAATGGAAGAAGAAGCAGCCTTGGATCAAGCTTATTTTCCAAATATTCACATTCAGGATTGTTTCAAGATCCCTTTGCTGATTTGTTAGATACATTTGAAGAGGGAGTAAAACATGTCAAGAGCATTTTGATGCATAATTTCAAGAACATGTTAGGCTCTACTGTTCAAACACTAGTAAGGTGGGAGTGACCTTTTGATTTTTTCACCATACTCAAAGAACTGAAGCAAAATCACTCATGGAACCATCTACTTGACTAGTTATATTGAAAAAGGGAGTTCACCAAATGAATGTATATATCATGTATAAATTATATTACGATATATAGGCATGCAAATAAGCTCAGCCTTTGAGCATATTTTAGTTATAGATTGTTTTGAAAATACAAAAATAGTGAAAAGATGAAAAAATAGGACAGATTTTAAAAAGAGGTGTAGCCCCATACCCAAAAAAGAGTACTATTGAAAGTGTACAAGCCTAAATGCCACTAATTGTTCCAAAAAATTCTTGTTAGGTCATCTAACCTAACCATGGCTGAACATGTTTTCAATTTATTGTTTATAGGTTAGTGAAAGAGAACTTGTCAAAGCATCTAAACTTGACTTGTCAGTAGGAATAGATTAGGAAGAAAAGATACTGGTTCTCCATGCTCAAATCTGAACCAAAGAGAAAAGATAGGGATTCCTAACAAATTATGAATCATAGCCCTCATGTTTTCTAGTTTTTCATTATACAAAAATAATGCGTGTGTGTAGCTTGTCTGAATGCCATAGCCCATGGAAAATCAGATTGCTTAATCCTGGTTTGATCGTGTTTTGAATTTCATGTCAGTAGAATAGATAACAAAGTTTTTCAAATAGCTTAATCCTGACAAATGATTAGACTAGGTAGAGAATAAGAGAGTTCATTAGCCTAATATGAACTCTTGGAAGTAATAAGGGTAGAAATAGATAGTATTTTATGCTTTCAAAATAAAATGATGTCAAGGGTTTTTCAGTCCAAGTGCACCCAAGTGAAGAAAAAATGTTAGGCCAAGTAAGATGGGTAGGTAGGAAAGAGTTTGAAGCAAACATGTCTTTTTAGATTGTGAGATCATAGCTTTAAAAGAACATCAACAAATGAAGAAAGAAAGACCTGCAAAGTGCAATTAAGGCACTGGTATTCAAAGCTCATAGATCTGAACTCTGAGGTTCTGGACACCTCCCGAAAAGGAGCTGCCCTCCCCATGTGGAGCCATTGTTAGTCATCCATAATTTTTACTATCTGTAGATGACTATAGATTGGTTCTACATTTCTAAAAACAAGATTCCTGAATATTGTGAGTTTTAGAAATCTCACTGCCTTCATTATCCTTAGGATAATTTTTTCACTATTTCATTATCCCATCCTATCAAGGTCAGCTCACTTCTCCCAAAAGAACCATCATGGGCTCATGCCACTAAATTTCACTATTGTTGGCCACCTTTGACCTTACCACTCTGTTTTGACTTGTCTAAACCCCTCTACTTCCACCTTGGATTGCCAAGTATCCTAACCTTTTCCCTTATTCACCAAGTGCCTCAAGCATGGGTGGTATCAACCTACCATTCTAGGCTCTTTAGATAAATCAAAAACACGACTTTTTAGGTCTGCAATGCATAAGGTTTGTCAAAAGCTCTGTTTTACACCTAAAACCCCCAAGCCAAGTTTTCAGTCAAAGGCTAAGTCTAAATAGCCTCCCACTAGGTCACATATGGTTTCATAGGTCATAGGATTGTTTTGGTGTTCTAAATAATTGATTTTCCTATGCCAAAATTTTGCAATCAAATAGGAAAAAGGACAGCACATGATTGTCCAAATGGATCAGAAAATCCTTCAAGAAAGGCCTCCTTGGTCAAAGCACAACTTCTGCAAAAGACAGCTACCCGTATTAAACATTTCTACAGGAATTATTGAGATGGCTATCAGCAGAAAAAGAGGTAAGGTAAGAGGCTAAATAATCACTAAGGACAACCACAGCAAGGGAGAGGCAGCAGGCCTATGTTCAAAGAGAATTAGGGTTTTGAGGATTGATTGGAAAAAGAGTGTTGCCAAGCAAGGAGGCATAGGAGTAAAGAATCCATATGATAGATCATATCAGAAAACATAAATCCATACCAACTCATAAGCATCAGGCCTCCATCATTTTCAAAGAATTCATTCCAAGAGTCAAGCCATTTGTCACTCTTAGGGCTAGTTTGATTTAAACTATGTTTTTGACCAAAAAAATATGAATTTGACAAAAGAGAGAAAGGTTTTTGTCCGTCATATGTCCAAGAAGAAAAACCTCCTTCAGTTTTTACACAGGTATCATGGTTTGGGAGAAGGTCAAAAATGCAGGTGTCTTAGGAGAATTTCTGCACTTCTGGAGTGACCTTGGAAAAATCAGTTTTTCTCATATCTGGAGTGTCCAAATGACTTGTTGGATGGGTCAAAAGACAACTAGACTAGAATATTTTTCTAATGAGCTATCATTAGCTCATTTTGGAGTTGAGGAAGGTATCCAAAAGTTATCTGCACCAGCACTCTGCATTTCTGCACCATCATTCAACACTTTTTGACTAGTATTGGGAGAATCAATTTTTGGTAGGGTAAATCAACTCCCATCAGGGAAAAAATAGTATATTTGGAAATCAGACAGGTTAAGCTTTCCAACGAGCTATCATGGGCCCAAATATGACATTGGGAAGTGGCCCAAAACTTGGCTACAAGTGGACCCTTTTTTGGCACTGCGCTAATGCAGAGGCTCCTCAAACAAGGAAAGAACTTGCCCTAAGGCTAAAATTCATCATCCAAGTTGAATTCAAAGGGCTAAAGAAGAGTTGAATCTGGTAGGTGGCCTCTCCCCCTTTTCCTCGAAGCAACTTTCATAATTTTGTGTCTATGAAATTATCAAACCCTAATTGTGCAAACCCTAGGTCTTAAATGCAAAGTGAGCCTCTGTTTTGACCTCCTTGAACAAACTAAGTATATTTTGAGAGAGAATGAGTTAGGGTGCTTGCAAATTCATTTTCATGAGAAGCCACCTTTAACTCTAATAATAGTCATACACTTGCCTCAATATCACTCATTTGTAAAGGTTGCCATCATCACCATCTTTGTTTTTCTCCTCCAAACCCTATTTGGTCCACAAACTTCTCCTAGCACCATGTCAGGGGAAAATGGAAGTGAGAAAAATAGTGACAGAAAGGAATAGGATGACAAGACATTCAATATTGTGACATTTATAATGAAACAAAGGGCAACATGGATATAGGTGAAACAGATGACCAAAGTGCAGAAGGTAATAAGGGAAGTGTGAGTGAGGAAGAAAACATTCATGACAGTCATGATAGTCATGAAAACATTGAAGAAAATGCCCCCCACAGTGACCATGATGATGAGCTAAGTGAAGAAAAGATTGAAGGTAATCATGACAATCATGGTGACAATGAGCAAAGTGATGTGGGCAATGATAAAAATGAGGATCATAGCAGTGAAAATTCAAGCAGACCAAATGAAGACCAAGGTGACAGTGCAGAAAGAATCAGAGAAGGTAAAAGTGATGATGATGTTGAGGACTAAGAGGGAAGTGATGAAACAGAGAATATGGTGACTGATGAGGCTAAATGGTGAAGATGAAGAAGCTGATGAAATGAAGCAAGGATTTCAAACTCCCTCCTCCAAGACAAAAAGGCACAACTCAAAGAATAAGAGACCAAGAACCATAGGGTTGAGGAAGGCATTGGAAAAACAAAGGGAAGAGGGGCAAACATACACCTAGAGGCCAAATTGGAGAAGTAAAACGAGGGCTTAGATCTACAGAGAAGAATGACTAAGCGTTATGCCCAAAGAAATCAGGCTGCAAGTGCCGAACTCAAAGAGTCCCTCCTTGAAATCCAAACCCTAAAAAGAAGAAAAAGGTCACAAAGGCCTTGGATTTTTGGCAAAAGATTCTCAACAGGTCTCTCAAACCCCATGTGGCACACCTCCACCAATTTTGAGGAAATTTGGACAACTTTTGGTTTTTGAGAATTGGAGGCCTATTAGTGCAGCACCACTGGCGCTACGCTAATCCCTGGAGCATCCTCAAAAGGAAAAATCAGTATTTTTGGATTTCTCATCAGTAGTAGACTATGCTCACAAAATTTCTGAGCAATTGGAGCAGTTTTTACCCCTCAAAAGGTCAAAAAACACCTAAATTTTCACCATTCTGCCTCCTTTTCAGGCCTAGCGCTAGACTAATAGCAGTGTTGGGATTTTGAAATTTTGTATAGATTACAGAGGCTGGATCAGAAAACCATGAGTATTTTGGAAAGTATACTCATTAGGCTTTCCAACATGCCATCACAGAGCAAAATCTGACATAGGGAAGTGGTCCAAAACTTGGCTACAACAGAGCCTATTTTTTGTTGGAGGTGGCGTTGCGCTAATAGCAATCTTGGGAAATTAAATTTTTGAATAGGTTACAGGGGCCCAATCAGAAAACCAAAGGCATATCTAGAAAGAGGACTCAGAAATTTTTCCAACGAGTCATCGCAGTGAAAACTCTGACATCGGGAAGGGGTCCAAAACTTGGTTGCAAAAGTACTTATTTTTGGCGCTGCGCAAATGGACTATGTAGTGTGTTTTGGACCAAAAGTCAACAAAACACACTCATTTATTGAAAAATCATATTTTCAAGTTTTTTAAGGCAAATCACTCTAGAATTAGGTGCTAGAAGTTATTTTGGCATTTATTTCATGGGATATTTTGTGCCTTGGGCCTTGCATGGTCTCTTAGGCATTTGTGACATTTATGAGTGATTTTGACATTTTCCAACCCTATCTAGGGTTTTTTTCCCTCCTTTGCTGAGTTAAATAGAGCATGAGGGATTCATTTTAAATGTTGGAATTTGACGAGATTTGTGAGAAATACATGGTTTTTATGAGCTTGGAGAAGAAATTGGTGTTATGGATTTTATGAATGGCTTGCTTGGATTGATGATGGAGAAGCTTGTTTGCAGGATATCTAAGCTTTGATAATGGTGATGTATTCTTAATTTGTTCATGTTTTCTTGTTATCATTACGTTTCATCCTTATTTGTTGAGAAATACTCTTTGAACCACCTTAGTCCTCCTGCCTTCTATTTCCTTGATGTTTTCCAATGTTGGGTCAACTTAAGGAATTCTTAACTGCTCCTTAGGCCCACCTGAACTTGTTTGTTTCATTAATGGATTAATATGCTAGTTTACAAATATGTTTCATGGTAAGACCTTTTTATTTGATGCTATCTAAACTCTGTCTTGAAACCTCTCTTTGAATTAATGCTTGCTAGGTTAAGTCAAAGAGGTATTGTTTTGATCTTGCCCTTTGTCCATGCCTATCAGTTTGCCTCAAAGTTCTTTATAGTTTGATTTATGATGTTTAGGAGTTCCCTCTTCATGAATTAAAGTTAGTTGTGATCTTAAATGTTTTATAAAGCTTGAAGGTGAAATCACTAGAAGTTGAATGATTTTCTTGCCTTTTATATTTCATTGAAATTGTTTGTCTTGAATGGTCATTGGTTTAAGCATTTTCATTGAGCTTAATGGTTTTCCCTACCTCATGAGTTATATATTTTTCTTATCAGTATTTAAGACCTCCTTTTTATAGTTATTTGACAAAGGATTCTTGATTTCCCTTTGCCCTACCCTATTCACCAACTTGATGTCCATCCCACTTCACACATAACCTTAAGGATCCATTAACCTTGCTAGATTGGCCCTGCAATGCACTCTGATTCATTATTGAGATACCTATGACTTTCATTGACTCCATAGCCCAATGATTTAACGACCTCTCACTCCACCTATTCTACATGTTCATCTTAACCAACCAAAATAAACAACAAACCCTACACTTAACAACTAGCCTAAAAATCAAAACCCTAAAAGCAAACAAGTTCACATCCTTTGCAAACAATAAAGACAACCCTCTCTGAGTCCAGGAAGGCTAGGTCCTAGGACTCGAAAGACTAGTTTTATGTTACCCTATGCATTTGTTCTACCAAGTTGCTAAATCATGGGACCCTAACAATACAAATGACAAAAACTCCTTCTATATATATGATTCCATGGGGTCACAATATAATCCTAGCCGACCTAACAATAATAATGTAAGGGCACAATAATAACAATAAGGGGGTTTCACTAACAACAATAAGAGACTATACTAGTAATATATGGACCTAACATTTATGAATCATTAAAAAAAATGACATATCATTCAAGAAGAATTATATATGGTCAGATGGTTGTGCAGTCCAGTTCAAGTCAACGCACACATTTTATTGGTTGAGTTGACTACACAAGAAGACAAAAACTCAGCATACTTGGAACTAGTTTGAATTGGGACATGGAAAGGGTGAGCATGATGGTGGAGGTGCTTATGTGAAGCGAACATTGAAGAGGTATCAAATGATTCATGATGCAGATCGAATCAAATCATCACTAAAGGTGGTCAACTAGTGTTGATCCCATTTAGGACATGAGGGTCACGGATCTATAAGGCATGTGCGTAGTTTCTTCTAGAATGTTTAACTTGGCGATGTGAATAGATAAATTTCTAAGGTATTGTAATACTATATAAGGAACAAGGGAATTACACTCAATACAGAGAAAAGACATGGGAGGAATATTTGTCATCGAGATAGGAAAACTCACATGTTTTTGTGAGTTTTTCATTAGTGTTGATGGATGTATACTTGATCACTGTGAAAAACACCGGTACGTGAAAGGATGGAAATATGTACCTCTTAATCCGAAGAGACCTCATCCAATTCTGATGTGGCAAGAGATGCACGATGAAGAGACCATCTTTCACTTGATCATGATCGATTCTCTGATATTGTAAGGGAAGGTATGTGGCCCATCTATCATTATAAATTTCATCTATAAATTGAAATCTCGAACGTATTTAACTAATATATAGATTTTTATTTTGGTTGTAGGCGATGTTTTTGTTGTCACTTCCCCTGCAGGAAATGAAGAGAATGTGGCCTACTATTTGATGTGATGCATACAAGTGAAAATTAGGTTGGTGAGACCATATGAAGATGGACAATTCACATACCAAATTGTGGCATGGTTTTGATGGCCCATTTTTTGAAAAGTTTAAAAAATAGATTGATCACATCATTTATATAGAATTTATGCTTGAATATGTATCTTGTCAATACAGTCATCTAGTCATAGCATTTCGGTTCAATCTCATAGAAATAAAAACAAAGAAAGGTGAACCAATGAGATGGAAGATGATAGAATCAGACCATGAACATATTATGGAGACTTGGATTCTTATGATACATTGGTCAGATGAGTATATGATGCAAATGGAAAGTCGTGAAGCCGAGTCTATAGTAACCAAGTGTAATCTAATCTAGTATAAGAGATATCAAATGCATGATTTTTGTAATCTATAAATGTGTCATTTGAATACTCTTGTAATTTTTTAATTTTGAATAGAGAAATGTTTCCCTCTTATCTAGGATGGATTCATAATGGTGTACATATATGTTATATAAGATTTAGTTTCCTTGAGGTTCTTAAGTTTCTAGAGTAAAAAAAATTTCAATGAGGTTTTATTTTCAAGGATAAGATCTTTATGTGAACCCATAGATCTATAATTTAATTAAAATTTAGAATCAATAGGTATTTAGACTTGGATTTAATTAAAAAAAATTATCTTCAATTTTTTAAATGTCATGTGTATAGTATTCATGTTGAGCATGCAAGAAATTTTATAGATCTATATACATGTCATACATATTTGGTTTCTATAATATCAATTTCAGTATGTAACAACCAAGTTGATATATTATTTTACTTAAAATGGAAATTCAACAATGTAGGTTTTGAACAACATTGAAATATTTTTATGTTATTAATAAATATGTTATGTGTCAGTTTGATATAAAACATGGAAAGAGTTACACATATGCTTCATATTAGATATATGAAGCAATAACACACACACACACACACACACACACACACACACACACACACATATATATATATATATATATATATATATATATATATATATCATGTTATGCCTATTAAGCTCTTTTAGATAACCTCAAAAGAAATAAAATCAAATAAAACTTATTTGTATTTTAGATCTTAACATCTAAATTAAAATCATTTTGATTTAAGATACATTGATTGTGCACTAAATGGCACTTTCTAAAAGCCAGTATGACAACTAAAATTGTTATTTTGTAAAATTTTGTAAAATTGTTTAAATTAACATATATTGACTCCACTAAAAGACACTTTCTACAAATTCAATATTAAATTGATGTACATGATATATTTTAGTTCATTTTAAGTATC
This sequence comes from Pinus albicaulis, assembly GCA_034641835.2. Taxonomy (NCBI): domain Eukaryota; kingdom Viridiplantae; phylum Streptophyta; class Pinopsida; order Pinales; family Pinaceae; genus Pinus; species Pinus albicaulis. Next base: position 1,205,289,991 of record CM076579.1, on the reverse strand, counting down.
AAAGTGACTTGCATCATAGTAATATTGTACTTATTTCCTTAGTCTATGAAACTACAATTCAAAATTGTTATTTTGTAAAATTTTACTTCTTGAATGTTCTTAATTGAATGTCTTAAGTCAAGGAATTGATTTAATATTTGATAGCCAACTAAATTTAGGAAATTTCATAAAATTATAGAAAATTATCTAAAATCATATCACTAATTGTTTTTTGGTATATTAAATTTCAATACATATGACTTATATCATGTGTTATGACTAAGCTCATGTAGATGACCTCAAAAGAAATAAAATTTAATAAAATTTATTAGTTGAACATTACTAGTTGAAGACATATTTTAAAATTGAATTTAAAATGTTTTTCAATCTTATTTTTGTTTTTTAATTGAACCATGAACAGATATTTTATTTCATTTTAAGTATCAAAATTGTTACCTTGTTAGCTACGTATGATAATAAACTATCCATATGAAAATATATACAAATTACATTATACGCATGAACATCCACAAAATGAAATAATGTTCATGCATCCATAAATTGTCCATTTATGAAAATATAAGTGTGTACATCACATGTAGATGTTCCCTATGAAATGAGCTTGAAAATATACAAACTATCTATGATCCACTCTAGAAAATATCATTTCTAGAACTCTTATGTGTGTTTTGTTGCACAGAGTGAGCGTCCATCATCCGGTAGTGCAATGTAACACATTCAAATTCGAATTAATTAAAACATTATTTGTAAAATTAATAAAAAATATGAAAATAAATGATTTTGAACTATGCATTTAAGTATTCACCTACTTATGACTCAGTCGTGTGCAAATGAAAGTCAGGTGGGATGGGGGTCTGATCAATCTGGTTTTGGTACTCCCTTGTCTATGGCTCAATTCCTCCATACCCAACATCTTACTCATGTTTCCATATAACTATAACATCGACACCCCTCTTCATCTATGCATGTGTAAACAATGGAAAAGACAAATTATAGTTATTCTATGAATTAATTAGCATGCTTACATGTAACTTAAAAAAAGAAAATGTTGAAATATTAGGAATAAAAAAATTCACCTCAATTGTTAGTTGATGAGTGTTATGAGGTGGAGGTGGTGGTGGAGGAGACTGAGCCATGGAAACATGCACTAGAGGAGGCTACTCTAGCTGGTCAACTACCCAGTAAGATGACCTCAGAAGCTCATATGTGTAGATGGGTTGTGCATGCATGTTATTATGAAATTATTAATATAAATGTAATTTGATATGAAATTATTGATATAAATGTAATATGATACGAAATTTTTAATATAAATAATGGATAATTTGATGATATGAGTCAAAAGTTTCATATATATGTACCTGGTCTATGTCACGTGGGTCATGCACCCTCCAAGTGTCACAGATGGTATCAAGACACGTACATGCATATGAAAAAATCTGTTCATGCCCTGGACTCTCAAGATATGAATCATCATGTAATGAAACTGGTGGGCCACAAGGAAACAAAGGTGGCCTACTCATCTCTCCATGCAATGCGACCTTTGGAACGGCCAATGTCCTCTACATGTTATCTGCAATGGAATGGCTAGTCCCAGTTCCAAGCTGTGACGACTACTCGAGCTCCGTCAGATATACCACACTATGATATGGTCATGGAAACAATCTCGAAGGTGTTGCTACATGTGCAGGGTCCCTACAAGCCCCAACACGTTCATAACTACATCCCAAGTTGGGTCCATAAAACTTAGATTCAATGCTAATGTAATCCAACCTCATATGTAGCACAAACTCTGCATATATATGATTTAAAAAGTAAATGGGGACCTGATCATGGTGGGGGAACTAGCCCCAAGCTCCAATGAATCAATCATAGACAAAAGGGGTCGCATCAACATTCTTAAAATATTTTAGAGAAATCGGGCCAGCATATCTAACATGACAGCCTGTAGGGATGTCAAACAACTTCCCACAAATATCAATGTTCTTGGTGGCGTCTTTCATCGCCTTCCAAGTATGTGGGCCTCTAACCTCTAGCCTCATAATCCTATGTATGTGTTAAATTTAGATAGACTTGGAATGTTCTATGCTTAATGAAAATTTGCTTCAATCTTTCTTAGGCCCGATCAAATTTAGCAATCACATAAACATGAAAGTAAAATGCTGATAGAACACAATAATAGATCAACAAAAGACAAGCCAATAATATAGATCGAATTTTATTATTCTTCTTATCCAGCAAAGATATAGGATAGTGTGTGTTACGATAGTCAACAGGATGCGTAAGCAAATAAAGTATTTCTCAACATCAGATCAACCAATGCCCCAAGTGTCACACACATCCCTCAAATATAGCTCATCAAAATTCAACGTTGGTCAACAGAAAGTCAGTGTAGAAAAGTCAACGTAGAAAGTCAACCCAACTGATTTAAGGCTTCGGTCAAAGTCAACGTTCAACCTCGATTTTTGTGCCCAGTAATACAACCTTCAAAAATCAAAATTTCTGCAAATTTTGGAGGTTGAAACAACAAGGGTTGACCATGGTCAACACTGGTCAATGCACAAAAAACAGCCCTAAAACCAGTCTGTAGATTTACCCAACTTCATCTCTACACGTGTGAAGGAAAGATGCCTCCAAAGGTTGATCAAACCAATCATATCACAAGAGAGAATATGTGATGAGTTGATGAGAAAATGATCTCCAAGTCTCTCCAATTTATATCCATTAGTGAGGGTGTGTGACACATCTATTAGGCTTGTGAGCCTACATTACAAATCTGGCTGACCTTGCACATGTGTGGAAAAATAAAATCAAAATATATTTTCTTCTCATCCAAAAAAAGATGATCTTTAGATCAATCTTGCACCTCTCTGAAAGAGGAATCCAACAAAAATATAATCATCATCAAATGAGCAGTGCAACATTGAGTGTGGTCCTAGTTTCCCAAAATAAACAATCCCTCTCAACTAGGGAGAACTCCATCTGTCCCCCTGTGCCTTCCAGAGATCAATACCATCATGTACTATCATATAGCATCATGCGTCATCCTACAATAACTTTCTTTGTTGGATCATCTTCACAAATAAAATAAAAGGTGAGTCACAAAGACATCACGCACAACTAACCCAAATTCATCTTAGAGGTTAAACCTCTCTTTGACCCAAAAAGAGTCTCATACTAACCCGAAGTTAGTTTACTGACCCGAATTCAGTTTAGAGGTAAGAACCTCATCATGCTGATCCCAGATCAAGGTGTTGGACATGTGCCATCCTAGACATAGGGAGTATGGAAATCTCTGATGCGTCCATGGTCTTGCTATTGGTCTCTATCCACATTTTCCACCTCATTAGCTATATGAGAGGTACTTCCCATGAGTCTGAAACTCTGTGGGTAGGATGCGTGCGGGGTATAGATAAAAGAGAGGTGAACCAACTCAATATCATAACGATGGGGCAAAAACACAATAAGATTCAGCAAGACTAACCCCGTGTGTGCTTATAGCTCCAATAAGCTATCCCCAAGCACCCTGGAGCTCCTATATTGTGTAACTAGATCCAAAAATATAAGAAAAGAGATATCAACACCTTAGAAATAAGCCACTTCGAGGGGGCAACCTCCAATACATTACATAAATGAACAGTTCTTCGATGATACAATTTACAAAACCTCCTTTCTATATATAGGAGTCCATGGGGCCATAATGTAATCCTAGTGGGGCCACAATGTAATCCTAGCCGACCTAACAATAATAATTTAAGGGCACAATAATGACAATATGGGGGTTACAAGGGTACAATAATAACAATAAGGGGGTTACACTAACAACAATAAGGGACTATACTAGTAATATAGGGACCTAACATGCCCCTCTCCTTCAAAAAAGTGTTGTCCTCAATGCTTGAGTAGCTCTGGGTGCTTCTGTATAAAATTCTCATCCTCCCATGTAGAATCTCCAGTGGGTAAGTTCTTCCACTTGATGAGATACTCTGAAATTGATCGATTCCGTAGCTGTCGAGTTCTTGTTTCCGTGACTGCTTCAGGTTCCAATATGATTTTTCCTTCCTCATCAAGTTCTGCCAATATTGTTTGAACTGGAAGATTTTCACCTATAACCTTCTTTAAGCATGAAACATGGAAAACTAGATGCACTCGCGAAGAAGCAGGAAGCTCTAATTTGTATGCCATAGTACCAATCTTTTGCAACACCTTGTAAGGACCATAGTACTTTGGCAATAATTTATTATCATTCTTAGCTTTCTTGAGGGAAATTTGTTTGTATGGTTGTAGCTGTAAAAATACCCAATCTCCTACATCAAAACTTCTCTCACTACGATGTTGATATTCCTGTTGTTTCATTCGATTTTGTGCCAAATTCAGGTTATCCTTTAAGAGTTGGAGAACTTCTTGCTAATGCTCGATGTGATCTTCCACTTCTTGAACCTTCGAATTTTCCCTTAAATATGATGTGATGGATGGTGGATGATATCCATAAAGTGCCATAAATGGGGTCATTTTTGCTGCAGTATGGAAGGAAGTGTTATACCACCATTCAGCGAGATATCCTTCCAAAAATTTATTTACTATCTCAGTTTGACCATCAGATTGAGGATGATAAGATGAGCTATGAGCTAATTGAGTACCCAAACAAGAAAATAACTTCGTCCAAAAATTTCCAGTAAAATTGGGATCTCTGTTGCTCACAATAACCCTTGGGCTTCCATGTAGCTTTTGAATTGTGTCCATAAATGTAGTAGAAACTGTAATTTCTTTAAATGGATGAGATAATGCACAAAAATGTGCATACTTGGTAAGTCTATCAACTACCACCATGATGACACTCTTTCCTTTGGACATAGGTAAACCTGTGATAAAATCCATTGAAATCTCCTCCCAATGTTGACTTGGAATGGATAAAGGTTGTAGAAGTCTCAGGGTCTTAATTGTCTCAACTTTATTCTATTGGAAAACCAAACATTCCACCACAAACTTTTGAATATCAGAATTAAGGCCATCCCAAAAAAATTCTTTCTTCACCCTGTGGTAAGTTTTTAAAAATCCTGAGTGTCCTCCTAAAGGAGAAGTGTGCAGTTCCAAAAGAATCTTTTGTTTTAGTTGGGAATTCTTACAAATATATAAGCAATCTTTGTACCATAAGGAATCATTTTTCCAACTAAATGTGTCAGATGTACTAGGATCTTGCTGCAACTTTTGAATGAGTGTCCATACATCTTTTTCCTTCTTCCATTCATCTCTTGCTTCGGTTATCCAATCTGGTTGGATAATAGAAATGGCACAAATCAATGCTTCCACCTCTTCATTCTTTCTTGAGAGTGCATCTGCAACAACATTAAGCTTTCCTTTTTTGTAGATTATTTCAAAGTCATAACCCAACATCTTTGTGACCCATTTTTGTTGCTCTTCGGACGATAGTCTTTGTTCCAAAAAGTGCTTAAGACTATCATGATCAGTTTTTACCTTGAAGTGTCTTCCCATTCGGTAAGTTCATCATTTCTTTAGTGCATGCAGTATTGCTAACATTTCCTTCTCATAAATAGGTTTCTATAAATACTTTCCTTTGATTGGACGACTTTCAAAAGCAATGGGTCTTCCTTCCTTCATTAAAACAACACCAACTCCATTTCCTGAGACATCACATTCCACAATAAAGGTTTTTGTGAAGTCTGGCGTAGCTAAGACTGGTGTTCGACACATTGCCTCTTTAAGATGTTCAAAGGCCTTAGTTGCTTCGGGAGTCCATGAAAATGCATCTTTCTTCAATAATGTTGTTAGAGGTGCTGCTATTCTCCCATAATTCGTAACAACCTTGCGATAATACCCTGTTAAACCAAGAAATCCTCACAACTACTTTATGGTTGTGGGGACTTTCCATTCCTTAATGGCTTTAATTTTGTTAGGGTCTACCTTAACACCCTTGTGAGATACAATATGACCCAGATATTCCACCTCTTGTACTCCAAAGAAACATTTGTATGTTTTTGCATATAATTGTTTCTCCTGCAATAGTTTGAGCACCCTGTCAACATGTTCAACATGATCCTTCCATGACCTGTTGTAGATTAGTATATCATCAAAAAATACTAGCACAAATTTTCTAAGGAAGGGTTTGAAAATTGAATTCATCAACCCTTGAAATGTAGAAGGTGCATTGGTAAGGCCAAAAGGCATGACCAAAATTCATAATTACCCTCATGAGTTCGAAGGATTTACATAAACCTATTTATGAGAAGGTTTTTGTGAATTATGGCGTAGCTAAGACCGGTGATAGGTAGATTTCCTCTTTAAGATGTTCAAAGGCTTTAGTTGCTTCAGGAGTCCATGAAAATGCATCTTTCTTCAATAATGTTGTTAGAGGTGTTGATATTCTCCCATAATTTTTAACAAATTTGTGATAATACCCCATTAACCCTAGAAATCCTTGCAACTGCTTTATGGTTATGGGGACTTTTCATTCCTTAATGGATTTAATTTTGTAAGGGTCTACCTTACCACCCTCGTGAGATACAATATGACCCAGATATTCCACCTCTTGTACTCCAAAGAAACATTTGGATGTTTTGCATACAATTTTTCTCTTGCAATAGTTTGAGCACCCTATCAACATGTTCAACATGATCCTTCCAAGATGTGTTGTAGATTAGTATATCATCAAAAATTACTAGCACAAATTTTCTAAGGTAGGGTTTGAAAATGGAATTCATCAACCCTTGAAATGTAGAAGGTTCATTGGTAAGGCCAAAAGGCATGACCAAAAATTCATGATGACCCTCATGAATTTGAAATGTTGCTTTCAAAATACCTTCAGTCTTCATTATAATTTGATGATATCCTGAACGGAGATCCAACTTGGTAAAATATATTTCTCCATGTAATTCATCCAATAATTCATCAATCACATGAATGGGAAATTTATCTTTAATGGTGAGTTTATTGAGCTCCCTATAATCTGAAAACATTTGCCATGATCCATCCTTCTTGTGTACCAATACTACAGGAGCAGAGAAAGAACTTGGACTAGGTTGAATTATACCCGCCTCTAACATTTCTGCAATCATACATTCAATTTCGCTCTTTTGGACATAAAGATATATATAAGGCCTGATGTTTGGAGGAACACTTCTTGGAATCAAATGAATAGCATGATCATGATCACAAACAGGTGGGAGTCCTTTAGGAGTTTCAAACACCTTGGAATGATTGTCCAAGACTTGTTGGAGATCTATAGAAATAGATGATTTTGACGTTGGAACTTCTAGTGAGCATAATTGTGCAATTACTCCTCATTGTTCTTTCTTTAGAAGCTTTGTCATGAAATTAGAGCTTATTATCTTTCCCGGATTCCCAACAATACCCCGTAATTCGACTTCCTTTCCTTCTGAAAAAAAATTCAAGAAAATTTCTTGAAAATTAAAAGCTATCGTCCCCAAAGATTGTAACCATTGTACTCCTAGTGCAACATCAACACCTCCCATAGGAATGGAAAGAATTGGAATAGTCAAAACATATTCCCCCATGGTTAGCTTGATATTATGACATTTTTGTAGGTTTTAACCCTGAACATAAATTATCTACACACAAATCTTATAACATAAAATAAAAAATAGCGAGAGCATAAAACATAAAACAGATAAACATAAAGATTTTCCCCTGGATCCCAAATTGGGACGACCAGCTTGATTTTTCATTATATTCCTTTTAGTGTTACAACACACATATATATACATGCCGAAGCATACATAAACCCCAATCCATTCACCCTGTATTAGAACATAACCGTAGTTCCCTTGACCGAATCTACAAAATACCAGGGGCCGAAAACCATCGTACCCCAAAACCATGTGAAAAATCATGCACAAAACATGGGTGGGTCCGTCTATGAGTGGGACCGCACACCAAACAAATTTTCGTCGGGGCGCCGCCCCGGACCCCAACAGTGGGGGCTGCCTCCCCCCTTGTGACCCCCCTGCTACGCCCGACTCAACGTACAGCATGTGGGGCTAGTCGTGGAAAGAATATAACACATACCCAACATTATCCCACTTGTTGTTTTCTTTCCACAGGGGGCCACAGGAGCGCTTAGTCATTGGACCAATTCTTCAACACCCATTGTTTCTCTACACCAAGAGAACTTTTGAGTGCTCACAGACTTCGTCAATGCATCTGCAACATTCTTCAAAGTGTCTACCTTTACCAGCAACACGCTTTTAGCCTCAACCATATCTCTAACAAAGTGATATTGAACATCAATGTGCTTTGTCTTTGAGTGGTAAGTAGGGTTCTTAGCCAATAAAATTGCACTTTGGCTATCACAGTCTATCCTTATATCTTTCTATACCAACCCCATACTTGAACATAGTCTCTGCAACCAAACTGCTTCCTTGCTTGCATGAGTGGCTGCTATGTATTATGTCTCTGTAGTTGAAAGAGCCACTACAAACTGTCTTTTACTCATCCAATTGACTATGCCTCCAAATAGGTTAAACACATACCCACTTGTAGATCTTCTTTGGTCCAGATATCCAGCCCAGTCTGCATCAACAAAACCACGAATGTCCAAAATTCTTTCCAATCCTAGTCTTCCCTGGTAGCACAATCCATAATCACTAGTGCCACGTAAATATCTGAAAACCTGCTTCACTGCTGTCCAATGCTTTTTCCCTGGGTTTGACATAAACCTACTCAATAATCCCACTGCATGTGCAATGTTTGGTCTAGTACAGACCATTTCATACATCAGACTACCCACTGCACTTGCATATGGAACACGGGACATATCCTCCTCTTCTTCTTGTGTCTTGGGACATTATTCAGTAGACAGCTTTACACCTACAGGAATAGGAACATTCACCGGTTTACTATCTTGCATATTGAACCTCTGCAATATAGTCTCGACATACTTCCTCTGGTTTAACCAGAGCTTCCTCTTTTCCCGATCTCTCTTAATTTCCATGCCCAAAATATAGTTTGCAGCACCAAGATCCTTCATGTCGAATTTGAGAATAGTTGGGTCTTCAATCATGGATAATTTCTTTGTCATTTCCAATCAACAACATATCATCCACATACAAGACCAAATAACAAAGACGGTCAAAAATTAATTAAAAATAAACACAAGGATCCTCCTTGCTTCTAGTGAAGCCAAGTCCCCCGCATATAGGTATCAAATTTCCTCTATACTCACACCCTTGGTAAATCTGCTTAAACTTTAACCCATACAGAGACTTCTTTAACTTGAATACTAGTTCTTTCTTCCCCTTCACCATAAAGCCTTTAGGTTGTTTCATGTAGATCTCCTCTTCTAGATCCTTGTGAAGAAATGTTGTCTTCACATCCATTTGTTCTACCTCAAAATAAAATGCAGCAGCAACAGATAAAAGTAATCTAATAGAAGTATCTTTGGCAACACGAGGAAACAAATCACCAAAATCAATTCCCGAGACCTAGGAATAACCTTTTGCTACCAACCAAGATTTTTATTTCTCCACCTTGCCTTCTACATTCATCTTCTTCTTAAACACCCATTTTCTCCCGATGGGCTTCCTTCCAGCCGAAAACTCCACCAGATCCCATGCCTCATTTTTATGCAAGGATGCCATTTCATCAACCATGGCCTCCTTCCAGAGTTTTCCATCCTCGGAATCTACTGCCTCCCTGACAGTTCTAGGATCATCATCAGTTATAGTTAAGGAAAAATCTAAACAGAAAGCAGATGGACTATACCTTTCTGGTTGCCTTCTTTCTCGAACTGATCTTCTCAAAGCTGGAGTTTGTGGCTCTTCCTCTTCTGAATATTCTTCTTCTATAGAGTTTGATTCATCCTCCTTTAGCTCAAACTCTATCTTCTCAGGTTCCTTTGGTATGATTTCATGTTTAACAACATCTTTCACCTCTCTAAACACCACATATCGGTTTTACACAACCTTCCTTGTTTCCGGGTTCCAAAGCTTGTAACCTCTTAAACCATCCTTATACCCAATAAAGATGCACCTTTCAGATTTATTATCTAACTTGGTCCTTTTCTCCTTTGGAACATGTACATATGCATCACATCCAAATACCCTTAGATGTGAAAGAGAGGGTTTCTTACCAGTCCATACCTCATGTGGGGTCTTATCCTCCAACGCCGATGAAGGTGATCTGTTAACTAAGTAACATGCAGTTTCCACTGCCTCTGCCCAGAATTCTTGTCCTAACCCGGTACCACTGAGCATGCTTCTTGCCTTTTCCATCAGTGTTCTATTCATTCTTTCTGCAACTCCATTTTGCTGAGGTGTGTATGGAGTAGTCTTCTGTCGTTCTATACCACACTTCTTACAGAACTCTTCAAATTCCTTCTTGCAGAACTCCCCACCATTATCTGTCCTCAGCGCCTTTATCTTCTTCTCTGTCTGGTTTTCCACCAGAGCCTTAAATTCTTTAAATCTGTCAAAAGCTTCAGATTTCCTCCTCAAGAAATATATCCATGTATTCCTTGAGAAGTCATCTATGAATGAAACATAGTACACAGACTTTCCCAGTGATGGAACTGACACAGGTCCAAACACATCACTGTGCACAAGTTCTAATATCTTGTTCGCCCTCTTAGCACCAGAAGGAAAACTCACCCGATTCTGCTTCCCATATACACAATGTTCACAAAAATCGAAATCTAGAGAGCAATTAGACATACCTTCTACCATACCATTTCTATGTAGTATCCGAAGGCCCTTCTCTCCAATATGTCCAAGCCTTTGATGCCATAGCATGGTCTTTTCTCCAGAGACAGCTAGGCTTTCCGCTCCACTTTCAGGAACCACATAACTGTTACACCTATCAATAACAGTGCTACCTTGTAGCTTGTACAGAGTTCCAATCTGAACTCCCCGCATTAATACCAGTGCTCCCCGAACCATCTTGCAGGCATCTTTCTCGAACACTGTTTTTACACCTGCATCATCCATCTTGCTTACAGAAATCAGATTTCTGGCCAATGCAGGAATATGCAGAACACCAGGAAGTGTTCTAATCCTTCCACCTTGCAGCTTCAGCTTGACCTTTCCATGTCCGACGATTATGGCCTTCCTATCATCCCCTAGGAAGACATCACCACCATCATATTTCTCATACTCGCAGAACCACTCCCTATGGGGAGTGAAGTGAAAGGATGCACCTGAGTCAATTAACCATGACTCATGATCTACATGTGTATTTGAAGAAGAAGCTAAATACACATCCCCACCTTCATCCGAGGTGGTTTTTTCCTCTCACATAAGGAGCATCATCGTACTCCTTCTCTTTCTCAAGAGATTGCCTACTCGCACTCATTTTAGTGCCCTTCCTTTCCACATTTCCAGCACACCTTTACAAACTTTCCAGGAGATTTAGATCTCCCTCTAGATTTAGATCTCCCACTCGAAACCTTATTCTTGTTTCTGCTCTGGGACCTTCCTCGTACAGATAAGGCATCTCCATTCTGACCCTCCATATTTCTCCGTCTCATTTCCTCCGACAGCAAGGCTGAGACAATGTCATCAAAATTCAAGGTAGTTGTATTGCTACCTATTGCAATAACCAGACTGTCCCATGAGTCTGGTAGAGAACACAACAAACCGATGCACTTATCTTCATCTGAGATTTTAATATCAACACATAGCTTGACTTTACTAATAGCACATTTCTCAAATGTAGGTTTTAACCCGAATGGTAAATTATCTACACACACATCTTATAACAGAAAATAAACAATAGCGAGAGCATAAAACATAAAACAGATAAACACAGAGATTTTCCCTTGGATCCCAAATCGGGATGACCAAATTGATTTTTCATTATATTCCTTTTAGTGTTACAACACATATATATACATGCCGAAGCATACATAAACCCCAATCCATTAACCCTGGATTAGAACATAACCGTAGTTCCCTTGACCGGATCTACAAAATACCAGGGGCCGAAAACCATCGTACCCCAAAACCATGTGCAAAATCATGCACAAAACATGGGTGGGTCCACCTATTATTGGGACTGCACACCAAACAAATTTTCGCCGAGGCACTGCCCCAGACCCCAACAGTAGGGGCTGCCTCCCCCCTTGTGACCCCCCTACTACGCCCGACGCAACGTACAGCATGTGGGGCTAGTCGTGGAAAGAATATAACACATACCCAACAATTTTCCAAAGAAATTTATAGTTCCTCCATTTTCAACCATCACTTGACATTCTGGTGTTGGGTATAGGAAACAATTTAATTCCTTGGCTACCTTACAATGTATAAAATTATGGGTGCTACCTGAATCAATCAACACTATTACCTTTTTCTTCTTGATATGTCCTTCTATCTTGAGAGTTTGAGGAGTGGTAATTCCTACGATTGCATTACATGATATGGTCAGATTCATTTCTTCCCTTTCTATGGCTGGTTCCTGGTGTATATCCTCTTCTTGTTCATTTTCTTCTTCCTCTTCACAATCTATGTAAAATAATTTATTCTCAGCACACTTATGACCTTTATTGTATTTGCTATCACAACTGTAGCAAAGCCCTTTTGCTCTTTTTTCTTCCAATTTTTTTGGTGTCAACCTTGTAGGTTGTGGAAATCTAGGCGTAGCAACACTTCCTTCTTTATAGAATTGAGTGGTAGGCTTCCTTGTCGCCATAATTTTACATTCAACTTTTCTTGCCAACCTGAATGCCTTCTCCAATGAATCAGGTTCCAAAAGGCGAACTTCATGTTGGATGTTATCCTTTAAAGTGCCTATGAAGAGATCAATCTTGTGTTCCTCCGGAATATCAGCTACCCTTATATTCAATTTTTGGAAGTCCTCAATGTGTTGCCCCACTAAACCCTTTTGTTTGAGATTTATCAATTGGCTAAAGAAGGTGTTGCTCTTTGTATCCTCATAATGTGCTATCATTTCCTCCGTAAAAATTGACCAAGTGACACTTTTTTTACGGGAGCAAAGCCATCGATACCATACAAATGTATTTTGTTCTAAATGTAAAGTTGCAATGCGTACCTTTTGTGTGTTTTGCACATTATTGAGATCAAAATATTACTCCATCTGTAGTATCCATGTTACAGGATCCTTTCCATCAAACTTCCTCATATCCATTTTTGGAATATGGTGGTTCTTCCCGCCAACATTAGAGTTTATGAAATCACGATTAACATTTATTTGTTCTCATCATGAGTTTCCTCTACTATCTTTTCACCATTAGGAAACATTTCTTGTATCAACTTTGTCAAACCTTCCATGTCTGCTTTTAGATCATTCTTCATGTTTTCCATGTTGTCTTTCATGTCATCCATCTTAGCTTCCATGCCAGTTTCCATGCCATCCATCTTAGCTTCCACGCCTTTCTTCAAAACTTCCATTTCATTTTTTGTTGCTCTTTGCGAGAGCGAAATTTGGTGCACTTGCTCTTGTAATTTTGATAGATCATGTTGCAATTCTTCATCTTCATGAGTCATAGTAGAGCCTTCTGAAAGCTTAATGGGTGTTGAATTATTTTTACGAGGCATATTTTAGAACCCAATACTGATATCTATTCTACAATATGCCCTTGGAATCAATTCAAATTGATTCTTCAAACAAGACTTATGTAATTCGAAAAACAAATACACACCTTTTTATTTCTTTTGAGGAGGTCGATATTGAAATTGGATTATCTCTGTGATTGGAGCACTTCAATATTTGAATTTCGGTACCAACGTAACCCTATGAATTATCTTTCGAATGCCATAGGTCTAACCTGATTTGGATTCTCCAAGACAAAGTTGTATCCAATCTCCCACAATGACCTAATTATGGACTAGTTCAGTAGAGCGAACTTGTACGACTTTCCATGTGTCACTGTTTCATCCTTCGACTCTGAAATTGATAACCAAGAAACTACAGTCCATGTCATTGCGACCAATTTTTACGGCACTCCAATCCGATGCTCATAGAGAGAGTTATGAATATTTTCCCACCATCACCTCTTTGAGATGAAATTTGGGAGCCTGAAAAAGCACTACCTTTCGCAGATCATATCTCCGAAAATGTTGCGAACCAAGCTCTTAAATTTTTTCACGAGTTTCCTCAGGATTTCAGATTCGCACCCTAAAAATTTTAGATTCTTAACCTTCGTAGAAAAAAATTTACAGCGAAGATGCCATGATGACCTGTTTAGAGCAGCGAAACCATAGAATCCAAAGCTATGATACCAAATGTTGTGTAACCAACTCCAAAAATAGAAGAAAAGAGATATCAATGCCTTAGAAATAAGCCACTTCGAGGAGGCAACCTCCAATACATTACATAAATGAACAGTTCTTCGATGATACAATTTACAAAACCTCCTTTCTATATATAAGAGTCCATGGGGCCATAATGTAATCCTAGTGGGGCCACAATGTAATCCTAGCCAACCTAACAATAATAATTTAAGGGCCCAATAATAACAATATGGGGGTTAAAAGGGTACAATAATAAAAATAAGGGGGTTACACTAACAACAATAAGGGACTATACTAGTAATATAGGGACCTAACATCCTAGAGCTCATAGTCCAACTCAAGTAGGACCCTCATAAGAGGGTCTTTCCATGATTCCAGGCTTCTCCCGGAAGGTTAGGAACTTGACCTTCCCCAGGGGCTTCGTGAGAATATTCGTGACCTGCTCATCAGTTCCTATATGATCAAGCCTTATGGTGCCTCGTTGTACCATATCTTGAATTAAGTGGTACCTGATATCAATATGCTTGGATCGATCATGGAACACGAGATTCTCAAAAAGACGAATCCCACTCTGGTTATCACAAAGGATAAAAATGGTATCTAGTGCATGCCCAAACAGAGCATCGAAGAGCTTTCTCAACCAAAAAACTTCAAAACAGACCATACTCGTTTTAATTTATTCGGCCTTAGCGGTGCTTAAAGCTACCGACTTTTGCTTTCTGCTCATCCAATATATCTAAGCAGAACCCAAGGTGAAGCAACATTTAGATGTGCTCTTGCGATCCACCACAATGTCATCCCAATCAGCATTAGTATGTCCATGGAGTCTCAAACTCACAGTAGTGTATCTCATCCATGGTTGATTGTGCCCTGAAGATATCCCAATAGATTCTTGACACCAATCCTGTGAATGTGATGAGGCTCAACCATATGTTGACTCAATGTTTTCACTGCAAAACACGCCCGGATGGGATTTCACTAAGAACATTAGGGCCCCCACGAGTTATCGATACTCGTTGGGATTTCCTAGCTCGGGCCCAGTAGTGTTTCCACACAACTTATTAAAGTTGAGTTCCATCGGTGTCGACACAGACTTACAGTCCACCATACCAAATCTCTCTAGCAACTTCACGACATATTTTCCTTGAGAAAGGAAAATCTCGCCTGGCCTCTGCCAGACCTCCAAGCCTATGAAGTAATGCATCAGTCCTAGGTATTTCATCTCAAACTCGGAAGCTAGCTCCCTCTTACACTAATGAATGAGAGGGCCAACACCTGTCAGGAAGAGATCGTTCACATAGAGAACTAAAATGAGAGGCCTTTCTCTATCAACCTTAAAATAAAGGCTTGGATCAGCATTACTTCGAGTGAATCCTAGCTTCATCAAGTAGATATCTATCCTCTCATACCAATCCATGGGGGCTTTCTTCAACCCATAGAGGGCTTTCTTCAACCTACATACATAGGTGTCTCTATCTCATACTTCGAACCCCAGAGGTTGCTCCACATAGACCTCTTCATTTATAGAACCATGCAGAAAAGAAATTTTCACATCCATCTAATGGAGACTCCATCCTTGCATTGCAGCAAGGGAAATTATAGATCAGATGGTGGTATGGTAGGCCACAGGTGCAAATATATCATTGTAATCTATGCCTTCTTTTTGAGAGAAGCCTCGGGAAACAAATCTTGCCTTGTTTTTTTCAGCACTACCATTAGATCCATGCTTGATTCCAGACATCATTTTTCATAATGGACTCATATTATTTGTGCATAGCATACTTCCAAACTTGATGCTTTATGGCTTCTTCAAATGATCCAAGCTCAGATTGTACAATTGTCCTCATGGCTTCTAGATACCCTTTGTATCTGTTAAGCTTCTTTCTTTCACAGAACGTCCCCCTTAGGGCGATATGTCTCTCAGAATCTTCGAGAGTGTCCCTATGCCATGAGGGTCTTCTCTTGTTTGAAGGAGGTGGATCAATAGGATCCATAGGTCCTTCAACATCGAGAATTAATTCATCCTTCAGTTCTTCCTGCTTCCTTACTTCTTCATCTTCTTTGTCTTCCTTGGAGTTAGGAATATTTATTACTTTCTTGAGGGTAGCCTCTTCATCAAAGGTGACATCGTGGTATATCCCCACTTATCTTTGACTGAGTACATTGATTCTATATGCCTTCAAAGTTTCACTATATCCCACAATCATTCCCTTCTTTGTAGAAGCATACAACTTGTTTCTCTTTTCTTTCGGCACATGAAAGTAAACAGGACAACCAAAAACTCTAAAATGAGAAACATCAGGTTTCTTATCAAAGAAAAATTCTTTGGGAGTCTTGGAATCCAGAGTGGAATGTGGGCAACTATTTTGAATGTACAAAGTAGTGTTTGCAGCTTCTCGCCATAGAAACTTCAGAAGACCTTGGTCACATAGCATGGCGTGGGCAGCTTTCACAATGGTCATGTTCTTTCTTTCAGCAACACCATTTTGCTCAGGAGTATACACAGTTGTGGTCTCCCTCTTAATGTTAGCTTCATTTCAAAAGTCATTAAACTCATTTGACTCATACTCAGTCCCATTGTTTATCCTCAAAAATTTGATTCTCTTCTCATTTTGATTTTCCACCAAGGCCTTGAAGGTATGAAACCATTTGAAGTATTCATCCTTATTTTTCAAGAAATATATCTAGGTCTTGCAGCAGAAGTCATCTGTAAAAGTCATGTAAAAGTAACATCCTCCCAAGGATGTCATGGGTAGCATACCAGATAAATCAGAATGTATCAACTGCAATATATTAGTTTTTTTGTGACACTTGAGGGGAACGGTCCCCTTGTATGCTTCCCTTCAGCACAAACCTGACATAGACCTTCATGATCATCTTTAAATTTGAGCATCCCTGTCACCACCTTCCTTTCTTCTGGAAGCGATTTGTAATGAAGGTGTGCAAACCTCCGGAGCCATAACTCTGTTTGAAGATTTGTATCACATGACATAGCCCCCAATGGACTTCCTCCAACATGGTAGAGTGTATCAACTCTAAAACCATTAGTTAGATCTTCTTTGAAGTTCTTCTTCCAGATCCGTAACTTTCCATCAACAAATGCCACCTTTAACCCTTTGTCTTTCATTGCTGGAATAGACATAATGTTCTTCTTCAAATCAGGTACGTACAACACATCTTGTAAACAGAGGACTTTATCTTGAGATAAATGTAGGGTCACAGTGCCTATTCCTTTCACGGGATAGGTGGCATTATCTCCAAGGATAATTTCTAGATTAGTATCCTTCTCAATGAAATAAGAGAGGGATTCTTTATAACTAGTGAGGTGCCTTGAAGCACCACTATCAATCAACCATACATCCAGGGTGTCAAAAGGAGATGCAGTAGAGAAGGAAAATACAAGAAAAAAATCATTTTTCTTATTATCAACAACATTAGACTCATCGTACCTAGAATTTCTTGACCTCTTGAAAGGTTGCCCATTTCCACTACGATCATATGGAGCCTTCCTTTTTCCTTTGAACCCATTGTTACTTTGATTGCCATTCCCCATGGATTTTTTATTGTCATCATCCCTGGGAGAGTCTCTTCTATTAGGGCACTCTCTTGCATAGTGACCAAACTTATTGCAAGTGTAACATCTTCCCTTCCTTCCTTTGGGTCCCCGCTCTTCCATGGTTTTGATTTCTCGGACCACCATTGTTCCTCTTCTTTGAATGAGCGATGAAGGCAGTAGGTTCACCTCCATTTCCATTAGAGGGATGATCTCTCTCCATCATTCTTGTCTCCTCTTGAGTGCATCTCGTCAATATTTCATCAAAATTAGGAATCACATTATTATTAAGAATAGTGGTATTGATTACATGCAAATCATGGGGGAGACCTCCAAGCACAATGAGAACCATCTCTCGATCAATTATTTCTTCTCCAATAATAGTATATTGTTCCTAATTTCAGTGAGCCTCATAAAATAGGATTGAATGGATTCATCCTTGCCCTTCTTGATATTATTCAATTTATTCTTGAATAAAAGAACTTTATGTTGGAATCACTATTGCCGTTAGACCAAAACCCGCAAGCGTTAGTCTCCGCTACAATCGCCAGAGTTAGGATCCACGAGAGGTGGTTAGTCCATGTCGCGAAACACACGGGGACCGTTGAACCCAATGTCCAACAATCTCCCCCCCAACGTGAGCCAGGTGAGTTTCGAACTCGAGACCTGTTGCTCTGATACCACTTGTTGGAATCACGATTTCCGTTAGACCAAAACCCGCAGGCGTTAGTCTCCGCTACAATCTCCAGAGTTAGGATCCACGAGAGGCCGTTAGTCCATGTCGCGAAACACACGGGGAGCGTTGAACCCAATGTCCAACACTTTATTAGCATTTCTAGCCTTGAACATGCTAACCAATTTATCATACATCTCTTTAGATGTGCTCAGCTCAGAAATGTAAGCAGCTAAGTGCTTATGAATAGAATCCTAGATAATCATCTTTTCTTTGATTTCCCCTTTTCTATATTTCATCTTTGTGGCAGTAGGTGCATTGTAGGAATTTACAGGGTAAGTTCCGTAGTTCAAGAACCAAAGGTCACTGCTCACAAACAGATCACAAATCAGTACACCAGTATAATCACGTGGTTAAAACCCTCAAAGAGGGAAACAGTTCATGCCCTGAGCCAACGCGGCCACTTCAGGGAATTTATTAATATAAAAGAAAACTTACATATGTTTCTCTCATAAACGGTTACCGGACAAATGACCCTCCATGCTCTTTAAATAGATATCATGGACCAATCGGAGGTTAAGCCATGGATCAAGTGTCATTAATACCGACGTGAGAGATAACCATCGGATCACTAAAAATCGTGACCGTCAGATTATAAGTTACAAATTTACATGGTAAAGAAACACGCTTTACCTAACTCTACACTAGACTAAGTTATTCTTAACTTATTTCTTATGTGTCGAAATATCCTAACATGCATTTGATGGAGGCTCGTGAATATTCCCCTGAACATAGTCCATTAAATCTTGATCTTCTAATGCCAAATCCAAGGAAATATTACATGCATGATAATCAGACTTATCAGTCCATTTATCATCAGACTTGAAACTCCTATAGGTTGAGGAGGCCATTGGTCCTTGATAGGATTTCCTCTTCGGTGATTTCTTTTCACACTATCTTGGGCTTGTCTTCACCTCAACTATGATTCCATGTTAAATTTAGATAGACATGGAATGTTCTATGCTTAATGAAAATTTACTTCAATATTTCATAGGCTCGATTCAATTTAGCAGTCACATAAACATGAAAGTAAAATGCTGATAGAACACAATAATAGATCAACAGAAGACAAGCCAATAATATAGATCATATTTTACAATTCTTCTTGTCTAGCAAAGACATAGGTTAGTGTGCATTACGACAGTTAACATGATGCATCAGCCAACAAAGTCTTTCTCAACATCATATCAACCAACCCTCCAAGTGTCACACATAGCCCTCAAACATAGCTCATCAAAAGTCAATGCTGGTCAACAAAAATTCAACGCAGAAAATTCAACGTATAAAGTCAATGCAACATATTTAGGGCTTTGGTCAAAGTCAACGTTCAGCCTTGATTTTTGTGCACAGCAATACGACCTTCAAAAATAAAAATTTCTACAAATTTTGGAGGTCAAAATATCAAGATTTGACCACGGTCAATGCTGTTCAACACACAACAAACAACCCTAAAACCAGTCTGCAGATTTACCGAGATTCAGCTTCGCACGTGTGTAGGAAAGAGGCCTCCAAAGGCTGATCGAACCAATCAGATCACAAGAGAGATTTTGTAATTATTTGATGAGAAAATGATCTCCAAGTCTCTCCAATTTATATCCATTAGTGAGGGTGTGTGACGCATCTATTAGGCTTGTGAGCCTACATTACAAATCTGGCCGACTTTGCATTTGTGTGGAAAAATAAAATCAAAATATATGTTCTGCTCATCCAAACAAGATGATATTTAGAATAATATTGCACCTCTCTAAAAGAGGAATCCAACAAAAATATAATCATCATCATATGAGCAGTGCAACATGGAGTTTGGACCTAATTGCCCAAAATTAGCAGTATGGAATATAGGAGGTCGCTTTGTGGGTCTGCTCTCTGGTATGTCTTAATCAACCTATTGATGTTATCTAATATCAGAGACAAACTATGCCTAGTAGGCAAACTAGCAGAGATTTTATCCAACTCTCATGTGATCTTGTTTGTTAGGCCCTAACACCCTCAATTGTGATACTGGCTATAATTTCATTCCACAGAGGGATCTACACTACACTTTGATCCTCATCTTTACCCTGCCAAGGGTCTTCAAATCATAAACATAATCTAATATACATAACAAAATAGAAGCATAATAGCATATACATTAAATTCAAACATATCAATCGAAGAAAACTTAAAAATTAAAGGCAATTTCAACACATAAACACATAAAGTTTAAATATGTTTTAAAATGCAATATGTATACATGCAACATGTGAAGAAGGTCCATTATCCGTAGCAAGATAATCGACAGAGACAAAAACATTGCCTCTGATACTCTGACTAGTGTCGAAAGGAGGATATATGAGTGGAATAGATGGCTATGTGATCTAACCCGACCATGTATAACAGATCCCCTAACACTTTGACGGGCTGCAATTGGGGGTGTATGGGAGATGACTCTGCAAATTACAAATAATACATATAAACTAATCCAAGAAAAAAATGTTGACATAGAAAGAATGTTGAAAATAAAACCATTTATAAAGTCAAGTAGAATAATCTAGGCTAAAGTCCTAAACTAAATAGGGTGTCTTTTTCGCTAAATTATCAACCAAAGTATTGAGTTCCATGTAAACACAATAAAAAATGTGATCAAATCTAACTTATACTTTTTCCCATTTATAAATAATGCATTTTATTCATAGAGCATAAATATGTAAATATATGTACAAATTTGAAATAAACCTATTTGCAGAACTAATAAAATTTCATGCCAACCAAATACTCCATAAGACAAGTTCTTTTAATGCTTGATTTTGACACGACAAGTTCTTTTAATGCTTGATTTTGACACATGACATGTACTAGGTACAAGCATAGGAAGACAATGTTTCTGGTACGACACACTACATAATGAAACAATATGGTACAAATTATAAAAGAGTCAAAATGCTTATATATTCATTTTAAATGCACTTTTCATCATAGATTTAAGGTATGTATCAATGATGCATTGTTGAAACTTAAACTTATATATATATATATATATATATATATATATATATATATATATATATATATATATATATGTATGTATGTATTGAAATAAAAATATAGGAAGTGTAAGTTACAAAATCATTACTCAACTAATAAATTTAATAAGGGTGGGAACTAAGAGACATATAGTTGTCATACCATTATATTAAATAATTCTCCAAATATGAATAAAGGAAATTTTAAGGAAAATTACAATTTACAGATCAAATCGAGTCTTAAAAATTTGTTGAGAATCACCCATCTTATGTTATTATTAATAGCACATTATGTTAAATAGTTATAAAACTACGTTAAATGTCATATATGCGTGTGAGAGAGTGATATTATAACTATAACTATGTTATATATAATATAGTTATGTTACATGCTATGTTATGTTATACAATTATATATATATATATATATATATATATATATATATATATATATATATATATGTATATATATATATATATATATATATATAATAGTTATAGTTAGGTTATACTTTATACCTTATATATACAGTTAAACGGTTATATATGTGTTTGTGTCTGTGTGTGTGTTATATATAAATTTATGTTTTGTTATATATATATATGTATATATATGGTTAATAAATTTGATTAAATTAAAAAAAAAAACATCTTATATTTTTAATTTAATCAATATTTTACTTAAGTATAATTAATTTGTTTAAAAAAAATACTATATTTATTATTAAAAAATATTTAAAATATAAATTTATTTAAATTTAAAATAAAAAAATGAAATACAATTTCTTATTTGATTTAAAAGAGGTTCGTCATGAACAACGATATTCATTATGTCAATTTAAAGCTCTTAATTTATTTATTATTGGTTATAGTTTAATAGTTTTCTATTTTCAATTTTTTTGGCATATTTTTGGTCAAAGTTGTTGAAAATTTAAAATGCATTTTTAATAACAAAAAAATCTTCTTCTTTTTTTAAATTGATTTCACTAGATCCCTAAAGAAAACTTTAAAATGTAAAATAATTAAAAAATAAAGTTTTTACTATAGAAAATATTTATAATAAACATCCTACCATTACATATACCGTATACAATGAAATTTAAAAAATTAAAAAATTAAAACCAAATTATAGTTTTTTTATGCTTTTCAAGGGTTTTATTGGTGGTTTTCTAAAAAAATTTTGGTCTTCAAGGGTTTTCTTTGTGGTTTTCAAGGTTGTTTTGTGTGGTTTTCATGGTGGTTTTCATTATTATTTTTTGTATTTTTTGTATGCTAGATTTTTTTCAAATTAATTTATTTTATTTTGCAATAAAATAAATAAATAAAAGAGACCAAAATGACAGTAAACCTACCTCAACTTGAGCCTCTGTGTTATTGTCGGGGTTGATGAGTAGCTATATTGAGTTTCTCCATCTCAGTCAAGCTTAGAAATCTTCCATTGAACTCCTTTTCCTCTCGTGATCTGAGCAAAATGAATTGCACAAATCGTAGCTAGGGTTTTTAATAAGAAATAATGCTAAATCGAGCCAAAACGCTTGATCGAGCCATAACTCTCGATCGAGCCTTTAACTCAGGTTATAAAACAACTTTATCAAGGGTTTTTTTAAACGATCAATCGAGTTATTTTTAAGCGCCTCTACAACTCGATTGAGTGCTTAAAAATTGCTCGATCGAGCGCTTAAAATTGCTCGATTGAGCATCCTTTTTCAACAAAACACGCCCTCATTTCACCAAAAATTGAAGCCCAAATCCATGTTATCACCCATAATTTTTTCAAAAGTTGTCGACAATGTCAGTTATTCATAGGGAAACAGAAACTAGCAGCCTTGCATTTGCAACCAGTAGTAGTTGACACTCCTTTTAAATAATGGGGCTTAGATTTCATTGGCAAGTTTAAATAACATTCAAGTAATGGGTACACTTGGATTTTGACTACTAATGATTATTTCACCAAGTGGGTAGAAGTTATACCCACCAAGAGAGCAACTTATAAAGTCGTCATTGACTTCCTAGAAGACAAGATTATAACAAGATTCAGTGTTCCTGCCAGTATTACAACTGATAATGCCAAAGCCTTCAACTAAACAAAATTTTCATCTTTTTGTTTCAAGTATGGTGTTGTCATGTCCCATTCATCAAATTATTGCCCCCTAAGGAAATGGAATAGTAAAGTCCAACAATAAAAATTGGATGATTATCATTATGAAGATAGTAGGAAACAATAAAAGGTCATGGAATAGCAAAATCAAGTATGCATTATGGGTCGACAGGATAACAAATAAAAGAGATATTGTAAAGAGCCCCTTTGATTTAGTATATGATTTGGATGCCACTTTTCCAGTACACTTGAAGCTTTAGTATATCCTCAAAACATGTTGAATCATATGATAAAATTGGGTGAAGTTAGAATGAAGGCATATTATCAGAATTGTAGGAATCAAGATGAAGTAAAGAGGGAATTTTATAAGTATTCTAGGCAAAGGAATTTTCAAATAGGTGAAATAGTACTACTATGGGAAAAAATAAGAGAAAATCTAGGTAAACATGGAAAATATGGAAAGTTTGACAACCTATGGGCAAGGCCTTGTGCCATCTGCGACATGGCTAGTCCAAATCTCATCCAGTTGGACATTGAATTGATGAATCTACCTATGAACGGGAAATTCCTTAAGTTATTCTTTGACAAAAAAAATTAATGCCTAGGGTGAATCCTTTTTAAAATATTTATATTCCTTTCCCTTGTACTTTATTCAACTTCTTCTTTTCAACACTTTCTTACTTTCTTATTACTGTTGGTAGGATAGTTTTTATATAATGCATGTGTACTAATATTTTTTGGCAAGATATTTATGATTTTACAAATTCTAGAGTTCTCGCATTCTTTCCTCTACTAAAGATATAGCACACGTCTCCATATGGAGCCAAATGTTACCTCCCTAGATGTACTAGGAAGGACTTGTAGTGAGCCACCAAGGTTTAACAAGATACTTTTTCAAATTTCAAGTTCGGAAGCCTTACAATATATGTTTTCCCTTTCTTCTAGTTTTCTTCTCTGTGGAATTTTCGTACCCCCATGGGGGGATTGTAATAAATAATGTTAGCGTCATGAACTTAGCTCTGTAGTGTTAGAGAATGCAATAGGGAAGCTATTATATCAATTTATCCTTCATCCTTAATATTTTCTTGTGAACTTGATTTATCTTCTTGTGTTTCTTTATTAGATCTTTTCATCAAACATATATTAAGAGAAAAACAGTAATTAAAATGGACACATAAAGTAGGCTCCAAGTCAGGGAAAAACCCCTCCAAGGGGAGAACCCGGAAAATCCTACTCTTATTATAGAATCTAATTCAAATGAGAAAACCAAGACTCAAACACTAGACCAATTCCTCCTCCAAGCACCAAGTTAGCCCTCCAATAATCGCTTCCAATTAGGCTAGAGATCAACCAAGGAAACAACTATTAATCTTTCTTAAACCAACTTACTTCTTCAACTCTGTCCCCCAACTTCAACCTACAACTTCGATCTACAACTTCAACCCTGTAGCAGCTATAGAAACCATAATTTTGAAACGTGTTATTTCTTCAAGAAGACTTCCTTCAGACAATAGAACATATCCAAAGTCAAACGAGAGTATTTGGCCTTCTAGAAACTAGGATATGCAATTCGGCCTTCTGCAATTTGGACCTACAATTTTTTACATTCCTTGAAGATGTAGAGACCCTAGCCTTCACACATGTGAGAGAGAAAGACCCAAAAACAAATTTTTATTCTTATTCTTGACTTCTCCTATCTTGATTTCCCTTCACTCTAGTTTCTTTCTTGTTCCCAACTACAAAGAGAAATTCTTCTTGAAAGAGATTGAAATGGTGCTAAATGAGCTTGATGTTGCTTCTATTTATACACATCTAAGGATTTCAAATACCCTTCTTTAGGCTGACTTGTTCTTTGAAGTTTATAGGACTTTCTTGACTCAAAATCGATATCTTTTACATGTTACAACTTCCTCAAAAGGGTCTTAGATAAATGATTAAGATTCTTTTCACTCATGACAAACCCTAGAAGCATGAAGAATATGTTTTACCTAGATGACCATCAAAATGGAGCATGAAATCTATGCTCCAAAATAATATTTGTCTTTCTTCTTTTTCTTGTAATATAAAATATACATAATGATTTGAGTACATTGTCAATTGTGAAGAGTGAAGCTAGTTACATTTTCCTACACTCCCTTTTAACTAGGGAGGTATTCATAGTACACAGTTACTCTCAAAATGAAGGGTTCTCATAATAAGAGTCAGATTGGTAAGCCATATTTAAGCATAAACATTATGATAAACATTGTCAACATAGTAAGGACTTAACTTTGACAAGCTCTTTCATATACAAGAGCATAATTCTAAGAGGTTTTACATGAGATACCACACTACCTCTACAAGGCACCTACCCCATCCGGATGTTGACTAGGTATGTCATTTTAGTACTATTCTTATCTTTAATTCCCAATCTTTAAATAATATCAGTCATCTTCAACAACTCTTGTCTTGGATACCTTCATAATCCTCAAAGAGTGTCAGTCCATTTCCTATATTGGATTTTATATCCTCAAGGTAATCATATATGCTTATCCAATCCTCCATCCACCATCCTCTCTCCAAGGCCTTCACTTATACTTACGGTTGTTATTTATGTTCAAGTGCATGACACATGAAGAAGAGAATACAAACGTGATGTCCATCATCATTCCCTCTCAACTAGAGAGTATATCCCCATTCCCTCTTGATTAGGGAATAGATCCTTGCTATTTATTTGACGAGACTCCTTTTCTCCCTCTCAAATATAGAGGAGATCCCTGACTTCCTTCCAATTTGGGAAGTCATTACCACAATATTTATAGCTTGTCTCCATAAATGTATCAACTATCAATTCTTCATAGAGATAGTTGCATGGCTCCCTCTTTATTTTGTATCTCATTATATCAATCTTTCTTTCTTCTTGGGTATCGTGGAGCCATATTCTTGCTTAAAACTCATGACAGGGTGTAGGCCATCATCACATTCCTCTATTCATCATCAATGAAGGTATTATATTGATCCTTTTCAAACTTAAGCTATTAATATCTCCCTCTTAAACATGAAATTGATATTTGTTGATGAACATCAAGTTATCTTCGTCTACTGCTACCTTTCAATCCCAAGGTGATGATGTGAGCACCTTGACCTTTTAATTGCCAAAACCATATACTCAATTCATATGTTCATTGAATTTATTTCAACACCCAAATTTTAACTTGACTCAACTATCACCATGCATTCCTGCGATATCGTACCAGGAAGAAAAACAATATGTTAACTAGATAACCAATATCAAAATATTAAATATCAGACTTACCTTGTCATGATGGCCCTCTCATCGAAGCATCAAATTAATTGAGTTCTTCGAGATCAACATCCTCCAGATGAATCTTTCTCCATGCAATCATTTTAATCAGAGTGTCCATGGATTGAGCCTCATTATGTAATATTCCCAAATGGGGAAGAAACAATATATGAACACAAAACTAGAAATAACAGTGATAAATCAACACATAACATGTAAGAAGATTATATAGCCATCATATTAAGATCAGAGCAGCAAAATGTATACAGGTTCTTGAGGAAATAGTCACTCAAGTTAGGCAAAACAAGCCTCAAGGGTACATGTACATGAAATATGAAATCACTGCTACAGAAATAATGCCCAAGGTTATGACAACGTAGTTTTATTAGATATAACTATTGTTGGAAAATTTTAGTACATAGATCTACAAATGTATGGCTCATAAAGTGCCAGGAGTAAATATCTAAGCTCCCAAACACATTTTCAAGACAACCCGGGAAGGATTTCCGGAAATATACAAAAATACCAAAATGCCAGAATGCAGGCCTAGGGCTGAATAGCAGCTGCAACTCAATAACTGGATGGATATGGCTGAATATGATGTCTAAATGAATATATATCCTCCAATATATCTTTCAATTGAAAGGCTGATCCCAACACTGAAGATCTCACCCTCCAAATCAAACACTGAAACCCCCACTGCAAATGCTCACTGAAATAACGCAATCAAAGAGGGAAACTGCACTGTAGATGATGGGAAGCATGTTGGCCTAGTGCCAAAATGTGAAATATGCTCAGGAATCCTCCTGGCTAATCTCCTAAGACTAGGAATCCTTCCTCTTATGAAAAAATAGCTCCAGAAGCGGGTTTCTCAACCCTCCACTACAACACCCTGCAACACAACACAATACTCTACAGAAACTGCGTTGTAGCTAAATATTGAAGCTTGGCCTTAAGCCTGATAGTGGAAAGGAAGTGCAATACTCCCCTAAGAAGCCTCTCAAGAAAGGAGATGGTATTCCTACTCAGGAACACCTGGTGCTAAACAACACAAAAATCTCAACTAAACAGCTCAAGAATGCACAATAGTCATGCAAACCATAAAATCAATAATCAATAACATGCCTCACTATGGTTGCCTTGCCCTCCTTATAAACAAATTTGAGCCTTCTCACCTTGGGTCCCACTCATTAGGGTTTCCACCATCATGGAATCTTCATCCAATTCACACTATGTTGTCTCTATTGATGATCCACTCCTCCCATACCAGTGTTGTTGACTTGGTCAAACTTGACCTTGTCCACATGCATTAGCCCCTGTTCACACATGAGGGTGCTTTATCCAATTATGAATATGATCCCTTTTCACATTAAGAGGGAATTTATGACTATTTGAAATATTTATGGGCCCCCCTACACATTTATTCATCTAACTACATGCCAAGAGAAAACATTAACATTCCAATTAGCTGCATGCTAATTTAGGAATATTACAGATTACCAATCTATAATATCTTCCTTGGAGTAGTCATTTTTAACTCCCTTACTTTCTTCTGGAGATTATACGTGATTTTTATAAACCTTGTTATATTTATTCCATCTAGTATTGTGAGAGAGTCTTTATCTCCATCCATTTCACATCATGTCAAATTTATATGTTCAAGTACCATGTAGCCATATGGAAGACTTATTGAGCACGTTGACATAACTAACTCTTCCTTCATGATTCTTGTAGATATGAACCATACTGTATAGAAGAGTTACTTAAAGTATGCATACCTTTTCTTTTCTTACAATCATCTAGCCATTCCTTCTTTCTTCTTGTACTTGATGAAGATAGGTTTCTTTTCCCAAGAAATACCTACAGCTTTGACTATTTGCATTACTTCATCCTTTAAGAGTATGTTTCCATACTAAATGGAATATATGCCATTCATAATGTGTTAGGTCCCTATATTACTAATGTAGTCCCTTATTGTTGTCAGTGTAGCCCCCTTATTGTCATTGTTGTACCCCTGTAACCCCCATATTGTTATTATTGTGTCCTTACATTATTATTGTTAGGTCAGCTAGGATTATACAGTGACCCCGTGGACTCCTATATATAGAAAGGAGGTTTTTTCATTTGTATCATCTAAGAATTGTTCATTTATGTATAAAGGAGGTTTTCCCCTCAAAGTGGCTTATTTCTAAGGTGATGATATCTATTTCCTTCTATTTTTGGAGCTGGTTTCATAACATTTGGTATCAAAGCTTTAGATTCTAGGGTTTTGATGCTCCAAACAGGTCATCGCAGCAGTTTCTCGATAAATTTTTTTATACCAAGGTTCAGAAGTTGAAATTTTTCTCATGAGAAACCAAAATCTTGAGGAACTTCGAGTAAAAATTCCAGATCTTGGTTCGCAATATTTTCAGAGATAGGATCTGTGGAAGTTAGAGTTTTGCAGGCTCCCAAATTTCATCTAAAAGAGGTGACCTTGGGAAACTCGTCATAACTCTCTCTTTGAGCATCGAATTGGAATTCTGTAAAAAGTGGCCAAAATCACACAAACATTAGTTTTTTGTATATCAATTTCAAAGCCGAAGGAGGAAACAGTGACACGTGGCACACCGTACATGTTTGCTCTACTAAACCATTCCATAATTAGGTCATTGTGGGAGATTGGGCATAACTTTGCCTTGAAGCATCCAAATCAAGTCAGACCTATACCATTAGAAAGAAGATTCAGGGGGCTACTAAATGACCAAATTTTAAATATTGAAGATCCAAAATCACGGAGATAATTCAGTTTCAATATCGATCTTTTCAAAAGCGAGAAAAAGGTGTGTATTATTTTTTCAAATTGCATAAGTCTTGTTTGAAAAACCATTTTGAAGTGATTCCAAGGGCATATTGAAGCATAGATATCAATATTGGGTTCTCAAATGCCCCCTAAAAATAATTCAATGCCCATTAAGCCGTCAGAATACTCTACTATGACTCACGAAGATGAAGAAGTGCAACATGATATAGCAAAATTAGAAGAGCAAGTGAACCAAATTTTTCTCTCGCAAAGAGAAACAAAAAATGAAATGGAAGTTTTGAAGAAAGGCGTGGAAGCTAAGATGAATGGTTTGAAGAAGGGCATGGAAGCTAGAATGGATGGTTTTAATAATGGCATGGAAGACATGGAAGCTAAGATCAATGGTATAGAAGAAAAAATGAAAGACGACATGGAAGATATGAATAATGATCTAAAAGAAGACATGGAAGGTTTGACAAAGTTGATACAAGAAATTATCCCTAATGGCGAAAATATAGTAGAGGAAACTCATGATGAGAAAAAAATAAATGTTAATCGTGATTTCATAAACTCTGATTTTGGATTAAAGACCCACCATATTCCAAAGATCGATATGAGGAAGTTTGATGGCAAGGATCTTGTAACATGGATACTACAGATGGAGAAATATTTTGATCTCAATAATTTGCAAAACACACAAAAGGTATGCATTACAAATTTATATTTAGAAAAAAAATACATTTGTATAGAAAGAACAACGAGGCGTAATTGCACAATTATGCTCACTATAAGTTCCAACATCAAAATCATCTATTTCTCCATATCTCCAAAAAGTCTTGGACAATCATTCCAAGGTGTTTGAAACTCCCAAAGGACTCCCACCTATTAATAATCATGATCATGCTATTCATTTGATTCCAAGAAGTGTTCCTCCAAACATCAGGCCTTACAGATATCTTTATGTCCAAAAGAGCGAAATTGAATGTATGATTTCAGAAATATTAGAGGTTGGTATAATTCAACCTAGTCAAATTTCTCTCTGCTCTAGTAGTATTGGTGCACAAGAAGGATGGATCATGACGCATGTGTCCGGATTATAGGGAACTCAATAAGCTCACTATTGAAGATAAATTTCTCATTCCCATGATTGACCAATTATTGGATGAATTACATGGAGAAATTTATTTTACCAAGTTGGATCTTTGTTCAGGATATCATCAAATTAGAATGAAAACTGAAGATATTCAAAAAACAACATTTCAAACTCATGAGGGTCATTATGAATTTTTGATCATGCATTTTGGCCTTACCAATTCACCTTCTACATTTCAAGGGTTGATGAATTCCATTTTCAAACCCTTCCTTAGAAAATTTGTGTTAGTATTTTTTTATGATATACTGATCTACAACATGTCTTGGAAGGATCATGTTCAACATGTTGACAGGGTGCTCAAACTATTGGAAGAGAAACAATTATATGCAAAAACCTCCAAATGTTTCTTTGTAGTACAAGAGGTGGAACATCTGGGTCATATTGTATCTCACGAGGGTGTCAAGGTAGACCCTAACAAAATTAAAGCCATTAAGGAATGGAAAGACCCCACAACCATAAAGCAATTTTGAGGATTTCTCGGGTTAACAAGGTATTATCGCAAGTTTGTTAAGAATTATGGGAGTATAGCAGCACCTCTAACAACATTATTGAAGAAAGATGCATTTTCATGGACTCCTAAAGCAACTAAGTCCTTTGAGCATATTAAATAGGTAATGTGCCTAGCACTGGTATTAGCTATGCCAGACTTCACAAAAACCTTTATTATGGAATGTGATGCCTCGGGAAATGGAATTGGTGTGGTTTTAATGCAAGAAGGAAGACCCATTTCTTTTGAAATTCATCTAATCAAAGGAAAGTATTTACAGGAAGCTATTTATGAGAAGGAAATGTTGGCAATACTACATGCACTAAAGAAATGGTGAGCTTAACTAATGGCAAGACACTTCAAGGTAAAAACTGATCATGATAGTCTTAAACACTTTTTGGAAAAAATACTATCTTCAGAAGATCAGCAAAAATGGGTCACAAAGATATTGGGTTATGACTTTGAAATCATCTACAAAAAAGAGAAGCTAAATTTTGTTGTAGATTCACTCTCAAGAAAGGATGAAGAGGTGGAATCATTGCTTTTTTTCCATTTAGATTATCCAACCAGATTGGATAACCAAAGTAAGGGATGAATTGAAGAAGAAAAAATAAGTGTGGACACTTATTCAAAAGTTGCAACAATATCCTAGTACATATGATATATTTAATTGTAAAAATGATTCCTTATGGTACAAAGATTGCTTATATCTTTGTAATAATTCCCAACTAAAAAAAAATATTATTTTGGAATTGCACACATCTCCCTTAGGAGGACACTCAAGATTTTTAAAAACTTACCATGGGGTGAAGAAAGAATTTTTTTGGGATGGCATTAAATCTGATATTCACAAGTTTGTGGCGGAATGTTTGGTTTGCTAGGAAAATAAAGTTGAGACAATTAATACCACTGATCTTCTAAAGCCTTTATCCATTCCAAGTCAACATTGGGAGGATATTTCAATGGATTTTATCATAGGTTTACCTAAGTCTAAAGGAAATATTGTCATCATGGTGGTAGTTGATAGACTTACCAAGTATGCACACTTTCTCATCCATTTAAAGCAATTACAGTTGTTATTTCATTTATGGAAACAATTCAAAAGCTACATGGAAACCCAAATATTATTGTAAGCGACAGAAATCCCATTTTTACAGAAATATTTGGATGGAATTATTTTCTTGTTTGGGTACTCAACTAGCTCATAGCTCATCTTATCATCCTCAATTTGATGGGAAAATAGAGATAGTGAAAAAATGTTTGGAAGGATTTCTTCGTTGTTTTGTATATGATAAACAAACACAATGGGTCAGCTGGTTACCTTTGGCTGAATGGTGGTATAACACTTCCTTCCATACTGCAGCAAAAATGAACCCATTTATGGCACTTTATAGATATCATCCATCATCCATCACATCATCTTTAAGATAAAATTCTAAAGTTCAAGCAGTGGAAGATCACATCAAGCATCAACGACGATAACCTAAATTTGGCACAAAATCGAATGAAATAACAGGCATATAAACATTGTAGCAAGAGAATTTTTAATGTAGGATATTGGGTATTTTTATTGTTACAACCATACAAACAAATGTCCCTCAAGTAAGCTAAGAATGATAATAAATTATTGCCCAAGTAGTATGGTCCTGTTAATTTGGGAAACTAGGTCCAAAATCCATGTTGTACTACTCAGTTGATGATGCCAATATTTTTATTGGATTCCTCTTTCGGAGAGGTGCAAGATCGATCTAAAGTTCATCGTGATCGGATGAGTAGAACATTTATTTGAATTTATTCCACATTTTCAAGGTTGGCCAGATTTATCCCACATGCCTAAGAGATGTGTCACACACCCCCACAGATGGATATATATATTGGAGACTTGGAGATCATTTCATCACACACATTTTATGGAGGACTCTCTTCTCTCATGGATGGTGCAGCGTTAGGGCTTCCTTTGGTGCAGCATCTTGGTGCAGCACCTTGATGCAGCATTTTGATGGTACGTCTAGGGGTTGTGTGACACATTTGGTTGGCTGACCTAATGTAGACTTTGTTGGTTGAAGAATCCTATTGATTGTCGTAACGCCACCATTCTTCATCTCTGTTTTTATTGGCTTGTCTTCCATCAATATATCGGTATGTTCTATCAGCATATTACTTGCATGTGATTGCTATTTGGGCCCTAAAAGTTTAAAGTAAATTTGCATCTTGCATAGAACATCTTTAGAAATTAACATGGCATCAGAGCTAAGGAGAAGACAAAGCCTAACTTGTGTTGAGAGCAATCACTCACCCTTGAGAAAGACTCGTTAGAGAGGAGAAATTATTTGCCTTAGCCACAACGAGGAAAGACAAGACATCGTGGATTTTTAAGGTCTACTTCAAGGTTACTTGATGACCGAATTACTGTGAGGGGAGGTCGAGGCAGCTCCCTAGAGAGCCGAGTCAATAAAAGGTTGTTTCAGCCTACGTAGAAGTGTCTTGGGTGCAAGGAATGGCAGTGTATGCTACTGTAGGTGGGCCACAATCCCTACCTCATATTTGGAGGGCAGTGTGGAGTTTTTTAGAGGTTTTCTATGCCCAGGATGACAGTCAAGGGTGCCATCACTTCTCCAAGACTAGGCTGCAGTTGAGGGTCTATTTTATGTTGTTTTGGTTGTCTGTTTGGGACGTAGGGGTAGCTAAAGCTACCGCAGCTTGTGGAGATTTGTTTGGAGGTAAGAGAAGGCTAGAAAGTCTCCTCCAACTCATTCGCAGTCATCACTAGGAGGTCGCAACTCAAACAGGGCCTTCTTCCATGATTTTGAGGTCAGCTTGTTTTGCTGCTAGGGACAGCCACTTGTAGGATGCCTTGTGTGGATATCAATGGCTTGTTTGGGATTCGTTTTGTTTTTTTTTATGAGCTGAGTTCTTGAATCAAGAGGCTGAGGTTGCTTGGAGGAAGTCTGATCTTATGCAATCTGTGTTTCAGGGAAATTCTGTGATAAACCCTTAGTTAAACTGAGGGGAGGGGGGTGAATCAGTTTAATACATTCATGGACATTTAAAACTTTTTCATTCAACTCATTTACACCTTCATTCATATGTAGATTAATACATAATGGATAAACAAACATAATGTGTGGACAACAAGTAATTAAACATATTAAAACATCACATCAACACTTAATCATCAAGCACATAGACAATAGATATAAGTGGAAACCCATAAGGGAGAAAATCACATCTTTCTTATTGTTGTGATGAAAAGGCAAGCTCCAAATCCCTCTCACAACTGCTTTTTTGTATGCTCCAACCTACATGAGACTACTACCTCAAATTCTGCAAGTTATAACTTGCAAGGAAGCTCCAACTCCCATCTATTTTCTGCAGGCTACAACCCATAGGAGGCTCCTACCTCGACCAGCTCCAACTGGACATCTATCAAGATAAAACTTCATACGGAAGCACCAACTTCCTCACACTACAATAAAATCATATGCTGATTTACCTAGATATCAGCTATGTTTTACTACTTCTTCACTGCTACCCTTCCAGCCTTCAAATCTACTTCATATCAGCTATGGATCTGCACAACATCTCTATCTTCTCTCTCTCATTCTTCCACTCTCTAACCTCCCTATGCATATTACAATAACATTATTTATATAGATAACTTAATGGATGTTTGTATTCTCTATGAGAATATGAAGTGAACAGGCATGACTCTTTGCCTTTCACCCACTCATTTCCTCATCCGCATATTCCAAATGTTACTAAAATATACACATTCACTTCAGTATCAAATGGAGTTTTTCTTTCCCTTCGAGACTTGCCTTTGCATCAAAAACAATATAAAATAATCAATGAATTTGTATTTATAGTTACAATAATATTTCAATTTAGTCCTTTCAACTTCTCACTTTTTTGTGCATTTTGTCTTCTCAGCCTGTTGTCCCTTTGTCTTCTATGCCTACTGTTATATTTCTAACTGTACTACAGCATTAGTGTCTTAGCCCGACTTGACCCATGCCTTTATGTTTTACACCACCTCTAACTATTGCATATCTTACCTGCAGCGTGTTGGAAATACTAAGAGCGGGGTGAATCAATATTTCTTTCAATTAGAGCATTAGTTAATATTCAATTATTATCAGTGTTTGTACAATGATAGCAGCAAATAAGAGGAACACAAATGCACACAATTTTTAAGGTGGAAACCCACTCCGGGACAAAAACCACTTAATGCTTTTCTAATAATTCTTTTCAACTCCAATTGAAAATAAAGCTCCAACTTCCTAGAATCTAGAAAAGCATTATTCTCCAGCTCCCACTAGATGGACGCTCCAATGCCCGAGATTCTTCAGTATTCACTGAACAGATGTGTTATTTCCTAAATCTACCTCAGGCTGAAAGAAGGAAGAGTCTAGGGTAACATCAAACCACACTCAGTCTAGTAGCTAGCCCTACCAGATCAGGAGAGGGCTCTCTCCGGGTCAATCTCGGCAAAAAATAATCAATGGGGCTTGAGATGACTTGAAATAAAAGATAATTTAAGGCTAGGTATATATGTAAAAGGGTTTGATTTGATTTTGGGGATTTTTGTTGGAATAAAAGGGAAAGGAAATTTTTGGGTCCGGGAAATGATCAGTTTTGCAGAGGGCTGAATGGGGCAAGGAAAGAAATTGTTTTGATGCTTTGAAATTGAATAAAATGGATAGATTAGACAGGTGAGGAGTTGAAGAGGGCAAGAGGCTTTCAGGAATCCTCTTCAGACAGTTGAAAACATAGAAAATTAAACAAAATTTCAAGGTAGATCACTGCAAATCTAATGAATTCCACCTTTAATACTTGTTTGTTTAACTTAAGAATAAAGGATAAGGGAAATGATACACATGAAACATTAGTAAACTTACAATCACAAAGAGAAACACAACATCAAAACATAGAGCCACATGGATCCCAAAGAGTGCTGCAAACCCTGGTCTATTCCTTTGCCAAAATGCAAAGATGAAATGTACAATGAAGCTCAAAGCAATCCCAAATGTCCAACCTATACTAATAACTGAAAAATTACAAGATATAGACCACACTAACTCATTCCTAGCCTCTAGGGGTCGAGCTCACCATTCTAGGAGTTGTTTCAACAAGATCTAAACTAAGAACTGGAAAATAGGCAATGAAACAGCTTGCCTCTATAAGATAGGAAACTGATTCATTCAGTTACATTTCACTTTTTGGTGAATGAATCTACTTGGATGAGTAAAAATGTGCCAAAATTACATCAAATTTATGAAATTACATCAATTTACATCAAGAGTTACATGAAAAAGTCAAACTAGCCAAAACTAGGCGAAAATCTGAGCTGCTGAGTGAAAAATAGGCCAAATTTCCCAATGCGCCGCGCCTGAAATCTCTATGCGTAGCGCAAATTTGAGGCTGATTTTGAGGGCCTTCCCGAAGTCAAAATTGAACGTAGGATAGCTCGTTGGAAATATCTGCCTGTCTACTTTCCAACCCAAGTGGAATTTCTGAATTTTGTTTCCATTTACCCCTCCAAAAATCAAATCTCCCAACACTGCTTCCTGTGTGTCCAAAAAGTGGCAGAAAGGTCATTTTTAGAGTGTTTTTGACCCTTTAGGCCACCCAAAACTTGTCAAAATCCTTAGGTAATGGGTAGGCATGTATAAAGTTTCATGAAAAATCTATAAATGCAAAGTTTTCTTCAATAGGAGCTTCCAATTATAAGCGCGCGGCAAGTGGCGCTACGCGTCGGGCATGAAAATCTGTGTTTAGGCCAAAAAAATCAAAATTGACAAAAATTTTCCCAAATTCCTTGAAATTTGGGCAGAATGTCCACCATCAAGCACTATGCTGGGCCAAAGAAGCTTCGGCCAAAATTTGGAGTCTATCATGCCTTTTGCGACGCTTTAGTGCCCTCTTTAACTTTGCCAAAGAACTCGACTGCGCTCTCTTGCAAACATTATTTTCTGCTACTTCAATAATGGTTCTTCTTTGATGTGCCTTGGCATGTTCTTTTCCTTGTTTGCCTCTCCAACAGCTTCTATAAATGAATATTGACCTCTCAAGCCAAGTCTCTCGCGATCATAGGATATATCGGTATCTCTATTTCCACAGAGAATTTTCAAGGTCTCACACTGTATGAGAATTTTATTGTTCTTGACTGGATTGCCAAGAGTGGAGGTAATATGGGAGGGAATATGAGAACAGAGATAATGGAATAACACTTTTATCATGTGAAATTTTCCTTTGAAAAACTGACGTATAAGTTTAGGACAAGGGACGCCCACTGACTTCTTGGGATAAACTTTGGATTTGAGGGAAATTCACAACTGGTATGGGGAAAATGGGAATAGGATAGGGATAATTGAATTTAGGGATGTAAGGTGAAATAGGAAAAGGTGACTATGGTGAGCAAATGAACAGTGAGGAGATGGAAAAAACAAGGTGGGGAATGGAAGAGTTTGACACAAAAATTAGAATGAGAATGGGAGAGAAATGACTGACTTTAGGAATGTAAGGGGATAGGGGATGAGCTGCTATGATAAGATAACAGTGAGGGGGTGGAAAAAACAAGGTGGAGAATGGAAGTGTTTGGCACAAAACAAGTTTTAAAACCCTAGGAGCAATCTTAAAACAAGAGAATAGGGTTTTGAGTTTTTGTATTCAAATCTTCATAATCAATCTCATAATCAACACCAAATACTTTTTCATGAGAAATGGAGTGATTGCATGGACTTACTTGGACCAAGAGAAACCAGGCAAATTTGATGAGTTGGAAGAAATAGCAATGAAGTTGTTTTCTGCCATGTGCGTCGCGCAACAACCCAATGAGTTACTTTTCAAGAGGCTTGGAGGCCCTCCGGTGTCCAAAATTGCACGTTGGATAGCTTTGTTGGAAACAATATTGAGTCTGACTTCCAACCTAATTGTAATTTTTCAATTTGACTATTTTTCCTTGTCAAAAATCGAATTCCCCAAGACTGCTCGGGTGCCTGAGCAGAATGAGGCCGCCATGCGCAGTGGCCGTTGCGCTCAACTTTTGAAGGTCTTTCTCAACTCCAAATTGAGCTCATGATAGCTCATTGGAAAGATATTTATGTTTAGTTATCATTTGACTCATCAAGCAAGTCATTTGGCCAAAAAATCTAGGGGAAAACTTGATTTTCCCAAGGTCACTTCAGAGGTGCATCAATTCTCCTGAGGCAACAATATTTTTGACACTTCTCTAAAACCATGACACCTGTGTAAAAAGTGAAGGAGTTTTTTCTTCCTTGGCATATTTTGAACAAAAATATCTCTTATTTTTCCTAAATTCATATTTTATTTCTCGGAAACATCATTGGAGTAAAACCTATCCCAATGTGTGGAACAAGGGATTTGTTGAAATGAAGCGAAATGAAGGGGATAAGGGGCTTCTAAATTCTTAAGAAAATTTTGGGAAGTAGGGAGGGATGTTAGGAAGTAGGAGAAAGTGGAATTTCAGCAATTGAGTGAGGGGAAGGGGTCCAAAAGGGAAAAACACAGGCCTAGACTAGAAAATTGCCAAGTTGTAGCAAGAAACTAGGGTTTGTGCAAAAATGAGGAATTTGGGGGATCTCAGTGATGGGAAGTGTTTAATAAGGTACATTAAGGATAGGGGAAGGTGTATGAACATCAGGATACAAGTTTTGCTGATCATTTGACCATCCAAGAGAAATTACCTTCAAAAGCCTACGAGAGGGAAATGAACCTTACCTAAGTACAACTGAAGCATGAACAAGGTGTAAAATGACCCAGTGGAACTTGACATGATGATGAAAACCCTCTGAATGATGGTACACTCAACTGAATGGTGACATGGACCGACATTTGGACAACTTTGAAAGGAGTGTTAGCAAACTCTAGACCTAATACCTAGTGACCAAATTTTACTTGAAAACTCACTGAAATGACAAAATTTGACCTTGACATATTAAAATCACTTTGTAAGAGAATGTTTGATCACTGGAGGAACGCTGCAAAGACTAACACTAACATTGGCTCCTATGGGGATGGTAGCTCCTTGGAGGTGCCAAGAACTACAGATCTTTGGAAAGCAGACAGTGCCTTCATCCATTGGGCAATGGAGTCAAAAACTCAAGCTGAAATGCATGACTGAAAACTGATGACTTGAAAACACAAATTGACTCTCACTCAACTAAAAACTGACTCGATACTTAAACACAACCAAAAAACTGGAAAATATGCTCAATATGAAGCTTATTCATCAAAACCTACTCTAACAATTTCATTCATCACCTGATCAAGTGAAATGAAACAACCAATGCAACCAGGTAAGTATTCTAGCTGCTATTTGAATTCTCTGCAAGTGCTCATTTATGAACAACAGGAGAGAACTACTGAAAGGCAACTCCCATAAACACTTGTGAACAGATCCGTTGAATACTATGGATTCTCTATCCGCCTCCAAAAGCATTGCATAAGGATCTTGAAGTTCATGCACACTGGGACTTAGCTCATCCAATGGATTACTTCTTTTCTCCTCATACCACGAATGCAAACTTTGTTTTGAGCTTTATGACGAGACTCCTGCTAAAAATGAAAAAGAGGCCGGCTGCCAGATCTATTTTATATCAGCACACATTTCAAGCTTACATATAGTCAATGGAAAAAGGCTTTGACTGCAAACATCATCCAACACATCAGCTACTGGATCATGAAAAACTTGAAAAGACTGTTGCAACCCATTTTCTATTAGTTCCAATGAGATTACATGATTTCCTACGTGATGCTCATTTGAAGATTTACTATGCAATTTACCCTTCAAAAACTGAAATGATTCAAAACAAAATGATACGGAATCATCTTGTATCATTTGATCATATGTGCCAGCTTCTAAATATTCATCTGCAACTTGACAATCAATGGCATTCGGGGGCTGCAAATCTAGATATGAGAAGTCTTGAACAAGGTTTTCATTGCCCTCAAGATGATCCAGATCAAGACTTGTTGACAGTTGATTTCGGATTGCATGAAAGTTGTCTCTGATGAACTGAAATGAGTCAAAACAAAAAGGCAAAGATCCTTCAATTACTTGAAAATTTGTTGCACTTTCCTTGTCACTATCATAGCTTATATGCATCAGTTGATCACTGTACTCGAGCTGCTGAAAGTGAACTTCCTCCTTCCACGAACTAGCTGTTGATTTGTCTGCAAGATTAGCTTCTGTTTGGAGAACATAATCATCACCATACTGATCAAACTGAGGCAAATCATCAGTATAAAACACATCATCAAGCATACATGTCATATCAACAGATCTCTCTTCTCCAAGATGATCTACAAAACAATCATTATCAGATATATGACAACTGGGATAAGAAACAAAATTTTTTGGATCAGCAACTTGTTCTTCTTCAATCATCGAGCCATGGGCTTGAACATTATACTCATTCCTTGTGGTGATATTTTGCATCACCTCTTCCACTGCACTTACCAACATGTCAAGATTTACCTCTAGAGATGTCAATTTCTTTGGATCTATGTTTTTCATCTCTTCTTCCTTCAACCTTGCCCTTCGGATCAGCAAATGAGCCTCTACATCTACTGCACTGTTCTGCATCTCTTCAAGTGTTGCAAGATTATTTTCTCTCAGCTAAAACTCCATTTTCGGATCAAAGGCACCCGGGTAGTGCAAGAGAGCAGATCCAGGAGGAGGTCTTATATCAACTGGCATCGTAAAATATACTTTGTTAAATTTGGCATAAAATTGTTGTACTGTCTCCCGTGGTAGTCTTTTCAGCTGGTTATACTCTTCTATAATCAAGAAAGGGTTCTGTCTGATCACCCACCTGTCAACGAAAACTTTGACAAACTGTTGGAAATCTAAGATGCTCGCATCAGGCAGGGTTTTGAACCAACTCTTGACTTGGCCTTGAAAAGAAAGAGAAAAAAGCCTAATACTGACATCCTCTTCATCAACTTCAAAAAGGTTAAGAA
Source organism: Pinus albicaulis (assembly GCA_034641835.2). Classification (NCBI taxonomy): domain Eukaryota; kingdom Viridiplantae; phylum Streptophyta; class Pinopsida; order Pinales; family Pinaceae; genus Pinus; species Pinus albicaulis. The sequence goes on along the minus strand of CM076579.1, from coordinate 1,205,248,697 downwards.
AAGACTCAAAATTCAGAACATGTCTCTCAACAGTGATGCTTTCGCGTTCACCATCAAATCTTGGTAATATAGGTCATGATTTTTAGGGAAATCATGGGATATAGAAGGTAAAATCAGAGGCTTGTATCGATCTGGAATTTTACAAGGTATAGGGGTATGTACAGAAGGTATAAAATCAATCTTGGTCTCTTGAGGTTCATCAATTTGAAGATGGTCATCACAAGATTCGGAAGAAAGGACTTGATCAAGCTCAAAAGCATGCAAATCTTTGGTATTTACAGACTTCAAATGGAAGGAATCAACTGCAGGCCGAGGGTCTTTTCTCAAATACAATATACTTTGCAAAGCCTCCTTAACATTCTCGGGAAAAGAGAAGAAATAATTTATGACAAAGAACAAAATGTCTTGGATGAAATTCCAACTTGAATACCTGATCTTTCCATATTGTCCTTTCATGTTTCTGCTAATCAGGTTCATCCTCCAGTGGAGTCCTTGGATCTTATCTCGAAACTGATTTAGAGTCACTAGGTGAATGACTTCAGCCTTGCGATGTCTGATCGTTGCCCACCATCAACAATCAGATCTGAACTTGATTACATTTTACTGAGGAAATCAAATGTTCAGTTCATAAACTAGACCGGAGATTGACTGAAGCAGCATTCATCTACTTTCGCTAATGCAAAGCAAGAGTGTTTCAAAGCCTACCTGGCTAACTTTAGGCTCCGTCTGTAGTTTATAAAGAAAACAACAAACTTTCTATCCCCAGTATGGTCGCCACTATGTTATTGCCTAAATCTACCTCAGGCTGAAAGAAGGCAGAGTCTAGGGTAACATCAAACCACGCTCAGTTTGGTAGCTAGCCCTACCAGATCAGGAGAGGGCTCTCTCCGGGTCAATCTCAGCAAAAAATAATCAATGGGGCTTGATATGACTTGAAATAAAAGCTAATTTTAGGCTAGGTATATATGTAAAAGGGTTTGATTTGACTTTGGGGATTTTTGTTGGAATCAAAGGGAAAGGCAACTTTTGGGTCCGGGAAATGATCAGTTTTGCAGAGGGTTGAATGGGGCAAGGAAAGAAATTGTTTTGATGCTTCAAAATTGAATAAAATGGATAGATAAGACGAGTGAGGAGTTGAAGAGGGCAAGAGGCTTTCAGGAATCCTCTTCAGACAGTTGAAAACATAGAAAATTAAACAAAATTTCAAGGTAGAGCACTGCAAATCTAATGAATTCCACCTTTAATACTTGTTTGTTTAACTTAAGAAGAAAGGAGAAGGGAAATGATACACATAAAACATCAGTAAAATTACAATCACAAAGAGAAACACACCATCAAAACATAGAGCCACATGGATCCCAAAGAGTGCTGCAAACCTTGGTCTATTCCTTTGCCAAAATGCAGAGATGAAATGTACAATGAAGCTCAAAGCAATCCCAAATGTCCAACCTATGCTAATGACTGAAAAATTACAAGATATAGACCAAACTAACTCATCCCCAGCCTCTAGGGGTTGAGCTCACCATTCTAGGAGTTGTTTCAACAAGATCTAAACTAAGAACTGGAAAATAGGCAATGAAACAGCTTGCCTCTATAAGATAGGAAATTGATTCATTCAGTTACATTTCACTCTTTGGTGAATGAATCTACTTGGATGAGTAAAAATGTGCTAAAATTACATCAAAGTTATGAAATTACATCAAGTTACATCAAGAGTTACATGAAAAATTCAAACTAGCCAAAACTAGGCGAAAATTTGAGCTGCTGAGTGAAAAATAGGCCAAATTTCCCAATGCACCGCGCTTGAAATCTCTATGCGTAGCGCCACTTTGAGTCTGATTTTGAGGGCCTTCTCGAAGTCCAAATTGAGCACAAGATAGCTCGTTGGAAAGCTCTGCCTGTCTACTTTCCAACCTAAGTGAAATTTTTGAATTTGGTTGCCATTTGCCCCTCCAAAAATCAAATCTTACAACACTGCTTCCTGTGTGTCCAAAAAGTGGCAGAAAGGTCATTTTTAGGGTGTTTTTGACCCTTTAGGAAACCCAAAACTTGTCAAAATCCTTAGGTAATGGGTAGGCATGCATAAATTTTCATGAAAAATCTAGAAATGAAAAGTTTTCTTCAAGAGGAGCTGCCAATTATAAGCGCGCGCCAAGTGGCACTATGCATCGGGCAGGAAAATCTGTGTTTAGGCCAAAAAAATCAAAATTGACAAAAATTTTCCCAAATTCCTTGAAATTTCGGCTGAATGTCCACCATCAAGCACTATGCTGGGCCAAAAAAGCTTGGCCAAAATTTGGAGTCTATCATGCCTTTTGCGACGCTTTAGTGCCCTCTTTAACTTTGCCTTCAGGAACTTGATTCGCGCCTTGCAAACATGATTTCGCGCCCAATAATGGTTCTTCATGTGCCTTAACATGTTCTTTTCCTTGTTTGCCTTCTCCAACAGCTCCTCCAAATGAATATTGACCCTCTCAAGCCAAGTCTCTCGATCGTAGGATATATCGGTATCTGTCTCCATGAGAATTTACAAGGTCTGTGTTGTCTTGTATGAGAATTTTGGTGTCTTTGATTGGATTTCCAAATATGAGGTAATATGGGAGGGAATATGGAGGAATAGGATAATGGGAATAATGAACTTTTATCAAGTGAAATTTTCCTTTTGAAAACTCTAATTTGATAAGTTTAGGGAAAAGGGACAGCCACTTGACTTCTTGGGATAAACTTGGGATTTGAGGGAAATTCACAAATGGTATGGGGACAATGGGAATAGGATAGGGATAATTGACTTTAGGGATGTAAGGTGAAATAGGAAAAGGGGACAGTGGTGAGCAAATGAACAGTGAGGAGATGGAAAAAACAAGGTGGGGAATGGAAGAGTTTGACACAAAAATGAGAATGAGAATGGCAGAGAAATGATTGACTTTAGGAATGTAAGGGGATAGGGGATGAGCTGCTATGATAAGATAACAATGAGGGGGTGGAAAAAACAAGGTGGAGAATGGAAGTGTTTGGCACAAAACAAGTTTTAAAACCCTAGGAGCAATATTAAAACAAGAGAATAGGGTTTTGAGTTTTTGTATTCAAATATTCATAATCAATCTCATAATCAACACCAAATACTTGTTCATGAGAAATGGAGTGATTGCATGGACTTACTTGGACCAAGAGAAACAGGGAAAATTTGATGAGTTGGAAGAAATAGCAATGAAGTTGTTTTCTGCCATGTGCATCGTGCAACAACCCAATGCATAGCACATTTTTTTCAGGAGGCTTTTGGAGGCCTTCCCAGTGTCCAAATTGGGCATGGGATAGCTCGTTGGAAATAATATTGAGTCTAATTTCCAACCCAACTGGAATGTTTCAATTTGGAGTTCATTTGCCTTGTCAAAAATCAAATCTACCAAGATTGGTCAAAATGAGCAGAATGAGGCTGCCTCAAGGCAGAGTGCTGTTGCAGTCAACTTTTGAAGGTCTTCCTCAACTCAAAATTGAGATCATGATAGCTCATTGGAAATTTATTTGTGTCTAGGTATCATTTGACTCATCAAGAAAGTCATTGGTCCAACCAATATAGGGGAAAACTTGATTTTCCCAAGGTCACTTCAGAGGTGCATCAATTCTCCTGAGGCAACGGTATTTTTGACATTTCTCTAAAACCATGACACCTGTGTAAAAAGTGAAGGTGGTTTTCCTTCCTTGGCCTATTTTGGACAAAAACCTCTCTCAGTTTTCCAAAATTCATCTTTTATTGCTCAGAAACATCATTGGAGTAAAACCTATCCCGATGTGTGGAACAAGGGATTTGTTGAAATGAAGCGAAATGAAGGGGATAAGGGGCTTCTAAATTCTTGAGAAAATTTTGGGAATTAGGGAGGGATGTTAGGAAGTAGGGGAAAGTGGAATTTCAGTGATTGAGTGAGGGGAAGGGGTCCAAAAGGGCAAAACACAGGCCTAGCCTAGAAAATTGCCAAGTTGTAGCAAGAAACTAGGGTTTGTGCGAAAATGAGGAATTTGGGGGATCTCAGTGATGGGAAGTGTTTAATAAGGTACATTAAGGATAGGGGAAGGTTTATGAACATCGGGATACAAGTTTTTCTAATCATTTGACCATCCAAGAGAAATTACCTTCAAAAGCCTAAGAGAGGGAAATGAACCTTACCTAGGCACAAATGAAACATGAACAAGGTGTAAAATGACCCAGTGGAACTTGACATGATGATGACAACCCTCTGAATGATGGTACACTCAGCTGAATGGTGAAATGGACTGACATTTGGACAACTTTGAAAGGAGTGTTAGCAAACCCTAGACCTAATACCTAGTGACCAAATTTTACTTGAAAACTCACTGAAATGACAAAATTTGACCTTGACATCTTAAAATCACTTTGTAAGAGCATGTTTGATCACTGGAGGAAGGCTGAAAATACTGAAACTAACAAGATGCACCAACACCCAATGAGCTATGACTCACCCTAGCACCACCCTACCACCCTATAGAAGAATAAAAGAAGAATGGACTCTCGTACCAGGGAAAATGGTCCACTTTACAATGATATAGAATGAAGTAGAAGAAGAAGATATACTAGACCATAACCCCAACTTTGACACAACCACCTAATGATGATCCTAGACCTCCCAATACTGCCTCTTCAACTCTTGGCAGATAGATACTAGTACAATTTGTACAATAATGTATTTACAATGAGTAAGTACAATGATACCTTTACAATGATTGTATGCAGTGATGCCCACTTGAAGACTTCATATGATGAACTTCTTGCTACTGTTATGCACCTTGGATGCTGCTCTTGTCATGCTACCCTCTGCTTCACCTTGCTTTATTTTTCTGCCGTAGAAAGTCTGGTCCTTTGCAACCCTTGACAACACATGATCTATCTTTTTCTTGCTTTCTAGGAGCTCGATATTGAATCTGATGTATCTCTGTCATTTCAGATCCTCAATATCTAATTTTTGGTATTGTAGTATTCCTTTGAGTCATCTTTCCAATGCCACAGGTCTGACCCAATTTCAATTCTTTAAGAGAGATATATACCCAATCTCTCACAATGCCCTAATTATGGACTGTTTCAGCAGAGCGAAATTGTACGGAATGCCACGTGTCATTGTTTCTTCATTTGTTTTTAAAATTGATAGAAAAAAAATTAAATATTGTGCACTATCCGTCACTTTTTATGGAATTCCAATATGATACTCAGAGAGAGAGTTATAACGATTTTACCAAGGTCACTTCTTTGAGATGAATTTCAGGAGCCTGCAAAAACTCTTACTTCCACAGATCATATCTCCAGAAATATTGTGCAACTTGATCTGAAATTTTTACTGCAGCTTCCTCAGGCTTTCAGCTTCGCCTCATAAAATGTTTAGTTTCTGGGACTTCGTAGAAAAAATGTTAGAGCGAAAATTCCACGATGACCTGTTTCAGATGGCTGAATCCCTTGCCTAAGGAGGAAATGAATATCACAATATATATGAATGCTTAAGTTGAGAGGGGCGTCAACAAGTGAACATGGGAGGAATTTTAGGAGCATAAAAAATATTAATTATGACTTTTCAATGACCCATGCCCCAACCCCATGGGGTTTTAGCCCACTAACTGGGGTACAAACTTCAAACATGAATATCTCTCAAACCGTGAAGAATTACATGTCATGCCATATATCAACGGAAACATATCGAAAAGTAGAAACCATCAAAAGCATTATTGAACCAGAATATATTAATTTGGTAGGTCAAACTTCCCATTCAATTTTGGATTAGCCCTTGGTGCTGCTTGGGTTGACATCAATGAAAACCTCTAATCAACACAACGTTCTATGCTCTTCTCTGCTCATTTTCTCTTTTTCAGGTTACTTACCTGAGTCTCCTTCTGCCCACGTTCAATCTTTGTTATCAAACTGCCACAACCGCATAACAACTCTGCACAAGTGTCGGGTCACTTGCCCAGAGTATTTTCTCTTGTGTTTAGCCTTTCCTTTTTAACTCATAGCCACATCTACATGACAATGTTCTTCACTTAGAGTCGGGTGTTACCCGAGTCTACTCCCTTTCAAAACTTTCTTTATACACCCGAGTATTTTTCTTGCATTCAGTATTTTCTTCGTAAACTGAGTTGTCCTCTACTTCCAAAGTTTTCTTTATAAAACCACATAGCCCTAGACTTGAAATACATCATATATTAACTTCGAAATTTATCGCGTCTAGTCTCTCTACCCGAGTCCATTCTCTTGCGTTCAACTTTTTCGTTTAACTCACTGCTACAACTATGTACAACACTATTCTACACAAGCTCCGAGTCCTCTTTCATGCTTTCAGGCCTTTACTTTGTAACCCAAGTCGACCTCTGTTTCCATGGTTTTCTTCATAAAACCAACACAAACACATGAAACCTTGGACCTGAAATATATTAGTATTTACCTTTGAACCACATCGCGTCCGCTTTAAAAATCGCACTTCGCACTTCGCATTCCATATATTTTATCTTGTAATCTCCTTTTCCTCCTCCGATGTGATTTAACACAGAAAAGGCTCTGCATACAGACTTGAAATCCTTTGGATTTTTCCTTTGAAATTACATTGCATCCGAGCCTCTTTATCGCACTTCACAACTTTTAGATTATACCAATTTTGCAATACTTGCGATTTTACAATTTCGCAAATCGCAACGAACTCCCCATCGCAACCCGTAACTTTTAATATTTAACAATAAACTTAACTTATGTGATCTGCGATGTCTGGTATGCGGGCCAGGTCCACGTCATCATGCCACGTCACCTTTCCATGTCACCACCACATCACCTTGCCACGTCATCATAAATTTCCTGCGATCTGTGGGGTAGGGGCCACGTCATCTTCCATGTCAGCTTGCCACAACACTGCCACATCATCACCATGTCACTGCCACATCATCACCCACACTTCGCATTTCACAGTTTCTGTGACTTATCGCATCGAAACTTAAACAATTTAACTTGTGATTTCTTATCATATAAATGTAAAAATCATCGATATGCGATATGTGATATAATCTTCATCGTTGATCAATGCCCATATCCAACGGTCCACACTGCTCCTTTGTTGATCTACTTCGCATCACAACTTAAACAGTATAACTTGCGAATTATTATCATATAAACGTAAAAATCACCGATATGCGATATGCGATTTAATCTTTTTCGTTGATCAATGCCTAGATCCAACGGTCCACGCTGCTCCTTTGTTGATCTACTTGACATCACAAATAAGATATTTTACTATGCGGTGTCTTTGAACATAAAATCGCCGAAGTGCGAATTACTATTGGGTTTGTGATTTAATCTCTGTCGTTGATATATTCCCAGATCCAATGGTCCTCACTACTCCTTTTTTGTGGTTTTCTGACTTTTCCTCTTTGATTGTGCCCATTCGTTTCTTTCTAGCTGTTTGTAGAATACTTGACTCGTTCACGACTTTCCCATGTTCACAACTTGCCCCACGTTCACGACTCGACCTAAACATCCACGAATTGACCCAACACGTTCACGACTCTGCCCAGCATGTTCAAACTCTGCCTTTGTTGTTTTGCTGCCTTTGCTCTTTTTTTGCCTTAACTGCTTCTCTACTGTCTTTGCTTCTTTGCTGCCTTTTCTCCTTTTCTGCCTTTGCTTCCTTTGCTCCTTTGATTCTAAATTTTCTCCTTTGCCTTTGTTGATGGTCGATTGTTGCTCCTTGCCTCTCTATCGCTCCTTTGCCTCTCTTTTATGCTTTCTTACTGCATTATTGCTTGATCTGCTTCTTTTCCTTATTGCTACTGCTTCTCTGCTCATTTTCCTGAATGATAGTTCTGGTGCTGCTCCTTTGCCTTAATGATAGTTCTGGTGCTGCTCCTTTGTGCTCCTTTGCCATCAAATTCAATATTTCCAATAGTATCCCCCTTTGGCATTGATAGAAACACTTCCTCCAAGACTTCCTCCCCCTTTCATTTTGAGAGGTGTCTTTCTTCCTCTGTTTGATTTTCAGAAGAGCCTTTCTTTTTCTGCTTGTTTTTCCTCCCCCTTTGACATCAATGGCAAAGGGTTTCACATATTCCAGTGTAGTTTCCATATTTGCGTTACTTCTCTCTGAGTTGTGTATAGGCCTTCTTCTTATGACTTTATACCTTGCTGCTCAAGACCAATGTATAAGAGTTGTCGGGAGAACACTTTGAAAATTATTAAGATTGCATGAATGATGTCCCTTACTGCTTGATATAGGTGATATGTGCTAGAATTTTGATGTAATTCTATCATAATACTCCGATTTTGAGGACTTGTACCATACCACTGCTCCACTAATAACATTTTGTATTCTACTGAAAGGCAAGTTGCTTATTCCAAAAACCAATTGATGAATGATGTAATGATATCATCATTATTGACACTTTGCAGAAAGACATATAGTGTAATGATGCTTTATAGAACTTTACCATCTCCATATCTCTAGCTCTTCTGTGACAACTTTTATGGGCTGCTCTCCCCCTAGAATGATGCTTCTTGTCTGATACTGACTTTTCTACTTGTTACACTGAAATTTGTCACCATGACGTTTTAGTGTCTATATGGATTCATCATTAATCATATATTATTCCATTAGAAGTCTAGAACATCAAAGTTCCTAAAATCAAGCTTTGAAATTGAGAGAAAAGCTCATAAAAGTCTTAAAAACACTTGTAACGCACTTTCTCTTAACATTGCCTGCGGTGCCACACCTTTTTGATATAAAGCATGTGGAGCTAAACGCACTTTTTCTTCATTAAGGTTGTGGACCCCTGTAAAAGGTAAAACGAAGGCGAAAAGTAACATTTAGAAGCCTAGCAGTCAAATCTGGAAGCTTCTAGAATAAATTATCCGGTCGAAGGTTCGCTCCTATCATGTATGTTCATTCCTCCATTATGGGAGCCTACCCCTTGATTTATGGAGCTCAATCCATTCAAAAGAGAATTTTATCCCTTCTTATGTGGAACCATAACCTCCTCTCTTTTCCTATAAATTGAAGCCATATTGCAGCTTCAAAAGTTAGTTAAAAATTGTGTGTGAGATAGTGAAAAGTTAGTGAGTTAAACTTTGAGAATTCTTGAGGAGAAATGTTGTATAGACTCATACTCTCCTAAATAATCATTATGTGGGAATGATTACACACCCATGTGCATTTTAGCTGAGAGAATGCAAATCTTGTCAGAGTAAAGGAAACACCTGTTCCGGACCCCAGGAAGGCCTGTACGACATCAAGGCGGACACGGTTGTAAGGCTCTTCTTTATCAAAGATAATACGAATAAATATCGTTTTCTCAATGAGTTCTTTAATTAAGTAGCTTGTTTATCATGTTTTATCAATGAGTTATTTAATTTATTTACTCATTTCTTGAATTCCTTGATCATCTTGATAGATATATAATTCGTGAATTAGTTTATCCTATGTAAGTGCTATTGATTTTTTCCATGTTTGTGATTGCAGATCTTTGAAAACGACTCTTTCAAGCAACTAGAAAGAAGATTCTTACAAATAGCACTGGACTACAGGTAGGTCTTCAAAACCTCTGTTGTAGCAAATTAATGAATTGAATATTATCTAGAGAAGATAGTTTTTGTTTGTACGTTTGTTGCTAGATGTCCGTAGGACACTTAGGAGGTCTGTCTTGTCCGCAAGAACGACTTATCCGTCCACCAAAATGGCGACTCTGCTAAGGATTGGATTTTGGACATTGATTTCTTTTATTTTTGACTTATGAATTTATTTTTTCTGATTTTGATTAGTTTATACTAGCTTGGGTAGCTTATCCCTGTAGAATCCCTGAGAAATGTTTTAGAGATTTTATTTTTCTCTTAGTTTTCTGGTATCCACACTTTTATTTTAGAAACAGTGTGGGCATCTCCGCTCTTTTCGTGTATAAACGGTGCGGAACCGCACCTGTTTACACTGGAAACTGCGGGCCCTGTGAAATTTTTTAGAAAACCTTGAAATTCTCTTTTCTAGATCAGTTTGTTAGATTCTCAGTGTATACCCAGACTTGTATTTTCTGTCAGAAAGCTTTGATTGAGAGTTTTCTTCAACATTTTTAAGTTTTGAATGATTTTCTGAAATATCTGCATGTTATAGCGATTTGTGCTTTATCTTTATCCCTCTCAAACATTAGAAGCCTTGGTATACATTTAGATCACCAATATTTCCTTGCTTTCTTTCCGAGTTTCACTTTATAGCAGAAACTGTTTTATGAGATTTAGATCCCATTTTCTCATTTGCAAATCTTTAAAAAGCTTTTGTTGATAAGTTTGGAATTTCACTTTAAAAACCAAAATTGGATGTTTTTTGAGTTCTTGCTGATTTAAGAAAAGAATTTCTTAGTTAGATAACAAGCTGAGCAAAACATTCTCAAAATATTTCAAGTTTTAATTCAGATTTAGTCTTTAGAATTTTTAGATCTCAAAATTAGTGTTTTAGTTTGGAGTGTTATTTCTAGAAAATTGTAGTTTTTTTTTTTGAGAAAATTTTGATTGTAGTTTCGATCTTGAACGATAAAGGGATTTCTTATTGAGCGATTGATCATTTTGAGTTCTCATGAAATTAGATTTCTTTTCATTTATTCTTGTTTGAAGGAAAGAATTGTTTTAAAAGATTGCATTTTCTCAACTCTTTCTTTTAGTTAGAATTCATTGAAAGGAAATGAATTGTTTTTCATTTAAGATGCATTTTTAGTGTGTTTTGAGTCGGGTCACTAATATCATCAGTTTCACTTTCGCACCTATTGTCCTAAGAAACAACCTATTAAAATCAACGCTTAATTTAAAATCAATCTAGTAATTTTTATATTTCTAGGGCTCTTTTCACCAATATAGCTTAGGCTAGTGTCTTTGAGTAGGGATTAATTAACTCTCCAAGACAATTAAAACAAACAAGTAGTTGATCTTGCGGTAGGAAAAATCCAATTGTTGCTTGTATGCTCTGGGAAGCTCCTCTTAAAGGAGTCAAGCACGAGGTCATATCCGAACCAGTGGGATAATAAATTATATCTCATTGGGAACGATAGAAGATGTGCGTGTATTAACAATAATAAACCTCAGATAGACCATTGTCGAGGAGCCTGGGGTCATTTTTCAGTATACCTTGGATTATGTCAAGGAGCCTTCAAGGGGATTGAGCTTTGTTACTCTGCCCTTACGTGTATGTCGGATCGTAGACTGTTCCCCCAGGTATATTAGTTCCTATTGGTAACCTTAGTGGCCATAATCTTTACAATTCTTTCCTAAGGTGACGGTGGAGGAAAGATCCCACTGTACTTGGAGCAAACATCGACTAGACTCACTTGGACTCTCTAGAGGGTTATCTTCACTCGAGATGGTTTAATTGGAAAAACTTGCACCAGTTTGTTTCATTAAGCAGGTTGTCGAGGTAACTGTTCCAACCGCCCTTTCTACATTAAAATACTCTGATATTGGATTTCATCACCAACAAGTGGTTTTAGTGTGGGAAGTTACTGTTTGTGTGTGGTTTGATCTCCTAGATTTTTAGGCATGTGATTCATCTGTTTGTTTACTTAGCGACTTTAGGATTTTTCATTGAAATTTTCCTTGATTCCGTGTGATTAATAATTTTCAATCGTGGCTGAATTACCAAGACAATCGCATAGACTGCAGAGAAAACCCCCTAAGTATACACCAAGTCAACTTGAAGGATTGCAAGCACTAGTACCACATAGTGTCAGTAGAATTAGATCGACAGAACCAAGAGAATCATCCATAGTTATTCATCCTAATTATCGATCACAAATAGTAGAATATATTCAAGAGCCAATTTCAACTTCCGAAGTTACTAATAGCATTTCTCCAACCAATGAATTAGTTGAAGAACTTGAAATTTCTGAGCACGAAACTGAACCTGCTTTGTTGGAACCATCTTCGGGATTGTTACTTCGACTTCTAGTGATCCTGAAACATCACTATGTTGGGTTAGTCATCTATGTTTTCTCAATCTCCGAAAACATTTTTTATATTGTGTTCTGTTTGTTCCTTCGGGATACCAGTCGCTCTCTGGTACTTTCCCGGGGGCAGCTCCTCAACCAATTGAACAAGTAATATCATCTGGTACAAATGAAACTAAAATTGAAACGTTGAATGCAGAACAGATTTATATGATGTCTGGAAATATTCCAAATCCTAAACCTCAAGGAATTTAGTTACCGCCTAGGGGGCAACCTCAAGGTAGTCAATTACCACCTGGGGGGAAACCTCAAGGTAGTCAGTTACCGCCTAGGGGCAACCTCAAGATAATTTTTTACCAGGACAAATTGTAGGACAATATTATCTATCTGGAGAAAAACCTCAAGGATAGTACATACCTCAAGGTTATCAACCTCAAGGACATTACATTCCTCACAGTCAACCCCAGAGCCAATTTATTCCTCAAGGTCCACCCCAGAGTCAGTTTATTCCTCAGGGTCAATACCAACCCCAGATTCAGTACACGCCTCAAGGTTATCAAACTCAAGGTTAGTACCCAGCTCAAGGATTTCAACCTCCTTCAGGTCAACCATTGTTACAAGGAACCAAAACTTTGCTAGTCAATTATCAAACTTATATTCAACCTGGTTATGGTCCTTCATATGCACAACCTTCTATGGGTCAATACCCCGGAATGAATATGGCATGGGATCCATCTCAAATTCAACAGACTTTGCAACCTAATGTGCAGTTACCTACTCAACCTAGACAGCTTATAGTTTCTGGTCCAACCCAACAACCTGTTCAGCCTACCGTTCAAGTTCCTGCACCTAGTTCTATTCAGCAGCCTGGGCCTAGTACACCTCAGACTCTGCCTTAGACTTTTTCTACTGCTGCAACTTCTGTTCAACCTACCACACCTATTTCTGGAGTATCTTTAGCTCCTATTTCTACTACCCCTGTATCAGTGCAAATTACTCAAGTATCTGTGCCACAGTCCGGACCTACAATTCATACTACGGTTCAGATGCCTACATGACAAGCTGGTACAAGTACGATTCTTACTATTCAACCACAATTTACTTATCAACCGTACTAGGGGAAGTATCAATTTGGACAGGCTACACAAAATAAAGTATATCAGTATCAGTCATACCCTGGGTATACTTATCAAATACCTCAACAACCCTAATATGGTCAAGTTATTCCTGGTTATCCAGGAAGTTTCATGATTCCAAATGCGCATCCAATTTCGGGATATCTTGGATATCCTCCTCCTGGAACTGGTTTGATCACACAATTTTATAAGGACTCTAGCCATCGGTTACCGTTTATAGCAACTTTAGATTTACCTGATCTATCGCGCCTTACTAACGATCCTATCTTTTATCTTCTGTATTGGCCGCTGATGCCTAACCAGTTGCCCACTGATATTCCAAAGTTTTAGGATAAGTCAAGAGAGGAGCCATCTAATCATGTTATGACTTGTCACCTCTGGTGTGCATCCAATTCACTAATCGATGATTCGATTCGATTGCGTCTTTTTCAAAGAAATCTCATTGGTCTAGCTGCCAAATGGTATATTGAGTTACCACAAGGCTCTTTCAATAATTTTAATGCATTAACTACTGCTTCCTTAACCCATTTTTCAGTTGCCTGTCAGATACAACAATGGCACGGAATTGTTGACTTCATTAAAACAATCTACGTCTACATACATATCTGATCACATTCATGAATGGAGACGTAGAAGGCGTTTAGTGAAGGTCTTTATTCTGGATCAAATTTTGGCTGAATGGTTTATTAAATCGTTATTGCCCAAAATTACTGAGGATGTGGCCAAAGGAGGTGTTGTTACAGAAGAGCAAGTCATTGCTTAGGCTCAGTACCTTGACCTTATATATACTGAGTCAGGTACTATGTATGATAAAATCTTTGATTTACCAAGACCTGGTCAATTAACTTTAACTCCTTCCGGCTCTCATGCCGTAGATGGTGTAATTGGTTCTGTTAGTACTGGTAAAAGTAAGAAGAAATCTTCTAAGACAACTTCTCCTATTATCACTTTACTCGATTCACCGAAAGGAGATTCTTCCGTTGAAAATTCCACTGATATTCATGTTGTAGAATAATCTACAACCAAACATAAAACTGGTGGTAAGAAGAAAGGTAAGAATATATAAAAAAAATCTTCAAAAGATAAAAACAATAAAACTGAACCAACTGACGAAAAATGAAAACCTCATTATCCATGTCTGATCTGTGATGAAGATCATTTTACAAAAGAGTGTCCATGTAGAGCCGAGGTATCGAAATTCGTTAAGGGTTCACCCATACCTTTTGTCTTGAAGGATCCCTTTCCTACTCAAGATAGTAATATGACTGGATCTTCCTCAAATACGCTAGAGGATATTTTCATTGTTGCGAAGTGATCGCAAGATTAAGGTAGTAAAAATTATGGTAAAGAAGCAGAAACATCTAATTAAGCATCGACTAAATCTCCTTCATTTTCTGATCCGCTACAGATCGAGAAACAAAATCCTGACTTAGTAATCAAACCGAATGTTAAAGGTGTACTTCGTAAATCAACTTTCAATCCACATGCGAGAGCTGCACAAAATTACAATATTGTTGAATACTTGGCAATTTCCCCTTTAGCAATGTCGGCTTTGGAAGTGCTGCAATCATGCCCAACCCAAAGAAAATTACTATTATCAGCTTTAGGAGCCGTGGACCTCTAGGATTCGAACCTCATGATATTCGATTTAGAGAATTTTACACTCCGCCTACCCCATCAAATGGCTTTTCAAATTCCGGTAATAGTAAAAAACAAACGTATCTTTCGTATTGTTGTTGATGAAGGGGCTTCCACGTGTATTATGTCGTTAAAATGTTGGAAATCACTTGGTTCTCTAACAATTAACCAATCGCTAACTATCCTCAAAGCTTTTGATGGAAGAGGTTTTCATCCGTATGGTATTTTACAAGATCTACCAATAGAGGTCAAAGGAAAAACCGTTAATCTAGATGTGGAAGTGGTTGATGCCCCTCTAGATTACAACCTTCTCTTGGGTCACAGTTGGTCTTACGCCATAACAGTTGTTGTATAGTCGATCTTTCGTCTCATCATGTTGCCTCATAAAGGAAAGATCGTTAAAATGGATCAAATTTCATATTATTCATCTGACCCAGCCTCTACTGATACTATCAAGCATATCGGAAAATCGACTATCCCTTACAAGGATATTGGGGTAGGCTTAATTAAAGATTCTGCTTTATTGGGAACTTTTTCCTTCCCTGCTCCCAACGTACAACCTCCTATTGCTAATATCAATATGATTACATCAAGTACTATTTCCTTTGATGATCCTTGGATAGCACCTTCAGAATCAGAACTGAATTGTTTCAATGGTGCAATGCCTTTGAGTCCTTTTGAGTTAGCATATCAGACTGTACAGTGATTTTATAATACTCCTTCAACTGAATCAGATCCAGTGAATGTGATCAATGAGGAGTCAGTTTCAATATCGAGCTCAGCTTTCACATCAATTCTAGATCTTGATCAACACGTATTCAATACTGATGAACAAATTCGTGAATTTTTGTCTACCGATGAATTACCATGGGAAGGTCTACATCACAGGTCTTCGTTTTTACCTGATCTCGATCATTTTGAGAATAATTTTTCCTCTATTTTTACTACTGATTATGTCAAAGAACCTCATAATCCTCTCTCATCTTCTGATTCTGAATTAAATTTAGAAAACATTTCTACAATGGTTCCCATTGACATTTCAGTAAAACCCAAAATTGTTGAAAGCATTCATATAGGTGCTTCTTGTACGCCAGATGAACTGCAAGCATATAAAGCCCTATTTCAGGAATTCCGCGACATTTTTTCCTGGTCATATGAAGAAATGCCAGGAATCGACCCGTCGATTATCGTTCATGAAATTAAAACATACCCGGATGCTAAACCCGTTAGACAGAAATTACATCAGATACATCCGCGAAAAGCTGCCGATATTAAAGAAGAAGTTGAAAAATTACTTCGTGCAGGTTTTATTTATCCGATTCCATTAACGGATTAGGTATCTAATATTGTTCCTGTCAATAAAAAACAAGGAACAATACAAGTATGCATCGATTATAGGGATATAAATCGAGCTTTTCCAAAAGAGAACTATCCAACCCCTTATATCGATCAAATTATTGATGATTGTGTTGGAAGTGAAATGTTTTCATTCATGGATGTATTTTCCAGTTACAATCAGATTAACATACTCCCTGCAGATCAACCTAAAACAACTTTCATTTATCCATGGGGGACATTTGCTTATCGCAAATTACCTTTTGGACTTAAGAATGCTGGTGCCACTTTTCAGAGGGCAATGTCTTATGTATTTCATGACATTAAACACATTGTGCAACCCTACCTAGATGATTTTCCTGCTCATTCCTTGCATAGAGCAATTCATATCACTCATTTACGAGCCATTTTTATATGATTTAGGTATTATAATATTCTTCTCAATCCTCACAAATGTGTTTTATCTGGACGATTGTTTGGATTTATTGTCTCAAAGGCAGGCATTCGTGTCGATCCATCGAAGGTTGAGGCTATCATCAATTTACCTCCTCCTTCTACTCTTCGCCAAATCCAAAGTTTACAAGGGAAAGCAAACTTTTTACGTCGATTCATTCCTAACTATACCAAGTTAACGAAAGGTTTTACCAGGTTGTTAAAACAGAATATTCCTTTCTTTTGGGACAAGATCACTGATCGGTCTTTTGATGCTCTTAAAAACGCATTGACCCATGCACCGTTACCTCATCCTCCCAATTACAACCAGAATTATTTTTTGTACCTCGCCGCTTCCGATTCCACGATAGGAATGGTTTTAGTTCAGGAAGATGAATTCAATAGTGAACATGTGATTTACTATCTTAGTCATAATTTGCATCTGAATGAAATCAAATACTCACATGTGGAGAAATTGGCCTTGGCAGCTGTTCAAGTTGTCCAACGTTTTCGTCATTACATACTTTTACGCAAAACAACAGTAATTTATAATTGTACCCTATGATGTATATTTTGACCAAAAAATTGCTAGGGGGAAAATACTCGAAATGGATTGTTATCCTGCAGGAGTTTGACTTGGAATTTGAAAAATCCAAATCAAAGAAACCATTGATATTGCTGAAATGATGTGTGATTTCCCAAGTACTGATACAGAAACTGTGGCGGAACAACCAATCGCAGATGAATCCTTGTTTCTTATTATTACCATTGATCCTTGGTATGGAGATATAATTGTTTATCTTCAGACCCAATCTTTTCGGCCTGAACTTTCATGATCACAACAACGTAAAATCCGTTTTCAGTCTCAACAATATCATATTTTTGGTGACACACTATATCGTCGTGGTGCAAACTCTATTTTTTGACGTTGTCTCACCCATGAAGAAGCCGAAAAGGTTTTAAATGATTGTCACTTTGGAGCATGTGGCGGTCATATGTCTGGGTATGCCACAACCCAAAAGATATTGCGCGCTATTTATTTTTGGTCGTCCTTATTTAAAGATTGTATTTATGCGGTCCGAAAATGCCATAATTGTCAAATTTTCGATCGAAAGATGCATGCACCACCTGCTCCTCTTCACCCTATAATTGATGTCAATCCTTTTTCAAAATGGGGCATTGACTTAATTACATGTAACCCTCACTTTGTGGGGGGGCATGGGTATATTATTCTCGCAGTAAATTTTTTTACCAAATGGGTTTAGGCGATGCCTAAATTTACGGCAGATGGAAAAACTGCAGCTACTTTTGTGTTCAATCATGTGATTGCTCGTTTCGGTGTACCCCAAGCGATAATTACTGACTATGGGAGTCACTTTCGAAACATAATGATGACTGAGCTAACTAACCAACTTGGCTTGTGCCATGACAGTCCTACACCATATTATCCGCAAGCTAATGGTCTGGTTGAAGTGATTAATAAATTTTTAGTCACCATGATCAAACGAATCATCGGCATTCATAAATTGAATTGGAATACCATGATTTTTTCGGCACTTTGGGCATATCGGACCTCAGCAAAAACTTCAATAGGCTTTACCCCTTTTCAACTGTTTTATGGTTTAGAAGCGGTATTACCGATTGAATGCGAGATACCATCACTCAAACTAGCCATAGAGTTACTACCAGCTACCTATGAGGAGGAAAAACGCTTTTTGTACTTAGCTCAATTAGATGAGAATCAGCGTACTGCTACATTGGCCACCGAGACTCATGCGAAACGAATGAAAGCTCAGTATGATAGAATTGTTACACCTCATATTTTTTCAGAAGGAGACCTAGTTTTGCTATATGATCAAGCTAATGATAAGCTAGGGGCTGGGAAATTCGAACCTATGTGGCATGGTCCTTATATTTTCAAGTGATATCTTGCAAAAGGGGCCTATGAATTGATTGATTTTGATGGATTTTATTTAGGTAAACCCAGAAATGGGCTTTATCTAAAAAAATATTACGCTTGATTTTTGTGTGAAGATATTTCCTGTAGATTAGCTAGTTTTTAGTCGGTGTGTTGTAGATTAGAAACGCGTGCCTAGCTTAAGTGTGCTTTTACTACTATTCCTACTTATCTAGATTACTACTATTGATATTGCAAATGTCGATGTCTTTTCAAACATACATTGGTTTTGATGATGGTGCTTGTCGTAGTACACAGAACATTTCTTCTGCAGCCTGGGTTATTTATTCACCCACTGACAAGTTAGTATCTATGCATAGGGTAAGCCTCGATCAAACGACAAACAATATTGCAGAATATAGCGCAGTTATTGAATTATTGTCTGAATCCATTTCATTTGGAATTCATAGTTTGATCGTTAGGTTAGATTCTAAGCTCGTTGTATTACAATTAAATTGAGTATATGCAATTAGAAATCTAGTGTTGTTAAGATTATTTTTGAAAATTCATCTCTTGGAAAGAGATTTTGATTATATTGAGTATCAACACATTCCAAGAAGATTAAGCACATTAGTAGATGAAATTTATTCAAGTGTTATAAACAAAAATTTGTGATAATGAAAGTAGTAAATCAAAATAACATTAGATAATATGTTGAACAGGTAATTGTAAATAATAGTATATCATAGTATAGAGTAGTGTTTCAAAAAATAGTACATCGTCCTCGATCATATGTTCAAAATGCCTTATGATCGAGAAAAAAGTGATACAAAAATTGATATGAATCTATACAATCGATCATCCACTATCTGTGGTAATGATCATGATAATATACTACAGCTCGTGCCACTCTACTCAGGAATCTCTTGAATGGTCCAGGAACGCCAATGGCATATCTTTGTAAACGGGGTGGAATTTCGTCTATGGTAGTATCAGGAATGTCCATAGTCAGCCGCTCCAAATGGTGTTTCAAATCAGTGAGGATCTCTGTTGTCTGATCCTGTGGTGGTGATGTTGCTGCAACTACATCCCTTTATCTCCTCTCAAAGGGGCGGAGAGTGACTGGTCGGCGTAGACCCACATCTGCATTGGAAATTTTTGTTATCAGTTTTGGACGCTTTAAAAAAAAAAAATTAGAAATTAGAGCATGTCAAAAAGATTTTTTACCTGACTCATCCCACTGAACTCCTTGAGGAAGTGGCATATCTCGATCTCCGCGGAAATATATACCCGCATAAGGAAAATCATCTATCACAAAGAGTTGGTGCTCTAACCAACGGAAGTATGTTGAGGGAAATCGAACAATCTCTCCACCCTCACTGTGTCAGGCCATCAAAGAAATGCATCGAACCATCTAAGGCTCTTGAGCTCTACCAGCATCAACTAGAATATGTTGTGGGGCCAATAGAGGAATCCTCTCCAGAGCAAAAGTGACTATGATCGATCCATATCTGAAGTTATTTAACTTCCCATTCTTTGCTCTAGTTAGTTGGCCTTTGATGTTAGCCAACACTACCTTGCACCAGTTGAATATGGTGTCTCGGAAACAATCTACCGCAATCCGCATTTGAGATCCAGTAGCAACATGCAAAGTTGCACTTCCACATAACTTGGTTACGGTAAATGCAACCACTTTTAACTTGGGATAGATGATAGTTTTAATATCAATCCACTTGTCTTTAGGATTGGCTTCATCATTGCAGAACTCTAATTGCAGGCTAGCGACAGACTGGCCACCTGGCCTAGCCCCAAATAGAGAAAGTGGTTCGCCTCTTTTAGACAAACCAGTCAAAAAATATATGTCCTCCAGCTCAATTTCAAGTCGGTTGCCTCCAATCATAAAACACTGGTCCTGTACATCCCACTTGTTTACCAACCAAGTGAGAAGGTCTACTTGAGCTCTCATGCCACTAATAGCCCAAAATTTAAGTAGCTTGCATGCTCTTAAAACTTGCAATGTAGGCTGATGAATCATTGCGGCTTCATCCACCTCCTCATGTTCACGTTCCCGCCAAATGAGCATTGTAAATATCCTACAAAGAACAAAATGAAATATTAAAATAATTTTAAAAAGAAAATTTTGGGTATTTTTGGAAGAAAATATGTTTTTAATTCTTCATGGCGCCCCCGCACTTTTCGTTCATAGAAAGTGCATAGCTCCACATGAGCTCTGTGCTAAAAGTGTGAGGCCACAGCATTTTTCTTTGTAAGAAAATTTCGGGGTCCGCAAGTGTTGTGGGTCTTACCTGCAGACCCCCAAGGGCGGAATTTCGAACTTAATTCTTCTCCAAAAATGAATTTTAAACCCTAAATTAAGGAAATGAATGGATGAAAAGCAAGGAAAAGAGGATGTGAATTACCTGGAGCAGACAATTTTCGATTTCAACAGTCGGTTTGTCTGAAATCTTCTTTGGAGCAATTTTTGCCAAAAGCTCTCAAATTTTCACTCTGAACTCAAACGGTAAAAATGAATTTGGAAAACCCTTTTTTTATAAGTTTTTTCGAATAAATGAAATTTAAATTTGTTTATTTTTCACTTTAAAAATATGGTTTTTCAAAATATTTTTATTGAAGTAGGTACGTTTAATTTTTTTTGAGTTTTTGTGCAGAATATTGGATTTTTCAGGTGAAATGGTCTTTTTTTACGAAGAGTATAATTTTATCACTTTTTTAGGCTCTTTAAAATTTACAAAAAAATGAAACCATGGAGTTCTCTTTTAAGCCCTTTTTAGACTCTCTAAAGATGAAAATATTGTTGAGTACTTGACTATTCGAACTCATTAAAGGAAATGAACAGTCGTCGCTTCAGTATAAGTTTACCCCTTTTCCAGACTGAAATGGACTATTTACAAAAAAGGTATACGTTGACTAATCATGGTCAATAGAGTTCTCTCCCACATTATTTTATCTTTTTTCAGGCCTGAAGAACTAAATTTACGAAAAAGTACACCCATGGAGTTTTCTTAAGTTTTTTCTTTTGACTCCTTAAAAATGAAAAACACTGAGTTTGTCCTATACTGAACTTGTTAAAATTTAATAGTAAAGGACCTGTCGATTATAAACAGGAATGGACCACTCATTCTTAGGGTTCGATTTTAAACTATGTTGGACTCATCTGAAGGATGATCTTATAAACAAGAAAATGTTATCCTCCTCAAGCTTGTCAAAACTAAAGAGGTGCTTGACATAAATGATGGGGGGAAAGAGAGAAAACGAATTCATTTGTTACACTTTGATTTAAAAAGCAGTAAACCACTCTTGAACATGACACTTTTTGTCACACTTCTACCTAGGTTGGGAAAATTCTTTGCCTATCAGTTAGTCAAACCACATTGAAGGTCTTCAACCGGTTTCTGGGTATTAGCTTAGGGAAATTGTTATCAAACCATCTGCAGTGTCATTATGTGTTCAAGAGGACAGTCAAACAAACCATTCATCTGCAAACATTTGTCTCCATTCCCCTTAACCATCCCTGAGTCAGTCCTTGCAAAAAAATTCTTCAAAATTTGATCTATGATTTCGTGTCGTGAGCTTGCTTACAACGGATCACTTTCTATCGACGACAGCTCATCATTTAGGAAGTTGATCTAGAATCCGTTAGTACCTTGAAATCTGCATGCCTTAATGGCAGGTTTCTCGCTTTCGACGATAGGTTACATAATTGACCTTCGATCGAACGATTTCATGAAATGTTCAACTTCAGATCACTTGTTCACATTTCATGGATTGTACTGAGTACTTTGAGAGCCATTGTCATTTTTGGTGGTTTCTCTCACACTTGTTAACATTTCACATCATTGACTGGTAATCAAGTGGGTTCTATCATGTTCGACTTCAACACATTTAATCGCATGGATAGAATTGTACTAGTTCGGGAAGTAGAAATCAAGACCCTAGATCTAGTTTCCACCATCCAGGTTGTGAGGAGTTTTATTATTTATTATACAGTAGACTATTCATTACAGATTGTTGCATCCATGTTGTGTCTACAATATTGATGTAATATTAAAATCATTTTTGTATCAGAACAAGTTTAGTTAGTTTTTTATCTGAGTATGGGAATTCCTACCTCAGTGATGATATGTGTGTGTGTGTGTGTGTGTGCTTTTCATTGAATTTTTTTACAGGGTTCTGACTGGGGTGTCCACGGGCTAATCCTTGAAATGATAAAGAACATCACACTTCAAATGCTCTCAGACTTCGCACTTTAGGGGGCAATTTGTTACACTAAAATTTGTCACCATGACGTTTTAGTGTCTATATGGGTTCATCATTACTCATATATTATTCCCTTAGAAGTATAGAACATCAAATTTCCTAAAATCAAGCTTTGAAATTGAGAGAAAAGATCATAAAAGTCTTAAAAACACTTGTACCGCACTTTCTCTTAACATTTCATGCGGTGCCGCGCCTTTTTGATGTAAAGCATGTGGAGCTAAACACACTTTTTCTTCATTAAGGGTGTGAACCCCTGTAAAAGGTAAAATAAAGGCAGAAAGTAACATTTAGAATCCCAGCAGTCAAATCTGGAAGCTTCTAGAAGCAATTATCCAGTCGAAGGTTTTCTCCTATCATGTATGTTCATTCCTCCATTATGGGAGCCTACCCCTTGATTTATGGAGCTCAATTCCTTAAAAAGAGAATTTTATCCCTTCTTATGTGGAACCATAACCTCCTCTCTTTTCCTATAAATTGAAGCCATAGTGCAGCTTCAAAATTTAGTTAAAAAGTGTGTGTGTGACAGTGAGAAGTTAGTGAGTTAAACTTTGAGAATTCTTGAGGAGAAATGTTGTATAGACTCAGACTCTCTTAATTGATCATTATGTGGGAATGATTACACACCCATGTGAATTTTAGCTGAGAGAGTGCAAAGCTTTTCAGAGTAAAGGAAACGCTTGTTCCGAACCCCAGGAAGGCCTGTACGACATCAAGGAGGACATGGTTGTAAGGCTCTTCTTTATCAAAGATAATACGAATAAATACTATTTTCTCAATGAGTTCTTCAATTAAGTAGCTTGTTTATCATGTTTTATCAATGAGTTATTTAATTGATTTATTCATTTCTTGAATTCCTTGATCATCTTGATAGATATATAATTCATGAATTAGTTTATCCTATGCAGGTGCTATTGATTTTTTCCATGTTTGTGATTGCAGATCTTTGAAGACGACTCTTTCAAGCAACTAGAAAGAATATTATTACAAATAGCGCTGGACTACAGGTAGGTCTTCAAAACCCCTGTTGTAGCTAATTAATGAATTGAATATTATCTAGAGAAAATAGTTTTTGTTTGTCCGTTTGTTGCTAGTTGTCCATATGACACTTGGGAGGTCTGTCTTGTCCACAAGAACGACTTATCCGTCCAACACTACTAGATTATTTCTATTCCTTATATGGCAGCCTTTGCTCGTGTATTTCCATCATCATTTTTTTTCTTCTTTTGATCATATCAGAGAGTATCATCTATAGACACTACCCCTAGTTTGTCTCTTAGACATTCGAATAGTTCTCTAGCAACATGTTTTGTGAATATGGATGTTGTTTGTTCCTTTGTTGGTACATACTCCATCTTTACTATTTTCTCTACCACTTGTTCTCTGAGGAAGTGGTACTTTATTGGGATGTGTTTGGTTTTCGAATGAAGTACTAGATTTTTTTATATACTTATTGCACTTGTATTGTCACATTTGATATAAATAGGTTCAGTGATGCTTACCTTCATGTCTTGGAGAGTTTGTTTCATCCACATTACTTGTGTGCAACAAGTTGTTGTTGCTATGTATTCCGCTTCTGCTGTAGATAGAGAGACAGATGGTTTCTTCTTGCTTAACCATGCCACCAGACCTTCTCCTAAATAAAATGCACCTCCACTTGTGCTTTTCCTGTCATCCACACAACTAGTTGAATCTGCATCTGTATATGATGTCAATGTGAAGTCTTTTCCTTTCGGATACCATAGGCCATAATCTGCAGTTCCTTGTAGGTATCTAAATATCCTCTTGATTGCTAGCAAGTGATTTTGTTTTGGTGTTGCTTGATATCTTGCCACAAGTCCTACTGCCAACATAATGCCTGGTCTAGAGGCAGTTAGGCATAGTAGACTTCCTATCATAGATTTGTAAAGTCTTTGATCTACATCTGCAGATCCATCATGAGCACATAACTTGCATCCAATGATCATGGGAGTTGACACAGGTTTGTAGTCTTACATTTAGAATCTTTTTAAAATGTCTCTTAAGTATTTTTATTGTGAAATGAATATGCATTTGTTCTTTCGTAGAATTTGAAGTCCTAGGTAGAAGGTAAGCTCTTCAATCATAGACATCTCAAATTCTGACTTCATCTCTTTTGCAAATCCTTTTACTAACTCATCCTTATTGCTATCAAACACGATTTAATCTATATATGCTACTACAATTAAGAGTTCATTTTCATCAGCCTTTATATACAAATTGTTGTCTACTCCTCCCTTCTTGAAACCTTTTTTTTAAGGTACTTGTCCAGCCTAGAATACCATGCACGTGGTGCTTGTTTGAGACCATATAAGGCTTTCTTTAATCAACACACATAGTCGTGTTTATCTGCGAAGTAAAATCCTTCAAGTTGTTCCATGTAGACTTCTTCCTCTAGATCTCCATTCAACAAGGCAGACTTCACGTCCATTTGATATACCTTTAAATCATGATAGCATGAAAAATCCAAAAACATTCTAATTGCTTCCATTCTTGCTACAGGGGAAAAATTTTCATCATAGTCAAGTCCTTCGATTTGAGAGTATCCCTTACATACAAGTCTGGCTTTATTTTTTATTACCTGAATTTGTTCATTCATCTTATTCTTGAATATCCACTTTGTGCCAATGACATTTTTACTAACAGGTCTTGGCATTAACTCTCAGGTCTTGTTCTTCTCAATTTGGTCTAATTCTTCATTCATAGCATTTACCCAATTTTTTTATTTTCTAGCTTCATCGAAATTCTTTGGTTCTCTTCCTCGGTATGCTCATCTAGTTTTATTCTAGTTTGGACTCCTACACTCTTGTCTCCAATGATTTGATCTTCGGGATGGTTATTCTAAGTGTGTCTCGAGTGTCCTTTTGTGTTTATTTATGTATCTTATGTTGTCTTACTCTGTTATGTTGTCTCGAGGGTCCTTTTGCAAGCTTGAATTTATGATGTTATATATCTAATTTAAGTTACACTTCAAATAGTCACAACCATATCTCATGACTAAGACAAAGTTGCGATGGTAGAGATACATCGACGACAAGGTCGACTGGTAGTGACACTGATACCACTACAACCATTGTCATCACCACCAATACTGTCGTCAGTACCAACTGCCCCAGCGTCTGAGCTAACCATTACATCCTTTAAATGTGAGCAATGGACATCCTTCTTTATTGTCAAGATAGTAGTTAAAATAGTTTCTATATTCATTGTATCCTGCCCCTGTCAAAATTTACTAGACTCTATTTTGGTCTTTGAATGTTTTTGTATTGATCTATATCCTTCTATAAACATGAGTAAATTTTGACAAATTTTATATCATATGAGCTCTTAGAAATGTCTCCATCATGAAATTATCCTTTTTTGGGATAATACCGTTTGCGTATTGTTGTTCCAACCATACTATCAGTACCTACTTTATAAATCAGGTTTAAATTGAATAATACCTTCTTCTTATAACTGGTTCTAGCTTAGTGCAGTGCTAACTTCGTAAGTTTAGATCTCTATAATCAAGTTAAAGTTAAGAACTAAACTCTCATATAACTTATTCAGGTTGAGATCAAAGATTCAGATCCCTTACAAAAAGAAGTGTTTGCATTTTAGCTTTTACTTCTCGTTTGTATCTTTTAAATATGGAAGATGGGCTAGTTGTGAATTTTGAAATATGTTTTAATCTTGATTAATATTTATAATTTTCGGTTCTATATTTATGCGTAAATATTGTCTTGGAATTAACCAATAGATTAAGTTGCATTGGAAGTCTAAAGGAACTATTTGTTAAAAAAAAATGCTTATTTGTAAACTATTCATATGCAGTTTCGATCTTTTATCCTATCAATTTAACAAGAAGACCCACCCTTGCTATAACCCATTATCAATTAGATCGGCTACCTGAGGAAATATAAAGATAATATGTCAAAATACCCAACTTGTGCTAATTTTGAGGAACTGAAAACTCTATTTTGTATATAGTTACTCTATTTTTAGATGCTTAAAACTATCATTTTGAAATATCACATGAAAAGATGAAGTTTACTTAACTCTAGTGATACAGAATACATGATATTGTTTAATTTTACTAGTGCATGGATACCAATATGCAATATGTGATTTAAATTATCATTGTAGGAATATAAAATCTAGATCATAGATCGCATTATAAATGACATTATCTATCAATTAATTTAATTTGCATCTCAATAGAATTGAAGGAAAGGAAGTAGATGAATAACTACATTTTAAATATCAAAGTGAAACATATTGGTATATAGACTGAAAATGGTTAAAACAATGCATCATAGATAAAACATGTATGAACTAAACAGGATCAATATCTAAACGAGAAATTGTATTGGACATTTTGATACACATATAGTCAAGGGTTTTAACCAAGTATGTTATATGAACTCTAGGATCAATATCATAGATAGCTATATATATATATATATATATATATATATATATGGAATATGTAGAAATTGTTATATGGGTAACAATTTGTTATGAACATATAAATGCATATGTTGTAATGTGTGTACGAGTGTTTACATTGCAGATTGTGTACAAATGATTACCTTGTAGAACACAGATTACCGAAATAATCCACGTGATGAAAGAATTCCAAGAACAGTTGAGACTGCCAGAGATTCCACGATAGGGTGTTGACCCTGGTCCTACTGGGAGGGGTGGAGGTGTTTTCCACCGTTTATCCTCCAATACCTGGAGTCATGGGAGGAATGTGCGAGTCACGCTCCCCTAGACGTGTGATGATGACTGCCGGATGCCTACAAGAATATCAGGTCGACGTAATCGACGCTGATATCTTTAAGGTCTATGAATGGATCAGTAAAACTGATGCCATGGCATATTCCTGTAGAGGACGGATAGGATGAGTGGAAGAGATTAGGAAGGATAGGATGATTTTAGAATAGTTTGGAGATTCGGTTGATATGGGAAGTAATAATTAAATTACAGATACATACATATTCAAATGGAAATTCAATCTTAAAATACAAGACTTCTACAATCACCCTAATATCTAAGCACAATTATTGATATGAGTATATGAAACCCTAACTTTGGGATGAAGTTTTCCGAAGGGAGGAAGTATGTAACGACCCATTCCCAAGTTATATGCAAAATAATATTAGTGTGTATACGATATATACATTTGATAGCTACACATGCATATATCACGCACATCGCACTAGTATACCTACCTACTAATATTTAAGATTACCTAAGTTCGAAAACAAATTGAAATCACCTTACATTTCATCTCGCCGAGATATGATAAAACATCATTCAAAATATATATATATATATATATATATTATATGTAAGTGGACTAATAAAAGAAAATAATTTAATTTAATTAAAAATATATAAAGTTAATTAATTAAATTAAGAATAAATATAAAAATATAAAAATTAATCTTAAAGATACTTAAATTAAAAACAAATGCTCCCTAAAATAAGACAACCATAAATCACATCTCCTCATTAATGTAAATCACATCTTCTCATTAATATAAACTGCATCTCCTCATTAATGTAAATCACATCTCCATAAATACATTCATATCTACGTTAATG
Source organism: Pinus albicaulis (assembly GCA_034641835.2). Lineage (NCBI taxonomy): Eukaryota > Viridiplantae > Streptophyta > Pinopsida > Pinales > Pinaceae > Pinus > Pinus albicaulis. The sequence continues at coordinate 1,205,220,419 of CM076579.1, read as the reverse complement.
CAAATAAGATCTCGATGGAGAAGAGGCGGTGGAGGAATGTTATGGCGGTGGAGAGGAATGTTATATAAACTATGAAATATGAAGGAGAGGAGGTCTTGGTTTTTGGAAAAATTTGGGTGTTATTACAAATGTTAGTATGAATCTTTTGTCGAAGTGTACGAAAAAATACCACTTTAGCTACGCATAACAAATAGCCCTAACATCAAAAATGGCTGCCAATATCTTCAAATCTGCAGTTAATTGATCAAGACATGCTACACAAATCCAGATCTATGCATAAAAATACATTAAGTGAAAATAAAGTTTTTCTCCATGCATCCAATAGACAAGACAAGAACAATATTTTTGAAAGAATTTTTATATTAAGGGCACCTGAGAAGAAAACAAGAAAGGTGTTTTCAATTCTCCTCATTGGGATGGGTTCTTGAAAGTCCTCAGCGCTTCAGATCTAGCATTTCTCTCTCTTGTTGGTGTATAAAACCTAGACAAACATAGAACTCAAAGGGAGCTCACCAAGCAAATAATGGAGAATGTGACAATGATAATGGCTCAAATTCAGACCAAGAGTATAGATCCAGAGTGATCTAATAGGTAACAAAAGGTGACAAATGAATGGGAAAACCCTTCTATTTATAACAAAATATTAGGGTAGTCTAGAACTTGGTGCATGAATAAAGTATTATTAACCAAATTCTAGAACCACCTTTTAGGAATATTTTATTATATTTATTCGAGGGAAAAAGATTTTGACTTGGGTCAAATCTTTTATTTATAAATAATAAATAAATAAATGGTTTATTTATTATTTTAAAGAAATGGTGGAAATATAATTAGATAAATAATGATTTATTTAATTATTTATAAATGATTTAGTCAAATTTAACTAGGAATATTATTTAAATGAGGATTAAATAACTTATTCCTAGGAAATAATCAAATAAATAAGAATTTATTTAATTGATTTCCTTGTTTTGGGTTAAATATGACCACGGATAATAATTAAAATTGATGTTTAACTAATTATTCCTTGAGAAAATATAAACAAATATAGATTTGTTTATTATTTCCTTTTGGGGTTTCCTGTTTAGACCATAAACAAATTAATAAAGGTGTTTTATTAAGTTATTTCACATAGCGAAATAAATTTTACTTAGGGTAAAATTGGTCTTACATGGTGTACTTGGGTCCATCTAATGATAATAGGTTAGATGACCAAAAAATGGTGTAACAGATTGCCCCCCAGCATGCGAGTGTTAAAAGCAAATCGTATGACCGAAGTACGTTGTAAGAACTCAATCACCAGACATCAAGAGGGAAGTCAGAGAGAGAAATGTAAGATAGTCTAATGTGCTAAAGGACTAGACCCTAAGGAAATGAGGCTTACAGGTGCAACAAATCTATTTTTATGAGATGGTACCTGTGCTAAAGGTGGTGGGGGAGGAATACCTATGCCTGCTGAGACAAAGTACAAAAGAATAGTGTGTCCAGTAAACAAGGGACCGAACTATAAAGTACATGTTAGCATAAACAGGAGCCAGATAAAATATATAAATATAAATCCCACATACATGTTGTGCTTGGGATAACAGCCAGGACTTATACAATAATATCTAAGTACATGAGATACAAATACAACCCAAAATGCCCCCTATCAATGGGGAAGGCCTCGCAAAATCTGACTGATACATGAAAATCAAGGAGGTGTTGCATGTGGCTAAGGCCGACATCATCAAATGTATGGAGTTGCATCGAAGGCTGCGAGGAAGAGGTCATCCGGGGCATGTGGGGGGCTACCTGCAAAGCCACCCCCTCATGAGGGTTGAGACATCTCACACACACTCGGGAATCACCAATATCCGCTGCTGCATCACTAGACCATCAAGTATACGGATCTCGATCATGCTGAAAGGAGCTGGAGCTGAGAAACAATCAAGTCAAAGGGGAAGGAGAAATCCCCATTGCCTGATTCTAGGCGCCAAACAAGTGTGGAAGTTGGAACCAAGGTACACCGCTCTCTAAGCCTGTCTTCTAAAATGAATACGCTGATGTCGACAGAAGGAGGTCCACCATAGGTGAGGCAATAAGGAATCCTCAACTAAGGCACGAGAGAAAATAGTAGAACAACGAACAGACAGACACTAATGATGATGATGAAGTGGGGGATACTGAGTAGAAAATGGATGACTTCCCTTGTTAGAGAATAAAGGGCATGGATGACTTGGCAGAGATTGATACGATATCATGATAGATAGGGGACAGTGGGGCTGAAGGCCATAATATGTGACACGAGAGAGATACCAAGAAATGAAGGATGGAGGACTATGACGGGAGACAAAGGGACTCGGGATAGACTCCGTGAATGTGATGATGCCTCAACTCGGATGCTCTAAACAAAGGCAACTCAATGGTGCTGCCACACAGTAAAGGTCCAAATGGGGGACCATAAGCACATGAGTACAAGGGGGTATCTCATGACGAAAATCAACATGAACAAGGACAAGTAAGGAGGCAAAGTGGTGCCCCAAGTATAAGTGTTGTAAGTGAGGAAATTCGATTTGGAGGAGAGGTGAATAGACCCTTCGTGGAGAGAACGTGTCCAAGTGAAGTATCAAATCAGGAGAAACAAACGGATGCTGGCTATCTTAAAGAAAATAAAACATGCATTTCATGAGGGAAATGCTAAGGGTAATATTTCTTAAGATAGAGTGCATTGCAAGGATTAGGAAGGGGGTGGCCTTCAAAGTCCTATAAGAGGTATGCTCCCTTACCCAGGTCCTTACTGATGATGTAAGGGCCTAGCCATAATGAGTCAAACTTCCAGTGACCGAGGACATCATGGACCTGGTCATATACTAGAACAAGATCACCTTCGTGAAAAGAACAAGGATGGAATTTTCGGTCATACTGAGCTTTGGTGTGTTTCTTAACCGCTTCAAGAGTTTTTAATGCAACACGACGATCTTCGGAGGCACACTCAAGCATGATAAGTCGTTTTTCTAGAGGTTGGGTATCAGGGAGAAGTTCAACGGCCAGATGAAGGGAGGGGATTTCACATTCGATCGGTAAGACTGCCTCCTCTCTGAAAACAAGGTGGAAAGGAGTAAACCCGGTGGCAGTTTTAACAGAAGTTTGATAGGCCCACAAAGCAGGGAAGAGCATGAGATGCCAGTTGGTTTTGTGCTTATTCACCGTCTGTTGAAACATGGTTTTAAGGATTTTATTGACAGCTTCAACTTGGCCATTACCTTGGGGATAATAGGAGGAGGAATATTGATGCTCAAAACCCAACAGTGAGGATAGCTCACACCAGATCTCATCTTCAAAATGTCGGCCATGGTCAGAGACCAATTGTTTCGGAACCCCGAATCGAGCAATAACGTGATTAAAGAAAAAGAGGGATGCGGTAGCTGCCATGTTGTTAAATGTTGGCATAGCCTTAGCCCATTTTGTGGAATAGTCAACTACCACGATGATATACTTATGGTTACCAGTGGATGGGGGTTGACACTCCATGAAGTCGATGGCCCATTTACAGAAGGGACCAACTGTGACGACAGGATGGAGGGAAGCTGGAGGAGCTCACGCCTTAGGAGCAAAATGTTGGCAATTGGAACAGTGTTTGACTGCTTCAATGCAATCACTGAAGAGAGAAGGCCAAAAATACCCAACGCGCATGATTTTATGGGCGGTAGCAAGACCGGATAGGTGGCCACCACAAGCACCGCTATGACAAGCATTGAAGACTTGCTCGACTTCAGCGTGTGTGAGACAACAACGAAGGACAGTATCTACATCGTGACGATAGAGGTCATCACCGATAAGAAGGTAGCGGGGGGCTTGGTTTCAGATACGTCATTGAGCATCATGGTCAAGATGAAGGGCGAACTTTTGGGTTCGCAAGTAAGTAAGGATATCACCGTACCAAGGGTCGTCTATGGTAATGGCGAATAAGTGCTCATCGGGAAGAGTGTCATTAACCGGGGGATCCTGCGTACCAGTAGGTAATTCAAAAATGAGTTCAGCGAGGGCTAAACCTTTCTTACTTTTTGGTGTGACAAATTTGAGGTCGAATTCTTGAAGGATAACAACCTAATGAGCGTACTTCCCACTGAGGATGTGGCGACTCAATAGGAAAGCCATGGGGTTGGAATTAGTCACAACCTTGGTGGAATGCATGAGGATGTAATGACGCAGTTTTTGGACCGAGAACACGACGACCAGCGCTAATTTTTATTCATCTGAGTAGGATACATGGGGACCTATAAGGTTCTTACTGACATAATAGATCACATGTTCAATACTGTTATCATCTTCCTGGATAAGGACACCAGCGACCGAATAGGTGGAGGCAGAGATGTATAGGATGAAGTCTCGATCAAAGTCAGGAGGACGGATCAAGGGGGTGGATGTGAGAGCGTGCTTGAGGGAGTCAAAAGACTCATGAACATAGGTATCCCAGACAAATGGGATGTTAGAGCGAAGAAGTATAAGGAACCCATGTGCGGTGGTGGCATAGTCGGGAACGAACTGGCAAAGAAAATTAGCTTTACCTTGGAGACTTTGTAGCTGGCGTAAGGTACGGGGAATATGAAGTTCAAGAATGGGTTGAACTTTCAAAGGGTCAAGAGTTATACCATCTTTAAACACGATTAAGCCTAGAAGACAGCCGGCAGGAACGCAAAAGACACATTTCAACGGGTTAAGGCAGATATTATACTTGCAACATCAGAGGAAGATGGTACGCAGATCTGGAGGTGTTGCGCCTGATGTTTAGAACACACAGTAAGGTCGTCTAAATAGGCAAGGATAATATGAGCTAATTCATGGAAACAATAAGACATGACCCGTTGAAAAGAGGCGCCGACGTTTTTAAGGCCGAATGGCATGACCTGGTATGCGAAAGTTCCCCACGGACTAATGAACATGGTTTTAAGTTGATCAGCACAATGGATAATGATTTGGTTGTATCCAGAGAATCCATCCATAAAGGATAGAACCTCATGCCCCGCACACTCATCAATGATTTGGTCAATAAATGGTGTGGGGAAGTTGTCTTTTGGACAAGCTTTATTCAAGTCGCGAAAGTCAGTGCAGACACGGATGGTGCCTTGTTTTTTGAGGACGTGAACTAGGTTAAATACCCAAGTGGTGTATTCGATGGGATAAATGAAACCAACCTGCTTGAGATTATCGATTTCAGCTTTGATAGCTTCACGTCTGGAAGGATGAATGGGTCTCAACTTTTGACAGACTGGATTGTCATCAGGCCATGTGTCGATATGGTGTTCGACAATGGCTGGATCGAGTCCGAGCAATTCTGAGTAGGACCAGGTGAAAATATCACGGAATTATTGGAATAGCTTGGTGTAAGCTTCAATTTCTTCCAGGGTGCATTGGGCGCCCAAGGTGATATGTTCTTCGATTCCTGGTTTGACAGAAATGTCAATTTTTATGGTAGGAGAGATATTGGCCATATTTCCTTCTTCAAAAGCATCAGGTGTAGGGATGGGATTTTTAAACCAATCGACTTTATCAGGAATGAAGTCTTTAGATTTGACAGCATATTGGTCATGGGATTGCTGTGGAAGGAAGTACGCACGATGGTGCATATCATCCCACAGAAAATTAGGTTCGGTCATGGCTTCCATAATGTCTTCATCTGACTGGAATATGGGAAGAGTGGAAGGAAGAGGATCACTTGATGAGGTAGAAATATCAGACTCATGATTATGGGGAGAAAGGCTCACATGCGCAACCTCATGGGGGGTGATAGAAGAGTAAGCAGATGGGGGGTCAGGCGAAACATCGGGGGGAGGTACTAAGGGGACTGTCGCCACGGATCGCAAGGATGATGAGAGGTAACAAATGGTGGTTGAAGACTCAGTCATTTCAATATTAGGAGGGGGAATGTGAATTGGGGTAGACAGGTCTTCTGGTGCTACTGAAGGAGAATGCGCAAACAAGTGAGAAGGTAGATGGTCATGCTTGGATTTGAATTGGCAGTATGCATCTAAAGAGGAATGATATTTGTTGAGCTAGGGGCAGAGGTGGGTATAATGGCCGTGGAAATCGCACAAAGAACAAGGGTGATTGGTGCACAAATTTTTAAGTTTCAGGAGTGAATCAGGTATAGTGACATTGACCTCAGGGATTTCGGATTCCGGAAACGTCTCATTGACCATGGTCTTGAGATGCGGCAACTCAAGACATGTATGGATGGCGTGACCAACAACATCGCACAAGGCACACTGGATAATGCGCTTTGGCGGCCAGGGAGGAGCAGGGTGTGACAGGGTAGCCTTGTTGTGGGATGCCCCCTTGTGAGCTTTTCCTGTCTTTTCCGGAGCTATCACAACAGGAGAAGGGTCTTGTTGAGGTGCTGGTGGCACTGTAGCAACAGAAGAAGCTAAGGGAACCAGTTAAACCAATTTCAAAGCAAGGTAAGGTTTGTGGTGTCCAAGTGGGGTAGCGGTTGGAGGGTCAAGGTACCAGACGGGTATGCCCAGGGTCAAATTTGGGAGAGAGAGGGTGGCCATGATGGGGACCGAATAAACTCTGGGAGGGGGAGCAAGGAAAGGTATCTGACTAGCGGGGTAATGGCCAAGAGGAATGGCTCCAAGATGGTTGAGACCTGGTGGAACCGACCCAGGAGGATAGAGGGGCTCATGGGTACCAACTGTAGGAGAAGGGCCAGAAAGGAAGAGGTCTAGCTGGCTGAGGTGAAGGGCTAGGAGCAGGTTGCATTGGGCAAGGTTGAGGTTGAGGTTGCTGACTAGCCAAAGCGGGCAGCTTAAGGTCAGATCGAGACGATTGCATCATGCAAACATTCACTAAGCTGGGATCAGAGACAGGAGGAGGAGGGAGACCAGGGAAAGTTCCAAGCAAGGAGGAGTCTTTGTAGATGCCAGGAGAGACACTAGCCAAAGAATCGACGGTTTTCTTATTGGCTACAGGAGAGATGGTCGACTCAGGGGAGGTCTGAGACTTTGGCTCATGATATGTCAACGGGTAAATGGTGACTATCTTTCCATTATGAGGGAAAAACATCTTGCGGTGAACCGCAGATGGGACAGCAGACATGGCATAGGTGTAGCTACGCCCCAAAAGAATGTTATAATCAAGAGCAGCGTCGATGACTTCAACGTCAACACAAACAGTCTTGCTCGCAAGAGTGATAGGACAATTACGGAATAGGCCAATGGGCTGGGAGGCATGGCCATCCCATGCACAAAGGGTGATGGTGGAAGGGGCCAGCTCAGGAGATCCGAGTTGTTTCCAAACCGAAGCAGACATCACATAGGTAGATGCCCCATCATCAATAATATACCGAGCCACGTTGGTGTTCCAGATTTTGACTGGGATTTGGAAAGCAACGGAAGCAGGAAGGGGAGGATGGTATGACTGACGGGAATCGAAAACAATCAATTGGTTGTCAGCAGTATCTACAGCGCCCATGGTAGATAGTAGAGCCTTCCTTTGAGAAGGACACGACTGGAGGAGTTCCAGTGTTGAAATGGTAGCAGGAGACTACGCCAAATCATCTAATATGCTATACGAATGAGCAGCTCCACCATAAGCAGCATTTCGGCGTAATGGGCCCTTAGGAACCTTGGTATGAACCTCATCTTTGGGCTGAGGGATCTGTAAGGGACCATTGGGTGTCGAAAGAGGCTCTGTAGGACCTGAAGATGGTGACTTGAGGATAGACGGAGTGAGAGGCGTGGAGTACTGACGAGAACGAGTTTGAAGGTTAAGGTCGACGATGAGAGGTTGGTCAGAGTTCATCATGAGAATCTAGTAATTGGAGGAACCAGAAGGGGAAGGTTGAGAGGCTACCGGTGCGTGAGGTGGTTGGGTAGCCACGAATCCTTACTGAGGGAAAGGATCGGTAAACACAGCCGGTTTAGAAGTAGTCGCATTGGGGGGAACAGTAGGGGAGGCATGTTGTTCTCGCAATGTAGCCTAAGACTCCCACATCTGCCGCATCTGTGGTAATAGGGGACAATTGTGAGTGTAATGACTGTAAACACCGCAACACGAACAAGGCTTATTTGTGCTAAGAGGCCTATCCGGCTTGGGCTGAGAGCCCTGTTGCTGGTTAGCAGTGTTAGAATCAATACTTGAAGGACTGGATCCATGATTACCGGGGGAAGATTGATTTTGATTGCCTTTCCTCTTCCTTTGAGAAGAAGGAGGATTAGTCGCGCCCTTCTGTGCAAATACTTGCCCTTGAGGGGGTAGTAGTTGTTGTTGTGGGGGTTGAGAAGGCAAGGGAGGTGGAGGTCCAAATGTTGGAGGAGCTGGGAAACCAGGCTGTGGGTAAGGATAATGGGTAGGATGGGCAACATTGAGGTAAGCAAGAGGTTGGGGAAAAGGAGGAGGCATGCCGTATCTTGGATACATGCTACTTGGAGGGGGAAAAGTGATGGAGGTGTTGGCCCCTCCTGGAGGGAAACCATAGCCCATAGGAGGTTGAGTGTAGGTATGCAAAAGAGCTCCAACGATACCGTCGGCAGAGTGAGATGTCCCCGGGGCCTTAGCGCCACCGGGTCTGGGGAGGTCAGGAAGGACGGTATAAACATAACCAGATTGAGCATAGATGAGGTCATATTTCAAGGCTATTTGGAGGGCAACTTCTTTGGTTTGAGGAAACTGGGATACGACATCTTTGCTGATGGCAGGTAAGAGAGATCGAAGGAAACGGTCCATGTAGACCCGATCTTCAAGGGTGAGAGCTCGACATAAGCTCCTTCTTCACCGCCGTTCCTGGACATGAGCGGAAAGGTGGGTCGAAGATGATTGATGGAAGGAAGTCAAGAGTTTGGTACCAGTGTCGTATTGAAGAGGGAGCTGGAAATAAGATAAGAAGGCTTGGGCAATGGTCGCAAAGGTGGTATGGGAAGAGGCAGTTTGATCAACATACCGTTTATAATCTTCGCCTGTAAGCGTGCATTGGAACAATCTAAGATGGATGGAGTCATCAGTAATGGAATTGGATGAACACCACATGTGGAAAGACCAGATATGGTTGGAGGGATCTTTGCCAGCAAGGCCTTCGAACTTAGGAATGTCAGAGGGGAGCTTGGTTGGCATAGCAGGCCAACCAGCATCGTGGCAGATAGGATCTTTGATCAACTAATTGAAATCGGGGAGACTGAGACCTGCCATATAAGGGAGAAAAGGGACAGTTGAGGTAGTTCTCGTGGCGGTTCCGCTAGTAACATTCCCAGCATTAGGGCCGGGGTTGTCGCTAACATTACGCCCTGGACCAGAAATGGTGAAGGTAACAGGGGGAGAACCAGAAGTAGGGGGAGAACCCAAAGAATCAGAAGACGAGTCGGAGTGCGAACTCGGGGGAGGACTAACTCGACGACAGCGGGAAGGAGCAAGTTGACCAACCAGAAACTGAGGGTGAAGGCCAAGAAGTCTCCGAGATATACACCTTGGGGGCGCAATGATGATGGCACAAAGGGAAGAAGAATAACTGACAAAGGCAGGGAGGTGTAGAATCAAGTGATGTCAATGTCGAAACAAGGGCAGAGAGGTGCAGTGTCAATTGATTTTAAAGTATTTTCTTGGTGGTGTTAACCAGGCTCTTCTTCACTTAGGGTCAGTGTGTGGCATGTATTAATTTTAATGTTTAAACCCAGACATTTTGATATTAAAATAAAAAGTGTGCTACGTAACTAAAAATAAATCTACAGAGAATAGTAAATAATGTTGAAATAATAGAAAATTAACAGCTAACAATGCATCGATCTAACCCAAGAAGGCGGGTCTCTCAAAACTCGTCTAAAAAGAGGGAAAAAGACTAGTCAAAACACACTAAAAATGGGCCAACAGATCTAAGGTCGGGAGGGACAGGGATCTAAAGGAGAAATCTGCTAAAAAGAGGTGCAGAAAACAACAAAGAGGCAGAGGCAAGGTTGCTACAACAAAGGAGGAAATCAGCTAAAGGTATAAGGGACAAGGAGGTGACCCTAGAGGCAAACCCAAACAAAAATATATGAGGTGATTTGACAGGGAGAAGAATTGATCTAAAAGGGATCTAAAAGTGAGGTACCAGATCTGAAAAGAAAAGGGTTGAAACTCTGAAAATTCAGACGTTTGAAATAGCTAAAACTCTTCCACAAAAATTGGATGGTACTAAAGCCCTAAGGGGCTATATTCCCACTTAGTTGAGTAAAATAGATCAGAAACAAGTCCAAACAAGCTGAGACGAAGGCTGGAAAACCTTGACAGAAGCTTCAGACAAACCCAAAAAAATTGCTGGAAAATTGTAGAAAAAAGTGCAAGTCACAAGTTCTGACCAATTTTTTGTCCAGGTCGCAGATTCTGGGCTGAAAAGTGCGTCCCGTAGTCCAGGTCACAGGTTCTGGGGCAAAAAGTGCGACCTTCAACTCTGGGTGTCTCGGCAGCAGATTTCAGAAAAAGTTGTCGTCTCTGTTGCGGCTAGTATCGATTACCTGTGCAATAGGGCCAGAAACACACGGAAGTTAGAAATTTTAATGTTTGAGGGTTTTATAGGTGAAAAAAAACATAAAAATAGAGAAAGACAAAAATCTGAAAAGAAACCCTAGGGTCTGAAGTAGCTGGATATGCAGGAATATGAAAAATGACAGCAGTCATAATCGAAAACCCGTGTGGAGTCGCCAATTGTTAGTATGAATATTTTGTCGAAGTGTAAGAAAAAAGACCACTTTAGCTACACAACAAATAGCCCTAACATCAAATATGGATGCCAATATCTTCAAATCTGCAGTTAGTTGATCAAGACAAATGCTGCACAAATCTAGATCTATGCATAAAAAGACATTAAGCAGTGAAAATAAAGTTTTGCTTCATGCATCCAATAGACAAGACAAGAACAATATTTTTGAAAGAATTTTTATAGTAAGGGCACTTGAGAGGAAAACAAGAAAGGTGTTTCCAATTCTCCTCAATGGGATGGGTTCTTGAAAGTCCTCAGCGCTTCAGATCTAGCATTTCTCTCTCTTGTTGGTGTAGAAAACCCACACAAACATAGAACTCAAAGGGAGCTCACAAAGCAAATAATGGAGAATGTGACAATGATAATGGCTCAAAGTCAGACCAAGAGTATAGATCCAGAGTGATCTAATATGCAACAAAAGGTGACAAATGAATGGGAAAACCCTTCTATTTATAACAAAATATTAGGGTATTCTAGAACTTGGTGTATGAATAAAATATTATTAACCAAATTCTAGAACCACCTTTAGGAATATTTTATTATATTTGTTGGAGGGAAAAGGATTTTTGACTTGGGTCAAATCCTTTATTTATAAATAATAAATAAATAAATGATTTATTTATTATTTTAAGGAAATGGTGGAAATATAATTAAATAAATAATTATTTATAAATGATTTAGTCAAATTTAACTAGGAATATTATTTAAATAAGGATTAAATAACTTATTCCTAGGAAATAATCAAATAAATAAGGATTTATTTAATTTATTTCCTTGTTTTAGGTTAAATATGACCAGGAATAATAATTGAATTGATGTTTAACTAATTATTCCTTGAGGAAATATAAACAAATATAGATTTGTTTATTATTTCCTTTTGGGGTTTCCTGTTTAGACCATAAACAACTTAATAAAGGTGTTTTACTAAGTTATTTCACATAGTGAAAGAAATTTTACTTCGAGTAAAATTGGTCTTACATGGTGTACTTGGGTCCATCTAATGATAATAGGTTAGATGACCAAAAAATGGTGTAACAACCAAAGGAAAAGATTGAAAGTGATAAACTGTGGAAGGGAGACTCGGTGTTCTCGGAATTCTAGGCACGGGGGCAGAGGAGGCATCCTCTGGATTTAGGATTGTTTCCTAAATTGGCTGGGAAGAACCGATTATATCAGTAATCTGTCCGTTGCGTTCACAAGAAGAACCACAACTCCAGCAATCATCAACTTGTTTCAGGTTTTGATTTCAGTTTTCAGGTATTCCTCTGTGTAAGATAGTTATTTATGTAAGCTTAAATTTTAATTTATTGTTAATCTCCTTTCATCTGAATTTATGTTTAAATCTTTCTATAAGATAAATGCATATACAAATTGACTGAGTGAGTCTTTACGCATGGTATCAAAGCACTTGTTCAAACTCTTGGATCTGTTAAGATCGATTTTGAACCTGTTTGAGTCTTCTGCTAAAACCTATTTGTGATAATTGAAACATCAGTATAAAACTCTATAGGCTTCAGGTTTCTCCATCCTGAAAAATCATTCTAAATCTACTTGGCCAAGTAAAGTTTTCTAATAGATCACTGGCTTTTTACTTTGAAAATATCACTGCAGTCCAGTCTTGTTTCTCTATCATTCTAAAGCAGTTGAAGTTACATCTAGTGTATATCAGCAGTAAGAATTTTATTGTCATTATTGAAGAAGTCTGAGGTTCATTGTTAAGGTAAGGTTGGGAATGACAAGCCCTAAGCAGGGATCTGAAAGAAGAAATTGATGAAGCTTCCTTGTGTGCTTCCCTAAGGCCATACAAAACCATTTCAAGAAATAATTTAAGCCTAATATGGAAACGTCTTGAACTCTGAGGGTATATTCACAGACATTATTCGAGCATTAAGTTTCATGAACTGATTCATGACTTCTGTGGGCCTTAACTCATAGACAGACCTAAGCAAACAGCTCCATCAATTAACATGCATACTCATTAATAGATATATGCTCTATCTGTGGAGTCCTCCAAATTTTCCTAAAGTCAACCTTAAGAAGTTTGGATCCTATTTGGTTTCCCTATGTGACGGAGACAATTTAAAAGATATGCTAGATAGTCACACAAACCACATATCTGAGCCTCAAGATATATCCTCAAGGCACAATTCAGATCAAAAGGTTGTTGTTGAATGATTAACTGAGAAACATTATGGAGTATAATTACAAAATTTGGTTGTAATTCTTGTTGCCTATCATTTTTTTTTTAAGTTAGAATGATCCATTAGACTGAGCATTATTGAGTTTCTTATCGTTAAGGTACAGGGGATATATTTTCAGAATTATTAAGATAACATTAATTGATTATTAATTGATTCTAGATTCTAAACCATTTAAGATCTTGAGTTCATGAACAAGTAGCTCACTTGACAATTCCAGTTTTTTTTTTTTTTATTCCTATAATTGTCATTTACATTCATATAAAATATAATATAATATGAAATTACTCAGATGAAAGTGTAATATAATATTCATTGTAGAGTAAACAAAGTTTCTTACTCTGATATCACACCTAGAATATAAAATAGTAGCACCACAAGAATTGTAATCGAGAAAAATCTTACAATAAGTTACAATAAATTTTATCGTAGTTCTTCCAACCAAATGAATCCGACCGGCATATGAATATGTCATGTTTCGTAACCGAGCTCAATGATTTCTTTTCTGATGTGATCAGGCAGAGGGCCTTGCCCTTGCCCTCGCCCATTGTTCGATCCATGGGGGATCGGATGAGTGCCCTTATATTTAGCTTTCTTGGGCCTGATGTTGGCTTCCTCACCTAAATATTCGTCGGCATCTGCAAAGATATAGTCAGTTTCATCCTCTTCTAAATTGGCATGAGGATCATCGTTTGTGTAGCCTGGAACGTGGTTTATGCCATCATCGACGCATGTGAAAACCCTCTCACCATCGTTTAAAAAGCCCGAATGGATTAGAGAACGTCGACGGTGAATCTCTGTAAACCAAACAGAATGTTGCGGAGTTCTTCTTGTTCTCGAAACTTTTCTTCTTTCCCATGGCTGGATTGTTGCCTCTTGCTTACTATTATGTTTTTCTCTACCCCAAATTTTTTAATCTCGGCTCGTATTTATTTTAAATCGAATGAGAGATGGAAGAATGAAATGATTCTTAACTTCAAAAATTTAGGAAACAATGTGGACATTGAATTTCCATCTGGGTTACATTTGATTTTTTGTCAAAAGTGAAAAATCGGTGTGTATTTCAGGAAAAGCCACGCTACCGAATATGGAATGTGCCCTTATCCCTCCAAACAGCTGTCAAATGTGCCCTTTGTGACCTGTCTGGTTTATATGACTAGGAATGTAACAGTTGAATGTACGCTGCACCAATGGTGTGGATGCTATCTGTAGGTATATTCTTCAAATTATTGGTTACTAGAAAAGTGAGAGCTTTGTTGTCTGCAAATACTTTTATCATTTCAAAGATCGCATGGATGATAGCTTAATTAATCCACCAATTTTCATCATCGTAGATCGCATAGCCAATATATTAACTAAGTAGCTAGTTTCCATTTGTGATTTTAGTAATAGATGAATTAAATAAATTGTCAGCTATGCTAAGAATAACATGTATATTATATCATATAAATATAATATTTATGTCATAAATTCTTTATATGAATGTAAACTAATATATTACTTCATCTAATATAATATATATCGCATAAGTTATTTATATGTGTGTGCGTATTGTTCTTAGCTAAAACCATTCATGATCATCTAGAGGATTGGCACAGTTTGTGCTTCTGGATCTGTTTGGTAGATCTTCGTCGAATCTCACATCAATTCTTTCCATAATTTTATGCAGTCTTTTATTGTAGCGCATGTATCCCTAACTCTTGGATGCATATCCCAAAAATATTCCTTCCTAAGCTCTTGCACCATACTTCCCCAATTTTTCATCATTATTATTTATGAAACATTTGCTGCCAAAGACTCTAAATTTCTTTATTGATGTCGGTTTCCCATGCCATAATTCATATGGAGTCTTGTCACAATTTGGTCTGAGATGAGCTTTGTTGAGAATATGAACAGCTATGTGTACTTCTTATGCCCAATAGGTTTGGGGAATGTTTCTTTCTTGCATCATGGCTCTGGAAATCTATTGTACTGACATGTTTTGTCTCACTGCCACTCCAATCTGTTGAGGTGTACCTGCAACTGTAATTTTTTTCTTTATCCCACATTCATTGCACAAGTCTGAAAAATAATCGTCTATGAATTCACCTTCTCTCTCTGATCTGATGCATTTTAGTTTACATCCAATTTGATTTTCTTCCAATGCCTTGAATATCTTAAATTTTTCAAACGCTTCAGATTTGTATTTGAAAAATGCCACCCATGTTAATCTGGAAAAATCATCGATTATCAACATGAAATATGATTCTCCACTTGGTGCATTTGTTCTTGAAGGGCCGCACAGTTCCATGTGTACAAGTTGAAGAGGCTTACTTGTAGATAGTTGGTATTTAGCTTTGAACGTTGTGCGAGTTTGTTTTCCCAGTTGGAAATACTTACATATGGTATTTGGTGGCTTCTTTATTGTAGGAAAATCTCTGACAGTTTTCTTTTTGCTCAGTTTGATGATGTGGTCAAAATTTAGATATCCCAATCTTGTATGCCATAGCCAATATTTGTCAAGTTTGTTGATGTGGCATGCTTCATGCTCTTCTTCTACTATATAAACATTACTCTATGTTTGAACACCTTTGACCAAGGTCTTTCCTATGGTGATTGACCTTACTTCACAATCTTGGGCTCTGAAAAGGACCTCACAGCCTTTATCACACATTTGACTAACACTTAGAAGATTGGCTTTTAGACTGTCTACAAACAGTACATCCTTAGCCTCTCCTCTTCCATTATTCAGGTTGACTGTGCCTTTTCCCTTGATTTTCCCTGCCTTATCATTACCGAATGTTACGTTCCCATATTTATTTTCATCAAAAGTTACAAACTTGCTTCAGTCTCCAGTCATATGTTTTGAGCACCCATTGTCCACATACCATTGATTGTTCTGATCTTGAGAAATTAGAACCATATCACATTTATTTAGATTCCTTTTCCATTGCATGCATTTTTTTGCTCTATAACATTTCTGAGGAGACGGGTCACAGTCTTTGAGAGGACATTCGTTAGACTTGTGCCCACTTTTATGGCAGCTAAAACATTTTATTGTATTTCTGAGTAGATTGTGTACACAAGTGAATCCATCATTGTTCTTAATTCCCTTTGAGTTTCCATACTCCAGTCTTCTTATATACGCTCTGCACTCCATGGCTTTATGACCTAACCTTTTACAGTAAAAACAATACCCATGGAAGTAGTATTTGTATATGGCAGAGAAGGTTGTTTGGGGATATAGCCATCTGGTCATATGAGATTTCCGTCTTTGGAGGCCATTTGATCTGTGCTGGAATGTTGCTTGGTGGTTCACTCATTTTGTTTCCAAGGTTTTCTTTGTGGTGTATTTTTGTTGTAGCTTATGAGGATTTGAAGGATTTCCCACAATTTTATTCTCAGATTGATGAGAGTGAATGTTTTCTTCTAGGAAAAATTTCACAAATGTAGCAACTTTCTTATCCTATGCCTTCGACTTGCTGGTTTATCCTTCATAGCCTATCCTAACCTTTATATGAGGAGATCTTTGAGCATTCAATATCTTATCCAATTGTCCACAGATTTTAATTTGAGAAATATTCAAAGTTAATTCAATTTGGGCCTTCTCTAATTTCTTCCTCAGGCTTACCACTTCTTCTTCCATCTTTTCAAGCTCCTGATTTTTCTCCTTTATTTCTCTTTTCATAATATCCTCTATTTTCCTTTATTCTTCTAGTTCAACCTTCAATTTAATAAGATCTTCGGAGTCTGGTTTTTTCTTTTCTTATTTTAGAAGAATCTCTTTTTGTTTCTTACTCTTAAGTTTAAGTCTGTCTATTTCCTTCAAGGCAATAAATAACTCCCCCTCAAGATCTACCTCACCTTCTTCTTCAAATTCCCTAACATTTTCCTCAATCTCTTCCTTGGCCATCAAGATGAATTTTGATGTTCCTTCTTCATTATGGGATTCATCTGAGCTCTCAGATGCACTGCTGTCTTGTTGATCAGAGAATGTTCTTCTATTAAATCTGTTCCCTTTAGGTTTATTGTTGAAATTGGTTTTCTCCTTCCCTTTTGACTAATTCTCTATTTTCTTATGAGGACATCTAGATGCATAGTGCCCCACTCTTCCACAATTAAAGCACTTAAATGGAAGTTTACCTTTATACTTACCTGTGCCTCTATCCAATCTTATGACAAATTTGACTTCTTCTTCATCAGAGCATGAGTATATACCTTCCTTTTCTTCTATGCACTTGTCTTCCTTAAACGCAGCCTCCCTCGTGTTTGACTTCCCTTTACGAAGTCTCATCTCATATGTTGTTAGGTTCTCGAGTAATTTGTTTCTGGTTAAGATTTCACAGTTTCTTGTTTCTTCTATGACAGAAACCTTAGGATTAAACCTAGATGGAAGAGATCTCAATATTTTCTGGACTACAACACTTTCTTTAATTTCTTCTCCTAGGCCTATCACGATATTCACAAATTTTTCAACTCTTAAGAATAATGCAACGATATCTTCATCTTCATTCTTTTTTAATTTTTCAAACTGAGTTCTATGAGCTTGTAGTTTGGCCATATTCACCTTTGTATCTCCCTCGTGTATGTTTCCTAAAGTATCCCAGATATCTTTGGCAGTCTTATTGTGCATTAATTTGATAAATTCTGACTCACTAACAACACTCAAGATTTCATTCATTGCTTTTGCATTAGCTCTGAAATTATGTTTGGCTTCTTCCTCGGTGTTTGTATCCTTTGGTGCATATTTTTCTTCCACAACAACCCAAAATTATATTCCTAGAGACATTAAGTATGTCCTCATTCTTATTTTCCAGAAAGCATAGTTTGTGCCAGTAAACAATGAGTCTTTATTTGTTTAGCATCCTTATAGGCTAGCCATTTTGAGGACCTAGGACCTCCTTCTACTTTTTAAATTGTTACTAAAGGAACCTGCTCTGATACCAATTGATAAACCCTTAGTTAAACTGAGAGGGGGGTGGGGGGCATGGGGGGGCGAATTAGTTTAATACATTCATGGACATTTAAAACTTTTTCATTCAACTCATTTACACATTCTCATATGCAACTTAATACATAATGGATTAACAAACATAATGTGTGGACAACAAGTAAATAATTAGTTTAAAACATCACATCAACACTTAATCATCAAGCACATAGACAACAGATATAAGTGGAAACTCATAAGGGAGAAAACCACATCTTTATTATTGTTGTGATGCAAAGTCAAGATCCAACTCCATCTCACAACTAATTTTATGTAGGCTCCAGCCTACAGGAGGCTACTACCTCAAATTCTGCAAGCTACAACTTGCAAGGAAGCTCCAACTCCCATCTATTTTCTACAAGCTACAACCTACAGGAGGCTCCTACCTCGACCAGCTCCAACTGGACATCTATCAAGCTAAAAATTGGTATGGAAGCACCAACTTCCTCACACTACAATAAAATCATATGTTGGTTTACCTGGATATCAGCTTTGTTTTACTCCTTCTTCACTAGTGCCCTTCGAGCCTTAAAATCTGCTTCATATCACCTCTAGATTGCACAACATCTCTATATACTCTCTCTCATTCTTCCACTCTCTAACCTCCCTATGCATATTACAATAACATTATTTATAGAGATAACTTCATGGTTGTTTGCATTCTCTATGGAAATATGAAGTGAATCGTCATGACTCTTTGCCTTTCACCCACTCATTTCCTCACTCAGCATATTCTGAATGTTACAACAATATATACATTCACTTCAGTATCAAATGGATTTTTTCTTTGCCTTCAATACTTGCCTTTGCATCACAAACAATATAAAATAATAAATTAATTTATATTTACAGTTACAACAGTATTTCAATTCAGTCCTTTCAGCTTCTCGCTTTTTTGTGCATTTTTTCTTCTCTGCCTATTGTCCCTTTGTCTTCTCTACCTGTTGTTATACTTCCAACTGTGCTGCAACATTACTATCTTAGCCTGACTTGACCCATGCCTTTATTTTTTACACCACCTCTTCCTATTGCATATCTTACCTGTAGCATTTTATGCTCTTCTTTGCTCCTTTTCTCTGTGTCAGGTTACTTACCCGAGTCTCCTTTTGCCCACATTTATTCTTTGTTATCAAACTTCCACAGCCACATAACACCTCTGCACGAGTGTCGGGTCACTTGCCCATAGTATTTTCTCTTGTGTTGATCCTTTCCTTTTTAACTCACAGCCGCATCTACATGACATTGTTCTGCACTTAGAGTCGGGTCTTGCCAGAGTCTACTCCCATTTAGAATTTTCTTTGTACACCTGAGGCTTTTGCCTGCATTCATTCTTTTCTTTGTAAACCGAGTCGTCCTCTACTTCCAACATTTTCTTCATAAAACCATATAGCACCAAACTTGAAATACATCACATCTTAACTTTGAACTTTATCGCGTTCGGTCTCTCTACCCAAGTCCATTCTCTTGCGTTCATCTTTTCCGTTCAACTCACTGCCGCAATTGCGTAAAACACTGTTCTACACGGGCTTCAAGTCTTTTTTCATGCGTTCAGGCCTTTCCTTTGTAACCCAGGTCGAACTCCACTTCCATGGTTTTCTTCATAAAACCAATGCAAACACATTAAACCTTGGACCTAAAATATCTTAGTATTTACCTTTGAACCACATCATATCCGCTTCAAAAATCACACTTCGCACTTCGTGTTCCATAGATTTTACATTGTAATCTCCTTTTCGTCCTTAGATGCGATTTAACACAGAAAAAGATCTGCATACGGATTTTAAATCCTTTGGATTTTGCCTTTGAAATTACATCGCATCCGGGCCTCTTTATCGCACTTCACAACTTTTAGATTATAGCAATTTCGCAATACTTGCGATTTTGCGATTTCACAAATCGCAACGAACTCCCCGTCACAACCTGCAACTTTTAACATTTAACAATAAACTTATCCTATGTGATCTATGATGTGCGGTATATGGGCCAATTCCACGTCATCATGCCACATCACCCTGCCATGTCACTACCATGTCACCTTGCCACATCATCATAAATTTCCTGCGATCTATGGGGTCGAGGTCACGTCACTGCCATGTCATCACCCGCAATTCGCATTTCGCAGTTTCTATGACTTATTGCATCACAAATTAAACAGTTTAACTTGCAATATCTTATCATATAAATTTAAAACTCGCCGATATGTGATATGTGATTTAATCTCCGTCATTGATCAATGCCCAGATCCAACGGTCCACGCTGCTCCTTTGCTTATGTGCTTCTCATCGCAACTTAAATAGTTTAACTTGAGAATTCTTATCATATAAACGTAAAACTCGCCGATATGTGATATGCGATTTAATCTCCATCGTTGATCAATGCCTAGATCCAACGGTCCATGCTACTCCTTTGCGGATCTGCTTCGCATCGCAAATAAGATAGTTTACCATGCGGTGTCTTTGAACATAAAATCACTGAAGTGCGAAGTACCGCTGGGTTTGCGATTTAATCTGCACCATTGATATGTGCCCAGATCCAACAGTCCTCACTACTCCTTTGTTGTGGTTTGCCGACTTTGCTTCTTTGGTTGTGCCCGTTCGTTTCTTTCTAGTTGTTCGTATAATACTTGACTCGTTCACAACTTTGCCCACATTCATGACTTGCCTCGCGTTCACGACTTGACCTGCTTAGCATTCACGACTCGACCCAAACATGCATGACTTGACTCAACACTTTCACGACTCTTCCCAGCACGTTCAGGGCTCTGCCTTTGTTGTTTTTCTGCCTTTGTTCCTTTTCTACCTTAACTGCTTCTCTTCTGCCTTTGCTTCTTTGTTGCCTTTGCTCCTTTGCTGCCTTTACTCCTTTGTTTCTAAAGTTTCTCCCCTCTGCTCCTTTGCCTTTTTTGATGGTCTACTGCTTCTCCTTGCCTCTCTGTTGCTCCTTTTCCTCGCTTTTATTCTTTCTTACTACATTATTGCCTGATATGATTTTTTTCCTTATTGTTGTTGCTACTCTACTCCTTTGCCTTAATGATAGTTCTGGTGCTTCTCCTTTGTGCTCCTTTGCCATCAATGATAATATTTCCAACATTCTAAACAGGATCTCCTTCTTGTGCAGGCCGCAGTCTCTCTATGAATAATACAGGGGAATAACATATGTCAAATGAAGGATATGATGCCTATATTCTAGCCTAGCCTGGACCACACCTACAGCAAGGAAGACTGAGTATTTTGAAGGTGATTTCAAAGTTTCCTGATATAAGTTAAGGCTGATCTATGCCCTAACCAAAACCATATGTCTACTGAGATTCAACCTATTTTGGAGGTATGTTTGGATTCACCTCATCTCATGTTTCAGGCGAGCCGAGGGATACCACAATGAAGCATAAGTCTACCTTCCAGTGTGTAATCCAATGCGAGAAGAAGAAGGATCTCCTATTTAATAATAATTG
This sequence comes from Pinus albicaulis, assembly GCA_034641835.2. Lineage (NCBI taxonomy): Eukaryota > Viridiplantae > Streptophyta > Pinopsida > Pinales > Pinaceae > Pinus > Pinus albicaulis. The sequence goes on along the minus strand of CM076579.1, from coordinate 1,205,199,090 downwards.
AATTCAACAATCTCAGAAAGATCGTTGAATCACCTCAATTCACAGAACATAACTGTAGAAGATTTTTCTAGCAGTAACGATTGTATGAACATTATACACTCTATTATTTGATGACAGAGGTCTAGTTACCCTATGTTTGTGTTTGCAATTCAAATATAGATCTGCATGGAAGAGTCTTATGAGGATGATCTTGTTATTATTAATGTAGGTCGAATCTTCCATTTCAAAGTTAGTGGGAGGAGTATATAGCTCCACGAGTCTATGCAGAAGCGAGTGAGCAATTTGTGCGCAGAGAGAAGGGCCTCATATTATTTGTCTGCATAGCAATCTCAAGGAGGAATTATTTAATGTTCTAAAAGGTTGAATCATTGTGTATTCCAGCAGGGCTTTCAAGGTCGAATTGTGCATAATATAAAAAGTTTCAAATTTCCCTTTGTTGTACAAGATATTAGTTTGTGAGAGTCTTAGTCCTGCGCTGCATTGAGATTAGAAGAATTGATATGACCTCTGTCAAAAATAGAATATTTTGTGCTGAACATTTAAAAATTTTGGGTGTTATTTCTTTTGGATAATTCATGCCAGACTCCCTTGAGTTGCCTTTGTTGAAATTTGGTTACCGGAGGACAGGTGGTTCCCTAAGGCTTTGATCTTTGGCCTAGGGAAAAGTGTCCAAAAAGAATTTAATTTTTCTCCTAAAGTGACTTTATAATTTTATAAAGTCAAATCTAATTTAAAAGTGACTTTAAGTGATAAAGTTACTAAAGTCTAATTTTAAAGTGACTTTAATAAAGTCAATGTAAAATTAGAAAGGGAAAGTGACTTTGGAAATAAATGACTAAGTGGGTGTTTATTAAAGTGGGGTAAATTAAAAAAATAGAAAGTGAGATTTAAATGAGCATTTAATCTCAGCCCTAGATCTAAATCTGTTTCAGCCATTGGATTTAGGGATTCCCCAAAATTCACTTAGGGTTCGGTTAAAGGAGGAAAAAGAGGAAAAGATCATTTATTCTTTCATGAGCAGATTGGGAGAAGGAGAGAAAGAGAGCAAGGGAGATTTCTGGGCAGTGAGGAGAAGGAGGCAGCAGCTTGGCACACATTCCAAGGCAGTGTTTCAGCAAGTCCGTACAGCAGAGTTTTCACTCAGTTCAAGGAAGATTTGACATGGTTTCCAAGGCAGAATCCGTACAGCAGCTTTGGGCACGATTTCCAAGGAGGCCGTACTATTTTATGGGCACAGATTTCGAGGGAGAGGTTGTTGTTTTTGTTGCATGCATTTCCAGGCAAGCCATACAGCCTGTAGCTAACTGCTAGCACAAAAATCGAGGTAGATTTTGGTACACAGTATTTTAAGACAACTTGCACGCATTCCAAGCAGGCCGTACAGTAGCATTTAATGTTGTTCTGCATGCAAAAGGAGGAGGCTGTACAACAAAAATTAATGTTGTAATTTCTGGGCACGTTTTTTAAGGAAATTCGTACAGCATTTATTGTTGGTTTTGTTTTTCTGTTTGCACATTTTCCGAGGCGGTGGTTAAGCACGGAAAATGAGATAAGTTGTAAAAGTTTACTTGTTGATTTTTGCTGAATATTTCTCTCACTGTAAAAAGCATTTTTCCAGAAATAAGAAGGAGCTTTCGAACTAGTTTTCCCCAAGAGTTTTAGGGGGTTTTTCCAGGGTCATGTTAACCAAAAATCTCAATGTTCAAATGTGTTGAATGACTGTTTCAGCTTGATGTGTTTTTTATTTCTGCAATTTCAACATTCTGTAAAGTTTTCCAGAATTTGTGTTTCAGCAAAGTCATTTGTGTTTCAGCAAAGTAATTTCTATTTCAGCAAATAAAAAAATTATTTTTTTTATTGTTGAATGTAAGGATATGGGAAAGGGCATTTAACTAAAAGGAGAAATAAGTGATACTGAAACCAGGGTGGGAAAACAGAAAATTTCTACATGGTATAGGAGCTTGGGTGCTAAAAGTGCAGTTTGGGATAGCAAGGAGAAAAATACAGCCTACTGATTTTTCACTCAGAAAATTCCAGCAAGCTGATTTCCACACACAGAAATTTTATCTTTACTACAGCAGTGCTATTTTTCAGTTTTTAGGACAACAGGATGTCATTGGGATTGAGGGTGGAGGATAGGTTGGATGGGCATACCAATTATAGCGTTTGGAAAGAAATAATGCAGAGTATCTTTGAGGAGGTAGAAGTCTGGGACATCATGGTGCATACCACACAGAACCCTGTTGTTGTGCCTACTGATGTTGCTCAGTTGACAGCTTATAATAAAAAGAACAACAACGGTAAGAGACTGATTCTAGACGGAATCAAATACCATTGCATTCCTCATGTGAGAGGAAAGAGAAATTCTCATGAGATGTGGAAAACATTGACCAATCTCTACCAGAGTACCAATGAGAACCGGAAAATGGTCCTGAGAGAGAAGCTGAAGACCATTAAGATGGGTAAGACTGATCGTGCAACCGGATGTCTCACAAAGATTACTAATGTGAGAGATGAGTTTGCAACAGTTGGAGAGGCCATTCCACCCACTAAGTTGGTGTGGATTGCAGTGAATGGCCTCCCCAATTCATGGCTGAAATTTCCTGATGGGGTTTGTGCATGTGAGACCCTTCCCACATGGGAGAGGTTTTGGGATGACTGCATTCAGACAGAGATCAGGAAGGGTCAGCTTGGGGCAGCCAAGCCAGTTGAGCAGGATGAGGAGGTAGCACTGTAGGCAGGAGGTAAGAAAGGCAAAGGGAAGAAGCAGGCTTCCACAAGCAGTGGTGGGGGCAAAGACAAAGGTAAAGGTAAACAGGGTAACACACAGAAGGACTATTCCAAGGTGAAGTGTTGGAATTGTCAGAAGATGGGACACTATGCATTTGTGTGTCCGGAGAAGAAGAACAAGGGGAAGAACCAGACCATGGCAGCATCAGCAGAGGTTGAGGACTTTACAGATCTCTTTGACTGGGAGTTTGGGTTCAGTGCGTGTGATTCCACTAGTGCAGGATCACCTGCCACAGAGGTTCAGAGGGAGCATGCATTTCCCTCGACTATCGGAGCATCTTGGGGTATCTGGTATGTGGATAGTGGGGCTTCACGACATATGACAGAAGTCTATGAGTGCTTCTTATAGCTTTCAGAGAGTGTCACTGATATAGAGGTAGTACTCGGTGATGACAGAGTTGTTAGAGCAGTCGGTGTGGGGACACTGACATTTCAGAGGGAATCCAAACCTCCCTTGAAGGTGTCAGATGTTCTATATGTGCCAGGGATGAGGAAGAACCTCATATCCGTCTCAGCTTTGGAGGACAGAGGATATGAGCTACTGTTCAGGGGAGGACAGGTGCAAATATATCCCAGGGGTACTCCAACAGAGTCAGCTAGAGTGATAGGTGTACGCCATGAAAAGGTGTACAAGTTTGCATTCCAGCCCCTTTTGGCATTGAGCAGTAGCACTAACAACAGAGCTATCAATTCTGAGCTATGTGAGATTTGGCACCGCAGGATGGGGCACATGTATCATGGGGCCTTGAGGACATTGTGGGAGATCACTAACGGTGTGCCAGATTTCAGTACTGATCACTTTGATACTTGTAGAGGATGTGCGATGGGAAAGTTTTCCAAATCCCCTTTTCCCAGCAGTGACAGGAGAGCGACTAGGATACTTGATTTGATTCATTCCGATGTGAGCGGTCAGATGTCTCATGTTTGCTTGAGTGGATATGAGTACTATGTTTTATTCATTGATGATCACTCCAGGGGGACCTAGATTTATTTCTTGAAGACCAAGAGCGAGGTCTTCAAGCGGTTTTAGGAGTTCAGAGCTCTTGTGGAGACTCAGATAGGTCGGAAGATCAAGTACCTGAGGTCGGACGATGGAGGAGAGTACACCCTTGGAGAGTTTGTTGACTATTGTGCGGAGGCAGGCATTAGGAGGGAGTTCACTGTTCCTTACAACCCCCAGCAGAATGGGGTTGCGGAGAGGAAGAACAGATCAATCGGAGGGGCTGCCAAAGCCATGTTACATGATCAGGGGTTGCCATTTTTTTTGTGGGCAGAGGCCTGTAACATTGCTGTTTATTTGCAAAACAGGAGTCCACATCGTGCCTTGGGGCATATGACTCCGGAGGAGGCTTTTCTGGGAAGAACCCTGATATTGGTCATCTTTGTATCTTTGGGTGTATTACATACTCCTACATACCCAAGGAGAAGAGGACCAAACTAGAGCCCACCGCAGAGAAGGGTATCTTTTTGGGCTATAGTGAGACCTCAAAGTCCTTTCGGATTTATATTCCCGCACAGAGGAGAGTTGTTGTCAGGCGGGATGTGAAGTTCGAGGAGGATAGGGCCTTCAGCAGGTCACGGGAGTTAGAGTATCTAGATTAGCCAGACCCTCAGCAGCAGCTGAGTCAGTCACAGGGATCCAGTGGGTAGGGATCAGGAGGATCCAGAGGTACATCTATGACGATGTCAGGTCCGTCAGTGAGTAGTGGCTCACAGAGTCAGAGGGGTGGTGCTTCGGGCAGCATGCAGAGTAGTCCGCAGAGCAGTTCACTAGGGAGTCCACTGATGGACAGTTCACACGATACCTCAACATCTACAGGTTCAGGTGCAGGCAGGAGGACAATAGATAGATAGTCAAGAGTTCAGTCTCCTGATGATTAGGAGGAGGAGTTTCATTCTCCAGTGGGAGAAGTGTGCTCAGGGAAGAGGAAGCCCAAGTGGCTTCAGAATACCTTGAGAGAGGCCACATCTGTTGCTGGGCCTAAGAGGCTGGTCAGAGAGAGCAGACCACCTAAGAGGTTTTGTAGCTATATGGCAATGGTTGCCAACATCCTTGACTCTGAGCCTTCTAGCTATGAGGAGGCAGCTAGCTAGAAGGTCTGGAGAGAGGCCATGCAGGAGGAGTATTCTTCTATCATGAAGAATGATGTTTGGAAGGTGGTGTCGAGGCCTGAGGGAAAATCCGTGGTTACTTCCAGATGGCTTTACAAGGTAAAGCATGTTGCAAATGGCAGGGTTGAGAAATTCAAAGCGAGGTTTGTGGCTAGAGGGTTCTCCCAGGTAGAAGGAGTTGATTATGAGGAGACCTTCGCCCCCGTGGCTTGATATACTTCGATCCGCTCCATTATATCGATTGCAGCAGAGATGGGTTGGAAGATCCACCAGATGGATGTGAAGACTGCATTTCTCAATGGCTTCATACAAGAGGAGGTGTACATTGAGTAGCCATAGGGCTTTGAGGTGCATGGGAAGGAGTCCCATGTGTGCAGACTGAAGAAGGCCCTTTATGGCCTGAAGCAAGCTCCCAAAGCTTATTACTCCAGGATAGATACATACTTGCAGGAGATGGGTTTCACAAAGAGTCAGGAAGATCCGAACCTTTACTACATTGTGATAGGTGAGGAGCCTCTCATTCTGGTGTTGTATGTGGATGACTTGGTCATTACGGGTGTAGAGAGACTCATAGAGCACTGCAAGAGAGATCTTGCAGCGGAGTTTGAGATGAAGGACATCGGCTTGATGCATTACTTTTTGGGTTTGGAGGTGTGGCAGGAGGAGGGGCATTTCTTCCTGGGGCAGGGGAAGTATATTGTGGATATCCTTAGCAGATTCCACATGGAGGATTGTAAACCCATGTCAACACCGATGATCACCAACTGGAAGAAGCTCCATGCTTCGGATTCCGAGTTGGTGGATCCCACATTGTACAGACAGCTGATTGGTTCCTTGATGTATTTGGTCAACACTAGACCAGATATTTGTTTTGCAGTCAACACGATGAGTCGGTTTATGTGTGAGCCTAGGAAGGTTCACTGGGTGGCTGCAAAACACATTTTGCGATACTTGCAGGGGACAGTGGATTATGGTCTGGACTACAGGCAGGGGGATGGAGTGAGATTGGCAGGTTACACTGATTCGGATTGGGCAGGTTGTGCTTCTGATAGGAAGAGCACTTCAGGGTGCTGTTTTGGGTTGGGTTCGGCGGTTGTGTCATGGTTCAGCCGAAAGCAGCAGTCAGTAGCATTGAGTTCAGCGGAAGAGCAGAGTATATGGCAGCCAGTCTAGCTAGTTGTGAGGCCATCTGGCTTCGCAAGATGTTGTTTGGCTTATTTGGTCAGCCGTTGAGACCTTCAGTGATTTACTGTGATAATCAGAGTTGCATTAAACTCACGGAGAATCCGGTATTTCATGACAGGTCAAAGCATATCGGGATCAAATATCACTTCATCAGAGACTATGTTCAGAAAGGAGCTGTGAAGCTTGAGTATATTCCCACTGATGAGCAGGTTGCAGATATTCTTACCAAAGCCTTACCATGGGGAAAGCATGTCTACTTCAGAGACAAGATGGGTGTGGTGAGGAACACCTTCCTCGGTAAGAGGGAGTGTTGAAATTTGGTACCGGAGGACAGGTGGTTCCCTAAGGCTTTGATCTTTGGCCTAGGGAAAAGTGTCCAAAAAGAATTTAATTTTTCTCCTAAAGTGACTTTATAATTTTATAAAGTCAAATCTAATTTAAAAGTGACTTTAAGTGATAAAGTTACTAAAGTCTAATTTTAAAGTGACTTTAATAAATTCAATGTAAAATTAGAAAGGAAAAGTGACTTTGGAAATAAATGACTAAGTGGGTCTTTATTGAAGTGGGGTGAATTAAAAAATAGAAAGTGAGATTTAAATGAGCATTTAATCTTAGCCCTAAATCTAAATCTATTTCAGCCATTGGATTTAGGGATTCCCCAAAAGTCACTTAGGGTTAGGTTAAAGGAGGAAAAGGAGGAAAATGTCATTTATTCTTTCATGAGCAGATTGGGAGAAGGAGAGAAAGAGAGCAAGGGAGATTTCTGGGCAGTGAGGAGAAGGAGGCAGTAGCTTGGCACACATTCCAAGGTAGTGTTTCATCAAGCCCATACAGCAAAGTTTGCACTCAGTTCAAGGAAGATTTGACATGGTTTCCAAGGAAAAATCTGTACAGCAGCTTTGGGCACCATTTCCAAGGAGGCCGTACTATTTTCTGGGCACAGATTTCGAGGGAGAGGTTGTTGTTTTTGCTGCATGCATTTCCAGGCAGGTCGTACAACCTGTAGCTAATTGCTGGCACAAAAACCAAGGCAGATTTTCGTACACAGCATTTTAAGACAGCCTGCACGCATTCCAAGGAGGCTGTACAGTAGCATTTAATGTTGTTCTACACGCAAAAGGAGGCAGCCGTACAGCAGAAATTAATTTTGTAATTTCTGGGCATGTTTTTCAAGGAAATACATACAGCATTTATTGCTAGTTCTGTTTTGTTGTTTGCACATTTTCCGAGGCAGTGGTTAAGCACGAAAAATGAGATAAGTTGTAAAAGTTTACTTGCTGATTTTTGCTGAATATTTCTCTCACTGTAAAAAGCATTTTTCCAGAAATAAGAAGGAGCTTTCGAACTGGTTTTCCCCAAGAGTTGTAGGGGGTTTTTCTAGGGTCATGTTAACCAAAAAAATCAATGTTCAAATGTGTTGAATAACTATTTCAGCTTGCAGTGTTTTTTATTTCTGCAATTTCAGCATTCTGTAAAGTTTTCTAGAATTTGTGTTTCAGCAAAGTAATTTGTGTTTCAGCAAATAAAAAATTTATTTTTCTGATTGTTGAATGTACGGATATGGGAGAGGGCATTTAACTAAAAGGAGAAATAAGTGATACTGAAACTGGGGTGGGAACACAGAAAATTTCTACAGCCTTGTTGGCTATGCTCGCATTTATCACCTATTTAGAGGCCACCAGCGAGTTCATTCATATAAGCATGGGGTTTAACATCTAGAACAAACTATTGTTTATTTCTGGGCTCATATATATATATATAAAAGATGTGAAAGCCTCTAATCTGTTGAAGGAAGCGTACCAGAGTAGATTATACCTCACACCAAATTTGTATGGCTACAGTTCTACAAAAATTATCAAACATGTCAAAGGTGTCAACAGTGGTATAAAGTATGAAGTCATAGCTTTAGATCAAGCTGATGGTGATGCAAAAATGACTGCAAGACAAATCTGTATTATAGCCCAGTAATGATCTCAGTTGAAAGTAAGTCTTCAGACTGTTTATATGACCTGGAAGACAGTTATTGAAAGTAAACCAACCTGACTCTTAATGGTTGAATATTCCTTCTGAGGATGAAATACCTCATGAGTCTTGAAATCTTGCTCCAGGTTAGTGTCCTTTAAGTTCAGAATCAGATAGGCTCCACCAAGGAAAGGAGGTTATTGTAGCTATTAAGCCTAAGTTATTGTTATAGCATCATTTCTCACCTTGACATGATTCATGATTGCTTTAATGGTTTTGGGCACCCATTCCTACAGACTTGGACAAATTCACTTAAAAACAGTGTAAAAATCCCCATACGCGACTATGCCCGTGATTTTCCGCGTGTATACGCGAGTCCATCTAGACTTTTTTGCGTATGCCATTAAAATAATTAAAAAATATATAATTATTCCCTATTTTCGGGCTGGGTTGATGGTTACTCAGGTAGTTCAACCACCCCAGCACGTGGCCAACTGTTTCCAACTGTTGAAACTAATTGGAGGGAGTATAAAAGCCCCTCATGTGTATGGCCTAGGGGAGAGAGAGAATTATTAATATTATACTCTGTTGGTATTCCCTATCCAAGTCTGATTCCTCGTGCCTCCTGCACTTTCCCAGTTCATTATAGGAAACCCTTGTTTTCTTGAGATGATCATCCCCTTATATGACATCTCGTATGCACCAGTTTGGAAGGAGTCTTAGCGAGGCAAGGGCTGGATGGATCCGGACGACGGTTTGCGAAGGCTGTGGAAGGATCAGGTGATCTCTCCACTCGTTACTTTTGTACATGCTATTTATAATACAGAAGTACCATGCTGTCCCTGAAATAAATGTGTTAGTGTATGCTTATATGTATGAGAATATTTGTTATACAAGCATTCATTATGATTTATTTAATGTTTTATATGAATCTCACTGACATTTAGAGTAGATATATGTTGTACAACCAGTCCTTTGTGCTTGTTTCTTCTTGTCTTTCAGGTTAAGAAGGAAGGACGGTTGCTGGGGGTTTGAACCCTGCGGGATCTTCTTCAACCGTAGGATCAACGGGTAACTTTCGCATTCTACTCTATTTGGTTTTTCTGAACGTGCATGATTGTGTGAGTCTCTGTTAAGTAGCATGCCCCTGCTCTGTGGAGGTTGTAACCCAACGAACCTCTAGGGTGATAATTCCTCGAAACAGAACTGGCAACTCCGCTGGGGATCACATTCTTGTGATTCTCCTGTTGGTTTGTTTCAACTGTTTGGTAGGTTGCCAACAGTTTTATCTTTCATTTGCAGTCCAGTTTATTTTCTTGCAGTCAGTCTGAAGTCTTGGTGTCTTTTCCAGGCTTGTTCTTTTTTTTTTTTTCATTATTTACCTTGGAATACGCGCTTTTTTTCTGCACACAGTCGCGTATACACGCGAGTTTGTCTGAAGGAACCCGCGTATATGTGAGTTTCCCTTAGCACAGACGCGTATGCACGCTGGTTGCATAGCTGTGAAGTAGCGTATACCTAGGCAGATTTTGAATTTTTGGGTTTATTGACTTTTTGGTCCTTTCTGGCTGTGGAGGCCTGTTTCTACAGTGTCTCTGTACTTACTGGAGTGTGAAGGAAGTGGTTTCATGTCTTTTCTCTCTTTCGTTTGATTGAAAACTAGTCTTTTTGGCAAAGTGTTGTTTTTGGTGCTGGCACCTCTGGATTGAGTTCCAAGATCGCTTTCTGAGCATTCTTGGTTGTTCTGCTTTATCAGAACAGAGAGCTTTTGCTCACTGACTCGCTCCTATCTTTGTGTTGTGCTTCGCATTGCGATTTTTGCTTCGTTTTTTATTGGTTTTCTTGAGTTCCATAGGCTAAGGTTTTGTTGCAACTTTTGAAGATCTTTTCTTGCTTCTTTGGAGTTTTTGGTTGCGATGAGTTTTGCACTATTTGTCTAGACTGAGTGGCTGAGTTTTTGGTCTTCTTTTTCTCTTATTGATCTTGCTACGAGTTAGTTTGATAAGGTTTGGGAGCATTGTTGAAGTTTGTGCTTGAAATTCGGTCCCGTTTTGGTTTGGATTTTGATAGTTGTGCTTGGTCTTTTCGAGCTCTTTCTCTATAAAACAAAAAAAAGCTCAAAAAACATTTTCTTTGCTTTTTGTTTTTGCATTTCAAAGGCTTAAAAAACATTTTCACTTGTTATTTTCTTTTGTTGTTTCATTTTCATTTTCGTTTGCTACAACTTTTGAAGCTTTTGTGAAGTTTCTTGCTTTAGTTTTAGGCTTGATTTTGAGGAGGAGTTGTCACTTGATTTCTTCTTCTTATTTTTAAGTGTTTTTGGTGTCCTTATTTTAAGAGTTCTTGATCTCAAGAATTAGCTTTCTGGACAACAAAAGAAGAGTTAAAACTGAAGGACTTTTTGGGAATTTCACTCTGCTTTAAGAGATTTGCATCTTAGGATTTACATGCTTGTAGTGATTTGCATTAGGTGCATTTAAATCATTTAGTCAATTTCTTAGTTTTTGTGAGTGTGAGTTTGCTATTCGAAAAAAAAAAAATACAATTTTTAGTCTCGTAGAACCTGTATAGAGATTGCTCTTCATCGAAAGACAAAGAACTGCATTTGCATGTAGTTAAGTTTTTATTAATTTCTTTTGCGTCAAAAACACCATACGTTTCATCTCCATATCCTTGTGACTTAACATAACAGCCATTAAAATAAGCGATTTAATCTAAAATCAACTAGCAAGTTTTTCTAAGTGTCAATCACCAACTAGCTAGGTTGTAGGGCCTTGGAATAGGTGAGTGGAGAGTTAACTCTCCAAGACCGCTCAAACAAACATAGAAGTTGATTAATTGAGCGAAATCCAACTCCGTGAGGTGGACTGGGAAAGCTCTCATCCGAGAGTCAAGCGCGAGGGGAAGTGAAGGGTAAGAAGAGGGATACCCCCCCTCCGATTAGCTGAATCTAACCTCAAGACCGTTCCGCCCAGCTTCTGATACGGATTGGTGTCCATAGTTGCTGTTCCTAGGTTCCACACAGGTGACTGCGGGGGGGAATACCCGTGGTACCTGAGGCAGACGTCGCATCACTTTCAGCAGTACTTCTGGGGGGTGCCCTTGCGAATCTTGGGTGCTTGAGCCGGCAAAGGCTATCGTTAGGAGGTCGACGTAACTATTTCTGATACCTTCGCTAGTTGTTCTAGGCCCTAATCATCCCAGACTGCTTTCGAGAGGTCATATACTTCGCTTTCCTGTATTTTGGTGTCCGGTCCTCATCACCCGGAGCGGAAATACTTGGAGGTTGTTTTCCTGACTGTATCTCAAGGATTTTTATTTTAGTGAGTGCTCTTTGCTCCTAGCTTGCCTAGCTTTTCACTTTTTTTAGTTTAATTTATAAAATCTATAAAAGTGGTTGATCAAGCGCCTCGACGTTCGAGGAGAATCCGGGGGTTATCTCTCGAGAGTGCAGAGCCTTCTTCGAGAAGGCGTAGGAGCGATTTAGCAGGTGGTTACCACCCTGTGGAGTCTGACGAAGTGGAGAGAGATCCTCCACCAAGGTCTGAAGGTGTCATAGCTGATTCTGGTGTCGGTCTCGAGAGGAGCGTTTCACTCACCTCACGAGTTTTATTTCCTCAGGAAGAAAATTTTCAGATTGAGGACATACCTGAGCCTCCTGCTACAGGTCCATCTCCTCTTCCTCCTGATTATCTGTTTGTTGTTCAGTACATCGGACCGGAGTCGGAGAGACCGCCGGATCTTCCGTATCATTCTTATCTTTCGATGGCCACGACTGGGAACGCGGCTTCTGTCGTGAGTGCTGCAGGCATTCAGACCCCTGCTTCTGTCGAGGCAGGGGGCACTATTGCTTCATCTTCGATTGCTTCTAGTGCTGCTATGTTTGGCTCTGGGTTCACCCAAGCATATGCTTCTCATTCTGGTCCCTTCTGTTCGGGGATGTCCATTAGTGGAAATCCCTCTTTTTCCTTTTCCGCCGGTGCAGCTGGATCTACGCCCATGTCTAACATGGCTAGTGGATCAGCTTCGTTTCAGGGTTTCCCCTTTGGGACTGGACACATTCCTAGTTCCAATCCTTCTTTAGGGTCATTTCCGTTTACGTCCCAGACCCAGAGTTTCAACCCTTGGTCTGGGGGGAAAAGTTCGACTACTTTTACGGGATGGAATCCTGTCTTTACTACAGCGGGGGCAGGGAATCAGTTTTACACAGGTCATCAAGGGAATGCTTCTTTCCCTTCATCGAGTGCTTATCAGTCTTTTTCTCCTCTGTCTAATGCTTGGAACCCCTATCAGGGGCTCTCCTCTTCATTCAACACTTCGGCGGGGGGAACTGGTCTGGGCTTTGGTAACTCGGCGTGGGGAGGAGGTTCTTCTCCGTTTTCTACGAGTCCTTTTTGGCAGCCTGGTGCCTCATCAAATCTAGGCTATTCTTTTCAGAATGTTGGGAATCCATCCCATCAAGGATGGAATCCTCAGGCTCTGCCTCGCTTACCGTTTCTGGCAACGTTAAACTTGCCAGATTTGTCGAAGTTGACTAATGATCCGATTCGTTATAGTCCGAGGTGGCCTCCTGTTCCAACCAAACTTCCTTCAGACATTCCAAAGTTTGAAGGTAAGAATGGAGAAGATCCGGCAGATCACATCACCACTTTCCACTTATGGTGTTCTTCGAACTCTCTGATCGATGACTCGATTAGATTGAGATTATTTCAACGCACCCTAACTGGAAATGCTGCCAAATGGTATATAGAGCTCACTGGGGGTAGTTTCGCTACATTTGGGGAACTAGCTGTCACATTTCTAAACCATTTCTAGTTTCCTGTCAGATATGAGGCTGGGACGGAACTCCTGGCTAATTTTAAGCAGGATGAGGCAACTCACATTTCTGATCACATTCAGGAATGGAGGAGAAGGAAGAGGCTTATCAAAGCTCATATTCCAGGTGAATTCCTTCTCGAGTGGTTTTTGAAATCTATGCAGTCAGATATTTCAAAGGATGTATCCCTATCTGGGGTATTTTCTGAGGAGCAGGCCATCTTTAGGGCCCAGCAGTTAGAACTGATCTATTCTCAGTCTGGGGTACTTTATAAGTATTTTCCCAATTCTCCTCGCTCCAAATTAGATTTATCGAAACCTAAACCTGGTCCGCATGGTGACGGACTTGTCGGATCGGTCAATAGTGGTGCAGCCAGCCTGCTTTCTCAACTGCAGCAGTTGTCTTTACAATCTGCTCCTTCTGGTCAGGCTGTGCCTGCTGATTCATCACCTTCCCAGTCTTTGTCCATAAATGCTGTCCAAACTTCTGAGCCCAAAGGAAATCAACAATCCGATGGGAAGAAGAAAGGACGAAATAACAAGAAGAAGGGAAAGAATGGGAAGGGCAATGCAAATAAAACCAACGAGCGTGTTGGTGAGGGTCAAAAGGAGAAAAAGAAAGTGAAGTTTCCATGCAAGCTTTGTGCTGGAGACCATCTCACACACCTTTTCCCTAAAATTCAGGATGCTCAGCGCCTGTTATCCCAGCAGGGTTCTTCTAGTTCCCAGGCTGTGTTAACAAACCCTTTTCCCCAAGGGCAGCAATTAGTTGTTGGCGCGAACCAAAATCCTGGGGCTTCCTCTGGAGGTACCCAGGAAGGGGAAATTCCATCGAACATTAGGAATCTTCGAAAGCTAGGGAAGTTCCTGATGCTACTGAGCCGCTTCACATCACGAAGCCAACTGTTGAGTCTATGCCTCGGATGCCAAAAGCATCTTCTAAGCGGTCAACGATTAATCCGAACGTGAGGGCTGCCCAGAACTACTCGATTGTAGAAGATCTGGCGCAGAGTCCTTGTGCTATGTCAGCTTTAGAGGTACTCCGGTCTTGTCCGGCTCAGCGCAGTGCTTTGCTCACTGCCATTGGGGCTATTGATCCGAAAAATTCTCTTCTGATTACTTTTGATATGAATAATTTTAAGAAGAGACTTCCTCATCACATGGCGTTTCATATTAAATCATCGTATCGGAAGTGCAATATCTTTCGAACGGTTGTTGATGAGGGTGCTTCTACATGCGTCATGTCTCTCGCATGCTGGAAGACACTTGGATCTCCCAAAGCTGTTCCATCTAGCATTGTTCTTACTGCGTTCGATGGTCATTCTCACAGACCCCATGGTATTGTCCCAGCTTTGCCCATCTGTGTTGGGGGAAAAACCGTTAACATAGAGGTTGAGGTAGTAGATGCAGCCTTGGACTACAACCTTCTGTTGGGGAGGAACTGGATTTATGAGATGGATGCCATTGCATCCTCATTATTTCGAATTATATGTTTTCCCCACGAAGGGAGGATCGTTACAGTGGATCAACTGGACTGTCCTCAGGTAGACCTGAATGCGCCTTCTGACTCATCTGTTCCTAAGTTGGACAATACTAAGGCGCCTGTTGAGAATCTAGGAGTTGGAATGTATTCTTCCCTGATGGGTACTTTCGATCTTCCTCCTCCTACTGTGTCTATTAATGCTATTTCATCCTCCAAGGCTCCCCTTCGAAGAGAGTTCTTTCGAACTCATTATTTTTCGGACCCTTGGACCTTACCTTCCCCTACTACCACATTAGCGGAAGGTCAAGTGGGTGGAATGGCATTTCCGATTTCTACAGCTGAGATTGCATATCAGTCTATTGTTGACACTGCAGAATCTACTCCAGCTCCTCTTTCACCGGAAGAGTTGGATGGTGATGTGGCCCCGGCTTGGACGCTTAGTTCTTCTTCGGCCCAGGATTGCCTTGATACCACTCTTCCATCTGAAGAGGCAATCCTGGAAGCCATGACTGGTATAGATAGACCGTGGGATGACTTGCATCATCAGTCTTACTTCCTACCTGACTTGAACGAAGTTGAAACTAGTTTTCCAAGTCCTCAGTCTCCTGGACCTGTTCACCTAGTCTTGAGCCCTTTAGCACCAGCACAAGTATATGCTGAAGGGAACATGGCTGTGATCTCTCCTACTATCCCGGTGAACATTTCCAGGGATTCCAATATTGTCAAGAATGTCTTCATTGGAGCTTAATGTTCCCGTGAAGAGATTCAAATCTATACTGAGCTCTTCAAAGAGTATAGGGATGTATTTTCTTGGTCTTATGAGGAAATGCCTAGCATAGACCCATCTATCGTCCAGCATGAGATCAAGAGGTATGAAAACGCTAAGCCGATCAGGCAAAAGCTTCGTCCAGTCAATCCTAGGAAGGCAGCAGCTATCAAAGCTGAAGTTGAAAAGCTGCTTAAGGCGGGATTCATTTTCCCAATTCCTCTGACTGAATGGGTTTCAAACCCCGTTCCGGTAGATAAAAAGCAAGGAACGATTCGAGTGTGCATCGATTTCAGAGACCTAAATAAGGCATGTCCTAAAGACAATTACCCCACACCATTCATCGATCAGATTATTGACGAGTGTGCCGGTAACGAGATTTTCTCCTTCATGGACGGTTTCTCCAGATATAATCAAATTACTATCCGTCCTGAAGATCAACATAAGACTGCATTTATTTGTCCTTGGGGTACGTTTGCATACAAGAAAATTCCTTTTGGTATTAAAAATGCTGGAGCTACCTTTCAGCGGGCCATGTCTTACGCCTTCCACGACATCAAGAAGATTATCGAGGCATACTTAGATGATCTAGCTGCTCATTCTCGAAGGAGGATGGATCATCCTGGTCACCTCCGACAAATATTTGAAAGATGTCGTTTTTATAAAATTCGATTGAATCCGAACAAGTGCGTTTTCGCGGTTACATCCGGTCGGCTGTTGGGATTTATCATGTCTAGGGAAGGGATAAGGGTAGATCCCTTCAAGGTTGAGGCAATACTTCGGTTGCCTCCCCCGTCTTCAATCCGTCAGCTTCAAAGTCTCCAAGGGAAGTCTAATTTTCTTCGGAGGTTTATTGTCAACTATGCTGAGATTACAAAGGGATATATGAGACTGTTGAAGAAAGGAGTTCCTTTTCTTTGGGACGACTATGCTCAATGCTCATTCGATGCCTTGAAGAAGGCATTGACCTCTGCTCCTTTACTGAGTCCACCCGATTATAGCAGAGATTTTCTTTTGTATCTGGCTACAGCAGAATCTACCATTGGTATGGTTCTGGTTTAGGAGGATGATGCTCTTGCTGAGCATGTTATTTACTACCTTAGTCGAGGACTGGTAGGACCTGAACTGCGATACACTCTGATAGAAAAGTTAGCCTTAGCAGCAGTTCATGCTGTGCAGCGACTTCGACATTACATTATTCTTCGCAAAACTTATGTCTTAGCAGCTGCCAATCCATTTCAGTTTGTCCTCAGCAGGTGAGTGATTGGGGGCAAATATAATATATGGATTGTGATATTACAGGAATTTGATCTCGAGTTCATGTCTGCCAAATCCAAGAAGTCATTAGTCTTTGCGGAATTGATCTCCGAGTTCCCTTGTGGAGAGAAGATGATCTATGATGAGTCCTTTCCGGACGAACACTTGTTTCTAATCTCTCCACAGGATCCTTGGTATGGGGATATCAATGTGTATCTCCAGACTGCGAAGTTTCCCTCTACTTTTTCGAAAGATGAGCGTCGTAAACTGCGTCACTTGGCCAAGAATTATCTGATTATTGGTGATGCTTTGTACCGTCGAGGGGTTGATTCAATCCTAAGATGCTGCTTAACTTTCGAAGAAGCTGAGGCTGTGCTCAATGATTCTCACAGTGGAGCTTGTGGGGGTCATTTATCTAGGCTTGCTACAGGCCAAAAGATTTTGCGTGCTGGATACTTTTGGCCCTTGATTTTCAAAGATTGTATTGAATCGGTCAAGAAGTGTCATCCGTGTCAGGTACATACTCGAAAAATGCGCGCTCATCCAGCTCCGCTTTTTCCAGTCGTTACTATCGGACCTTTACAAAGTGGGGTATGGATTATACTACTTGTAACCCGCCTTCGGCAAAAGGTCACAAGTACATTATCGTAGCAGTAGACTACTTTACGAAGTGGGTCGAGGCTATGCCTACTTTTGGGAACGATGGTGAGACTACAGCTTTGTTCCTTTTCAACCAAGTTATCGCTCGTTTTGGTATACCTAGAGAGATTGTCACTGACCATGGCAGTCATTTTCAGAATAGTATGATGGTTGAGTTGGCTCTCAAATTGGGTTTCCGGCAGGAGCATTCATCTCCATATTATCCTCAGGCCAATGGGCAAGTGGAAGTCGTGAATAAATCCTTGAAGACAATTCTTCAAAGGAAAATTGATAAACATAGATCCAACTGGCATATTATGCTATATCCTGCACTTTGGGCATACAGGACGTCAGTGAAAACTGCAACTGGCTTTACTCCGTTTCAGTTAGTGCACGGGGTGGAATCCGTATTTCCTATTGAATGTGAGATTCCTTCTCTTAAATTAGTTGTTGAACTTCTTCCTGACACTTCTAGTCTGGCAGAACGGCTTCTTCATCTGGAACATCTCGATGAGCAGCGTCGAGATGCCGCCACGATGAATGAAGCACATAAAAACCGAGTAAAGGTTCAGTACGATAAGGCGGTCAAGCCTAGGGTCTTTTCGGAAGGCGACCTTGTTTTGGTCTATGCCCAAGAAAAGGATGCCCTGGGGGCAGGAAAGTTTAAATCGATGTGGTATGGCCCCTATATCGTTAAAAAAGTCCTTAAGAAAGGAGCGTATACCTTGGTTGACTTCGAAGGGAACGAGTTGTCGGAGCCCCGAAATGGGCTCTATTTGAAGAAGTATTATGCCTAGGCTTTGGCCTGGCATCTTGCTTTTTGTATATAGTAGTTTTTGCTTTGTACATATCTGATTGATTTTTCGATTTTTGATGAGGTGGTGATGTTCTTTGATCTGCTTTGGCAGGTTGTGTTGGATGTCATGAGTCATTTTGGTTTCGCCGATGGTGCTAGTAGACACACCCGGAACTTAGCTTCCGCGGCTTGGGTGCTTCATTATCCTTCCGATCAGCTGTTGGTATCAAGAGGGGTCTGCATTGGTCCTGCTTTCAATAATGTAGCAGAATACACTGCAGTCATTCATCTACTCTCGAAAGCAATATCTTTGGGTGTTGATTCATTGGTAGTTTTCTTGGACTCCCAGCTGGTGGTGTCACAGTTGAACAACACTTATCGGGTACGAGATCCCTTTTTATTACGATTGTTTTTTAGGGTACGTTTGTTACAAAGGTCATTTCAATTTTTAACATTCATTCATATTCCTCGAGCTAACAATTGGTTTGCTGACTCATTAGCTAATCAAGCTTTAGATTGGCATATTAATCATTCAATACAATAAATTTTAATCATCAAAAACATCATACATTTGATACATTTATCACATCACATCAAATATCACTGTATATATCATCGGAGTGTCAAAAAACTTTACAAAATTTGGATCCATAATCTCGTACAAAACTTGGGCTTATGCCCCATCATGTTCAGTCTCAAAAAAGAATATACAGTCATCTAATATATAAAATCTGTCTACTCCTGAGGACCCTGCCCAGAAGTCGTGTTCCTATAGAACACAACTGCAGTGGCCACACGGAGGAATAATCTAACCCAGTCTCGGGGTACTCCTACTACCCGTCTCTGGATGGCTTCCGGCAAGTCCTCCACAGCAGCCATAGGGATTTGGCGGGTTAATCCCTCCAAGTTTCTCTGCACGGCCTAGAGAGTCCTGTCGGAATCTACTGTCTCTGCCTCACCTCTGCGGCGCTTATAGCGCGGTAGGCCCTCAGGACAAACTGGTCCAACATCTGAAACATGATCATTTTAAATTGTCAGTCATTATGAATCCAATCAAAAACATGTTTGTTTTTCATTTTTTCATACATATTTGAAAAAATCCAAAAAAAAATCATATAAGTTAAAAATTTTGCAAAACTTACCGACTGCTCCCCATGCTGTGCCAGGTGGAAGAACTAGATCTGGATCTCCACGGAAATCCATCCCGGCATAGGGATAGTCGTCCACTGCGATGATCTGTTCTCCCCACCACAGGAAGAACTCATCATCCCAGGTGGTCCGGGGTACCTCACTACCCCCCAGTCTCTTCATCATGTCTTCCCAACGGGCAATTCTTGGGTCTCGCGGGCTACTGATAGTAGAGATGACTCTGGGTCTCAAAGCTGGAATCCTCTCAAAAAAGAATGTTGTCAAAATGGTACCATAGCCAAAGTGTTTGGTCTTTACTTGGCGAATAGAAGTCAGCTGTTGTTTCATGTTCAGTAGCAGGGCTGTGCACAAATCGTAAACATGAGTCAAACACTCTACAGCTATACTCATTTGCGTCCTGGACGCCTGATGTAGTGAGGCAGATCCTGCCACTCTGCTGATGGTGAAAAGGAGGATCTTCATGTGCAAATCCCTGATATCTCTAATTGCAATCTGCGTTCCAACCTTTTTGGAATTATCTACGCAATATACGTGGACATAATCTTCCACGGTTAACCCTCCCCGGGGTTTTCCGTGCAGGTCTACTGGTTCTCCCCTCCTGGAGAGTCCAGTGATGAAATATATATCCTCCACTTCAATGCGTAGTGGCATCTGATCAATTATGAAGCAATCCTGATCTGGTTCCCAGTAATTTATGAGCATTTCAAGCAACCGCACATTGCTTTTCATATTGGGCATTTTAAAGAATTTCAACAATCCGCAATTTCGGAGGATATTTCGCGCTGCGCGATCCTGCATGACCTCTTGGTCTATTGCGCTATGCTCACGTTCCCTCCATGAGA
This sequence comes from Pinus albicaulis, assembly GCA_034641835.2. NCBI lineage: Eukaryota > Viridiplantae > Streptophyta > Pinopsida > Pinales > Pinaceae > Pinus > Pinus albicaulis. The sequence continues at coordinate 1,205,179,294 of CM076579.1, read as the reverse complement.
TGGTCATCCTGAGAAATTTCATCAAATTATGCATTAGCCACGCTTTTTAAGTTTCGGACCTGCGCATACGCGGTTTTTCCTGTACACAGTCGCGTGTATACGCGGGTTTCCTTCAATGAACCCGCGTATGCGCAGGTACGCATATTTTAGCAAGGGTTTTAAGGCTAAAAATCACTTAATTTTAATTTCCAAACGGACAAAATGAATAAACAGGATGATTAAGGAGCCTACCTGAAGTTTCGCTGAGTTCCGACGGTCGGTTGTTCCTGATTTGACGAAAGAAGTTTTTTGCTCCAGAGCACTTTTTCCAAATCAGCTATGCAATAATGAACCAAATGAGAGGTAATTTGTCTATTTATGGCTAAAAAATTGAAAATTTTCGCAAAATTTCCTTATGCCTATTTTTTCAATCTATCTTAAGCTGCATAACTCGATTGCTTGGAAGTGCCCAGTTTGGTATGTTTTCAGGTACATTTTGACGATTTTGAGATTTTTCCCGGTTTTTGATCCATGATTTCTGACTCTTCACGGCAGGTATATGATCTTCACTGGCATATAGGTTAGGGAAATCACTTTCCGTTGCATCTTGCATTCTAGCCTCCATACTGATCACTTGCCTTAGGGTCGATCCCATCAGGTCATGAGTATTACACCCATTTCACTCGCCGATTATTTAATCATGACTTGATGGGAGAGCCTTCCTTTACATGGGCTTCCTAGTTAGTTCCTCGCTATCACTTGTTTCCCATGATGTTTTTTATGTAGGCTCGGGAGTCCTCTTTAGTCCCGCCATGTCTTATGTGTTGAAGCTTCATTCTTCTTCTTCATCACTTATCATTTTTCTGGCTTTTACCCTAGAGGCTCCCTAGTGTCGTTAAGTTGTATTACTGCATTGCATATTGGCTACTTGTTTATCCTGGCCTTTAGCCGGCTTCATTTGGACTCGATGTTTAAGCCAACTTTTGACCTTGACTTTATGTACAAGTTAACCATTGCATGCACTTAGCTATCACGACTTGACACCTTTGTACCCATGGATGGAACGTTCCTATGAGTATCACTGACCAGTTTTCGCCACCTTGCATTGAGCATAGGATTGTTCCAATCCCAGGAACTAGTGCATCTGCTTTCTTGATACTCGTTCTATCCATTGTACCATAGCATTCTTTTATTCTTTTTCAGGCTTATTATATGAAAAAGACAAAAAATCAAATATAACAAAAAGAGCGGGAACGGGATGTATCTTCGTTATTTTGATGGCAGTACAGAGTCAGTTTGTCGCCCTTGAACAAAGCACATATACTTATATATATCTCCTTCATTTGGGATGGTTTTAGTTTTTGACCTAGGTTCAGCCTTTACCATGTTTCACTTGTCAGTTCTCCCCTGGTTGGTTATCTCTTCCAATCATATGGAGAGTTTGTTTTTCCTCCTGCATAACAGACTTATACAATGTCACTTTTTACTGCCATGGTCATCACGAGTCGTGTTTTTGTTCAAGGGAAGTCTAGCCTGAGTCGGCCATTCTGCGGTGTCTCTTGACTCATTATTCAGTCGGCCTTCCCGGTCTTGTCGGTATCATGTTCTATCACATCAGATGTTTTGGTCTTCTGCTCGTGCTGGTTTGAGAAGGTCCCCATTGACTTCTTGCCGGCGGGTTTGTCTCTTATCGACTACGACACATTGCTCCGAGAGCAAACCTAGAGCCGCACCTTGGGCCTATTTCCATCATTGATAGGTGACCTCGTTCTTAGCATTTGATCATCATCATGGGTCTTTGACTGAGTGGTTTCCCCTGTGTTCGACGTCAGCACACATTATCACACTTGGGATTCGTGCAGTACCTTGATTTCCATTTGACCCTATCGGTGGATTTCTCACCTCTGTGTCAGCTTTCATTATTGGTTGGTTCAGAGGGTTTCTTCCGTGCACTAGCTTCATCTTGTGCATGTTGGAAACGTACTTCGGTCCGATTCCTTCCAAATCTTGGCCTGCGGGTTACACTCGCACTGGACTGATGTGGGATGCCTTAATGCCTTCCTTCCAGCAGATCTTTTCCCATCGACTCCGACTCATTGCTCTGGGAATAAGGTCTAGATTCTTTTTGTCAGTACCTTAGGGTTTGCAGTCATCAGTGGCAGACTCTTCGCTATCGACAGTGGGGATTCATCATTGCCTCTTGATTGGTAGATTCTTTCAAGTGTTCGACTTCAACTCATTCATTCGCACTTGTCAGATTGTACTGGGGCACCTTGACACTCATTATCATTATCGGTGGGTTGTCTCGCGTTGGTTAACGGGATACATCATTGCCCGGTAATCCAACGATTTCTCACATGGTCGACTTCAGCCCATTTATTCCCATTGTGTAGAATTGTGCCATAGTGATCGGTGAAGACCTCGGGTTGCATCAGCATTCTTCGGTTCACTTTTGATAGTCCATTCAGTTTCTGCCAGTGATGCCATCCACCCTTATATGTTGTAGTTCAGCACAGCAGCATCTTATATGTTGGCTCCCGAGTTGTGTGATTGTACCGTTTGATCCACCTCTTATGATCCAGTACTTGGAGATTCAGTTACTTATATGATCAGACATCCAGTTGCACCATCTTTGATCAGCTTTCTATATGTGATACTTGGACATTGATTCAGACTTGTATTTCTGGGCCATGCTCAGATGATTCATTATGTACTTTCAGTTCAGCTATACTTGTATACATGTTGGATCTATTCACTACTTTCCATATGATGTATTTTTGACTGAGCATGGGTATGCCCGCCTCAGCATGAGTTGACTCTCTGTTTTCTTTCATTGGTTTTTGGCAGGCTGAAATCTGGTGAAGTCCTCTCTTGTCCTTGCGAAGTTCTTTCTATGTGCATAATGCATTTCGGCCATCATGTACCCCTTCTGACCTCATATATTAGGGGGCATCTGTTATAGCATCATTTCTCACCTTCATATGATTCATGATTGCTTTGATGGTTTTGGGCACCCATTCCTACAGACTTGGACAAATTCACTTAAAAACAGTGTAAAAATCCCCATACGCGACTATGCCCGTACTTTTCCACGTGTATACGCGAGTCCAGCTAGACTTTTCCGCGTATGCCATTAAAATGATTAAAAAATATATAATTATTCCCTATTTTCGGGCTGGGTTGATGGTTACTCAGGTAGTTCAACCACCCCAGCACGTGGCCAACTGTTTCCAACTGTTGAAACTAATTGGAGGGAGTATAAAAGCCCCTCATGTGTATGGCCTAGGGGAGAGAGAGAATTATTGATATTATACTCTGTTAGTATTCCCTATCCAAGTCTGATTCCCCGTGTCTCCTGCACTTTCCCAGTTCATTATAGGAAACCCTTGTTTCCTTGAGATGCTCATCCCATTATATGACATCTCGTATGCACCAGTTTGGAAGGAGTCTTAGCGAGGCAAGGGTTGGACGGATCCGGACGACGGTTTGCGAAGGCTGTGGAAGGATCAGGTGATCTCTCCACTCGTTACTTTTGTACATGCTATTTATAATACAGAAGTACCATGTTGTTCCTGAAATAAATGTGTTAGTGTATGCTTATATGTATGAGAATATTTGTTATACAAGAATTCATTATGATTTATTTAATGTTTTATATGAATCTCACTGACATTTAGAGTAGATATATGTTGTACAACCAGTCCTTTGTGCTTGTTTCTTCTTGTCTTTCAGGTTAAGAAGGAAGGACGGTTGCTGGGGGTTTGAACCCTGCGGGATCTTCTTCAACTGTAGGACCAATGGGTAACTTTCTCATTCTACTCTATTTGGTTTTTCTGAACGTGCATGATTGTGTGAGTCTCTGTTAAGTAGCATGCCCCTACTCTGTGGAGGTTGTAACCCAACGAACCTCTAGGGTGATAATTCCCCGAAACAGTTATAAATGACAGTCTTCTAAAATATCAAAGGAAGTAGAAGTATATCCTCTTACCCATTGATTATTTTAAAGAAAAATTCCCATGTAACTAGGACTAATAACCAGTTGCAGATGTCTCATTTGGCAAGGTCTCTTCTCAAATATTCAGGGGCGCTGATGTTTTCTTTAGCTTTAAGTTGAAGTTTCTTATCCAGACATTTTGCAGGTACTTTGAGCTACGCTATAAAAATTGTTGAAGCACAAGTATGATGAATAGTAAATCTATAATTCATCTTAAGACTGAAGTTTAGAAAAAAAATTTAGGATGTACATTGAAAATAGTCAACCATGTGAGGTAGCTCTTTAGTGAGTCCTATTATTCTAAGAATCATGTACTTCTCATAGCTATGGTATGGCTCAGATCAATAGGAATGGAATCGTACTTGAAGAAAAGGTTAAACTCAACCTTGGAGAAGAATTGAAGATCATGGCCTTGAGATATGTCTGTGATTCTATGAACAGTTTTCCTCTATCATATATGCCTCATCTTTTCAGTCTCAGAGGGAGTAAGATCAACATCTTCTTCGTCAAGATATACAAGAAGCTGAGGATTGCTAAAATGCTTCTACGATATCAAAAGGAAGGCATAGATTATGATGATATATTTGCACCTATGGCCTGCTATACCACCATCCGATCTATTATTTCCCTCGCTGCAACGCAAGGATGGATTCTCCATCAGATGGATGTCAAGATTTCTTTTCTCCATGATTCGATAAAGCACGAGGTGTATGTGGAGCAACCTCTGGGGTTCAAAGTCCAGGATAGAGATTATCATGTATGAAGGTTAAATAAAGCCCTCTATGGGTTGAAAAAATCCCTCAAGGCTTGGTAAAAGAGAATAGATAGCTACTTGATGAAGTTGGGCTTCACTCGAACTAATGTTGATCTAAACTTTTACTTCAGGTTGATAGAGAAAAGCCTCTCATTTTGGTTCTCTATATGGAAGATCTCTTCCTGACAGGTGTTGACCCTCTCATTCATTAGTGTAAGAGGGAGCTCGCTTTTGAGTTCGAGATGAAAGACCTAGGACTGATGTGTTAATTCCTAGGCTTGGATGTCTGGCAGAGACCTGGCGAGATTTTCCTTTCTCAAGGAAAATATATTGTGAAGCCGTTGGAAAGTTTTGTTATCGTGGACTGTAAGTCTGTGTCGACACCGATGGAGCTCAACTTTGAGAAGTTGATTGGAAAATTTGTTGGGCCCGTGCTAGCAAATCCTACCGAGTATTGACAACTCGTATAGGCTCTGATGTTCTTAGTGAACATCCTTTTGGACATATGTTTTGCAATGAACGCCTTGAGTCAACACATGGTTGATCCTCATATCATTCACTGGGTTGGTGCCAAGAAAATCTTGAGATATCTCTGGGGCACAATAGACCATGGGCTGAGATACACTTTTGGGATTTTGGGACTCCGTGGATATACTGATGTCGATTGGGCTGGTAGTGTGGTGGATCGCAAGAGCACATATGGATTTTATTTCACACTTGGTTCTGCTTCGAGCAGGAAGTAGAATTCAGTGGATTTGAGCACCGTTGAGGCCAAATACATTATAGCGTGTATGGCTTGTTGTGAAGATATTTGGTTGCGAAAGCTCTTCAATGAGTTGTTTGGGCATGTTCTAGATACCACCGTTATCCTTTGTGATAACCAGAGGGGGATTTTTTTTTCATAGAATCCCGCGTTCCACGATCGATCCAAGCATATTGATATCTGGTACCATTTTATCTGGGATATGATACAGCAAGGCACCATAAGGCTCAATCATATAGGAACTGATGAGCAGGGCGCGGATATTCTCACAAATCCCTTGGGGAAGGTTATGTTCCCAACCTTCCGTGAGAATCTTGGAATCATGAAATGACCCTATGCTAAGGGTCTTGTTTGACGATGAGCTCTCGGAGCTCCAAGGGGCTTTGGGGATAGCTTCTTGGAGCTATAAGAAACCATAGGGCTAGGCTTGATGAACCTTGTTGGTGTGCTTCTGCCCCACTGTGATGATATTGAGTTGCTTTACCTCTCTTTGATCTCTGCCCCGTATGCATCCAACCCATGTAGTCCCAAACTCATGGGAATTACCTCTCATTTGGCCAATGAGGTGGGAAATTTGGATAGAGACTGATAACAAGACTGATGGACGCATCGGATATTGACATACTCTCTATGTCTAGGATAGCACGTGTCTAACCACTTGATCTAGGATCAATTATAGTGAGGTTTCGGACCTCCAACTGACTTCGGGTCAGTTAAACTAACTTTGGGTTAGTATATGACTCTCTTGAGTCCAAGTGAGGTTTCGGACCTCCAACTGACTTCGGGTCATTTAAACTAACTTAAGGTTAGTATGAGACTCCTTTGAGTCCTATAGAGGTTTTGGACCTCTAAGCTGACTTTGGGTCAGCCAAGAGTGATGTCTTTGTGACTCACCATTTTGAAATAAAGAAGCCAGCGAAGCAAGTTACAACGAGATGACGCACGATGTTTGGATGGCACTAGTGGATGGAGTTCTCCCTAGTTGAGAGGGAGTGTTAATTTTTGAAACTAGGTCCAAACTCCATGATGTAGCACTCAGATTTTGATGCCAAAATTTTTATTGGATTCTTCTTTCATAGAGGTGCAAGATCGATCTAAATATCATCTTGATCGGATGAGCAGAACATTTATTTTGAATTTATTCCACATGTGCAAGGTCAGCCAGATTTATCCCACATGCCTAAGCGATGTGTCACACACCCCCACAGACGGATATATATATATTGGGGGCTTGGAGATCATTTCATCACACACATTTTATGGAGGCAATCTCGTCTCTCACGGATGGTGCAGCGTCTTGATTCAGCGTTCTTGATGTAGAGTTTTTATGAGTCGTCTTGGGGTTGTGTGACATATTTGGTTGGCTGACCTAATGTAGACTTTGTTGGTTGAAGCATCCTATTGATCGTCGTAACTCCACCATTCTTCATCTTTGTTTTTATTGTCTTGTCTTACATCGATCTATCGGTATGTTATATCAGCATATTACTTTCATGCGATTTCTATTTGGACCCTAGAATTTTAAATTAAATTTGCATCTAGCATAGAACATCGTTAGAAATTAACAGGTCCCTACAAGGTATTGTAAAATATTGGTACTGTGGCATACAAATTGGAGCTTCATGCTCCTTCTCAAGTGCATCCAATTTTCCGTGTTTCATGCTTAAAGAAGGTTATAGGTGACAAACTTCCAGTTCAAACAATATTTCCAGAACTTGACGAGGAAGAAAAAATAA